>CM061920.1:71381887-71408492 GCA_031002005.1 Vandiemenella viatica
ATATTCTTCTCTGAATGGAAAAATAAAAAATTCTGTCCCAATTTTCACATATTAAACTAGTCGAAAAATACATACTTTGAAAATTAGATTGCTACAGTTAATTAGAGACCATGAAAAATTTGTCCATAATCCACAGGACTGGAGACAGATGAGGAAAACATATTATGCCATGATAACTTGAAATACATGTACAGTACATATAGACATGTTCAAGAAAAATATGTTTGCAGTGCTCTAGAGGTTAAACTGATGGTTGGCAACTGAGTAACAGGATTCTGAGTCTACATACGGATTTTTTTTTTTCTATAAAATTTTGTAATTCAGTCATTTGAATATCATATATATTATTTCTGTAAGGTATTTTTTGTCACAAGCCTATATCTTCCTTCATACTTAACCGAAATCAATGAATGAGGTGTCATTTTAAAGCTTATGGTCTCCACTTTGGTTAAATCGTATTTTAAGCAAGAAAGTTCTCGGAATTCGACCCTTAAAGGGCAAAATTGTAAATTTTTCTAAGTTGCTGTTTTCTGGGTTACGAGTCAGTTATCTCCCTTGATACCTAACTGAAACCGTTTTATGAAGTATCGTTTTAAAGATTAAGATCTCCGCTTAAGTGACGTCATACATTAAGGCAGAAAGTTTTCGGAATTCTACCCTTAAAGGGCAAAAAGTATCAATATTTTTGCAATGCGTTATTGTGTCACGAGTGATTTATCTCCCTTAATATCTAACCGATATAGATATATGTGGTATCATATTAATGAATAAGGTCTCCGCCATGGTAACATTATATTTTAAGAAAGGAATTTTTCGTAATTCGACCCCTTATAGGGCAAAAATGTCACTTTTTCTAAAATGCGTTTTTTTGTATCTCGAGCCATTTATCTCCCTGGATATCTAACCAAAATCGATAAATGAGGTAGTATTATGAGGAGTAATTTCTCAGCTTTGTGACATCATATTTTAAGACAGAATGTTTTTGGAATTCAACCCTTAAAGGGAAAAAGTATAAATTTTTCTATAACGCATTTTTGTGTCACGAGCGATTTATCTCCCTTAATATCTAACCGATATAGATAAATGAGGTATCATATTAAAGAATAAGGTCTCCGCCATGGTAACATTATATTTTAAGAAAGGAATTTTTCGTAATTCGACCCTTAAAAGGCAAAAATGCCAATTTTTCTAAAATGCGTTTTTTGTATCTCGAGCCATTTATCTCCCTGGATATCTAACCAAAATCGATAAATGAAGTAGGAATATAAGAAGTAATGTATCAGCTTTGTGAAATCATATTTTAAGAAAGAATGTTTTTGGAATTCAACCGTTAAAGGAAAAAAGTATAAATTTTTTCTATAACCGATTTTTGTGTCACGAGCGATTTATCTCCCTTGATATCTAATCGATATAGATAAATGACAGATCGTATTAAAGACTAAGGTTTCCGCCGTGGTAACATTATATTCTAAGAAAGGAATTTTTCATAATTCGACCCATAAAGCGCAAAAATTTCAATATTTCTAAAATATATTTTTTGTGTTTCGAGCCATTTATCTCCCTGGATTTCTAACCAAAATCGATAAATGAAGTAGGAGTATGAAGAGTAATGACTGAACTTGGTGACATTATATTCAACCTCACTACTCATCGCATTTTATTTGCGAAATTTTCGCACGGGTCGTCTAGTTGTCTATATTGTAATTATAGATACATTTTTTTCGCTAAATTTTGGAGTTGGTGTAATTTTACCTGTTTTTTAAAGGTAATGGAAATTTTATTGAAATAACAGTAGTAATAAGCATCCAGATTTTTTAATTTGTTGAATGTTCGATGAACTTCTTAACAAAAATTTAAAGAAAAATTGTTTGGTTTATCTTTTTGAAACCGTAAAACTAACTTGCCGAAAATATTGTAATTGCCAATCCTTCTGTAGAATTCGACAAAAACTTGTTTATTCAACATATTAGTATTATCCTATTCAGCAAAATAGAACAATGAGAAATACATACGCAGAAGCAAGTATTGCCTGAAATTGTCAGAGACGATTATTGAAGATACATAAATCTGAATTCTGTTTTAATATAATTTTATTGGTTTTGTCGATAGTGGAAAAGCCCGACTGTCTGGTAGATCTTAATATACGTAGAACTTCATGGCTAAAAAATCTGAGAACGTGAATCTCCAAGACAATTACGGAGCTAATCCAAGCGTCTACTAGCAGAGACAAAACAGCTAAGATGATTGTCGACATCCGGTACAGATATGGACCAGAAGAAGAAGATACGTGTTAGTCATAATTATTGATGTCACATACTAGAGGTACTGAATATTCTCAGTTGAATAAACGACTGTATGAGAATTAGAATATCTCTCTTCAGCAAACAGAATTCATGGACCCTTACACATTGAACCGACCAGTGCAAATACTACAGTCACACAGTCTGTGGCATCCAAATTTGTTTCTTAGTTCCTAGTAGTTGGTTATGGCATTCATCCCAATGAGAGGTGACTGTCATGCTAAAGAAGTGCCCTGTGTTGCGGGAATATTTTATAAATATCTGCTTCAAGTGCTTTCTGGAAGGTCCGTATCAGAGCCACAAGCAAAGTGGACGTTAGCTGTCGGGGGCTCCGCTGAGGTGGGGAACCGCATGCTTATGGCGCGCTCCTCCAATCACTCTCTCTTCCTTTTACATGCAAATCGGCCTTCCATGTTCACCACAGTAAACGAAACATAAGTGAAAATACTGAGGACAGGTAGATATTAACTACGGCGGACTCGAACATACGCGAGTGTCAATTGAGACTATTCGCTTCAACTACAAGATCCCAAGGTCAGGTTCAAAAACTCTTCGCGAACACTACAATACAGTAGCTTGGTATTTCCATATTTCCACATTGATCTCACGACAAGTTACTAACTGTTGCCACCGAGCGTGGTAGGTGAACGGTTAACGTTCTGGCCTCGCATTCGGGAGGACGCGGTTTCGAATCTCCGTCCGGGCATCCAGATTTGGGTTTTCCATGGTTTCCCCAAATCACTCCAAGCGAATGCCGGGATGCTTCTTTCAAAAAGGCCATTGTCGAATTCCTTCCCGTTCCTTGCCCCCAGTCCCATCCCACCTCTAATAACCTTAGCCGTCGACGAGGTGTAAAGCCATAAAAACTAACTGTTGTAAACTAAACATGGTTCTTCGTATTAGCATCTCAACTAGCTACTTCTGTTTACAAGGATCATTACGATTGATTAGAAGCTGTTTCTTATGTTCGCAATTTCGAATCATGACCACGTAGCAGCTATAGGCCAGGGTCAACTTTTTAACACATTACACAAATCTGTTGTGCTCCACCATCAAAATTGTAATTATTTAGTTTCTATTCTCCCATGGTTTCAGATCTGTGTATCCGTTAATATATAGATTATGGCTTATAGATTTATGAAAATACTATAAAATTTGAATCTGTTAATAATGAAACGTCGTTGTATAATGTAATCAGGCAAATATTCAGCTACACAACCCATAACTTCCTTAATCTGTTGATACAGGACTCAGTAGAACTTCAGAATCTTGTATCAACGATCAAAGTACTTTATAATTGGTAAAGCCTATTTTTTGGGGAGATCAGACGTTAGACCACGTGAAAAATTTTAAATTTGATACTACAAAAAGAAAACGAAGATTAAATAGCTGAGTAGAAACTGTATGCAAACGCACTGGAAATTCCTTTTGATTATTTTTACTTACAATATGAAAACTGATATAAAAGGATAATTGTTCTGAGAAGAACACAAGAAATAATTGATTTAATGGAATTCACAAACAATAGCCCATGGTCTCTGAATTTACTGAAATGCAACCAAACGTCTCTATTGTCGTGGCAGTATTTTCTTTTACCAAGTCGTTCACGCGTTTTTACATAATTCACTGGCTGACTTCGTCAATTTAAAGGAATATTTGTACGTCTAAACTCACCGTCCTTCTATGCTCACGGATGTGGCTACGATCTGGTAATGCCTTTGTCCAGGAGATGTTGATTTATGGTTCATAGGGGATTTCCTTCGTTAAAACCTGTGTCATCTGTATTCCAATCAGAAAGACATTTTTCCGTTCTACTGGTTTATAGCTAATTTCACACAGCAAGGACATTTCAGTGGCTTTCTTTGAGGAAATGTTAACTGGAATACCATCACACCCCTGCGGTACCCTCTGCCATTTCAGAATCTTCAGATGTAAAACACTACTTGATAAATTTATTACGAAACGGATTTCTCTCTGAGCTTAAGAGAAGAGGAATAATATACATAACTAATTTCCCTAGAGAATGAATATTTAATTCAATGTTGAGCATAACAATCGTTGCTCAGTTTGCAACAGAATATGGATACTTTTTTCGTACTACTAATTTGATGTTGGTTATTGTAAAGTTTATCTGAATGATTACACGTTCGCACAAGACTGTAGTTCACGAATACTTCATATATATTACTCATAAAAATATTTTATTTCCCGGGGTTCTTCTATCAGCATGAAAAGATCACATGACATCTACTCTCCGTCTATCCAATTAATCTGCTTAGTGGACGTATAACCCATCGAGAGAAACATAAATATCTCAATCGCATTGATATAAGTTTGGGAAGCCAAGGTCACTACATAAGACCAGAATTTCCCAATTCACTTCCCGCCCCCCCCCCCCCCTTTCACTGTGAACGTACACCATCTATTATTCTGACAATGCTGTCGTCAGTAGATATCCTGCGGTCTATGGACAGTACCATTTTTGTTGCCTAGTAACTAGAAAAGAGAGTGACTTAACAGCCAAAGCCACCAATGTCATTTTGAACGAATGACTCTACGGTCTGCAATTGATTGCAATTCGCGAGAAATTATCTACATCTTAGAAGAAACACCTAGGGATGCAGGATATCAGTCACTGTGCTTCATTACCATAAGAGAATTGATAATGCGTCAAAATTGGAGTTTCACTCTTTCAGAATCCCTTTGCTACTTCCTAGGCAGGTAGCTTGTGGATTCGGAATCCAAATGCAACCACGCCGACGGAAGATGCACTCACGATAATATTCTTAATAGAGATGAATCGGCCAGCGGAATTACTAATTATTATTATTATTATTGTTATCTATTGTCCCAATGATTTTGCGCTTCATGGTACTCTTAATTTTGGAGCTACTAATTCTATTTTTATTAAGGTACCAGAAAAATAAAGGTATCTTAAGAATATTCGTTTTTTGTATATAAATTAGTCAACTGCAGAATTATGTTACAGCATGAAATTAATCATGAAAATGAATTAGCAGCGTCACTTTATATGTTTTTACATGTTTCTCAATAAAAAAAGATCACATAACACATTCATTTATCAGATTTCAGTATTTTTCTTCTACATCTACATCTATACTCTGCAATTCACAATTCCTGTGGGTGGCAGAGGGTGCTAATTCAGTGCATTCCAATCTCGAACAGAACGAGGAAAGAAAGAATACAGAAATTTACCAGTACGTCATCTTAATTCTCGAATCTTATCCCTCCTGTCATTGCGACCTAAATAGGTTGGCGGAACAAGTATTTTGTTGCACTCGTAAATTCTCCAACAAATTCAAACGAAAAAGACGTCGTCTGTCCGCCAAACAATCCCAGCCCAAGCCATGTATCAGCTCTGTGAGACTTACATAAGGACTGTAACTAGCGGTCACGAATCGAGCGGCTCTCCTCTGTACTTTCTCTAACGTGTAAATCAATCCCTTGCGATACGGATCCCAAATTGCACAACAGTATTCCAAATGCGGATGAACTAGTGTTTTGTACGCTATTTCCTTTGTATGAGCATTACTACTTCTCAAAATACGAACTATAAAACGTAGTTTAGAATTAGCTTTGCCTACGAAGGAAGTTATGTGCAAGTCCCATTTCATGTTGCTTTGTACTGTTACGCCTAGGTACTTCAGGGAGTCTACCGTGTCAACAACTGAATTGTTAACTTTGTACTCGTGAGAAAACGGGTTCTTTCTATTACGTATTTGCATTGCCTTGAACTTTTTGCATTTAAGTGTAAGCTGCCATTTACGGCACCATTCCGAAATAACATCCAGATCACGCTGAATTTCTAATCAATCGTCAGAGCACCTCACTTCCCTACAAATAAGTGCATCATCAGCAAAAAATCGCAGCCTGCAATTAACGTTGTCACCGAGATTGTTTATAAAAATTATTATTTTTTTAAGTAAATAAAAAATAATAATTTCTTGATGCTGTTGTAAGCACATTGTTTATAGATGTCAGCAAATATTCAAGTTTCTCGACAGACTGCCAGTTTCCTAACCCAGCTATATTAACTGTTGAGCTGTTTGTCTTTCTCATGTCCAAGGTATATATTACACACACGATATATATACATTACGTCTCTTGCTATGCAACCATTACCTATTTTGTTCGTTTGTTGTACGTTTAGGGAGATGTCCTCCTTGATGAAAAATGGTGCTAAGTAAGAAGGCAAACGATCAGTGTCACGTGGTACCAAGACGGCTGGCGTCTTGACTTTCGCCATCACTGCCGCTAACTCGACAAGATGGCGCCCCGAGCAATTTACATGCGGTTAATGTTGTGACGCTGGTCCTTTCGCCGCCCTTCGCTGTGTCGTTGCATATATTTACCATGTCTGCTCGTAGCCAGGGATTACGATCCTGCAGAAGCGTTCCTCTTAACATTCAGCATCGGGGGGATGAAGAAGTTTGTATCTCTTCTACATGACTATGTATTACCGGGAGAGGAGTGGAGTTCTTCAGAAGGCGAAGAGGAAAATAATGTGAAATTAATTAAAATCTTGTTTCCGTACCTTAACGATCGATTTAATTCCGTAAAAACGCACGCAGAAGGACATTTCCAGACAACCGCAGTAAATTATTCAATATCATCCTTTCTTTCTTAACCTATTCTGTATCGTAATTATATATTTACAAAAATATTTTTATGGCCCTGAAAAAGACCCATTTTTGAAGAAGTTTTATTTTGCCGTTTCGTTGTGTTGTGATTTTAGTGATCAAGAACAAAATTGACAAACTACTTCTGCTGTAGATATTCCGCTACAAACTCTTTATTTATTCTTAATTTACTCTCATTTTTGCAGTTACTGCACATTATATCTAAATTTTATATTTCAGTATGATAAAATGTACTTTGCTAATTATCGATTTAGTACAGTCCAATGTACAGAATGAGCTGATACAATCCAGTAAAATAGGCCTATAATGAAGAAAAAAAACAACACCTAACACCGTAAAATATGAGTATTATGAAGAAATCACTGGTAAAAATAACATTCTACGTTTTAAGATTTTTTTCTTTCAAAACTTCAAATTATTACTGCTTTTTAAATACTCTGATATGTATCTGAATTATGGAACTAATACTTACGTAAAATTGACAATTGGCTTCAGCTACTGTATATTTCAAATTATCTCTAACCTCTTACTGCTGATTTGCTTTAATTAGTTTGCCGGTTACGTAAATAGCAAGTTTCGAAGGAAGTGTTTGCAGACTCTGAGATTTTACTCACCTACGAAGCAAGGTCCCATCAGAAACTCATCAGCATCTCAAAGCAGCCGAGTTCCAGGCTACAAGGCACCTGGAGTTACTCGGCTTCGTGACACAGGGTGCTGCGACCTATCTGGCGTTTCCTCACCGATGTAACTGTAAAGATTCATCACTCACAACTTTTTGTTGTCGTGTCCTCATTTTGCTTCCTATCGAATTCAGTCAGTTTCTTTTTTATTAATGAAACGTTAAAATATGTATCACATTCGATTGCACCAACTGAATTTTTGTAAGTATTTCTGAGAAAGCTTTCATCTATCTGGGAGAGATTTTACAGGTAAACTGTCAGCAGAAAGGATCACAAATCAATTAATTATTTGCTGTCCTCATTGTAGTTTAAGTTGAGACTGATCATGACAAACGAGTACCACGTTATAGTCCTGAAATCTTCATTCATATTTACCATAGTTTTTTCATCTAAGCATTCTTAATTTCATTCGTCATATGTGCGAAACGCCACGATTGGGAAGTGATTGCTCTGATATGGATCCATTACAATTCCAGTCATGCAATTATCGTTGTATGTGATTATCCAAATTTCTCTACACAAAATACGGGATAGGTATTAGCTATTTCCTCCTAGTTTCACTCTCTGATGAATCCACTACCGACAAACCAAATGCACTGATATTATTACTTGTACGAATTTTCCTTAAATAAATACGAAGACTAGTCGTTTTGTCAGTGGACAACACAAAAAGAACTGAATTGCAGCTAAAATGAATTGTTGAGTGTAGGTGAGGTTCATCTGATATAGAACACAGGTGTTAGTTACCATACAGCAAATGCAAAGTGCCATCAGAATGGTTCAATTATTTGTCAATAGTAATATATGTGAATCAGAAGAAACAGTTAAATTAAGAAAGAATATAAAAAAGCCAACGAAATACGTTTTTCTGGATTCAGTAGTCCATAAACTTCAGGCATGCGAACCTTAGCTGATTAAATTATTTGACCATACAGTATTTAATACTGCAGTGTCGCATGATTTTAATTAATATGAACGTTGAGAAGATTCCTTACAATTTATTGTTTGTTATCAAACCAAATTAAAGTTTATATGTTAATGGAGAATGTTGCAAATTAAAACTATTACGGAAATATACTTAATAATAATACTTCGTGTGGTCTGTTTAAGACCCTATTACCATATCTTCTTCCTGGCTCCAGGTACAGGGATCTACAGTTTAACATGGCATACGAACCACGGAAGCGTTCTTGCGTACTTCGCACATCCAAACCAAACATTGACAGCCGAAACAGTGGCGACCTTTCGATCTCCAGAAAGACACCTTAACCACTGTACCACCAAACTGATCGGTATATTATACAAAAGTCTTAAATCACTTTCCTTTAAATGGTGATAGTATACTTTACTTTACATAAGATAAAAATTTTGTTTTCTTTACGACTGTCTTGAAGAACGAAAAATTTAAAACGCATCAAAATTTCATGTTCGAGATTTGAAAGTAACTTCTCACTTTAGATCTTGCTCATATATTTTAATTCTCTTTCTTTTTTATATAACAAGAAAGTATACCTTGGAAGTTCATGATACGATTGTTCGCATCTCTGTTACAAATCAGTTTTTGTTATTTGGATTTTGCCTATGTCCATTGCGTAATGGATGATATCACAGTCGATAATTAGTTCATTTATACGAAATCTTGTTTACAGTTATTTCTTGTTCTGCAACTTTCTGTTAAATTTTAAATGGAATTATTTTACGATGTGTACGCAGCGTATGTTTAGTATATGCTTCAGATCCTTAGATTACATACGGCTTCTATAGCAATAAGAGAATGTAGCAACAAGTAGTGACCAGGAGTTCATGCATGTCCCTGCTGTTGGGAAACTATCCCTCTGCGAATTAGTATTTGACAGACAAAAATTAGATATGGTGAAATCAATGGGTAACCAATCCTATTAAAACTGAAAGAGTATTCGGAAGAAATACAATCCTAAATTAAAAATAGGTTTAAAATATTTCAAAATATTTTGAAAAAGAAATGTACTCCAAACTTGAATACTGGTTGACATATCTAACTTACGATTGAAAAAATGCAATTTTATTTTGAGTGTAACTCTACTGGTACATAATTAATATGGTCAGTATAAAAACTTCATACAAGAATTTGGGAAGTATCATCATAAGGCCTATCCAACGATGGTTAAAAACAATTTTTAAAAGATCAGTTGGTCTTTATTAGGAATCACAATGAAATTAAACATGTTAAACTAGCTTATTTTTGTTTTGTTTACCGCTTCGATTAATTATATTTCGTGGTTATGTTCGGGCAGAAAAGCGTTTATCAGAAACTGAGTGAACTCGAAATCTGTGTTGCCAGAACTACACGTGTACTGTACATTCATCGGCTGAAACTGGAACCAACTGGGTTATTTGAAACTAAAAACCGTGGATCTGGCAACAGAAAAAATGTTTACCGCACGTAATTAATTTGTACGGGAATACAAGAGTCAATATTTACTGTCGACTATGGAAGGTAAATAATTATAACTTATTCAATTTTTTAAGTAAGCAACACGTTGTTACATCACAAATTGTGACTCACTTCTTCTGTTCATTAAAATGTTAATTAATACTTTAACACATAAACATCTAACTTTTTGTATAAAAATGCTGTTTGCTGTTAACTAATGTTATGCTTAGTGCTGGTAAACTATAACACAGCTGTACTGATTACGTAATGATACACTCTCCATCCCCCACACTTTCAACTGAATAATATTGCTTACGTCATGATGTGCTACTTCACTGCCCTGCATTCTGCTTTACTGAATATTTCCGCGTCCAGCGGCAAAACACGAAACAAGTGATCGAACCTTTTGGGTCTCGTGCACTATTCCTACAGTGAGCAACTGGCCTAACGAAACAATTAATATCATCATATTCTTACACAAGAGTCTATTAAGGCCTAATGTTATAACCAAAACCCGCTTCAAATAATTTTAAATGGTAAAACAAATTACCAAATGCATATTACTACAACCACGAAATAAATGAATGGCCAAAACAGCAAACCGTAAAGCGAAATAAGGTGCTATGATATTACGAAAGCTTATTGAGTTTATAATTTATAATTGTCCATTTGAATATGAAGTGGTCTATGTAGGTCGAAAATAATGATAAGAGGATCATATGCCATAAACCGAAAGTGCACTCTTTCTATTAATACTTTATAACCAAACTGGCATTTAATTTTTTCTCGATGAAATTATTCCAGCCTCAAGACAAAAGCAGTACAACAAACAATGTCCCACATTGTGTCGCAACTATATTCCAATCTCTCACACCACTCAGGAATTTTGAAATATGGATTTTATCGCCAAGGAGTTACTGTGTAAACTCTAATAAAACATGCTTGTTCTAATACACGCTACTGTCATTAAACTATCGACTTAGGGCCCATAATACACACTAGTTTTCGAGTTACAAGTTAGTATCCACTAGAGATCAACGTTTGGATTTACTACTCATTTATAAAGTGAAAGCTTTCAGCTCCAACTGGAATTGAATCACACTAAAACTAAAGTAACAATTATTTACATAGGAGAATCCAGCGTATCGGAACATAGAGGAATACTCAATGCGAAAATGATTTCATGCAACCTTGTTCTTTGCTGAACAATACTAGCAGAGAGTAAGAGAATTACAGATTTATGAAATTATGCCAGACCTTATGGCTCCGGCTATAACCATTGTTTTCGAATTCCTGTGTTTATAGTATTTTTATACTTGTGAAATGTCGGAAACAAGTGCAAAGGTCATGGAGCACGCTATTGTGTTTAGGATGATTTTTTATTTTTATTTATTTTTTAATATAAAATGATGCTGCGTAAACCCTGGCGTGATAGATTATGTAATGCATTTATACGTCGAGACCTTAATACTTGTATCCTAGCACGACAGTTGTAACCCACAAGATATTGTTATTCGCACGCATTTCCATAAGAGATGGTGCAAGCCTCAAAAAAACTGGTATGTTAAACCGAGTTCAATTCATAGAGCTGCCGCGAAAGACCAGCGAGTCTAAAGATAGACTTTATTCGCACATCGAATCGGTTGAAACCTACAATGACTGTAGCCAATGAACAATAGCAAATAGAAAAATTTCATATTAATATGGAAGACCCCTCCCCCCTTACACACACGCACACACACACACACACACACACACACACACACACACACACACACACACACACAAATACATACATACATACATAAAACCACATATTCAGTGAGTGAGGGATGCACTTAAGTTAACGGGAAGGAAGAATTGACATTCTGACCCAAAAGATTTGTAATTCATATATGTATATATGTATGTCTCTTCGCTTGGGCTACCTAGGACCAAATTCAGCCTACGTTTGGCTTGGATTTTTTTTTTTTTTAAATTTAAATTTTTTTATTTTTTATTTTTTTTGAAGTGTAGAAATTTGCGTTAGAGCCATAGAGAGGACCTAAAGTTCAACGTGGAATGCGAACCTCGGATTTGTTATTCATATTTAAAATAATGGGTCCTTCATGTCAGTAAGGCTTACCTGAAGCTATAAACATTATGACTTTCTATAAAATACAGTATAGTGTCAAAAATTGTGGGCAGTGAGCAGACGTTCCTCAGAAATATCAGTATTAATTCAGAGATATCTACATATTATCAGCTTCTGAAATTTTAAGATATACAATACTCATTTTAGCGTTGGCTCTATTTAGGCGAAAACCACTTCGTACCCTTCTGCAGCATATTTCCTTTTAAACTGTGTATTAATTTACTGTACTATCGACGTTGTAGCCAAATCGGTAAATCTTGTTATGATCTGCAATATAAATAGTGGAGTATTACCAAGTCAGAGTATATCTACAGTATTTATTTACTTTAGGCAATTAGATAATCCTACTTAGTATTGGTACTGAGTTGTCTGATGACTAAGTAGTTATGACGCCTGATACGAGATTGAAATTCCCGGCTGTGATTTCCGAATGCCCTAAAATCGATCTCCTCCTCTGGCACAACTTGCTGTGTAATGTGAACACACCAGAACTCTTCCGTGGTTCGGATTACACGTTAAACTGTTGCTCTTCTAATCGCGGTAAGATTACCGGGATAGCTTAAGGCGGCTACGATAGGGGTGAATTGAGTAGCCAGTAAAAACCTTGTCACAAGGTCATTACGATAACATTAGCCACCCATCCATCCACTGATTGGTGTTTAGGTATCAGGAAGAGACATAGCTTAACGCAGAAACACTTAATCCATAGACATCAACCCGAGGTGATAACAAATGACGTGTCTGCAACTGCACCTGCTAATGGACCACTAAGACCGTTGACAACAGGTGTTTGCTCTCTGCTTGCTAACATGGCGTTTGAGGCTCGTGATCATCTGGTTATAAATCAATATGAGCACCTCAAAAATTATCGTGATCACACTTTCGAGGTGCATTAAGTAATAGAGATCTGATCAAATATTCCACTTACTTTTTTCTGGGATCGCACTGCTTTGATTGATGGATTAGTACCGACGTTTCGGCGCCCAACTTGATGCCTTCATCAGGGTTTTCAGAATAGAAATATCACTTGTGATGGTTTTCACACAACTCCGTCGCTGAGCTAATTGTTTTGGCTACCGGCAGCGGATGTCAACTGCTCCAGAGATCTTGTCGTTGGAGGTTTTATGTTGCAAATGTCCATGAGTGCACATTTCCACGTTTCACTTAAGCACATTCGCAACACAAAACCTCCAACGACAAGATCTCTGGAACAGTTGACATCCGCTGCCGGTAACCAAAGCAATTAGCTCAGCGACGGAGTTGTGTGAAAAACATCACAAGTGATATTTCTAATCTGGAAACCCTGATGAAGGCACCAGGTTGTGCGCCGAAACGTCGGTACTAATCCATCAATCAAAGCAGTGCGATCCCCGAAAAAAGTAAGTGGAATATTTGATCAGATCCTATTACTTAATGCACCTCGAAGTGTGATCACGATAATTTTTGAGGTGCTCATATTGATTTATAACCAGATGATCACGAGCCTCAAACGCCATGTTAGCAAGCAGAGAGCAAACACCTGTTGTCAACGGTCTTAGTGGTCCATTAGCAGGTGCAGTTGCAGACACGTCATTTGTTATCACCTCGGGTTGATGTCTATGGATTAAGTGTTTCTGCGTTAAGCTATGTCTCTTCCTGATACCTAAACACCAATCAGTGGATGGATGGGTGGCTAATGTTATCGTAATGACCTTGTGACAAGGTTTTTACTGGCTACTCAATTCACCCCTATCGTAGCCGCCTTAAGCTATCCCGGTAATCTTACCGCGATTAGAAGAGCAACAGTTTAACGTGTAATCCGAACCACGGAAGAGTTCTGGTGTGTTCACATTACACAGCAAGTTGTGCCAGAGGAGGAGATCGATTTTAGGGCATTCGGAAATCACAGCCGGGAATTTCAATCTCGTATCAGGCGTCATAACTACTTAGTCATCAGCAACTCAGTACCAATACTAAGTAGGATTATCTAATTGCCTAAAGTAAATAAATACTGTAGATATACTCTGACTTGGTAATACTCCACTATTTATATTGCAGATCATAACAAGATTTACCGATTTGGCTACAACGTCGATAGTACAGTAAATTAATACACAGTTTTAAAAGGAAATATGCTGCAGAAGGGTACGAAGTGGTTTTCGCCTAAATAGAGCCAACGCTAAAATGAGTATTGTATATCTTAAAATTTCAGAAGCTGATAATATGTAGATATCTCTGAATTAATACTGATATTTCTGAGGAACGTCTGCTCACTGCCCACAATTTTTGACACTATACTGTATTTTATAGAAAGTCATAATGTTTATAGCTTCAGGTAAGCCTTACTGACATGAAGGACCCATTATTTTAAATATGAATAACAAATCCGAGGTTCGCATTCCACGTTGAACTTTAGGTCCTCTCTATGGCTCTAACGCAAATTTCTACACTTCAAAAAAAATAAAAATAAAAAAATTTAAATTTAAAAAAAAAAAAATCCAAGCCAAACGTAGGCTGAATTTGGTCCTAGGTAGCCCAAGCGAAGAGACATACATATTACATATATGAATTACAAATCTTTTGGGTCAGAATGTCAATTCTTCCTTCCCGTTAACTTAAGTGCATCCCTCACTCACTGAATATGTTTTTATGTATGTATGTATGTATTTGTGTGTGTGTGTGTGTGTGTGGTGTGTGTGTGTGTGTGTGTGTGTGGTGCGTAAGGGAGGAGGGGGCTTCCGCATGAATATAAAATTTTACTATCTGCTATTGTTCATTGGCTACAGTCATTGTAGGTTTCAACCAATTCGATGTGCGAATAAAGTCTATCTGGTCTTTTGCGGCAGCTCTATGAATTGAATTCGGTTTAACATACCAGTTTTTTTGAGGCTTGCAACATTTCTTATGGAAATGCGTGCGAATAACAATATCTTGTGGGTTACAACTGTCGTGCTAGGATACAAGTATTAAGGTCTCGACGTATAAATGCATTACGTCATCTATCACGCCAGGGTTTGCGCAGCATCATTTTATATTAAAAAAAAATCATCCTAAACACTTTGCACTTGTTTCCGACATTTCACAAGTATAAAAATACTATAAACACAGGAATTGGAAAACCATGGTTATAGCCGGAGCCATAAGATCTGGCCTAATTTCATAAATCTGTAATTCTCTTACTCTCTTACTCAGCAAAGAACAAGGTTGCATGAAGTCATTTTCGTGTTCGGTATTCCTCCATGTTCCGATACGCTGGATTCTCATATGTAAATAATTGTTACTTCAGTTTTAGTGTGATTTAATTCCAGTTTGAGCTGAAAGCTTTCACTTTATAAATGAGTAGTAAATCCAAACGTTGTTCTCTAGTACATACTAACTTGTAACTAGTGTGTATTATGGGCCCTAAGTCGAAAGTTTAATGACAGTAGCGTGTATTAGAACAAGCATGTTTTATTAGAGTTTACACAGTAACTCCTTCGCGATAAAATTCATATTTCAAAATTCCTGAGCGGTGTGAGAGATTGGAATATAGTTGCGACACAATGTGGGACATTGTTTGTTGTACTGCTTTCGTCTTGAGGCTGGAATAATTTCACCGAGAAAAAATTAAATTGGTTATAAAGTATTAATAGAAAGAGTGCACTTTCGGTTTATGGCATATGATCCTATCATTATTTTCGACCTACATAGACCACTTCATATTCAAATGGACAATTATAAATTCATATTACACTAACTCAATAAGCTTTCGTAATATCATAGCACCTTATTTCGCTTTACGGTTTGCTGTTTTGTCCATTCATTTATTTCGTGGTTGCATTTGATAATTTGTTTTACCATTTTAAATTATTTTAAGCGGGTTTTGGCTATAACATTAGGCCTTAATAGACTGTTAGTGTAAGAATATTATGATATTAATTGTTTCGTTAGCCCAGTTGCTCACTGTAGGGATAGTGCACGAGACCCAAAAGGTTCGATCACTTGTTTCGTGTTTTGCCGCTGGACGCGGAAATATTCCGAAAAGCAGAGTGCAGGTCAGTGAAGTAGCACATCATGACGTAAGCAATCTTATTCAGTTGAAAGTGTGGGGGAGGGAGAGTTTATCATTACGTAATCAGTACAGCTGTGTTATAGTTAACCAGCACTAAGCATAACATTAGTTAACAGCAAACAGCATGTTTATACCCAAAGTTAGATGTTTATGTGTTAAAGTATTAATTAACATTTTAATGAACAGAAGAAGTGAGTCACAATTTGTGATGTAACAACGTGTTGCTTACTCAAAAAATTGAATAAGTTATAATTATTTACCTTCCATAGTCGACAGTAAATATTGACTCTTGTATTCCCGTACAAATTAATTACGTGCGGTAAACATTTTTTCTGTTGCCAGATCCACGGTTTTTAGTTTCAAATAAGCCAGTTGATTCCAGTTTCAGCCGATGAATGTACAGTACACATGTAGTTCCGGCAACACAGATTTCGAGTTCACTCAGTTTCTGATAAACGAACATAACCACGAAATATAATTAATCGAAGCGGTAAACAAAACAAAAATAAGCTAGTTTAACATGTTTAATTTCATTGTGATTCCTAATAAAGACCAACTGATCTTTTAAAAATTGTTTTTAACCATCGTTGGATAGGCCTTATGATGATACTTCCCAAATTCTTGTATGAAGTTTTTATACTGACCATATTAATTATGTACCAGTAGAGTTACACTCAAAATAAAATTGCATTTTTTCAATCGTAAGTTAGATATGTCAACCAGTAATCAAATTTGGAGTACATTTCTTTTTCAAAATATTTTGAAATATTTTAAACTTATTTTTAATTTAGGATTGTATTTCTTCCGAATACTCTTTCAATTTTAATTGCATTGGTTGCCCATTGATTTCATCATATCTAATTTTTGTCTGTCAAATACTAATTCGCAGAGGGATAGTTTCCCAACAGCAGGGACATGCATGATCTCCTGGTCACTACTTGATGCTACATCCTCTTATTGCTATAGAAGCCGTATGTAATCTAAGGATCTGAAGCATATACTAAACATACGCTGCATACACATCGCAAAATAATTCCATTTAAAATTTAACCGAGAGTTGCAGAACAAGAAATAACTGTAAACAAGATTTCGTATAAGTGAACTAATTATCGACTGTGATATCAACCATTACGCATTGGCCATAGGCCAAATACAAATAACAATAACTGATTTGTAACAGAGATGTAATCAGTAGAACGACCTCTGCGAATAATCGTATCATGAACTTCCAAGGTATACTTTCTTGTTATATAAAAAAGAAAGAGAATTAAAATATATGAAAAAGATCTAAAGTGTAAAGTTACTTTCAAATCTTGAACTTGAAATTTTGATGCGTTTTTAATTTTTCGTTGTACAATACAGTCGTAAAGAAAACAAAATTTTTGTCTTATGTAAAGTAAAGTATACTATCACGATTTAAAGAAAAGTGATTTAAGACTTTTGTATAATATACCGATCGGTTTGGTGGTACAGTGGTTAAGGTGTCTTTCTGGAGATCGAAAGGTCTCCACTGTTTCGGCTGTCAAAGTTTGCTTTGGATGTGCGAAGTACGCCAGAACGCTTCCGTGGTTCGTATGCCATGTTAAACTGTAGATCCCTGTACCTGGAGCCAGTAAGAAGATCTGGTAATTGGGTCTTAAACAGACCACACGAAGTATTATTATTAAGTATATTTCCGTAATAGTTTTAATTTGAAACATTCTCCATTCACATATGAACTTTAATTTGGTTTGATAACACACAATAAATTGTAAGGAATCTTCTCAACGTTCATATTAATTAAAATCATGCGACACTGCAGTATTAAATACTGTATGGTCAAATAATTTAATCAGCTAAGGTTCGTATGTCTGACGTTTATGGACTACTGAATCCAGAAAAACGCATTTCGTTGGCTTCTTTTTTACATTCTTTCATAATTTAACTGTGTTTTATTCTCATTCACATATGTTACTATTGAAAAATAATTGAACCATTCAGATGGCACTTTGCATTTGGTGTATGGTAACTAACACCTGTGTTCTATATCAGATGAACCTCACCTACACTCAGCAATTCATTTTAGCTGCAATTCAGTTATTTTTGTGTTTTCCACTGACAAAACGACTAGTCTTCGTATTTATTTAAGGAAAATTCGTACAAGTAATAATATTAGTGCATTTGGCTTGTCGGTAGTGAATTCATCAGAGAGTGAAACTAGGAGGAAATAGCTAATACCTATCCCGCATTTTGTGTAGAGAAATTTGGATAATCACATACGACGAAAATTGCATGAATGGAATTGTAATGGATCCATATCAGAGCAATCACTTCCCAATCGTGGCGTTTCGCACATATGACGAATGAAATTAGGAATGTATTAGATGAAAAAACTATGGTAAATGTGGAAGAAGATGTCAGGATCAGTCTCAACTTTAACTACAATGAGGACAGCAAATAATTAATTGATTTGTGATCCGTTTCTGCTGACAGGTTGCCTGTAAAATCTCTCCCAGATAGATGAAAGCTTTCTCAGAAATACTTCACTAACAAAAATTCAGTTGGTGCAATCTAATGTGATACATATTTTAACGTTTCATTAAAAAAAAGAAACTGACTGAATTCGATAGGAAGCAAAATGAGGACACGACAACAAAAAGTTGTGAGTGATGAATCTTTACAGTTTAATCTCGTATAGCACATCGGTGAGGAAACGTCAGATAGGTCGCAGCACCCTGTGTCACGAAGCCGAGTAACTCCAGGTGCCTTGTAGCCTGGAACTCGGCTGCTTTGAGATGCTGATGAGTTTCTGATGGGACCTTGCTTCGTAGGTGAGTAAAATCTCAGAGTCTGCAAACACCTCCTTCGAAACTTGCTATTTACATAACCGACAAACTAATTAAAGCAAATCAGCAGTAAGAGGTTAGAGATAATTTGAAATATACAGTAGCTGAAGCCAATTGTCAATTTTACGTAAGTATTAGTTCCATAATTCAGATACATATCAGAGTATTTAAAAAGCAGTAATAATTTGAAGTTTTGAAAGAAAAAATCTTAAAACATAGAATGTTATTTTTACCAGTGATTTCTTCATAATATTCATATTTTACGGTGGTAGGTGTTGTTTCTTTTCTACATTATAGTCCTATTTTACTGGATTGTATCAGCTCATTCTGTACATTGGACTGTATTAAATCGATAATTAGCAAAGTACATTTTATCATACTGAAATATAAAATTTAGATATAATGTGCAGTAACTGCAAAAAAGAGAGTAAATTAAGAATAAATAAAGAGTTTGTAGCGGAATATCTACAGCAGAAGTAGTTTGTCAATTTTGTTCTTGATCACTAAAATCACAACACAACGAAACGGCAAAATAAAACTTCTTCAAAAATGGGTCTTTTTCAGGGCCATAAAAATATTTTTGTAAATATATAATTGCGATACAGAATAGGTTAAGAAAGAAAGGATGATATTGAATAATTTACTGTGGTTGTCTGGAAATGGTTGAAATGTCCTTCTGCGTGCGTTTTTACGGAATTAAATCGATCGTTAAGGTACGGAAACAAGATTTTAATTAATTTCACATTATTTTCCTCTTCGCCTTCTGAAGAACTCCACTCCTCTCCCGGTAATACATAGTCATGTAGAAGAGATACAAACTTCTTCATCCCCCCCGATGCTGAATGTTAAGAGGAACGCTTCTGCAGGGTCGTAATCCCTGGCTACGAGCAGACATGGTAAATATATGCAACGACACAGCGAAGGGCGGCGAAAGGACCAGCGTCACAACATTAACCGCATGTAAATTGCTCGGGGCGCCATCTTGTCGAGTTAGCGGCAGTGATGGCGAAAGTCAAGACGCCAGCCGTCTTGGTACCACGTGACACTGATCGTTTGCCTTCTTACTTAGCACCATTTTTCATCAAGGAGGACATCTCCCTAAACGTACAACAAACGAACAAAATAGGTAATGGTTGCATAGCAAGAGACGTAATGTATATATATCGTGTGTGTAATATATACCTTGGACATGAGAAAGACAAACAGCGCAACAGTTAATA
Organism: Vandiemenella viatica; assembly: GCA_031002005.1. NCBI lineage: Eukaryota > Metazoa > Arthropoda > Insecta > Orthoptera > Morabidae > Vandiemenella > Vandiemenella viatica. The sequence continues at coordinate 71,402,151 of CM061920.1, forward strand.
TAGCTGGGTTAGGAAACTGGCAGTCTGGCGAGAAACTTGAATATTTGCTGACATCTATAAACAATGTGCTTACAACAGCATCAAGAAATTATTATTTTTTATTTTCTTAAAAAAATAATAATAATTTTTATAAACAATCTCGGTGACAACGTTAATTGCAGGCTGCGATTTTTTACTGATGATGCACTTATTTGTAGGAAAGTGAGGTGCTCTGACGATTGATTAGAAATTCAGCGTGATCTGGATGTGGTGCCGTAAATGGCAGCTTACACTTAAATGCAAAAAGTTCAAGGCAATGCAAATAAGTAATAGAAAGAACCCGTTTTCTCACGAGTACAAAGTTAACAATTCAGTCGTTGACATGGTAGACTCCCTGAAGTATCTAGGCGTAACAGTAAAAAGCAATATGAAATGGGACTTGCACATAACTTCCGTCGTAGGCAAAGCTAATTCTAAACTACGTTTTATAGGTCGTATTTTGAGAAGTAGTAATGCTCATACAAAGGAAATAGCGTACAAAACACTAGTTCATCCGCATTTGGAATACTGTTGTGCAATTTGGGATCCGTATCGCAAGGGATTGATTGATACGTTAGAGAAAGTACAGAGGAGAGCCGCTCGATTCGTGACCGCTAGTTACAGTCCTTATGTAAGTCTCACAGAGCTGATACGTGGCTTGGGCTGGGATTGTTTGGCGGACAGACGACGTCTTTTTCGTTTGAATTTGTTGGAGAATTTACGAGTGCAACAAAATACTTGTTCCGCCAACCTATTTAGGTCGCAATGACAGGAGGGATAAGATTCGAGAATTAAGATGACGTACTGGTAAATTTCTGTATTCTTTCTTTCCTCGTTCTGTTCGAGATTGGAATGCACTGAATTAGCACCCTCTGCCACCCACAGTAATTGTGAATTGCAGAGTATAGATGTAGATGTAGAAGAAAAATACTGAAATCTGATAAATGAATGTGTTATGTGATCTTTTTTTATTGAGAAACATGTAAAAACATATAAAGTGACGCTGCTAATTCATTTTCATGATTAATTTCATGCTGTAACATAATTCTGCAGTTGACTAATTTATATACAAAAAACGAATATTCTTAAGATACCTTTATTTTTCTGGTACCTTAATAAAAATAGAATTAGTAGCTCCAAAATTAAGAGTACCATGAAGCGCAAAATCATTGGGACAATAGATAACAATAATAATAATAATAATGATTAGTAATTCCGCTGGCCGATTCATCTCTATTAAGAATATTATCGTGAGTGCATCTTCCGTCGGCGTGGTTGCATTTGGATTCCGAATCCACAAGCTACCTGCCTAGGAAGTAGCAAAGGGATTCTGAAAGAGTGAAACTCCAATTTTGACGCATTATCAATTCTCTTATGGTAATGAAGCACAGTGACTGATATCCTGCATCCCTAGGTGTTTCTTCTAAGATGTAGATAATTTCTCGCGAATTGCAATCAATTGCAGACCGTAGAGTCATTCGTTCAAAATGACATTGGTGGCTTTGGCTGTTAAGTCACTCTCTTTTCTAGTTACTAGGCAACAAAAATGGTACTGTCCATAGACCGCAGGATATCTACTGACGACAGCATTGTCAGAATAATAGATGGTGTACGTTCACAGTGAAAAGGGGGTGGGGGGGCGGGGAGGGAAGTGAATTGGGAAATTCTGGTCTTATGTAGTGACCTTGGCTTCCCAAACTTATATCAATGCGATTGAGATATTTATGTTTCTCTCGATGGGTTATACGTCCACTAAGCAGATTAATTGGATAGACGGAGAGTAGATGTCATGTGATCTTTTCATGCTGATAGAAGAACCCCCGGGAAATAAAATATTTTTATGAGTAATATATATGAAGTATTCGTGAACTACAGTCTTGTGCGAACGTGTAATCATTCAGATAAACTTTACAATAACCAACATCAAATTAGTAGTACGAAAAAAGTATCCATATTCTGTTGCAAACTGAGCTACGATTGTTATGCTCAACATTGAATTAAATATTCATTCTCTAGGGAAATTAGTTATGTATATTATTCCTCTTCTCTTAAGCTCAGAGAGAAATCCGTTTCGTAATAAATTTATCAAGTAGTGTTTTACATCTGAAGATTCTGAAAATGCAGAGGGTACCGCAGGGGTGTGATGGTATTCCAGTTAACATTTCCTCAAAGAAAGCCACTGAAATGCCCTTGCTGTGTGAAATAGGCTATAAACTAGTAGAACGGAAAAATGTTTTTCTGATTGGAATTCAGGTGACAGGTTTTAAAGAAGGAAATCCCCTATGAACCATAAATCAACATCTCCTGGACAAAGGCATTACCAGATCGTAGCCACATACGTGAGCATAGAAGGACGGTGAGTTTAGACGTACAAATATTCCTTTAAATTGACGAAGTCAGCCAGTGAATTATGGTAAAAAGCATGAACGACTTGGTAAAAGAAAAATACTGCCACGACAATAGAGACGTTTGGTTGCATTTCAGTAAATTCAGAGACCATGGGCTATTGTTTGTGAATTCCATTAAATCATCTTCCTCTTGTGTTCTTCTCAGAACAATTATCCTATTATATCAGTTTTCATATTGTAAGTAAAAATAATCAAAAGGAATTTCCAGTGCGTTTGCATACAGTTTCTACTCAGCTATTTAATCTTCGTTTTCTTTTTGTAGTATCAAATTTAAAATTTTTCACGTGGTCTAACGTCTGATCTCCTCAAAAAATAGGCTTTACCAATTATAAAGTACTTTGATCGTTGATACAAGATTCTGAAGTTCTACTGAGTCCTGTATCAACAGATTAAGGAAGTTATGGGTTGTGTAGCTGAATATTTGCCTGATTACATTATACAACGACGTTTCATTATTAACAGATTCAAATTTTATAGTATTTTCATAAATCTATAAGCCATAATCTATATATTAACGGATACACAGATCTGAAACCATGGGAGAATAGAAACTAAATAGTTACAATTTTGATGGTGGAGCACAACAGATTTGTGTAATGTGTTAAAAAGTTGACCCTGGCCTATAGCTGCTACGTGGTCATGATTCGGAATTGCGAACATAAGAAACAGCTTCTAATCAATCGTAATGATCCTTGTAAACAGAAGTAGCTAGTTGAGATGCTAATACGAACGAACCATGTTTAGTTTACAACAGTTAGTTTTTTTTATGGCTTTACGCCTCGTCGACGGCTAAGGTCAATTAGAGGCGGGATGGCACTGGGGGCAAGGAACTGGAAGGAATTCGGCCATGGAATTTTTGAAGTAAGCATCCCGGCATTCGCCTGGAGTGATTTGGGGAAACCATGGAAAACCCAAATCTGGATGCCCGGACGGAGATTCGAAACCGCGTCCTCCCGAATGCGAGGCCAGAACGTTAACCGTTCACCTACCACGCTCGGTGGCTACAGTTAGTAACTTGTCGTGAGATCAATGTGGAAATATGGAAATACCAAGCTACTGTATTGTAGTGTTCGCGAAGAGTTTTTGAACCTGACCTTGGGATCTTGTAGTTGTAGCGAATAGTCTCAATTGACACTCGCGTATGTTCGAGTCCGCCGTAGTTAATATCTACCTGTCCTCAGTATTTCCACTTATGTTTCGTTTACTGTGGTGAACATGGAAGGCCGATTTGCATGTAAAAGGAAGAGAGAGTGATTGGAGGAGCGCGCCACAAGCATGCGGTTCCCCACCTCAGCGGAGCCCCCGACAGCTAACGTCCACTTTGCTTGTGGCTCTGATACGGACCTTCCAGAAAGCACTTGAAGCAGATATTTATAAAATATTCCCGCAACACAGGGCACTTCTTTAGCATGACAGTCACCTCTCATTGGGATGAATGCCATAACCAACTACTAGGAACTAAGAAACAAATTTGGATGCCACAGACTGTGTGACTGTAGTATTTGCACTGGTCGGTTCAATGTGTAAGGGTCCATGAATTCTGTTTGCTGAAGAGAGATATTCTAATTCTCATACAGTCGTTTATTCAACTGAGAATCAATATTCAGTACCTCTAGTATGCGACATCAATAATTATGACTAACACGTATCTTCTTCTTCTGGTCCATATCTGTACCGGATGTCGACAATCATCTTAGCTGTTTTGTCTCTGCTAGTAGACGCTTGGATTAGCTCCGTAATTGTCTTGGAGATTCACGTTCTCAGATTTTTTAGCCATGAAGTTCTACGTATATTAAGATCTACCAGCCAGTCGGGCTTTTCCACTATCGACAAAACCAATAAAATTATATTAAAACAGAATTCAGATTTATGTATCTTCAATAATCGTCTCTGACAATTTCAGGCAATACTTGCTTCTGCGTATGTATTTCTCATTGTTCTATTTTGCGAACAGGATAATACTAATATGTTGAATAAACAAGTTTTTGTCGAATTCTACAGAAGATTGGCAATTACAATATTTTCGGCAAGTTAGTTTTACGGTTTCAAAAAGATAAACCAAACAATTTTCTTTAAATTTTTGTTAAGAAGTTCATCGAACATTCAACAAATTAAAAATCTGGATGCTTATTACTACTGTTATTTCAATAAAATTTCCATTACCTTTAAAAAACAGGTAAAATTACACCAACTCCAAAATTTAGCGAAAAAAATGTATCTATAATTACAATATAGACACTAGACGACCCGTGCGAAAATTTCGCGAATAAAATGCGATGAATAGTGAGGTTGAATATAATGTCACCAAGTTCAGTCATTACTCTTCATACTCCTACTTCATTTATCGATTTTGGTTAGAAATCCAGGGAGATAAATGGCTCGAAACACAAAAAATATTTTAGAAATATTGACATTTTTGCGCTTTATGGGTCGAATTACGAAAAATTCCTTTCTTAGAATATAATGTTACCACGGCGGAAACCTTAGTCTTTAATACGATATGTCATTTATCTATATCGATTAGATATCAAGGGAATAAATCGCTCGTGACACAAAAATCGTTATAGAAAATTTATACTTTTTCCTTTAAGTTGAATTCCAAAAACATTCTTTCTTAAAATATGATTCACAAAGCTGAGACATTACTTCCTCATAATCCTACTTCATTTATCGATTTTGGTTAGATATCAGGGAGATAAATGGCTCGAGATACAAAAAACGCATTTTAGAAAAATTGACATTTTTGCCTTTTAAGGGTCGAATTACGAAAAATTCCTTTCTTAAAATATAATGTTACCATGGCGGAGACCTTATTCTTTAATATGATACCTCATTTATCTATATCGGTTAGATATCAAGGGAGATAAATCGCTCGTGACACAAAAATCGTTATAGAAAAATTTATACTTTTTCCTTTAAGGGTTGAATTCCAAAAACATTCTTTCTTAAAATATGATGTCACAAAGCTGAGACATTACTCCTCATAATCCTACCTCATTTATCGATTTTGGTTAGATATCCAGGGAGATAAATGGCTCGAGATACAAAAAACGCATTTTAGAAAAAGTGACATTTTTGCCCTATAAGGGTCGAATTACGAAAAATTCCTTTCTTAAAATATAATGTTACCATGGCGGAGACCTTATTCTTTAATATGATACCTCATTTATCTATATCGGTTAGATATTAAGGGAGATAAATCGCTCGTGACACAAAAACGCATTGCAAAAATATTGATACTTTTGCCCTTTAAGGGTCGAATTCCGAAAACTTTCTGGCTTAATATATGACGTCACTAAAGCGGAGATCTTAATCTTTAAAACGATACTTCATAAAACGGTTTCAGATAGGTATCCAGGGAGATAACTGACTCGTAACACAGAAAACAGCATTTTAGAAAAATTTACATTTTTGCCCTTTAAGGGTCGAATTCCGAAAACTTTCTTGCTTAAAATACGATTTAACCAAAGTGGAGACCATAAGCTTTAAAATGACACCTCATTCATTGATTTCGGTTAAGTATGAAGGAAGATATAGGCTTGTGACAAAAAAATACCTTATAGAAATAATATATATGATATTCAAATGACTGAATTACAAAATTTTATAGAAAAAAAAAAAAATCCGTATGTAGACTCAGAATCCTGTTACTCAGTTGCCAACCATCAGTTTTAACCTCTAGAGCACTGCAAACATATTTTTCTTGAACATGTCTATATGTACTGTACATGTATTTCAAGTTATCATGGTATAATATGTTTTCCTCATCTGTCTCCAGTCCTGTGGATTATGGACAAATTTTTCATGGTCTCTAATTAACTGTAGCAATCTAATTTTCAAAGTATGTATTTTTCGACTTGTTTAATATGTGAAAATTGGGACAGAATTTTTTATTTTTCCATTCAGAGAAGAATAT
>CM061920.1:71409492-71648397 GCA_031002005.1 Vandiemenella viatica
CAGTTGGTTCCAGTTTCAGCCGATGAATGTACAGTACACGTGTAGTTCTGGCAACACAGATTTCGAGTTCACTCAGTTTCTGATAAACGCTTTTCTGCCCGAACATAACCACGAAATATAATTAATCGAAGCGGTAAACAAAACAAAAATAAGCTAGTTTAACATGTTTAATTTCATTGTGATTCCTAATAAAGACCAACTGATCTTTTAAAAATTGTTTTTAACCATCGTTGGATAGGCCTTATGATGATACTTCCCAAATTCTTGTATGAAGTTTTTATACTGACCATATTAATTATGTACCAGTAGAGTTACACTCAAAATAAAATTGCATTTTTTCAATCGTAAGTTAGATATGTCAACCAGTATTCAAGTTTGGAGTACATTTCTTTTTCAAAATATTTTGAAATATTTTAAACCTATTTTTAATTTAGGATTGTATTTCTTCCGAATACTCTTTCAGTTTTAATAGGATTGGTTACCCATTGATTTCACCATATCTAATTTTTGTCTGTCAAATACTAATTCGCAGAGGGATAGTTTCCCAACAGCAGGGACATGCATGAACTCCTGGTCACTACTTGTTGCTACATTCTCTTATTGCTATAGAAGCCGTATGTAATCTAAGGATCTGAAGCATATACTAAACATACGCTGCGTACACATCGTAAAATAATTCCATTTAAAATTTAACAGAAAGTTGCAGAACAAGAAATAACTGTAAACAAGATTTCGTATAAATGAACTAATTATCGACTGTGATATCATCCATTACGCAATGGACATAGGCAAAATCCAAATAACAAAAACTGATTTGTAACAGAGATGCGAACAATCGTATCATGAACTTCCAAGGTATACTTTCTTGTTATATAAAAAAGAAAGAGAATTAAAATATATGAGCAAGATCTAAAGTGAGAAGTTACTTTCAAATCTCGAACATGAAATTTTGATGCGTTTTAAATTTTTCGTTCTTCAAGACAGTCGTAAAGAAAACAAAATTTTTATCTTATGTAAAGTAAAGTATACTATCACCATTTAAAGGAAAGTGATTTAAGACTTTTGTATAATATACCGATCAGTTTGGTGGTACAGTGGTTAAGGTGTCTTTCTGGAGATCGAAAGGTCGCCACTGTTTCGGCTGTCAATGTTTGGTTTGGATGTGCGAAGTACGCAAGAACGCTTCCGTGGTTCGTATGCCATGTTAAACTGTAGATCCCTGTACCTGGAGCCAGGAAGAAGATATGGTAATAGGGTCTTAAACAGACCACACGAAGTATTATTATTAAGTATATTTCCGTAATAGTTTTAATTTGCAACATTCTCCATTAACATATAAACTTTAATTTGGTTTGATAACAAACAATAAATTGTAAGGAATCTTCTCAACGTTCATATTAATTAAAATCATGCGACACTGCAGTATTAAATACTGTATGGTCAAATAATTTAATCAGCTAAGGTTCGCATGCCTGAAGTTTATGGACTACTGAATCCAGAAAAACGTATTTCGTTGGCTTCTTTTTTATATTCTTTCTTAATTTAACTGTTTCTTCTGATTCACATATATTACTATTGACAAATAATTGAACCATTCTGATGGCACTTTGCATTTGCTGTATGGTAACTAACACCTGTGTTCTATATCAGATGAACCTCACCTACACTCAACAATTCATTTTAGCTGCAATTCAGTTCTTTTTGTGTTGTCCACTGACAAAACGACTAGTCTTCGTATTTATTTAAGGAAAATTCGTACAAGTAATAATATCAGTGCATTTGGTTTGTCGGTAGTGGATTCATCAGAGAGTGAAACTAGGAGGAAATAGCTAATACCTATCCCGTATTTTGTGTAGAGAAATTTGGATAATCACATACAACGATAATTGCATGACTGGAATTGTAATGGATCCATATCAGAGCAATCACTTCCCAATCGTGGCGTTTCGCACATATGACGAATGAAATTAAGAATGCTTAGATGAAAAAACTATGGTAAATATGAATGAAGATTTCAGGACTATAACGTGGTACTCGTTTGTCATGATCAGTCTCAACTTAAACTACAATGAGGACAGCAAATAATTAATTGATTTGTGATCCTTTCTGCTGACAGTTTACCTGTAAAATCTCTCCCAGATAGATGAAAGCTTTCTCAGAAATACTTCACTTACAAAAATTCAGTTGGTGCAATCGAATGTGATACATATTTTAACGTTTCATTAAAAAAAGAAACTGACTGAATTCGATAGGAAGCAAAATGAGGACACGACAACAAAAAGTTGTGAGTGATGAATCTTTACAGTTACATCGGTGAGGAAACGCCAGATAGGTCGCAGCACCTGTGTCACGAAGCCGAGTAACTCCAGGTGCCTTGTAGCCTGGAACTCGGCTGCTTTGAGATGCTGATGAGTTTCTGATGGGACCTTGCTTCGTAGGTGAGTAAAATCTCAGAGTCTGCAAACACTTCCTTCGAAACTTGCTATTTACGTAACCGGCAAACTAATTAAAGCAAATCAGCAGTAAGAGGTTAGAGATAATTTGAAATATACAGTAGCTGAAGCCAATTGTCAATTTTACGTAAGTATTAGTTCCATAATTCAGATACATATCAGAGTATTTAAAAAGCAGTAATAATTTGAAGTTTTGAAAGAAAAAAATCTTAAAACGTAGAATGTTATTTTTACCAGTGATTTCTTCATAATATTCATATTTTACGGTGTAGGTGTGTTTTTTTTCTTCATTATAGGCCTATTTTACTGGATTGTATCAGCTCATTCTGTACATTGGACTGTACTAAATCGATAATTAGCAAAGTACATTTTATCATACTGAAATATAAAATTTAGATATAATGTGCAGTAACTGCAAAAATGAGAGTAAATTAAGAATAAATAAAGAGTTTGTAGCGGAATATCTACAGCAGAAGTAGTTTGTCATTTTTGTTCTTGATCACTAAAATCACAACACAACGAACGGCAAATAAAATTCTTCAAAGGGTCTTTTTCAGGGCCATAAAAATATTTTTTGTAAATATATAATTACGATACAGGAATAGGTTGAAGAAAGGATGATATTGAATAATTTACTGCGGTTGTCTGGAAATGTCCTTCTGCGTGCGTTTTACGGAATTAATCGATCGTTAAGGTACGGAAACAAGATTTAATTAATTTCACATTATTTTCCTCTTCGCCTTCTGAAGAACTCCACTCCTCTCCCGGTAATACATATCATGGAGAAGAAGAATACAAACTTCTTCATCCCCCCGATGCTGAATGTTAAGTGAACGCTTCTGCAGGGTCGTAATCCCTGGCTACGAGCAGACATGGTAAATATATGCAACGACACAGCGAAGGGCGGCGAAAGGACCAGCGTCACAACATTAACCGCATGTAAATTGCTCGGGGCGCCATCTTGTCGAGTTAGCGGCAGTGATGGCGAAAGTCAAGACGCCGCCGTCTTGGTACCACACGTGACACTGATCGTTTGCCTTCTTACTTAGCACCATTTTTCATCAAGGAGGACATCTCCCTAAACGTACAACAAACGACAAATAGGTAATGGTTGCATAGCAAGAGACGTAATGTATATATATACTGTGATGTGTGTGTTATATACCTTGGACATGAGAAAGACAACAGCTCAAAGTTAATATAGCTGGGTTAGGAAACTGGCAGTCTGTCGAGAAACTTGAATATTTGCTGACATCTATAAACAATGTGCTTACAACAGCATCAAGAAATTATTATTTTTTATTTACTTAAAAAAATAATAATTTTTATAAACAATCTCGGTGACAACGTTAATTGCAGGCTGCGATTTTTTGCTGATGATGCACTTATTTGTAGGGAAGTGAGGTGCTCTGACGATTGATTAGAAATTCAGCGTGATCTGGATGTGGAATGGTGCCGTAAATGGCAGCTTACACTTAAATGCAAAAAGTTCAAGGCAATGCAAATACGTAATAGAAAGAACCCGTTTTCTCACGAGTACAAAGTTAACAATTCAGTTGTTGACACGGTAGACTCCCTGAAGTACTAGGCGTAACAGTACAAAGCAACATGAAATGGGACTTGCACATAACTTCCTTCGTAGGCAAAGCTAATTCTAAACTACGTTTTTAGTGTCGTATTTTGAGAAGTAGTAATGCTCATACAAAGGAAATAGCGTACAAAACACTAGTTCATCCGCATTTGGAATACTGTTGTGCAATTTGGGATCCGTATCGCAAGGGATTGATTTACACGTTAGAGAAAGTACAGAGGAGAGCCGCTCGATTCGTGACCGCTAGTTACAGTCCTTATGTAAGTCTCACAGAGCTGATACATGGCTTGGGCTGGGATTGTTTGGCGGACAGACGACGTCTTTTTCGTTTGAATTTGTTGGAGAATTTACGAGTGCAACAAAATACTTGTTCCGCCAACCTATTTAGGTCGCAATGACAGGAGGGATAAGATTCGAGAATTAAGATGACGTACTGGTAAATTTCTGTATTCTTTCTTTCCTCGTTCTGTTCGAGATTGGAATGCACTGAATTAGCACCCTCTGCCACCCACAGTAATTGTGAATTGCAGAGTATAGATGTAGATGTAGAAGAAAAATACTGAAATCTGATAAATGAATGTGTTATGTGATCTTTTTTTATTGAGAAACATGTAAAAACATATAAAGTGACGCTGCTAATTCATTTTCATGATTAATTTCATGCTGTAACATAATTCTGCAGTTGACTAATTTATATACAAAAAACGAATATTCTTAAGATACCTTTATTTTTCTGGTACCTTAATAAAAATAGAATTAGTAGCTCCAAAATTAAGAGTACCATGAAGCGCAAAATCATTGGGACAATAGATAACAATAATAATAATAATAATTAGTAATTCCGCTGGCCGATTCATCTCTATTAAGAATATTATCGTGAGTGCATCTTCCGTCGGCGTGGTTGCATTTGGATTCCGAATCCACAAGCTACCTGCCTAGGAAGTAGCAAAGGGATTCTGAAAGAGTGAAACTCCAATTTTGACGCATTATCAATTCTCTTATGGTAATGAAGCACAGTGACTGATATCCTGCATCCCTAGGTGTTTCTTCTAAGATGTAGATAATTTCTCGCGAATTGCAATCAATTGCAGACCGTAGAGTCATTCGTTCAAAATGACATTGGTGGCTTTGGCTGTTAAGTCACTCTCTTTTCTAGTTACTAGGCAACAAAAATGGTACTGTCCATAGACCGCAGGATATCTACTGACGACAGCATTGTCAGAATAATAGATGGTGTACGTTCACAGTGAAAGGGGGGGGGGGCGGGAAGTGAATTGGGAAATTCTGGTCTTATGTAGTGACCTTGGCTTCCCAAACTTATATCAATGCGATTGAGATATTTATGTTTCTCTCGATGGGTTATACGTCCACTAAGCAGATTAATTGGATAGACGGAGAGTAGATGTCATGTGATCTTTTCATGCTGATAGAAGAACCCCGGGAAATAAAATATTTTTATGAGTAATATATATGAAGTATTCGTGAACTATCTTGTGCGAACGTGTAATCATTCAGATAAACTTTACAATAACCAACATCAAATTAGTAGTACGAAAAAAGTATCCATATTCTGTTGCAAACTGAGCAACGATTGTTATGCTCAACATTGAATTAAAATATTCATTCTCTAGGGAAATTAGTTATGTATATTATTCCTCTTCTCTTAAGCTCAGAGAGAAATCCGTTTCGTAATAAATTTATCAAGTAGTGTTTTACATCTGAAGATTCTGAAAATGGCAGAGGGTACCGCAGGGGTGTGATGGTATTCCAGTTAACATTTCCTCAAAGAAAGCCACTGAAATGTCCTTGCTGTGTGAAATTAGCTATAAACCAGTAGAACGGAAAAATGTCTTTCTGATTGGAATACAGATGACACAGGTTTTAACGAAGGAAATCCCCTATGAACCATAAATCAACATCTCCTGGACAAAGGCATTACCAGATCGTAGCCACATCCGTGAGCATAGAAGGACGGTGAGTTTAGACGTACAAATATTCCTTTAAATTGACGAAGTCAGCCAGTGAATTATGTAAAAAACGCGTGAACGACTTGGTAAAAGAAAATACTGCCACGCAATAGAGACGTTTGGTTGCATTTCAGTAAATTCAGAGACCATGGCTATTGTTTGTGAATTCCATTAATCAATTATTTCTTGTGTTCTTCTCAGAACAATTATCCTTTTATATCAGTTTTCATATTGTAAGTAAAATAATCAAAAGGAATTTCCAGTGCGTTTGCATACAGTTTCTACTCAGCTATTTAATCTTCGTTTTCTTTTTGTAGTATCAAATTTAAATTTTTCACGTGGTCTAACGTCTGATCTCCCCAAAAAATAGGCTTTACCAATTATAAAGTACTTTGATCGTTGATACAAGATTCTGAAGTTCTACTGAGTCCTGTATCAACAGATTAAGGAAGTTATGGGTTGTGTAGCTGAATATTTGCCTGATTACATTATACAACGACGTTTCATTATTAACAGATTCAAATTTTATAGTATTTTCATAAATCTATAAGCCATAATCTATATATTAACGGATACACAGATCTGAAACCATGGGAGAATAGAAACTAAATAATTACAATTTTGATGGTGGAGCACAACAGATTTGTGTAATGTGTTAAAAAGTTGACCCTGGCCTATAGCTGCTACGTGGTCATGATTCGAAATTGCGAACATAAGAAACAGCTTCTAATCAATCGTAATGATCCTTGTAAACAGAAGTAGCTAGTTGAGATGCTAATACGAAGAACCATGTTTAGTTTACAACAGTTAGTTTTTTATGGCTTACACCTCGTCGACGGCTAAGGTTATTAGAGGTGGGATGGGACTGGGGGCAAGGAACGGGAAGGAATTCGACAATGGCCTTTTTGAAAGAAGCATCCCGGCATTCGCTTGGAGTGATTTGGGGAAACCATGGAAAACCCAAATCTGGATGCCCGGACGGAGATTCGAAACCGCGTCCCTCCGAATGCGAGGCCAGAACGTTAACCGTTCACCTACCACGCTCGGTGGCAACAGTTAGTAACTTGTCGTGAGATCAATGTGGAAATATGGAAATACCAAGCTACTGTATTGTAGTGTTCGCGAAGAGTTTTTGAACCTGACCTTGGGATCTTGTAGTTGAAGCGAATAGTCTCAATTGACACTCGCGTATGTTCGAGTCCGCCGTAGTTAATATCTACCTGTCCTCAGTATTTTCACTTATGTTTCGTTTACTGTGGTGAACATGGAAGGCCGATTTGCATGTAAAGGAAGAGAGAGTGATTGGAGGAGCGCGCCATAAGCATGCGGTTCCCCACTCAGCGGAGCCCCCGACAGCTAACGTCCACTTTGCTTGTGGCTCTGATACGGACCTTCCAGAAAGCACTTGAAGCAGATATTTATAAAATATTCCCGCAACACAGGGCACTTCTTTAGCATGACAGTCACCTCTCATTGGGATGAATGCCATAACCAACTACTAGGAACTAAGAAACAAATTTGGATGCCACAGACTGTGTGACTGTAGTATTTGCACTGGTCGGTTCAATGTGTAAGGGTCCATGAATTCTGTTTGCTGAAGAGAGATATTCTAATTCTCATACAGTCGTTTATTCAACTGAGAATCAATATTCAGTACCTCTAGTATGTGACATCAATAATTATGACTAACACGTATCTTCTTCTTCTGGTCCATATCTGTACCGGATGTCGACAATCATCTTAGCTGTTTTGTCTCTGCTAGTAGACGCTTGGATTAGCTCCGTAATTGTCTTGGAGATTCACGTTCTCAGATTTTTTAGCCATGAAGTTCTACGTATATTAAGATCTACCAGACAGTCGGGGCTTTTCCACTATCGACAAAACCAATAAAATTATATTAAAACAGAATTCAGATTTATGTATCTTCAATAATCGTCTCTGACAATTTCAGGCAATACTTGCTTCTGCGTATGTATTTCTCATTGTTCTATTTTGCTGAATAGGATAATACTAATATGTTGAATAAACAAGTTTTTGTCGAATTCTACAGAAGGATTGGCAATTACAATATTTTCGGCAAGTTAGTTTTACGGTTTCAAAAAGATAAACCAAACAATTTTTCTTTAAATTTTGTTAAGAAGTTCATCGAACATTCAACAAATTAAAAAATCTGGATGCTTATTACTACTGTTATTTCAATAAAATTTCCATTACCTTTAAAAAACAGGTAAAATTACACCAACTCCAAAATTTAGCGAAAAAAATGTATCTATAATTACAATATAGACAACTAGACGACCCGTGCGAAAATTTCGCAAATAAAATGCGATGAGTAGTGAGGTTGAATATAATGTCACCAAGTTCAGTCATTACTCTTCATACTCCTACTTCATTTATCGATTTTGGTTAGAAATCCAGGGAGATAAATGGCTCGAAACACAAAAAATATATTTTAGAAATATTGAAATTTTTGCGCTTTATGGGTCGAATTATGAAAAATTCCTTTCTTAGAATATAATGTTACCAACGGCGGAAACCTTAGTCTTTAATACGATCTGTCATTTATCTATATCGATTAGATATCAAGGGAGATAAATCGCTCGTGACACAAAAATCGGTTATAGAAAAATTTATACTTTTTTCCTTTAACGGTTGAATTCCAAAAACATTCTTTCTTAAAATATGATTTCACAAAGCTGATACATTACTTCTTATATTCCTACTTCATTTATCGATTTTGGTTAGATATCCAGGGAGATAAATGGCTCGAGATACAAAAAACGCATTTTAGAAAAATTGGCATTTTTGCCTTTTAAGGGTCGAATTACGAAAAAATTCCTTTCTTAAAATATAATGTTACCATGGCGGAGACCTTATTCTTTAATATGATACCTCATTTATCTATATCGGTTAGATATTAAGGGAGATAAATCGCTCGTGACACAAAAATGCGTTATAGAAAAATTTATACTTTTTCCCTTTAAGGGTTGAATTCCAAAAACATTCTGTCTTAAAATATGATGTCACAAAGCTGAGAAATTACTCCTCATAATACTACCTCATTTATCGATTTTGGTTAGATATCCAGGGAGATAAATGGCTCGAGATACAAAAAACGCATTTTAGAAAAAGTGACATTTTTGCCTATAAGGGTCGAATTACGAAAAATTCCTTTCTTAAAATATAATGTTACCATGGCGGAGACCTTATTCATTAATATGATACCACATATATCTATATCGGTTAGATATTAAGGGAGATAAATCACTCGTGACACAATAACGCATTGCAAAAATATTGATACTTTTGCCCTTTAAGGGTAGAATTCCGAAAACTTTCTGCCTTAATGTATGACGTCACTTAAGCGGAGATCTTAATCTTTAAAACGATACTTCATAAAACGGTTTCAGTTAGGTATCAAGGGAGATAACTGACTCGTAACCCAGAAAACAGCAACTTAGAAAAATTTACAATTTTGCCCTTTAAGGGTCGAATTCCGAGAACTTTCTTGCTTAAAATACGATTTAACCAAAGTGGAGACCATAAGCTTTAAAATGACACCTCATTCATTGATTTCGGTTAAGTATGAAGGAAGATATAGGCTTGTGACAAAAAAATACCTTACAGAAATAATATATATGATATTCAAATGACTGAATTACAAAATTTTATAGAAAAAAAAAATCCGTATGTAGACTCAGAATCCTGTTACTCAGTTGCCAACCATCAGTTTAACCTCTAGAGCACTGCAAACATATTTTTCTTGAACATGTCTATATGTACATGTATTTCAAGTTATCATGGTATAATATGTTTTCCTCATCTGTCTCCAGTCCTGTGGATTATGGACAAATTTTTCATGGTCTCTAATTAACTGTAGCAATCTAATTTTCAAAGTATGTATTTTTCGACTTGTTTAATATGTGAAAATTGGGACAGAATTTTTTATTTTTCCATTCAGAGAAGAATATTATGCACAGATACCTGTATCTAACTTATTTCCTGTCGTGTCTGGTCTAAATGCCGACTCGACAGAAAGGAATTCTCGTGACGAATGTTATTTGGATTGAAATATTTGAAATTTCGGAAGAACGTTTATTAATTTATTCATTTCAGATCTATATGTATATATATATACCGAACCGGTAACCACCTGCCTGGAAATATAAATGAAGCAAACAGCAGAATATAAAAAAGAAAGTACACTTCACGGGGAAGCGTAGATAGAGCATATGATCAGGCAGATATTAACGAACTTGATAAGTATGCCAGTGTGGAATCCGATTAAACGGAAACACTTGATTATAATACTTTTGCCGAAATGAACGTATCAAAAGACAAACGGGTCCTCTCAGAAGCTCCGTGCTGCCTGTGCGTTGTTCATAAACCTTGGTATTGTGACGTAAAATTAAACAGTAGTAAACTGCAGATGATCGCTTCAAGGCAAAGTCAACTGCCAGTGTTTATTCTTCCATCGGTTACGTTGGGCCCGTAGGGTAAACACTGTTGGCGGCCGCAGAAAGCAAAGAATGCTTCGGACGTCAGATGTAGCCTGAGCACTTTGTGCTCTCACAGCGGGGCAGGTAACTGTTGACCAACTCTTGTCTCCAGCAACTCTCTTCTTAAAAGCTGCTGCTTCTACACGAGTGAATGCTTACCTGCTTACTCTAAGGATATTTATTTGAATAGAAACAACTATACAGATTCTCAGATTTGACACTACTTGAAACAAACTCTTTGCGGTTAGCGAAATTTATAAACTGTTTACGAAGTTTAATATTAATGGCAGCAATTTATGATAATTAATAAAAATCCGCAATTTATTTAGAATCTTTTCCAATTGACGGAAATATAACGGTTTTTCACTGTACCTTAAATACGTTTCCATCCATAAATCAGTCAAAATATTAAAGGTACTTTTAAAAAAATGATCTAACGGTATTTTTTTTTTGAAAAAAAGAAACTAAACGGATCAAAATCAGACTATTGGGTATTCCAAGACTGAAAGACCTTTATTAAATTTCATTTTCTGTATTATTTCCGTCAACTAAAAATTTCCCTAAAGTCTACGTGCAGACTTTGCAATAGTGATAGTTAAATCGATTTCAAGGTACCATAGAACCGGAAACTTAAAAGTGCTGTATAAGGCATGGATGATCAACATAGTGTTGTAAGTTTACAGGAAGTATATTGATGATGATGAGGCTTGGATGGATATTACTACACGAATTAGGACTATTGCATGGAAGGGAAGAGATGATCATGTCGCGCGATTTAAGGGATAAGGAAGTAGAAAAAATTTCTTTTATGCGTAGGGGAGTCAGGTATTTGAATGAATTAACAAGAGAAGTGCTGTATTATTTAACGAAAACAGTGAAATAATTTAATATTAAAATTTGTAAACGGAAAAAGTAGAAAGTTTGGTTAATTACAGTCAAAGAGCTTATGATAAAATGATGTAGTAATTAGTAAGGGGTAAATAGGTGGGTAGGGAAACTGACACCGAAGCATGCGCTCCATCGCAATTAAATTAAATTGAAGAATTTCACCAGAGTTGTCGTTTGTGTTATGGCACTGCCATTGAGGACTTCTGTTGGTAGAATGGTTCAAATGGCAGGTTTAAATATCCTGAGTGAAATACCAACTATCCAGATTACGATATTTACTCTGTTTTTACAAATATCACCTAGGTGAACTCTGCGACGATCTCCAATTTATGCGTCATTAGCAGTAGCTATATATATATCCCTTCCACAATTATTATTATTGTTATTATTTAATTTTTCTAAATAAATAAATAAAAGTATTTAACGCTGATAAACACAAATCATATAAACTAAACGTTAGGAGGTATTGAAATATTTCGTGAGATTATAATTACAATGATGCAACAGCTTAATTTTGTTGCTAATATGTATTTTTCAGTCAATGATATATGAGATGGGAAATACGAGGCACTGTTATATATGTGTATAAGTTTTGTGTTGATTTCTTGAGGTATTTAACTGTACTGAAAACAATGACATATACAGATCTGAAACTACATAAAAAATTATATTTATGAAATGGATTCTTGTGAACGATAGCATGGGTGTCGAATGGAAGAATCTTCTGGCTCTCACTCCTAGATGAGCATACATATAGACGGCCTAATTAAATGATTCTTCACATTCCAGAGTGAATAAATAAACTGCATAAAATTTGTAAATACAGAAAACTTTAAAAGGAAACAATGAAATCATGAATACGCATCAAAATATGAAGAGAATTTTTACAGTAGTACAACTGTCCATAATTTATTATTTTTGTTGTTTACTACGGCTTAAATTATTTATATCTGACCGATTTATTATTGATATCTTGGAGAGGATAAGCGTAGATTGGAGGATGATAAGGTTGGCATAGAACCTATATTAACAACAGAATGTTAGAATAAAGATTGGAAACGAGAATTCGGGAGAAAGCAGAATTGGGAGAGGTGTAAGGCAAGGATGTTGCCTATCCCCATTATTATTCAGTTTATACCTAGAAGAAATATTGGAAAAATGCTTAGTTGGAAAAAGTGGTGGAAAGAGAATAGAGTGTATACGATTGCCGATGATATGGTATTGTTGGCAGAAAGCGAACAAACTCTAAACAAAAAGCTGAAAGATATAGATGAAGCTTGTGAAAAGTTTTGAATTAAAATCAGTGCAACAAAATTAAGAGAATTCTGTTTGGCAAAGGAAGAAAACTAATAAATATTAAGATAAGACTAGATGATATCATCCAAGTAAAATCCTTCAAATATCTTGGAGGTACAGTATAATCACTGAAGACTTGAGATGAAGCCAAAAGGTAAAAACTCGCATTTCCGTAGCGAAGGATGCGTTTAATAGGAAGAGGCCTGTATCAACTGGGAAAGTAGACAAAGCGCTCAGGAAAAGACTTGGCAAATGTTTTGTACGGAGTGAGGCTCTTTATGTGGACGCTGAGGAGAGAAGATGAAAAAAACGTTCAAAAGCGGTTCAGAAGTAGATGTGGAGGAGAATGGAGAGGATAAGCTGGATGGATAAAGTGAGTAGTGTTGAAGTGCTGGAAAGGATTGGTGAATGGAGAAAACTACTCCAAGTCATAAAAGAAAGAAAGAAGATCTGCTTTGGACACTTGCTGAGAGGGGAGTGCTTGCTAAAAGACGCCGTGGAAAGACTAGTTTGTGGGAGGAGAGTGAAAGGAAGAAGAAGGTGCAAGATCACAAAAAACATCATAGAAAACAACAACTACATGGACACGAAGAGAAGTGTAAAAGACAGAAGAGCAGGGAGAGTAGCCACGTGAAAACCTGCCTAAGGGCAGAACAATGATGATGATGATGCATTGTTCAAGAAGTGAAAGGTAGTGAGCGAATGGATTTCATATACGTATATTCACATGTACAGTGGCTACTTTACATTACACAACAAAATTATGTCATTTATAGGATTTGAGACATAAATTTCGAAATTTTGTAGAGTACATCGTAATATTCTATTGTTTTACATATTTCGCAGTTCTTAGAATCCTAAAAATTTAGAAAGATCTGAACGGTATGTTAGTACTCATTCATTCAGTTGTATTAGTGCTTACTCATACTCAAAGTGATCAAAAATAGTTAGTGTTCCTAGCCTTACTCTCCCACGGAATTGGATAAGTATTCTTCATTCGCATTTGACTTTATAAATCATGCTTAGAATCGCCAGACACAATTTAAATAGCTGAAAACAAATGCATGGTCTCGGATTGTTATGTAATCTATTTGTCACGGGTGGTGTAATAATGCTAACTATTATGAGAACGTTGAAGCTTTTTTATTTTCTTATATTCTGCACAAAGGTAATTAATTCATAAGGTTTATCCAATCAAACGTTTGTCAGTCGCTTCATATTTCTTATGACTGTGCTCAGTATCAATACAAGGCATAGGAAAATTTACTCATCACTCACCAAAGTTGAAGGCTGCGACGAGTTGAAGACGTATGAGAAAAACAAAAATAAGAGCAACATTTCGGTTTTACACCTTAATCATGTGATAGGGACCGAGTCATATGCTTCGGGAGGTGTTGACACGGCGATGTTTTCCACATGACTCGGTCTTTATCACATTAATAAGTTGTAAAACCGAAATATTGTATAAGTTTTTGTTCGTCTTATATGTTTTTCACTCATCTGAGCCTTTAACTTTTGTGAATGATGAGTCATTTTCCCTAACCTTTGTTATTAACAAATAACTTATGTATCACAAATTGTGGAACATCTTTGTTTTACCCGCAAAGCAAAAGGAAAATAAAAGAAACCTTAGCTAGCATTAACATGAAGCGAGTAGTGGTTTTATTGAGACTGATTAGCAATTGAACTAAACTATGACCCTTAGCAAAAGGATAACTGTTTTGATCTTTAGCTCATAAGCTTTCCACATAACGTAAATTCATGTTTGTTGCATTCCTGCAATAACTACACAATTATAAATCTGTTAGCAAGCTGCGCGTGTCTCTCGCAAAAAACTGCTGCAGCGATCCGGATGAATTGTTGGAGCTAATGGTGCAAAGTAAAATCTGCAGAAATTGCTAATGGATTATATGAATCGCGAGAAGGAGCAAGTTATAAAAATATTTCTAGAAGGAAAATAATGGACCGCGGATCGTTATGTATTTCAGAGGTGCACTCCTTCTCAAAAATCTGACGAAAGATAACATGACTTAACTTAAGATTTTGTTTAATATTTTGACTTAGAATATTTAGTTTTTCAGTTTTCTGAAATGCATTAAATAAAAAAAATACCTGAATCAAATGTAGTAATCGTTACTAATATTTAATTTACTTTAAAAATTATGCGTTTGAAGAGTTTGACTGAAGATAAATGTATTAATCATTGGATTGTTTATATTGTATTAGTCTCTGGTTATATGTACTCTCTATTCTGAATTTTTATTAATTTAAATAAACGGAATTCGTTACTCAGAAAACAAGAGAAAATGTTACATTACGATTCAGTGAATTTAATGTTGCGCTTGTTTTAATATTGTTGCAGTTCAAACGGAAGGTGTGTTATGAAATTAACTGTTATAAATTATTCTATGTGTACTTGGAATCTTGTTGTTGTCACTATCCAGGTTGTAGTTAGTGAAACTTTTAATGTCTTTAGGTATACCTGCATCCTTTAATTTTGTAACGGCAATATCAGCATATGTTTTGGTTTGGTTGAAATGCAAGCTGAACCAAATTTTTTTTTTTACAACAACATAAGGCACGAGGAATCGAATTATTGTTAGTAATTAATAAGCTGTTTCAATGAGTGGTATCTTAGTGATGATGTGTATCGCGATGTAAACTACTCCTGAAAACAAAAAACCCGTTGTGCATGTCCAGTGCGTATTTCCTTGGGACTATGACGAAAAAAGTTTTCTGGTCCAGGCTACGTTTCAATCTATCCACTTCAGTTTTGAGATACGATAAAAAAAGTCTCAAAATGTGGGTAGTTTGATAGAAGTTATTAAGCAAAAAATACATGATACTACTTACCGCGTAGGAATGTATTCGTGTGGTGTTACGAAATCTTGGCAGTCGTTACGGCAAATGCTATCGTTGGTGGCGTAGATGATTTGTAGTTGGCCACTACCTTTACTGCCATCATTATCGCAGACGGTAACTTTCGTGTTGCTTTATGGCTAAGGTACATTTATTTTTGCATTAATATACACTTTTAATCGACAGGTTTGTCGTCAGGAATGTGTGTTCCGAATTTTTGAACTAAAGGACGATTGATTCTCAGTACGTCCTTATTGGACCTTGTATAATAATGTTTCACGTAGCATTAATTTCATATATTATACTGTGTTAAAATATAAGTACACAAAAATACTTTCGAACATCACTGTATAAACCGAATCTAAGATAAAAAATATAAAATTATAGTTTAAAAAACTAAAAAACACGCTTTTGAGCTAAAAGGTTAAAAATAAACTTTAAATATAAAATTTTTGTTCAACAGCGCTAGGATTCGCCAAAAATCAGTATAACTTTTTGGATAAGCTTAAAATAAAAATAAAGTCACTGATTAAAAAGTTAACTTTAATGTGAAAAAAGCGTAGGGTGCTACATATCAGTATTCTTAAATTTTTATCGCTAGCTGTTCGTAAAGGTTGAGTCATTATGTACAAGTGAAGAGCATCCAAAGCTTTTTCTACATTAAACTTTTTAATCAGTGACTTTATTCTTAATTTAAGTTTATTCAAAATGTTATTCTGAATTGTAGGGCATCATAGCGGTGTGTGAACAAAAATATTTAAGATTTTTTTTAACCTTTTAGTTCAAATTGCTACAAAAGCTTGTATTTTACTTTTTTAACTTTTTAGTTCACAATGGGAGTTTCAGGACATTGATATGAAATTATTGTATTGTCACTAACCTCTCTCTATACGTGTTCAAAATTTCAAACGATTTGCAAGTCAGGAGGTGGGTGGACATTGAAATGAAATATTTCATAGCATTTACAGCTTTTCTATTGTTACTGTAGTGAGAATACCAGCAGATAGCTATGAAATTATTGAATTGTCATCGCTTCCCAATACATGTGTAAGTAAACATTCAAAAAATATGGACATCTGGATGCGGGTTATAATTCAGTTGCAAGATTTCAGCACATTCAACCATTCTTTCTATTGTTACTGTCAAAGAAATGAGAACAGCAGGACGCAGCATTGAAATTATTATATAGTCACCAGTTCCTAATATGTGTGCATAATTTCAAACAATTCATTTATCTGAAAGTGGGTGAAATTGAATTGACTGATTCCGTTACTTTCCTCTTGTTACTAATAAAGTAATGAGAATAGCAAGACATTACTATAAAATTATTATATTGTTTCCGCTTCTTAATATGTGTGCATTATTTCAGATAAATCTGATTTCTGGGAGTGAAATTGAATTGACAAATTCCGTTATTTCCTATTACTGTGAAAGGGCAAAGCTATGATATTATTGTATTTTCATCGGTTCTTAATAAGTGTATATAATTTCGAACAATTCATATACAGGAAAATTTGTGTAATTGAATTGGCTGATTCCGTTACTTTCCATTTGATACTGCTACTGTTATGAGAACAGCAGGACAGAGCTATCCTATTGTTGTATTTTCACCGGTTCTTTATAGGTATCCAAATTTTCATACAATTCGAACGTCAGGAAATTGGTGAATATTGAAATAAAATATCCCATTGTATTCAAACAGTTTTCTATTGTTACTGTCAAAGTAATGAGAATATCAGGACATAGCTGTGAAATTATTATATTGTCACTGGTTCTCAATATTTGTGCAAAATTTCAAACAATTCGGAAATCTGGAAGTGGGTGAAATCTGAATTGTAATATTCCGTTATATGGATAAATACATACAGGTCAAGCTAACATCGAGCGTGTAAAAAGGACGGATTTTTTTACATATCTGTATTGATATGCGTGCGAAGCAGCAGGTATGCTAGTAAGGTATATTTTGCAACTATTGTGATAATTTAATACCGAGGACTAAAGGGACAGTAACACATTATAACCGCTAATAGAAATTCCATTTGCATCAAAGGAAGACTTAGAGTTGAAAGGAGAATTAGGTTTCACAGTCAAAGTGTGTACCATACAAGGTAGCCGTTCACTGTGGATGATGTTTCCGCTACATAGGAACTAACCGGGAAGATGAACTGAGACTGTTTCCCGTTGTTTTATCAATTGTGAAAGTTTTAGTAAATGTTGGTGCAAATGTGGATGACTGCGATCGTCTGCGTCTTCAATGTAGAGTGTTGTTTATCTCGTTGATGACAGGGTGAAATCCGGTGCGGCCCTTTCAGGAACACTATTTCAAAAGAGACCATAGAATCCGCGAATTTTACATCCCCATCCGACGGAACAATCAATCAGCAGCGTCACTCCATACATACTGCGGAGATGTGAGAATTTTAACCAAGGACTTTGATGCTCAATCTTATTAATCGGAATTCTGCACCTCATCTCTCCTACCCTGCCTGTCAACCACGGATGTTTTTTTTTTTTTTCTTTTTAACTTTTGGCTCGACTCCTCGTCGACGTCGAGGTCATTAGAGGTGGGATGGGACTGGGGACAAGGAACGGGAGGGAATAAGGCCATGAACTTTTGAAGGAAGCATTCCGACATTCGCCTGGAGTGATTTGGGGAAACCATGGAAAACCCAAATCTGGATGCCTGGACGGGGATTCGAACCAGCATCCTCCCGAATGCGCGGCAAAGGAGTTACCCGCCCACCCACCACTCTCGGTGCCCTGATGATGAAATTTTCTTCCACCATCAGGACTCATACCAGCTATCCCCGTGTGATAGCTCCTCCTTACTATTAATAAAGGTAGATAGCCCAACTTCAACACAAGGCCCAAACGTTGATTCCCGCGGTAGCGCTATCATCTAGCAAATTATTATTGTTTAATAAACTGCTCTCAAATTACACACTTCTGCACAATGTTAATGTTAAATCAAACCTACCAATATTTCCATTTATCTGCACAATTTATTGAACACTTTAAATACTCAGATAACACAACACATAGTCGTCATTTTACAATTAATACATTCCCCCGTGGTCTCTCTGTGCCATCTTAACACCTTCCTTCCTTTCTCGACCAACCATTCAGTAGTGGCAACTACAAAAAATTACATCACTACAAAAGACTTAAAATTACCCAAATGTCTATATATACTACTTATGCTGTGAAAGTCTGTTATTTGCTAATCTATTTACAATTTCAGCAATGATTTGTGAGTGGAAACTCACAGGAGACAGGATCCGGACATTATTACGATGCTGCAACCACTTGAGCCAACGGAACAGTTTGAATTAAGTTTAGTGTGTATAAATGTTCGTTGTTATACTACCATCTGTTTATTTGTTGTATTTAACAAGTAAAACAACTTCGCTTTTGCTACTCGTTGACAGATTTTTTTCCCCTTTGTTACGACTTAACGGCTCTTCGATCTCGGTGCCATGAGAATCGGGAGATGATTGGCGACAAGGGACGGGAAGGAATTCAGCCGGTGCATTTTTTAGAAATTATTTTGGTAATCGCCTGGAGTGATTTAGGGAAACCATTAAAAACTGCATGAGTGTGGCAGACACGGTATCAAACCCGCGTTCTCTCACCTGGTCCGAGCGATGACCGTTTATCCATCATTCACTCTTGGGCGAGTATGAGTAAAGAAGAAGAATTGAAATATTTCTGGCTGAAGGCACAGATTACATTTTTTTGATGCGAAAGATTTAATGTCAAGAGGATATCCAACGGCTCAAAAAAGTTAAAAAAACATTAGAACAGGGTATATGTAACGACAGTCAGTTTCATCACATGTCAAGAAATGTGCATGAAACTTTTCATAAATATTTCTTGAACTCGTATTTTTTTTTTAGAAACATGGTAGAAAAAAGTAAATATTTCGTAACCTGTAAGGCCGTTACAACAAGGATATTTGAACTCGCCCATGTGAATCCATTAAGACAACCTCCTCAAGATCTCAGAAAATTATCTTTTTAATTATTTTTTATATTTATTATTATTATTATTGCTTTGCACCTCGTCTCATCCAGGTGATTAGAGGCGGGGTAGGAATGGATGCAAGGAATGGAAAGGAAATCTGAAGCGACTTTTTGAAGGAACGATCTCGGAATTCTCTTGCAGTTGTGATTTTCGGGGGGAAACCATGGTAAAACCAAATCTGCATGTCCAAATGGGGATTCTAACCCGCTTTCTCCCGAATGCGAGGGCAGATCGTTACCGCTCACCCACCAAGCTCGTTGCTTTGGAAGATGTAATATTGGAAGACCCCCAGATGCATGCATTCGCTTGCACATGTTGACATACAAGTTGCAGCAAAATAGACGTGCAGCTGATTTTCTCAGTGATCGCATCTCTAGATGCACCGTAGCTCATGCTCACTCGTCCAATGAGAACTCGCCAACCAGTGAGCCGACTGATCCGACTGCACAGGAGGAGCAGTCTGCGCATGTCTAATCACTTGTACAAACAGCTACAACTATAAACAGACCGTCAAGGTTTCTTAAAATCACTTGTGTCAACTAACTAGGGTCACGAATTTAATATTCCTTGACGCATGAAAGCTTATTTAAGCAGTACGTCTGACATGGCATATGCTTTGTTTATTGTTTGTTTATTGTTTATTGCCAATGTAGGCCTACTTGTGTGCACAAGTTTCTAGCAAAGACCAATACATCATCCACAAGAAATACCTTATAGTACATATAATGAATTCCAATATCAATGATACATCTACACAACAAGAATACCTTATAATATAATGAATTCCAATATAAATAAGTTCCATAGCTGAGTTAGTAATTAACATTAAGTTACAACAATTCAATATAAATGCTATTACATACAGTTCACAACTCATTAAGATTATATAATGCCTTATTACATAGATAACGTTTTACTTCAGTTTTAAATTCATTTCCAGTCAATGACTTTAAATGTGTTGGTAGCTTATTATATTGTCTTGCTCCCATTTCAAACGCACTTTTATCTGCTGCCTTGGAGTTATATCTTTTGATATGTAAGTTAGTTTTTATTCGAGTGTCATATTTATGAATTTCACTATTAGTGTAATTAAATTTTGGATTGCATCTAATCAGTAACAAAACCCTATATATATATAGTGAAAATATAGTAAGAATATTTTATTGCCTAAATATTTCTTTACAGGTTGTATTCCTATCCAACTTATATATTATCCTGATACATCTTTTCTGGAGCACTAATAATCTATTCATGTAGAAATGGCAACAAGATCCCCAAACTTCAATTCCATACAGGATATGTGGGAAGATTATTCCATAGTATGAAATTTTTAATACCCTTCTATCCACAACCTTAAACAATTGATTCATTAGAAAGATTCCCTTACTTACTTTTTTACAAACATAATTAACATGAGCTTTCCAACTTAGAAACTTATCCACGTATATTCCAAGGAACTTATGCTCATTTATTTCATAAATGTTTCCTTCATCTGTAATCAGATTAAACTTATTATCTACATTATGATTTCTAAGTTCAAATTTCATTAAATTTGTTTTACTTTGATTACAAATTAGCTCATTTTTATAAAAATAATTTGTTAATTCATTAGTGGCATTAGCAGTAGTTTCTTCTAACGATAAATCATCACTATCCCAACATACTGCTGTAGTGTCATCTACATATGTTATAACTCTACAGCTAGTTGGTGTAAAAATGTCATTTATATAAAGGGCAAATAATATAGGACCCAATACAGATCCCTGAGGAACTCCACATCTAACTATACCAGTTTTGGATTTTATCTTTATTATATAATCACCATTTTTAAAATGAATTTCTGTAAACTGTTGTCTGTTTTTGAGGTAGGGAGACAGTAATTTATTTGCCAATCCCCTAATTCCATAATTTTCTAATTTGCCAAGCAAGTGGTGGTTATCAACACAGTCAAAAGCTTTTGAAAGGTCAAGAAATAAACCAGAAACTTTTTGTTTTTCATCTAGCTTTCTAAGAATTTCATGTACAAAATGAGTGACTGCAGTTGTAGTGGATAGTCCTCTCTGAAAACCATATTGGCATGGGTTAATAATGCTATTTTGGCTCAGGAAACTATTTATTCTTACTAAGATGCTCAGATCGAATGGTACCCACGAATGAAACAATAAACTCGTGATACACGTGTCATTAACATCGACACTGGGAATCGAACATGTGGATTCCAAAACAAAACACCTCAATAACATCATAAAAGTGAAAGGAATACATTTAAAGGAACTGAATGAAATTAGGTAAAGATAAAAAATATGGTCTGAATTAGTACACACGATAACTTTTATCCAGCATAAATGAATAACTCCTATAAGGCGAAGGGGAATGCGAGCACAGGGAGCAATAAAACAGAAGGCGGACAAATTCTGTAATGCAAACAAGAAGCACAAATGGTACACAAGAAGAAGGAAATAAAATTGTGTTTCAAAAGAATCATTTAATACTTCCGTAAAAAGAATGAAAATAATAATTATTTTATGAAAAAAATTTGAACCTAACGCGCAAATAAATGAAATTAAACGTGTATAACCGAGGCCGATGGGTGATATGTGAAATTCGTGCCTGGTATTCGGGAGTGCGCGGGTGCAAATCCCATTCGGCCAGCCAAATTTTCTAATTCACTACAGGCGAATGCCGCGATGATTTCTTCAGAAGGCCATGGTGAAATTTCTTTCTGTTCCTTGCCCTAATTCTCTCCAGCATCTAATGACATCGACGTCGACCAGGTAAAAAATAATAACTGTTCAACTATGAGACAAATAATATTAGAGTATGCACTTTTACTGCCAGCATAAATAATTTTGAAGCGTGTACTAATAACGCAAGTACAATTTCACGTTGAAAATATTGTTGTTAACTCTGAATTTTAAAGTAACGCATATTAGATCTGCTATTTGTATTGGTCAGCCTAATTTACACGTAACTGTTACGTACTTTATTCCAAAATTTATTTCTTCAAATTTTGAACCATTGTAACTTAATCTCATTTGAATTAAATTTTGTACGTAGTTAGAATATTGTCTCAACTAGCACACAGAATACTTTTCATCCAAGAAAAACGAATAGATTCTTTGGGAATCAAACGGGAATGAGAACACAGTAAGCAAATAGAGATAAGTCGAAAGGAATTAAAGACTATATTATTCTGCAGTGCGAGATAAGGAGAAAATGAAACAAAGAATGACGAAATCAGCTATGTATGAGTTGTTGTTGGCGCCCCGATCAAATACTTTCAGAAACAGACGTTGCGAGTAAACGTCGATGATAAAAAAAAAAAAATTGTTGACAAGTCCGTTTAAAACCTTTGAAAGATGTTAGTTATTAAAAAATGACAATAACACTGACGATCCTCACGCACTCGAAATAAGAATTTTTAAAGCAGCGTACGTGAATCTCGTCAGTGGAAACTATGCTGAAACCATTTAGTTGGGCATTCAGCTGATACAAGCACCAAGACGGTAGTCAAAATGGTGACACAGCAAAGATTGGTCTCACGTTTCAAACGATAAGCTATAATTCAATTACAATACGGCACTACATAATTTCAAGGTCATTGTAGCTGAAGGAATAAAACGATTTCATTATAAAATCAATAAAATCAATAACAGTTTTAAGAAGGTACTACAGTGATTCAAATAAATAAATTAGAAATAAATATTAACAGATGATTCTAACAAACCAAGTGCATAAACCACTATATAATTTCTTTATGCAGTCCAATAGAAGTTAAAACAAACTGGAACTTTCTAGTAATATTTTAAAAGTATTACTTTTCCTTAACTTGTAATAAAGAAGTGTTAAATGATATAAGTGTCATGGCATCCGCTAGCATACTTCCAGTAAGACAATTATTACAGTTGCTTAACGTAATGACTTTTGCAACTGAAGGAAATAAGTGAAAATTTCGATTAGTTCAGAGATGTAATTGTACAAAGACGAAAAAGTGGGACAAGCAATAGACTGTCGTTCGCATTTAAGAAAGTGCGGTGTTTTCTGCTATAATTAAAAATACTTCAATTATAATGAGTTGAATACTTTATAATTGAAGCATTAAAATTTAATATGCACTATAAATGTTACAATGATCAAGAATTTAATTTAGAATTAATTCTCAAACTACCAAAGAGTGTTTGATCGAATGATATATTAACAAATGTTTTATTGCAAGCAAAATGCAGGCAATCATTATGAAGAGAAAGTTGGCTATATATATATATATATATATATATATATATAAAAGAAGAAGAAGAAGTGAGACCGCAAAATGTATAAGGAATTGTGCACCTCATTTTAGGCAGTTTACCAAGAGAACATTTCCGAGCAGTTTCTGGCACAATTAATTTCTATCTATCAGTTTATCCTTCTGTATTGTTATCGTAAGACAATTTTTGATGCAATTACAAAGTTTTCTTTCAACGTGAGATATTTAATAAGTACTTGCCCGCTGCTTTGCATGTGTGTAGAAATGCTTTACACTTTTCATTCTGGTACCAAATATTAAAATAGAGAAGCAAATGCGTTAATGCGATCTAGAAACATATACTTTTAGTTTTAATCTTCGATTCGGTTTTCATACTGTTGTTCAAATGATATTTTTATCGCTTAAGTTTTAACGCAATATAATATATGAAATTAAAGTTACGTGAAAAATTATCCATGTTTATATGTTGATATGATTATTATATATTAGTATTATCCTAACCTACAACGAAGTTTAGAATTATATCAATAAGCATAAAAATTGGTCTGTTTCTGTAGTTGCAACAAAAAAAATCATATCCGTAAAATATAACTAAAAATTATGTTTTAAAATACTGATATGGAATAAAAGAGAAACAAAAATACTATCAGGTTTTAATACCAATATTAAACACAAAGATTTTTTTATTGTAAATTAAGTATCACAAATCCGTTACGTTTATTAAGGTGTTAATCTATGATGTATTGTTTTGATTACACCGTCATTTTTATTTTAATTTACTGTAATTCAGAAAACTGAAGAAACAAATAATCAAAGCAAAAAACAACATAAACACACTCCAAAGAGGAGTATAATCATCTTAGCTGGTATATCTTCGACTATAAAGATGTTTACAATAAATTAAATATTACTCACGCTTAGCCTTATTCCGTTTAATGCAATGTACTATATTTCCGAAAACTGAGGACATAAACAACCCAAGTCAAAACATAAAAAAGAATTCAAATAGTAATAATGTGATATTTTGTCAATATTTCTTGAAAGGTGTGTTTATCTCAAATGCAATCTGTTGGGCATATTTGTCCGATCTCAAAATGATCATAATTTCTTTCTCCGTTCCTCGGACACGTAGCCATAAGGTATTTTCGCAGATTTTAACCTAGACTACGCGTATTTAATATTTTAAAACACAATCCAAATTGCTGCTGTAGTCTTTGCGTGACCCTCAGACACGCATCTTGTTTACAGATGTATAATAGTATTAATGTATAATATTTAACCGATATTCATTTACAAGCTGAAAACATCACACACTCTTTAAAATCGTGTAACAAGTCCAACAAAAAGCGAGTAGAAACAATACAAATTGTTCCCTCGATTCACGTCAAACGAAGTCCGGAAATTTGGCAGGGTATCCGTTGCGACTACTCTGTCCGCTTCCCTGCGGCAGATGAAAGCCCGAAGGTCAGGCTCTGCACTCAATCTTCAGCACTTGTGACGGCAGTACTTGCAGCTGAGAGTCCGTCTCCTAAGATTAGACCATCAGCTATACGGACAGACAGGCTGCCTGAAGCGGGCGAAAAGCGAAGCAAAGAAGCTAATGCACATGTTAAAACGTGCTTCATACCTTCAAGGTGAGTACCATCTTGTTTGGACACGTGGAGCTTATTTCAAGAACTTCGCTCCTAAATGTAAAATGATTTAAAGCAAAACTTTATGGATGTTGGTAGCTGGTTTAATAATGCGGCTATGTATGCCTCATCTAGTAGGACAAAATAAAAACAAAACGAAAATAATGTTTTTATCATCATACATTTGAAACTCATTAAATAATCGGAGGTAACTGCTGATATTTCTTATTTGAGAAAACCTGTATGCTGTTAATTACTACTGCTTTACAATGCGAATACCGGGACAGTTCGTTCAAAAGGGCCATGTTTTAATTCCTTACAGTTCCATTCGTATTCGTTCCTTCCCCCTCTAATCTGAACGTCGATGAGCCATAATACCCCCCCAAAAAAAATCACCATGCGGTTTGAAATTATGAGGCAAGTAACAAAAAAATTCTTTACACAATCGTTACGAACAGAGCACTTATTTGACCAGTAAAATTCTTATTGTAAATCATATGGTTTAATCCCTTTATTACTGTAGATAAACATTCAAAATAATTAGCTGAATGTGGAGTTGTAATTTTCTCATATTAATTTTCTTTCTTTGATCTGATAGTAATCTATCTATCTATATCCATAAAACAAAAAACTTGAACTAGAAAAACTAACAAACTACTGTGCAGATTTCTATGGGATTTTTCACCATTTAAAAGCTTAGAATCTCAATTGATGTCTTACGTTTCAACGTTACATAACGCCGGAGCTCGAAACGTATTTTTGAACGTATGGTGACAAGTACCAATGATGGAACTACTAGACGTTGCATAATCCACACTAAAGGCACAACTACAATGTCTCTGGCTATAGCCATTAATGAAAGCAATAAAAGCAGTTTACAATAATAACTTTTTTGCTTACTCCACAACAAATAAAACTTGAAATATTATTTCCTTTAATTCGTGATGTTCAGTTTTTAAACGCCATTGAATGTGAGAAACTAATAACGAAAAAAACAACAGAGATTTTCTTTGATCACAATGTCTCTGGCTATCATATACGGTTTAGGGAAACTGAACGTTTTCGTATTACATTCTGCACTATAAACGTATGTTTCTAACATAATCTAGCTTTTAATCGTATTATAATCTATTTACGCTCTCGAGATATCGAATGTCAGCCAAAATATCTGGCGTTTATAGCTGTAAGTATATTCATTCGTTTCGCAATAATTAATGCATAGGCTGACGGTTTTCAATATAAATAGAACGTTTTATTAAGCCTTTAGTGTTGCAAATAAAAACAATTTAGGGCAACAAACCAGCTTTTCTTCATTTAATAATTTATTACGTCTTTTAGTAACGCAGTGATGCAGTTTCTACGATAACCATGGCGCTGCAGTTTGTAACTCTCTGAAACAAATAGGAAGTAAAGAATTTCTTTTTTAATATCTCGCTTAGTTCCGAATACTTGATATACAAATCTGAATACCTGATATTCAAATGTACAGGTTAGACCGGGAAACGCTGGGAACTCTGCTATTATTTTTATAGTTTATTTTTTAATTTTTATATATATATATATATATATATATATATATATATATATATATATATATATTACGAGTCTTATTGTTTCTTCGCATGCTGGCTATGTAATGTCATACAGAAACCAGCCAGTTTACACCAACAACTTCAGATAACACTTTACACAAGTGAAATCGTAGCCAAAGAAAAAGTAAAATTTTTAACACAGTGAAAATTCGAAACTGAAATCTTTGAATGTTCAAGCCTACACATCTTTCTTGAATCCACAACTCAATCGGTTTTATATACTACCTTCTTCTTTAAGCTTTACGACACATTAATGTCTAGGTCATTAGAACGGGAGGGATGAAAGACAAGGATGGTGAAGGAATCCCGCCATGGTCTTTTGAAGTAACTATCCCTGCATTCAAATGAAGAGGTTTTGTGAAACCATGGAAAACCGAAATCTGGATGCCCATGACGGCACTTAAACCCACGTCCTCCCGAATACCAAGCCAGAGCGTCACCGCACAACCACAACGCTTGGTCTATATGGAGGAGATTTATTTGCTTCCCTGATATTAGTGTTCGTTTAGATACAACCGTTATCGTACGCATAATGTAACAGGATACCAAAACTCCCAATCCACAATAATGTGAAATACCTCTACAAAAAATTTCATTTCAATTAGTTGCAATACTGTTTTGAAAACCAGGTAATCTGTTATCAGAAAATAACACAATGGAAAGTTGACTGTAATGTCATTGGTTGTCTCAAGTATCATGTTAGGCTTTACTCTGTAAATCCCAAAAAAGTGAACCTCAGATTAATTGAATATTCGAAGTCTAGTGTTCAACGTTTCGGTGTCTGGAAGATAATTAGATGATGCTTCTTGCGACGAAAATAATAATCCAGAATTTAAATAAATCAGTTTATTCGCCCAATTTGTTACTACTTGAACGCTTGTAAATTTGCAACAAAAAAAGTTTAGAAATATCAAGACATTATTTTAAGATAACTGAGAATTTAAAGAAGTCAGGTCCCAAAAATCAGACGGCTTTGATGAAAGTAGATATTTATATGAGACAAACTTTAGGTAAACTACGGTTAAACAGAGCTTTACCTACCAGTCATTACCAAGGTATTAAACAAAAATTTGCATATAGGAAAAAAAAAATTTGTTATACTGATTTTTAATGTCATTTGTTTAAACGCTACCAAACAGTGCAGCAACAAACCAGTTACAGTTTTATAAAACTAATGTTATGAAGTAAAGGTGAGATAATCTTTGTTTCATCAATTTTTTATTTGTGTCAGTAGCACATCATGAAAAATTATGATTGAAAAAGAAGACGTGACAATGATATAAATTCAAAAGTAGCGTTTCTTTAAAATACCTCAGCATCATGTGTCCAGAAATAGGTAATGTTGAAGGCGCGGTTAATAGCCAGGGGATACGGAGAGTGTTTTCTCGAAGATTGTGTAATTCTGTACTTTCGGCGGTTCCTTGTCAACGGGATACATCGGCTAATCTTTTCACACCAGTAAACACCTACTTACTAATCTCAGTTAGATTACAATAATTCCTTAATTGTAATCTATAAACCTATAAAAAAAGTGGATATCTGTATGTTTGTATACTCTTTTCACAAATCCTCAGTTTTTTATACGTTCTCGATGTAACTTTGCACACGTATACTTTAAAAATAGGGGAAAAACTCTATTTACATTTGGTTTACAAAAACCTACTACCTCTCTCCCATTACCCACATTAGCGAAAATTTACACGTACAACGGTTCAGGGTTTTTTAAATATCTCGAACATCGTGCGAAAGTCGGCCAAAGTGGATGGTGATATTTTGAAAGTCAACAAAATTTATTGTGTATCGGACCGGATACGGTCATATAATTGGTGACCAAGATTTTCGAATTAGAAATTTTTTTTTTTAGACTCCCACTTTTTTTATCCTCATTCGATTAAATTTTGCACATTCTACATTTGATTTGTAAAAACCCAACCCCTTAATTATGATTATTATTATTATTTTAATAAATGGTTCTTCAAACAAATTCACTGTTCCTATTAAATTTTATATACTATAAATCAAAGAGATAAATGCTGTCTACATTTGATCTACAAAAAACCCATTCCGTCTCCACGTTATCCCACTTTAGCAATATTTACACGTGGAACTATTCAGTTTTTTGCAAATATTTTGAAAGAAATGGCGTTCGACCGATTCCAGGCTGACAATTATTAACCGAGGAATTCGAACTTCAAATTTATTTACTTTTTTAAAGTTGGTGTCACTTTAATCCCTCATAAGACATTACAAGTACAGCTCTTAGGTTTTTTCTCTTTTTCTGCACATATCTTTGAAACGGTAGGGAAATTGGCAGAATGGTTGGGGATGGAAAATGCTTACGACATTCCGATCAAACCGGATATGACTCCAGAACCCTCATATTAAGCCCCAGAATAACGCCGCCTACTCTTCCAGTAGCCTATATGTAGCAGAAGAAGTGAAAGAAATTATCTCTAAGAATTTTGTATTGTCTATGGAATACAGCACTATGTCAGGTATGTTGTTCAGTCTGATGAGGTTGGAAAGAAGGAGGGAAGGAAATAACTGAGATACTAAACTGCGAACTGAAAATCATTGTTAACACTTAAGGAAACCCATAAATTGCGAATGGGAAGAGATGCTTATGGAGAAGTCTTCCAAAAGAAACAGGACAGTTTTACAGTGTTTGATGCATATTTCATACTAATAGCAGGAAGGAAGTGTGGAATTTTAGAGTCAAATAAAACTTGTAGTTTTTAAGGCAAATAATTATGGACCTAAGCTATGATGATAATGTGGAGCTGAAAAGATCAGTCCCAAAGTAGAAGCTTGTATTAGACCTGTAGGGATTAGTGACAAAACAGGCAGTCGTTGGGTCTTCTGTTCCTTGCACCTTGATCTGAATAGTTAATAAACAAGTGGATCGATTTAGTGTGCAATTCGAACAGTTAAAGCAATGGAACTGCGGCATAATCAAAACATCTGTCAGCATGTGACAAAGACAACTTATAATAGCTTGTAACTACACTATTAACGCAAAAGACAGGATGGTTGGGATATGAAAAAATAGGAGAGACCTGTAAACACAGTGGAGTCATGCACACGCCATCGCCTAAGCATCCTATGTTTAGAAATGAAACAGTATTGGTTCTGTTGCGAATGGTTAATACTTACTCTGCTGTTTATTAGACTTTTCTGCACCTGCTATAAAATTAGAAACATACGTACACATTGCCTTAAAAATATAGATTCGGTCAGGAAGATCAAAATGAATAGCCTATCGAAACTAACTCACGATCGGGATATGTAGTACCAAACATAATGTAGATGCACGATCACACAGGTCCAACAATAAAGATTCAAGACAGTTCTATAAAATGATTATAACCTTAACTCAGACTCTAAACTTCTTGCTAGAGCGTGGAGTGGAGTGAATTCTCCTGTTTTTTCGTATTCATTAGATTTACATCTGTTGTCTCCACGCTTCATATAATTCTAAACAGAAATATTCCTGCAACAAAAGGAAACTTTTGATGTCTTCCCTGGCAAACGGAACTGACAAACAGCTTTCCCTTCATAGACTAGCATCAAAGTGGAAGGACATTTTTAGCTTTCCGCCGGCCTCGGTAGCGCAGGAGCTTGAGTGCTGGCCTGCGTGCCGAAGGTTCCCGGTTCAACTCCGGCTGAGGGCATGGGTGTTAAGAGTTTTTCGTGCACATACATGTGTCGTCTGTGTACATGTGGTGTCTATAATTACTAGAAAAACAATTCATACAATGGAGAAACTGCAAACACTGGATGAAATGAAATCACAATTAAGCTGGTTGTATGGTCTAAGAGAAGCAAAATGTAATATTTAAATAATTAAAAAGATTTAGCTTTCCGCACATCCGACGATGCTGACAATGCGTGGTGGTTAAGTGGCAAACATTCAGGTCTGATTTAAACATCTAGCGGTGATAACATGAATGACAGCGTAGATTTTCATTACAAACCAACTAGTAGAAGTTTTATATCACTTATTAGCGTCGCCTGATGACAACCTGTATTTAGCGTGTGAGTGGTGGGGTGTAATGGTCCATTTATCACCAGACATCATGATTAGTGAAATTTGTTCACTGAATAGACGTAGTCATGATTTCACAGCAATTTAAATCCCTATTTCACGGTTACTTGATGTATTCAGCTGATAAATCTAATATTTATAGTTAAATTCCTATTTTTGCAAATCAGGTTCGGAAATTACTCAGCAGATGGCTGTCAGAAATTGTCGTTACAAACGATCTGGATTGTGAGTCATTGGAAGTCAGCTGAAGGGTGAAGAGTGCTGGGAGTGTACAAGGCGTATATTGAAGATAAGGTTTGGATGTATATTGAAAGAAGAATTAAGAGTAGTACACGGAAGGGAAAAGTTGACGATGAACACAAGCTAGCAATTGATTTCAGGCATTAATGGAATGTGAATGTTATTATTTGTAGGTAACGTAGTTTGGGATTAGAATAAATTACCAAGTGAAATTATGAACAATTTTCTAAAAACACCAAAAGAATTTAAAATTTGTAAGATGTAAAAGCAAGTGGCTGAGGAAGTTGTACTAAAAGAAGATAAGAAAAAGGAAATTGCAAAGTAAGTGTGTGAGAGAATTGTCGCCGCAACATATGCTCCACCGCAATTCAAATAATTTAAAAGCAACATGAAATAAGATAAGAACATAACATCGTCGTTTGAAAAATTAATTCCTGCTTGCGGTTCATAAGACGTATTTTCAAGAAATGTAAAACTGCTGTATAGGAAATACGGAATTAAAATTTTGTGCATCCTCGTATTGAGTACTCTACTGTGTGGCATCCGTATCGCAAGGTATTGATTAATAGTACCTATCGAAAGTGTGTCGATAAGAGATGCGCGATTTGTGACAGTTTGCCATAGTCACAGAATTGATACGGAGATTGTACTAGGATTCTCTGTAGATGGACTACCTAGAGTCCGTAAAAATTTATTGAGTAACAAACGGATCTGTTGATCACGAATGCAGTGAAATACGTCTTCTGCCTTACTTAGGTCTATTAATGGTACAGATAATAATAATAAAAAATAAGTTGCCGTACTGATGCCTGTACGAATTCCTTCTATGCTCGTGTCATTAGCAACAGGAATTCATAAAACTGAGGTTAATTTTGGTGCAGAACACTATCCGCCATCCACAGTTTTTTTGTGACTTTGAGAGGATAGGCGCAGAAACATAGCTGTGAATATTTCATTGGTATTTGATATAGATTTTTAGTGCTACTATACTGTACGTGCAGTGGATTGAGCGCGACACAATACTGCATTTTTCGTAATGAGCCGTGACTATTAGACCTCTTAGAGTTGCATAACTAGTTAATCATTCCCAATTTTTCGATGTAATGTTTACAGTCTTCACAATCTTTCAGAACTCCGTTTTAAAACATTTACGCAGAGAGTTATAGAAATTTAAATGCCGGTTTAAATATCCGTAAAACATACATGTTATTTTTATCTGTACGAATATAGTGATTGTTAGCGCTGTATTCTAATTCGACAATACGGAACGACTAAAAAAGTGAACATTTGCTTTCAGTTAGAATTTTATCTTTACTTTTTCGTGACATTACGGTTTCGTCACGAGTATCTGTATATTTTGTAATTTCTATCCCTGCCTTTTCCAGAATTAACGTGAAATAAATTATTCACGAGATGTATCAGCTTTTTCAATTGACTTTAAGTAGCATCAATATTAAACAAATGCAGATCAAGATTGAAGATAACGCTGAAATAGATAGGAAAGATAAGTCACCGATAATGCAAAGGTGGTGGAAAGATTCACTTAATTTTGGAATTAAAAAGAACCGAACAAACAAAATCAATGAAGAAATTGGGGGGGGGGGGTGTGCAGTGTATTTCAACGAAAACGCTGAAGTTGTTGTTAGAAATACGAAATTGTTTACCAAAGAAAGAAAAATATCTGAAAAGGTTAATGCAAATAGTGTTGCAAGATTTTCGCCAACCACACATAGGTAAGTGGCTTGTTTTTTGAGCAGATTCAAAATTTCGCTTAGGAGAATTATTTAAGGAATTAAGAGATGCTGACCTAAGCAGTGGAAGAATAACGAAGAAGCAAACATCTTATCTTGTCAATGTTCTATGCAGGAGTAAAGCAGTCACACAACGATCAAACATAGAAGTTCTGACTTATTAAGAAAAAATGAAAGAGGAAACTGATATCAACAAATGAACGGAAGTGTCCAGTTTGGAGAGAATGAAAACGCCCGGGCAATACATGTGAAATGGTAGAAACACGGACACAAATTCAGTGATATTTCTCTGGCACAAACTTCCAGAACTGCGTAATCCAATTTAGTTATCAGCGATTTGTACCCGAATTAGCCGTAAGTAACAGAAGAGGAAACGAAGAAGAAAACATCTAATACGGTTAATTTTCTCTGTACTAAGGAAGTACTAAGATCTTAAGAAACAACGAAAGGGAAGAGACATATTAACAAATGAAGGTAAATCATAAGCGTGGAGAGAAATAAAAGCGTGCAGTTAATACGTGAAATAATAGAAACATGAAACATGATCCATCCTTGACGCTTGACGCAAACTTTCCGATCTGTTTCACCGAATCAATTAAGGTATCAGAGAATGGAACAATGATTAGCCATTCAATCAGTAGACAGTGTAAATGTTTCAGTTAGCGACTCAACAGGTTGCGGCATTTCTATTAGTCGAGTGGTTAGTTTATGTGCGTCGCGTGTTAACTAGTCGCCAGGCCGACGAGATGCATGCCCGTGTCCCCGCTCTCGTTAGCCGACCCGACTGAGCGATGGCCAGTAAACAAGTCACACGCAGACGCAAACAGCGGGTCGACACGTGAGCTCCAACACCACAAGTGCCTTCGCGCACGTGTCGCTCGCTTGTCATCCCAGTTGTCGCCTGCTTCTCTTATTCACATGTAATATGGAGAAAAGTAATCCGCAACAAAATGAAACGAATATTTAACCCAACTACTTTAAGTCCAAACTGAAAGAGTTTCTGCTTCAGAACCATTATTACTCTGTGAAAGAATTTTCTTCTTGGAATTTGGTAACTAGGAATGACTGATAAAATAGTATATATGGTGTATGGAAGGGGAAGGTGACAAAGTTGTCCACAATTACTAAAAGATATATGTTTTTTTTTTCTTTCTGCTGAAACTTTTGACAAATGAAGTAATTACACTGTTTACAAAATTTCACTCATATATAGTAACTAACATGGGATAGCATGCACTCAAAAACTGCTGTGAAAAATTATCATACTAACAGGTTTTTAAGTAATTGACAGCTTATGAGTTGTTGGCAATATAATTGATATTGTTAATAGGTGTGTGTACTGTTTCACATAAATAGCAACTAACATGATATAATATGTAGTCACAAATTACAGTGAAACTTATCATGGTAACTGGTTGGTAAGAAAATAACTGGTTATTAGATGCTGGTAACAAGTGTATAAACTGTTCCACATAATAAGTATCAATTAACTCGGGATTGTATGTGTAGATTACAGGAGATATTGGTTATACTAATGGGTTGTGGCTAACTTGTCAATATATAATAATATTATCAATTATAGAGTAATATTGACATTAAAAATAAGTGTATGTACTGTTCCACATCCCCGAGATTATTCTCACATGGGATCAAAGTGAACATACCTATCTATTGATGACTAGGTGCAAACTCCTGATTTGGGTATTGTTTCAACCCTGAGACCCAGCTTACTATTCATTTCAGTTTTATGAATTAAATACATTGGTGTTCAAGAGAGATAAACATTGATTAATTGCAAATTCGTATATTTTTGGTACAAATAAGTATTTTTTTGATGGATGGAAAGTGATTAAATAAAGAGTAACATTATTAAAAAGCCGTATAGTGTTTGATGTGTTAGTTAAAATACTGTAATTTTGAATGTTGTTTAAGTCTTATTTTTTTTATCTATACGGAATTGTTTAAAGTTGTCATAGTTATGTTCAAATACCTGTAAATAATTTTTATTTAAAAAGGTTTCTTCGTCATTATAAATAATTTTGAATGAGGTATGATTGTTTTTGTAAAATGTCCACTGTTTGGAGCGATAAATCTCTGCATCGCCTATTTAGGCTCCCGAGTGAGTGTCCGAGTTTCCACGAAATGCTGTTAACAGGACTCTGTGTTTGTTGCATTCATAATGTTCTTTAGAATCTTTGGAAGAATCTTACGCCTTAATCCACGTTTGTGCTTATGAAGATTTCGACGGAATAAAAAGTTTAATAAAACATGTATCGATGGTCTTGTTAGTTCATTAACTACCTTATTAATCAGAAGTTATAAGAATTATCATACTTTCATGAAAATTATTAATTACCTGAGACCCGACTAAAAAACCTATAAAACTAAGTATTCATTAATTAAATTACAAACACTTTCGGTGAACTGCAGGAAATTGTTTATTAGTATGGCAACTGGAAAACAGGTTCAGCTAGATAAATAACTTCTGTGAGATTTATGGACATTAGATGAAAGTTATAATAAACAATATTAAACTGTTTTCATAAGCTTGTTTTTATTTCCAGATGTTTCTCGGTTGGGTCAATATCGCGGGCTCGTCTGTTGTGCTTGCAAGAAAAGCAACAAGCGACAGCGAAAAGGAATGCCGGCCCTGGCAGTGTAGTGGCTAGCGCGCTGGCTTCGCATTGCCAGGGCCGCCGGTTCGAGTCCGGCCTCGGGCATGTGGGGTGGTTTTAATTAAGTGTTGTGTTCGTCTTGTGCTGTCCTCACTGTAGTGTCCACAATATCATGATTAGAGCCTGATACAATACTCTGTACAAAAACAAATTGGAGCTGGCTAAATGGTCGCAATGACCGAACGCCATTAAAAAAAAAAAAAAAAAAAAAAAAAGCGTATGGCCCAATGGCCTAGTTGTCTGCGGCACAGTAGTGCTATCTACCGCTAACACAGGAGTTAGTTGGTTTGAGTCCTAGTTGTGTTCATCAGTACTTGGATGGCAGAAAATAGAGGCAGTGGTGTACAATTGTTGATGCTCAACAAAGTCCTATGTTAAACACCCAATATCTCCGTAGAATAATTAATAGAAAGCGATTTAAAAATAAATGACTTAACTTTCCTGATGACAACCCTATCATTCCCATGCAAAACACTAATATTTGTGATTTTTCCGTCGGATAGTGACGTTGAGCGTGCCGGCCGGCGTATTTCGAAAGAGTAAGCCTGAATGGGCCAGCACAGGGTTTCTCTCATCCACAACACATACAACTCTCTATTACAGTTGTAACACAGGCTATCTTTGCGGATGTTCAGTGCTTTACATCCGCGGATGCGGATGTTTTGCGGAAGCGGAGGTGGAGAAATAAATTTACAATTATTTAGATTTTACTATTTTATGAAAAATAAATTTAAAATAAAAAAACATAATTTTTAATGCCAAATTTTTTATTTTATCCTAAGTTATATCTATTTCCATATAATAATGCATTTTTTAATTTCATTTTTGCTTCATCTTTGAACAATAAAGAATGTGGGATGTTTTCACAAATGAATTAAATTATTTACATAACTACACATGCGTCTAAAAACAATCTTTGTCAAATGAACTTTGCTGAGTTCGCAGCTCAACTAATTCAAGTGCTAAGCACGATGCCCGCCATCCGCCTTTCCACCGCTACAGTCGCTCATTCACAGTCCAATTTGTAGGACCAACTATGATCCGATTTTCAGATAAAGGACTCTTGAGGGGCCGTGAAAGATATTACAGGATTACACTTAGGATGTGTTGGATGTTGTTGGACTCCCAGACAACCAACATGGGTCCAACAAACTATGGCATTGGATTATGATTGGAGGAAACATCCTGCTAGTTTGCGGCGAGAAAGTACGAGTGGAAAGGATTGCCTGGAACATTTTCTGGCCCCTTCAAGTGGCGTAAATGGGTCAGCACATCCTGCGGTAGTTCTGCTTGGATGTCCTATAAGCTGGACCGTGAATAGGCCACTTTACATGCAAGTTCAAACTTGTAAATTCGTCGCTTGGGTAATAACACCGTTCAGGTCATTGTTACTTAAATTGCAAGTTCGTAAGAAAAAAAACAAACAGGTTGTTGTTAACTAATCGACGATGGTCAGAATCTCTTATAAAGAGAAAAGATTTAAATATTTTACAATATAAACAAAACATCCGCTATACATCCACATTAAAAAATTACGGAAGCGGATGCGGAGGTATGATTTCTAGCGATAATTCGGCACTTACGGATATACGTTACATCACTATTCTCTTCCCTGAACACATTCACTATCACAGGCATCTACCATAACAACAACACTTACGAACAGTATCACACTGTGGAAGGCTACGGGAAATTACTCCAATTCACGTTCCCACCAGACGTTTTCAGGGAGGGAGAAGCATCCCTCGTAACAATTGCCTACACTCCGACACGAGCAAGTCGTTCATCATAAGAAAATACTGTACCAAACCGAAAAGCTGAAGAGTTGAAGACTTTTTATTTTCCATTGTTTGTGCGACGGATGATATTATTCGCTATGTGTGATATTTATTTATTTTTCAACATTGCTAATTTGTTCTAAGCATTGGTGGTTACAATATTCCGTAGCTGGGTTATATGCTGTGTAAATGATGTTTAGCATAAATAACTGAATGACAGTATGAACAAAATTGCATAGCCATAAATGAATAGAGTTTAATAAGTTGTAAAACCAACAGCCAAACACGATGTTACCCATGGTCAGAGTTATTGGGGTTACAGGTCATTTATTTCTTGAATTTGACCATTAATAGAACTCTTAAAATCAATTTAAGTTTAAAAAAAAATACGTTTCACAGAATCTAAAAGAGACAAAAAATGAGATTTTAGGCACAAAAAATGAGTTTCAAGGGCCAAGGTTACTGACCTCGTGAATTCAGTTGAATTTGATATTAAGTGATCATCGGTCTGCAAAATTTGAAGAATTTCTGTTGGCTATGAATGGACTTGGAATTATTCAAGAGGGCCATGGACGATCTCGCTATAGACAGAGAAATAGAAAAAGATAATCAACAATATACTTCCGGAAAGTTGATACTTATTACCGTAATTGATTGAGATGACTGTTTTACAGACTCAAAGTATATCCCGAAGTCACTTACTGCTGTAAAATTAATTATGTTCGAAATTCACTGCGTAAAGTGTATCCCAGTCGGATCTTTAGGAGGGCGTTGTCATAGAACTAATAAGCCTCTTTTTACTAGTCGGAGATCACTGTGTATTTGGATAACGAAGGTAGATGAGATAATTTGAAAATTGAGATAGTTTATTGAAATATAGGAGGGAGTCATTTACTATATTCAGTTTGTGAGGGAATTATATATTTGATTATATAAATAAAAATGTTATAAATGCCCACTTTGCAAGAATTTGACGGTTAAATAAAGAAATAAAAATATACAAATCAAAACCTAAATTAGTAGGTACGTCAAGGAAGAGAAAAATATATTGACCATGGATCATTGAGACATGGT
Source organism: Vandiemenella viatica (assembly GCA_031002005.1). Lineage (NCBI taxonomy): Eukaryota > Metazoa > Arthropoda > Insecta > Orthoptera > Morabidae > Vandiemenella > Vandiemenella viatica. The sequence goes on from CM061920.1 coordinate 71,448,104, forward strand.
GGATGGAGAGAAACCAGGAACGTTCAGGCTTGAGATTCGATAGGACGGGGGTTAAAATCCACGTCGTTGATTCTAGATTTCAATTTCCTATAGTTTGCCGGAATTTCTCCAAGGGAATGACAAGATGGTTCATCCATAGGCCATGGGAGGATTCTTTATCGTTTTTTTGGTTCAGACCTTTCCATCTCCATAGATGACGTTAAGTTGTCGAACTGTAACATAATACGGAGACTACAGAGTATCGACCAAAAGGAACTAGGTTGCTAGAAATTTATCGAATAGGAAAACAGGACGTATTAAAATCTCCATTCAAGAAAGAATCGAAAACTAATATACCCCCTTTAATCGTGGTCAGAACGAGATACAGAATGCAAAATTTGTATCAGAAATCATCCTGATAGTGGCGGCTTATGTTAAAGTTCGCCTACATTTATCATAGAAGCAGAATTATCTTGGAATTGACATTTATTTGACTAAGTGATTTAACCATGTATTCATATTCACTGAAGATTTTTATTGGTCCTCTTCGGAGGTCATATTCCTTTTATCTTTACTCCATTACTATACCCAGTGAGTGGAACGTTGTATTTATGCTGTCTTTAGAGTTTGTGTGTGCCTACAGTAAGGAAGCGATCTAATAGACCTAGCATTATTCTAGTACGGCTGGTTAAATTTTGTTTTTAGTTTGATAATGCTTATGTTTTGGTATAACAAAATATGGGGGCATGTACTGTAGCTCTGCGATTCTAGATCTGTAATGTGAGTTTAGTAGCAGCCGAAGGACTTTATTCTGCAGTCGCTGTATGCATCCGGTATTAATGTTGATGGCCAGCCTCAAAATTCAGTCACAGACCAGAGTTGTCGTGACAATGGTGCTGTAGATGGTGGTGTAAATCCAAGACCTTGTTTTGGGTATGGTCAAAAGTCTAAAATAATTTCACATTTATCGCAACATATGCGGTCTAAACTACGATTAAAACTAATATTAATACCAATTGTATTTAAATAAGCAAATGGGAAGCAACAAAATGACTGAATACTGTGTTCAAAGCAAAAATGCACAAACAAATCGCTATGTAGAAAATGCAGCTACAGTGAACACGAACAAAAAATAAAAACCGAATATATATATATATATATATATATATCCACGAACCTACTACGTTGTCGTAGCAGGGGGAGAGGTGACACTCCCACGTGGCGCGTCCCAGGTGGCAGATAGGGAGGTCCTCACCGGTTTACCGGCGGACTTGAGCGAAATAAAATAGCTCTCGCGGACCAAACACACCACGGTCAACGGCCTCAAAGGCGGAAGAGGAATAGGATTGTTCCCAACGGCAGAGGGGGCGGAAGAACCACATGTTCTGGAACTAACCCCTCCAGTCCTAAAAAACTGGGCTTCGGTCCAAAAAAATTGATTCTCAAGTACCATCAAGCGTGGCAGAAATCAACATATTACCCCAGGTGGTAGCCAATCCACTGCTGTCAGGGACAGTACAACCAGACTTTCGGATTCTGGGGCGTCTGGTATGACACGCGAACGGAGGGTATCGGAGACCTCTGGCCAACTTCGCCCTAAACCAAAACTTTTTTTGGAACACTGAACATAAAACACACTCTTGCGAGCAGGAAAATTACATGAACTACAGGAAACCCTAGACAAACAAAAAATTCTGATACTAGCACTTCAAGAAACAAGACTAACAGATGAAAATGCAATGGACTTTGGCAATTACAGGCTCTTCAAAAGTAAGACTAACAAACGAATCCTGAAAAATACTCCACATTTAGGAGTAGCTTTTGCGATTAACAAAAACATACTGAACTCGGTAACGAATGTGAAATCCGTAAATAACAGACTAATGACGATCTCCATCAAATGTGCAAACAAAACATACACACTAATCAATGCGCACATGCCAATCAACAAGGATAATAAAACAGATCGTGGAAAGGTAGATCAATGCTGGGAAACACTAGAAGAAACGATATACAACATCCCACAAAGCCACATCAAAATCTTAGTAGGGGACTTTAACGCACAACTAGGAAGAGAAAGAAGATACAGAAAAAACAATTGGAAAATACCCAGCTCACAAATGGACCAACCAAACGGACAGAGATTAGTTGAACTCTGCAGTAGATTCAATCTAAAAATCATGTCAACAAATTTTTAAAAAGAAACCATCAAAACAGATGACATGGCGAGCACCAAACTAACTCTTAGGCGAGTTCCAAATCGATCATGTAGCCATCTCATATCCAAACCACAGAGATATTTTGAATGTCCAAGTTAGAAGGGGTGCAAGCATAGATTCTGACCATTACTTGACAAGAATTAAATTAAAGTTGAGACCACAAAGGATCATCAAAAAGAAACCACCAATCCCAAAATTCGATGCAGGCAAAATTCAACCTTCATTTACAGAAGAACTGGACAGAAAGAAATCAGAAAATTGGCAACAACTCAAAACCAAACTGATTGAAACAGCACAAAAACTAATCCCACAGCAAAAACGCAGAAAACACCCTTGGTGGAATGAGCAATGTGACCAAGCAATCAAAGAGACGACATCAAATGTACATCAAATGGAACAACAGAAAAACAGATGACAACTACAAAGAATACCTGAAAAGTAGGAAGGAAACAGCAAAACTAATCAGACAAACCAAAAGGAAATATGAAAATGGGCAACTGCTTGAAATTGAGAAAGACTTCCAGAAAAACAACACACGCAATTTCTACAGAACTTTCAAAAGAAAACTCACAGGATATCAACCACAAAGCCTCTGCTTTAAGAAAGAGAACGGGCAACTGGCATTAAACAATAAAGAAAACTGTACAGTGCTCGCAGAGTATTTTGAAAAACTCCTAAATTGTCCCGAACCAATACAACGTTTCGCACCACAAGAACCTAAAGAACAAAATCCAAATTCATTACCACCAGATGAAAATGAAATTGTTAGGCAAATCAAAAGACTGAAAAACAACAAAGCAGCTGGTGAAGATGGAATCACTGCAGAGCTTCTAAAAGCAGCAGGATCAAAAACTATAAAAGAGATCACAAATATTATCCAAGACATTTGGAAAACAGAAAAAATTCCAGAAGATTGGAAAAATGCGTTAATCCACCCTTTACACAAAAAGGGAGACAGAGCAAGTGTTAATAATTATAGGGGAATCTCACTGCAGTCAGTGCCATACAAAATTTTCTCCCAGTGTCTCTTCGATAGGGCTCAACAACAACTAGAACCAAAGGATCGGAGAATATCAAGCAGGATTTAGACCAGGTAGATCTTGCGCAGAACAAATACTCAACCTAAAACTTATCCTCAAACATCAAAGAATTTGTAGCAACCGTTTAGTATGCACATTTGCAGATTTTAAAAAAGCATATGACTCAGTTGATCGAGAAGTCATTATTCAAAATATTGAAAGAACAAGGCTTAGACCCCAAAACTCTTGCTTTAATACAACAAACACTAACAGAGACAAAGTCCAAAATAAAATTTTTAGGGGAGATATCAGAACCCTTCATTATTAAAACAGGAGTAAGACAAGGAGACGGACTTTCTCCGTTACTGTTTCAACTGCGTCCTTGAAAAAGTGTTACAGGAATGGCGGAAACAAAAATCAATCCTTGGAATTGACCAGCCAATTATATTACGCAGAGGAGATTGCCTAGCATTTGCAGACGACTTAGCAATCTTAACGCGTGACATTGCAATAGCCCAAAAACAGATCGAACTGCTGAAAGAAGTAGCGGAGAAAGTGGGTCTACAGATTTCATTCGAGAAAACAGAATTTATGACCTGCCAATAAAGAAACGCCAAAATACATGGAGACAAAATATGGAAAAATTAAACGAGTCTCATACTTCAAGTATCTCGGTGAAACAATCCAAGAGAACGGAACTGAAGCAAAAGCTAATGAAATTAGATGCCAAAAGATGGAAACAGCTTATCGCCTAACACAAAATGTCTACAACAAAAAATGCATCTCCAAGCACACAAAACTGAGACATTACAATACAGTTATTAAACCTGAATGTCTTTATGGATCAGAAACACTTATTTTTAACAGAAAAAAAGATATAGAAAACATTGAGAAAAAAGAACGCAAAATTATAAGGAAAATTTTGGGCCCAAGACTCATAGGAGACCAGTACAGACTCAAAAGTAATCAGGAAATTCTACATTATGCAGACATTCACAGTGATATTAGAAAACGCCGACTAAAATTTTATGGACACATCAAAAGAATGAACCCTAACAGACTTACAAGACAAATAGTTGAATTCTATGAAAACCGAAGTAAATCAATATCGGATACAATGAAATGGATTGGAGAAATGAAGAAAGACCTCAAATTAGCAGGAATTGTTCCAGAAGATTTCGAAAACAGAGACACATTTAAATCAAAAATTCACAAGTGGCAAGTTGACCGGGAGGAAAGATTAAAGAAAAGATCAGGAACAACATGGTCAGATGAGAGGAAAGAAGCCCACAGCAAGCGTATGAAGGAAAATATGGGCACAAAGGAAAGCGAACAAACGCTTCTGAGTACTTTGCGTAGTCCTAATGGGCTTATCCGCAAAATAATAATAAATATATATATATTGCATGCTTTGGGTAATGGGTTATAAATCTGATAAATAATAAAAATCATTGAAGAAACACACTAATAACGTAATCAGCCATCTAAACTCAACATACCCACAATTTAAAAAAAACCAAATGAAATGTAATTAAAAAATACAACAAATTTTTATATTTAGTAGCCGTATCCTCAAGTCTGATGTAATATTAAGTCTGTTGTGATTTGAGAACGCTAACCACGGGAAGGACTTCATTGAATCGTCAGGTGCATTTTAATTCTTATTTTTTGTATCCGTAATGTTTTATCGTATGTTTCTAACTAAACTGACATATTTAAATTAACATGAAATTTCACGAAATAGAAAGCAAACTTAATTAAAGCTGAGATACTAAAATACGTACTGATATTGCATCGGCTCACATCGCGCGTCATCGGCTTAGTTTAGCGAAGCTCTAGCCAATAGCTGTCTTGATGAGACATACAGGTTGTTGCGGACGGAGTGAGCCGCCAAAATTATTTCTGTGGTGAGATTGGTGCTTTCACTGAGTGATGTATTCTTACAAAAAAACTACCAGTTCCACCACACTTTCCATTCTTAATATATTATTATTCCCTGCAGCATTTTATTTTACTATGTTTCGTCTGCTCCAGTGCAGCCTGTAGTCTTCTTAGGTTCCTGTCGAGACTGCTTCAAGTGATTTAGAGGAAAGTGTCATCGTTGTACTGCGCTGGATGTACAACTTTATTATTTCCGTTACGCTGTTCACGTAAATTTCGAAGAGAACTGGTAATTTTAATATCGATTTTGACGTCAACACTTTGTCAATTGATTTCTAGACGTCGAAGAAAACAGCAGTTGAGCACTTGCTTTTGTTGAATTCGCTGGGAATATTGTCGCTGAATTTCACCAGCTGGCAGATCATGATATACGAAGCTATATTGTTTAAGATGTATCATTTTGCCTGTCTCGAGTTTGCACTATATTTCTTAAATAACTATTTATGTTTTGCAGCGAATATTGGGTTGTAAAGTTTTGTCTGAAATTTCGGCTCTCGACAGACAAAAAAACAGGTACCAGCCGGTACAGAGGCTCTCGGTACGTGTACTGCTTGGTTTGTGTGCAAAGTTAGCGCCGTCATATATCACATGTTTTAGCCCGTATTTCTATGAGTTATGAGTTATGAGCTATGATTTATGTTTTATTATGATTATTAACTCCAAAAACTTTCGATTGGTATCTTCATTTTAAAGGTATATGCACAATTTATGAACATGGTAAAACTGTACTGTTTCGTTCGTCAGCTAGCAGGAACTGAAATTCTTCTCCCATATTGTATCTTACTCATTTCCAGGCTTGGTTTCGAGAGGTTATACCAACTATTATAAATACTGTATGTTTTTATTGATTTTCATATTTCTTATATTAACTATCATTAGAGGAGAGAAAATCATTCATCTTCAACAGTCACTCTAAAGAAGTAAAATTCATCGGTACGACTGATAGATCCGCAGAGGGAAGCTGTTCTGCGTGTGTCCAAGTATCATAACATGTCACCAATCTCTGGTACGGTGGAACATTTTTGGTTATATTTTTGTGGAAACATTAGCCGCGTTGGATGAACCCAAAACATTTGCCAACACATTTAGCCGTGAGAAATTAAGAGAAATGTGAAATTGTAGAAGGACAGCACTTACTGACTAACGTAGCATAGTGATAGTATTTTAAAATTGTGCTCACTGCATTTTTCAAACACAGATCACAAATTTGCAGTTTGTTAAGTTCTAACTCTATGACCTCAAAACTGGAAAAACAAATCAAACACTAAAAAAGACTGCATTATCTTTTATTGTTAGTTGTATTCTTCATATCATAGATTAATGACGTCATATTATTAGTATAATAGACAAGATGTAGCGTTGTCGCACCTACGTCATGTCACGCAGTGACGTCAAGCTATGACGTTGCCTATGACGTCACGCTTTACGATATTATTCGTGGGAGTGCGCGTTATTTAATATCATTTCCAAGCAACAGTGAATAAATTAACTCACATAACACTGAAATAAAAGTATGTATTGCGTTAAAATCGATATATCAATCATTAGATGCTTATATTTACGTAATATTCTTTTGATATATTGAAATATTCCTTAAATTCTTTGTCCATAGATATTGTAAGATAAAAGCTTTGTATTTCGAGCATCAGTGCTGCTAAATGTTTGGTTAGAGTATAACTAGCATGGATTAGAATTACAAGTTTCATTTGACGTTAACGCAGAGGGCATGAATAATTTAGTTTTTTTCAAAATTTAAACTGTGTCATATTACTGAAATTATTTGTGTTTAAATTGGCATATTAATTATCAGTTTTTTTTTACTGAAACATTACATGGTTCAAATGAAAGAAGTTGCAAATTGTTCGCGATATATACGGCCTAAACCACAATGAAATATTACATGGCATAGCTTAAGTTGTTGTAGCATCCTTCGTTCTTGCTGGAGTCATTATTTCAGCAGATGTAAGCTTTCTTAGCTGTTAAAATATCGATCTTCATCATAGGTAGAAATGTGTCAGAACCTGTGAAGATTTGGGATCAAGTTTATATCGCGATGCATGGAATGTATTAAATTGCGCATGTGATTGAAGCTTTGCTTTTCTATCAGAAATTTTAGCGGATGTTATGGTTAAGCTGAAAAGCAACCTGGACCAAGATGACAACTGAAGTTTTTGCTACAGCACAATGAACGATAAATTACAATGAGCTTTATTTTGTATCAATTCTGATCAGTTAAGCAACTGCAGAGAAATATCCACGTTATTTAATAACATTTCTAGGCATCCACGAATAAATTAACTGACTGAACATACTTATTAGTTGCTTAGATTTATTTAATATTAGTTTATGCAGAAGTATCGTTGATATCACATATATGTAAGTTAATTTTCGCACATGTTAGCGGCAGTTTTGATAGATTGTTATTAGAATTGGTACTTGAAGTTACAGCAGAGGGCATGCGTTATTTTTTTTTTTTGTAATTTTTTTTCTGTTACTTAATTCATTACTTCGTTCTAACGAAAGTGTTGCTAATATTTTTCGGTTGCGGAGCGTCTTACGTTTCAGAATTTTTAATTTAATTCATGGCGACGTTTCCGAAAAAACAAGGGTGCAAATGTGAAGAAGATGCCATTATAACGAAGCAATTGATAAAAATTTCAACAGGGCAGTACCAGTTTCCGGCCGGTGGAAAATATCACCTTCCACCCATTAAAAACTAATATTACGTTGGAATGACGTAAGCTGTTAAGATTTATTTTTAATTTACTTTGGTTTTACTGATGCCTTATTTCAGCCGCATGTAACTGTGTCAGCTATTCAAATGTGTTAGTATAATTCTGAATAACGAATATAAAAAATTAAGATTGAAGAGCCCTTATAGATTTTTTATTTGGTTTATTTCGCGATGCAATGTGACCATTAAAATGTGATAAGTATATGAATTAATATGCGTGTAAAGTAAGTATTGTTTCTCTGGCGGCATGTTTAGCACATGGAGGAAGGAAATATTTCCTCCATTGTTTAGCGTAGTACTGTACGTGGTTATGGGATTCTACGATAACCGTGAAGCCGCAATTTGTTGATGGATTCTTATGTAACTCGACGAAAAAACCTGAAAGTAGAGAATAAAATGTTTTGATACCTTACTTAATTCTCGAGATATTGTATCTCAAAATTGACGTGGTTAGCTTGAAATGCGGCCTGGAACAGAAGAAAAATTTCGACATTGCCAATTTTGATGATGATATCGTATGTAACTCGAAGAGACAAATCGAAAACAAATAATACATTTTCTTTCCATATCTCGCTTAGTTCTCGAGATATTGTATCTCAAAATTTAGGTGGTTCGGGTGAAATCTGGCCTGGACCAGAAAAAACAAATTACCTAAACCGCTATAATCTACACGGTGGAAATGCACTATATGTGTTTTATTTTCTTCCTGGTGGTTGTTGTTAGGATGGAATACGTCCTGGACGAGAGGAAACTTCACCAAAATCACAGTTATAATTGATTTTCAACATGCTATATCTCAAAACCAAGAAATATATCAAAAAATTTTATTCTTTATTTTCGATTTATTTCGTCGAGTTCTACAAGAATGCATCATCAGATTGTGGCACCACGGTGATGATTAAACTGCCTGTTGTTAGATTGAAATGCAACCTGGACCAGGATAGCAACAGAAACATTTTGTTATTGCACAAGGCAATAGGAATTATATTATGATTTATTTCTGTGTTTATTTAAGCGATTGCTAAGAAATGATTTGCCAGAATACTGAAGTTGTTATGATTTAATTAGTAATTTCGTTTTCACTGTGGTCATTATTTCAACTGTAGGCTATGTAATTTATGTCATCCGTTAACACATCGATCTTCATCGCATTATTAGCGAAGATTGTGGTTTGACTGAAATGCGACCTGCATCAAGTTGACAACTGAAACGTTTTGCTACATCACAAGGGATGAGAAATTACAGCACATTGAGCTTTATTTCAAAACAATTCTGTTTAGGTAAGCAACTAAAAACAAATTAATTGCCAGAATACTCCAAACCCGTCAATTTTGACGGGTTTTGTGGCTAGTTATTACGTAAAGAGTTAACAGGTTGTTTGATTGTTCCTATCTTTCACTGGGAGTCATTATGAAATTAATAACCTATCCGGTTATTATTCTATCCGCCTAATCGATGATGGATAATGTTTATTGTTGTCAAATAGAGCGTTTTGTAACACAGTAATATGTTGTTTTTTTTTCGTCAGACATAGTCGTACACACTGAACTTCACATGTAACTTTAATACATAATTGTTATGTAACGAGATATCATTGAAATAGTATTTTCAGGAACAGCTCGGAATAGAAAGGCGGTTGTAAATATATTACCGGCTAACGCACATTCCGTTATTAAAAACTGTCAACGAATGTTATAAAGTCTCTTTAGGCCTACATGGAAAGACAGAGATTCAGTTGGTGTGTATTATTACATATGCTGTTGGGTATTATGTATTGCTTGCCGAAAACCTCCTTTTCATGCATGAACCATTGCGGTTTAGTGACTATATTAACAAATTAATAGAGGGGTAGATTAATGTGTCGTAAAATGAGGTTCAATGATGACTGATTCAATGTTCCCAAAAGGTAAAAATCCAAATAATAAATCAGTGGAGTGTGAAGTTTGATAAAGTAATTTCAAGTTATAGTTGAATAATCACTGCGCTAATACACATATTTTGAATTCGTTTAACGTAACTATTTCGTTTTTTGATGGGAATACATCATTTCTGCAGCATCGTGTTAATATTTCAAAAATAAATTCTGCTTACGCAAACACGGCAAACGCTGAAATACATTGGAATTACGTTTTAAGTTGTACTATTTCTACAGCTACAAAAAGAAACCTTTCGTCTTCTGCTCATCTGCTTTCGCGAGGATTTTTATACCGTTGCTTCTCTTGAAAGATGTCTATGTTTACCATTACCAATCAGTGGTGGGAAGTGAGTTACGACGTGAAAAGTAAACAAGCGTGTTGGTGTTTAAGAAACAAATACAAGACGGAGTGGAAACTGTGAACAGCAAACAGATCACCTCATCCTCTTTCTCAAAGCTTTAACGACTGACAAAACATCAGAGAGTCACATAGCGAAGAATGATTTTTGTAGCTGGTACTGATTCGAGAGAAAAAAATTTCTAGAAGTGATTTACTCTTCAGTACGCAACAGTGAATTAATATTCAGTCGTCATGGCAATTCAGCTTGGTATCTGTGACAAGTGTTTGTTTCCAGGCAGTTGTTAGAAACTTACCGATTTAACTATCAGTTTTTCAGCTATGCCACATCTAAATACTATCTTTACTGTAGGTTTAGTCCAAGCTCTTAAATTCAGATCTTTCGTGTAAGCTGTTATAACCCGTAACTAACTTAGCAACAGAAGATTATTTAAAACTGGATACACCGTTGAAACACACACACACACACAAAAAAGATAACTGCATGTTTCTTGGAACAGATCTTATATTTGTTCTTGGTCGTAAGTTTTGATGGCCATTCGTCAACAATAGATAACAATTACACATTTAGTAATGAGGTCAATTTATCCATATAATTACTATTTTCAAAATACACGCAGCATACATTTTACTTGCAGCTGCTAAGACGAAGGAAATGTATATAACTTAATACGTAAGTAAGTTATAACCGTAGGTTGTAATTCTAAATTGAACAGTTCTTGATGATTGGTACTGTTGTTAAATTTGTTCAGTTGACATTTCTTCAGTTGTTTTACATGATAAGTATTTCCATTTCTCCTGTGTGTAGAGTTTTTTACATTTTTACTTTAAAAAAAATTAACGTTCATGTCTGCAACCATTTTTATTCCATTAGCTGAAGCTAATGATCTGTTAGTAGAGAAAAATGAGAATATCGTAAAATTACTGAGTGGTATGGACATATGAGGATAATTTATATTAAATGCAAATCAAAGTGGGAAAATTATCAGGAAATAATAGTAAATGCGAAATTCGATCAAATGTACTAGGAGAAGTAAGATAATTTATATATTTTAGTATTAAATTTCAACCTTGGCCAAAGCAAGACTGATATCTAATTTCGAGTAGCACAATCATAATCAGCCTTCCTCGTAAATAGAAAACATCTGATCTCAAACATCGGTCTAGGACTCATGAAGAAATTTCTGGAACCATATGCATGGGATTAGGGCTTGAACGAAAAGAATGAAAACTGAAACATTGTAAATGTGGTGACACAGACGTGTAAAGAAAATTAAGCAAGAGTGATCTCAGAAACATAAATATATACCTTCCTGAATGGAAAATTTACAAATCTAAAATTGACTTAAAACAAATTGTAACACTTCATGTATGCAATACAGGATTTTATTAAAGAGAATCTATAATTTCAGGGGTACCAAAAAACAGATAAATATAAATAAATTTACAAAATTATAAATGTGGACGTATGCCGAATGTTGAAGATCGATTAGTTTAAGGGACGAATTGTCACAACACGAATAGGTGGAGAAATGCATTAAAGATACTGATGGCATGAGCAAAAGACTGCCAGTTAATGTTTTATAGCTTTATGAAACACAATTTTACTGATTACAGTTCTGCTGTAGAAGATTTACCAATTACTATTGTAGTAAGCAATAATTCCAAACCAACAATTTTACTAATTCGTTGCTTCAATATTTTCAACTAGCAGTTGCCAGCAACTACGTTCTCTCTCATTTTTAAATCAATTTTAATTTGGAGAAAATTTTATTTTAATTTATATTGATCATGCAACCACGGGCTGTTTACTAATCGAAACACCATCAAATTAGAACAGCAATTTTTTTTTCAGTGAATCGTGTTCGAAATTTTGTTTTCTAAAATTCATCAACAGCTTTTCAGCCCACCAAAGGGATCATACCCCGTTTTAATAAAAAAACCAACAATTTTTTTTTTCATAAATTACGTTGGAAATAAATTTCGTCTGAATTTTACAGTTTTTCAGTGTAACATCAAAATGAAACCTACCCTATCTTACCTGCGCAATAATGAGCTGTACATTGATCGAAACACAATCAAAATCCTACCAGTAGTTCTTCCGTGAATCGTGTTCAATTAAAAAATTATCTTAAACTTATCAGCTTCAGAATTTCATACCGAAATGAAACAAAATTTTACCCACAAGACGGCCCGTCATATATTAATCAAAATCCGACCAGTAGTTTATGCTTGAATCGTATTAAGGAAAAATCGATTTGTGGTGGCGGTTATGTGATTGGGGTTGTATGGATGGCTAACACTTGGGTTCTATGGGTTTTTCCCTACAATGCCCTATGACTTGCGCTGACTATCTTCACGTATCTTCTGATCTTGAGCTCTTGTTCCACGGACCTATCCTCTTCTTCTCTTGTACTTCTAAATAAACATGATCATCGAGGGTAAGCTTGCATCTAGGAGAAGGAGCGGACAGCTAAGAGTTACTTGAATGAAACAATCTCTACTGGAAACCTCATTTAATCCGTACTAAAATATAATCCAACTACAGCAAAGACAGAGAGGTATTTCGTAACCCATGATACTGAACATAGGGATGAGACTTAGCCCTACAGTATACAACAAACAGAGGATGGTAAGGTTGGTACACTGACCAACTCTTCCGAGGCCTAACTGGTCACTTGTTGCCCAACAGTGAAGAAGTGGGAGTGATCCATGTATTCTAGCTTGCTGGTAAAGTATTGGCTTGCGTACTCAGCAGCGTACATGTAACTTGCAATCTGAACTGTCGGTCGGCAGAAAGTCGAACAAACAGGACGTGCTAACTCGACGTCTGGCTGCAGTGGAACTTAACAAACTTACACGATTTCATTACTAAAATGTTATACTAAATAACGTTCCTTCACATATTCATAATCCAAATCTGGACCTCTGAAGATTGGAAGATTTTCCCACGATAGTTACACGGAGGAAACTCCGTTTAGTGCCTGCGTGCTCAACCGAAATATTATCCTACCGATATTTAAGTTTCAGTAGAAAGCTGGAAAATATGTATTCCAGAGTAAGATTATCATCCAGAAAAGATTGTGATTTGTTTCGATGATAGCGAATTAGTGAGTTTGTGAAATTTGTTAAATTTCTTAGCTTTTCGTCATCAGTTCAAGATAAAATGTATGCTATGGTACCAGAAGGTCCACAAAGTGACTGTAAATTAAACTAAACCCCCTCGAAACCCAACCTGCAGATTTTGCGTGAATCCTGTTCATACGAACTTATAGACAGATAGACACAGAAAGTTGACTCATTGTCTCTAGGCTATTAATTTCACCCCCAAGAAACATTTTTAAAATATCTTAAATACTCTGACTTTTTTCCGACGACAGATTTACTATATGCATAGAAGGAAAATAGAAGAATATCATGTGGCTCTTCGGGGAAGCTAGCATACCGGTATTCGTTAGCTTTCTGTGAGATAGTTATTACGTTACCACTAAGATGACTGCAAATCTATAAAACGACAGGAAAAAGGAACAACTGTCTATTATTTCTTTTTAACGGCTCGATGGTTTACCAGCAGTATAAATTCACCAGCGATCGTGAGTTCAGTACGAAGACTACCGTCATTCCAGCGGAGGCGTGTGGAGGATTGGAAGTGGCCGGTCAAGTTCGCTGATAGAGCGACGGATTTTGAATCTGATATCCACTCATGGTAATTACCATGCATAACGAAGAAACGGACTTGGAAGCAGTTTGGCTTCACAAATTCTCTTCAATATGGATCTTTCGATGATTTTCGTGCGATAATCACCTGAAGGATACAGTGTTCAATGCTTTCGCACTCAAAGAATTACATATTTAGAAAAAAAATTACTTAAGCTGCTGTAGAACGCTTGGAGAAATACAGGTCTATACCAAAAGTAGTAGGACTGATTTTTTAATTTTTTATTTATTGAAGATATCTTTACAATTCCTTAATCCTCTTCGAAATAGCACCCTTAGGCAGCTACACACCAAAAATTACGCTGCTGCCATTGGCCGTACGCCTTCTGGAAGTCAGATTCGGGGACGCTGTTGAGAGCCCTCGTCGATGCTGCTTGAACGTCCTGGATTGAGTCAAACCGCTGTTCCTTCAGCTGCCTTTTCATCCGTAGGAATAAAAAAAAAAAGTCAGTTGGAGCCAGATTGGGACTGTAGGTGGGGTGCAGCAACGTTGCGACGCCGAATCGGGCCAACAGTTTCCTTCCACGTCCTCCCGTCCAACGAAGGCCCGCATGAGCAAATCAAAGATCAAGCCAATGCTGATCGTGTTTTCTGACCATCGTGCGGTGATTCATAAGGAGTTCGTTTCCCCTGGGGACACTGTCAGTTCGAACTTTTACGTGCAGGTGTCAGCCCGCCTGCGAGACCGAGTGAATCGCGTCCGACCAGTCATCTCCGCCAACTGGACTCTGCATCACGACAATGCGCCGTGCCAAGGCGCGCCGTCATGAGGCAATTGTTGGCCCGAATCGACATTTCCGCGTTGCTGCACCCCGCCTACAGTCCTGATTTGGCTCCATCTGACTTTTCTTACTCACACAGATGAAAAAGCAGCTGAAGGAACAGCGTTTTGACTCAATGCAGGACGTTAAAGTAGCATCGACGAGGGCTCTCAACAGCGTCCCCGAAACTGACTTCCAGAAGGCGTACGGCCAATGTCAGCAGCGTAATTTTTGGTGTGTAGCTGCCTAAGGGTGCTATTTCGAAGAGGATTAAGGAATTGTAAAGATATCTTCAATCATTTTTTTTTAAATCAGTCCTACTACTTTTGGTATATCTATATCTATAAAACGAAAACCGGATATATATGTTGTGTAAAAACTCGGAAACTACGGAGCAGATTTCGATGGGGTTTTCACTGTTTTAAAACTTAGAATCTTAATGCACTTGTCTGACATGTCTTATGTTTCAACGTTAAATAATGTAGAAGCATTAAATGAAATTCTGAACGTATGGTGAGGAATTCCACAGGAGGATTGACTAGATGCTGCATACGTGGCACTAAACACACAACTACAATATAATATCTCTGACCATAGCCTTTAATGAACAATTTACAATAATAACCATTTTTTCATACTCCAAACTGAACATAACTTGAAATATTATTTCATTTAATACGGGGTGTTTAGTTTTTAAACGCTCGATGGCCCTATTGAATGCGAGGAATTAAGAACGAAAAATCAGTAGAGATTTTCTTTGTCCCTGATGTCTGGCAATGTCTATGACCATCAGCTTTGTCTCTGATATCAATGATATTACCATAATTTTCTGGATAAATTACTTTGAATTATAGGTTCAAGTTTACGTCGCGATACACGACGTTGCTAACTTAGGATAAAATGATTGTATCAATGCGCGTGTAATTGAAGCTTTGAATTTGTGGCACCAATATTAGCGGAGACTGTGGTTAGGTTGAAATTCAGCCTGGACCATAATGAAAACTGAACCGTTTTTGTTACAATCAATGGTATGAGGAATTTAGTTATCAGTTATTTAAGCAACTTTCATAAGCACTATGTCACGTTTTAACATCATGTATAGCGACATAAACAACTCCTGAATTATACAGGTAAAACTAATACTAAAATATCTCTGGCGTTCAAGTTTAGATTCAGTTATTCACATTAACCAACGTTTAACATATTTTTTTTCCTATTGATTGTGTTTTTCAGTATTAGATTTTCTATATTTGCATAAATGACCTAATCTGTATAGCTAAAATTTCAGGCGCTTACAGATTCATTCCGTTCGCAGTAATTAATTCGTACGCTGATGGTTTTTGTTATCATCTGAAGTTTGTATTCAACCTTTAGTAATTAATATGTATGCTGATTTTTTTTTTTATCATTGTAAGTTTGTATTAAAACTTTAGTGTTGAAAATAATAACGACTTAGGACAACTGAACATTTTTTGGTAAGGGGTGCAATTCCACTCTACACTCGCGTGTATCTAATGTAATCTAGCTTTTATTGATTTTATATTTTATAGCGTTGTTTAGTAATGCAATGGCTTTTAACAGCTTTTATTAACTTCATAATTTATTCAATTGTTTACTAATGCGGTTTTTACGTCAACTGTTGCGCCGCAATTTGATGATGAATTCTTATATAACTCAATGAGACAGATAGAAAGTAAAAAAAATACATGTCTCGCTTAGCTCTCGAGTTATCGAAAGTAAAAAACAACGATTTTCTTCTCAACTTGACCACAAGTGCTAGGAAAAAAAAATCCCATTGTACATGTCCAGCGTGTAGTACCTCGTGACTTTAGGGTTTTTTTTGGTCCAGGTTGCGTTTCAAACTGTCAACCTCAATTTAGAGATACTATATCCCAAGGACAAAACAATATTTTAAATTTCACTTTCAATGCGTCTCGTCAAGTTAGATAAGAATCCATCATCTGGTTTAACGAGAAGTGTAAACGATATATATATATATATATATATATATATATATATATATATATAATCTTCAGTTTTGATTTGTCTTGTGCTGTTACATAAGAATACATCACCAAATTGCAACGCGACAGTTGAAAGATTTTTCATAAAAGAGTATTCACACTCAACGAATACCGGTACTGTTTTAGTACTAAATCGACATGGAATGTTGTTTCCTTGTGAAGAAAGTTTAAATGCAACATTTCTGAGATACAAAAACTTAAACGGCAAAAATACTCTGTTAGGTGGAAAAGGGTGAGTGGAGAAATTGCTACAGGGGCGTGGGCTCTATTGCAATTAAATTAAACTATAAAGCGAGCTTGATGGTTGAACGGTAGCACTCAAGCCTTGAACTCGAGATCACCTGTATTCAAATTGCCGTCCGGCCATCCATTTTTCGATTTTACATGATTTCACAAGCAAAATACTCAGGATGTGATGCATACCTCTTGGGCCCGTAGCTAAACATTAAATTTTTCCTTACTTTCTAACATAATCTAGCTTTCAGTCGTATAATAATCTATTTAATCTCTCGATATATCGAATGTCAGACAACAATATCTGGCGTTTGGTGCTAAAAGTAGAGTCATTGTGTTCATAATTAATGCGTAAGCTGATGGCTTTCAATAGAAATAGAACGTTGTATTAAGACTTTAGTGTTGCAAATAAAAACAGTTTAGGAAAAACAGAGCAGGTTTTTCTTCATTTTATAATTTATTGCGTTGTTTCGTAATGCAGTTTCTATGATAACCATGGTGCCATAGTCTGTAAATCCCTGAAATAAATCGAAGTAAAGATTTTGTTTTTATATTTCTCGTTTATTTCTGAATAACTGATATACAACTGTGAATACCTGATATTCAACTATACAGGTACGAAATAGAATTTAATTTTGAGCTACAGTGCAAGATGAAGCAACATAATGAGAAATTTTTTCAGCTCCAGCGGCAGATGAGCCAGCACATTCAGACACTTCTAATGTTTGACGCTACGGAAACTCGTTCAAAATCGATTCAGCGGTTTTCAGATAATGCTTGATTATTATTAAAGGTGCCGTAACGGCTTAAGATATACGTAAAATTTTAATTTTGAACCCAAACTTTCAAATTCTGAAAATCCACTCAAAATATGCCGGAATAAACAGATTCATTCCAGATACATTTTTATGTATGTGGTATGTAATAATGTACGTAATGTTTCGATTTTCGAATAATGTGCCTAATGTTGGTTGAAATGTAACCTGGACTAAACTGAAACTGACATTCCGTATCAAAGCACCCAAGCCACCCCGTTCTTGGAAGGGTGCTGTTAAATCACCGGTTAGTTTAGTACCGGAAATAGCCGTTACGAAATCAGTAAAACTTGGTAAGCGTGAATCTGTTCAGAAGAATAAAAACAGTATACGGATAAATCAAATTAAACCCACCTCTTTCTTGGTAAATTGGGGATGAATCTAGGTATGTTTTAATTCCGGAAATTGATGGCCCAAATTGTATGAAACTTGGAACATGTTACTGATTGCATGAATAAAAACAGTGTATGGGTAAATCAACAGCTAAACCGGGCAACGCCGGGACCTCTGCTAGTACCATGTATATTTCAGAGCAAAATAATTACCCACAAAAGAATGTCATTTGTTTATATTACAGCGAAGATAGTGAGTTTGTGAAAATAAATTGCGGATTTTTTTTTTTTTACAAAATCCTAGTATAATTTGAGCAGATGCAGGTAACTGGAGTAACTAAATAAATACTTCTGAATTAAACACGTTAAACAAAATCTATCGAAACAGATAATCAAGTAAATCGGGATACTTCCATTGCGTATACTTACAAACACGAAAATTCTTGTTCATTCAGTCTTTATTTTTTCAGTCTATCACGTGAACCGTTGCTACTGGAGCGGTATCGCTGCCAGTGGTGGTTGAGGAGATCTTAGAGGCTCTTCCTAGGCCAACGCAATTTTAGGGGGCTTTGAGGATAATCGCAGTCAACTGCTTTGCAGTATTAAATCCGGCTTTTAGGGATGCATCAAAGATGTTTTAATGGCCTTCTCATGATCATATTTAGCCTTAACAAGATTTAACGTTGTCAGCAATTTGTAAGCTAAGGAAAAGGAACAGATTGCTAATAGTGGAAAACAGCGATTTAAGATTATTGGTTAGAAATAAGCCACCAAAATTGAAAAATTAGTGTAATTACAATAAGCTCTGCCCTCTAAATAATAATGTATTTTTTAAAATAATATGTATGTTTTAACCAAACTGAGAACAAGACACCAGTATCATCTGTGTTTTTTAACAAAGTAATTTTAGATATGCGTGATTGCTTTTTTATGCATATTATATCTCACACTTCACCTAAGAGTTGCACCATCGAAATTGATTCAGAAACTGGATTATTAGCAAAAAACGTTGGAGCAATATGGGTTACATTATTTATTAGAAGAAGTGGAGTCACTGTGTTCTTTTCTTCTGAAAAGGGGTCGGTAAGTATTTATTTTAATATCTTTTTTCGAAAAGGTGGTTACAGGCCGAGTAAGGTTGGGAACCTGTGGCATGAATAAAAATCTGTTACAATTAGACAATAAGAAGCAACGAGATAAATTTAGATATGTGTTGAACAGTAAAAGTATAGAATCTGATTTGAACAAATTACAATATTATGATCTATACAGAATTTGATGTGTCTACGATTTCTATTGAGATTGTTAGTTATTGTGACATATAGCTCTGCACTTGCAGTTTTACCAACCATCAATTTCATTACAGACGATTCACATTTATTTTTGAATATATGTTCCCTATTTCAAAAATTACAATAATAGCTTTTTATGGTGATGAGCACGCTTGCATTCGTGCTGTCATTACCATTCGGACAACAGGGAGGTTGATATACGAGACCAACCGAGTAGGTTGTTTGTTTCTCCGTCTCTGTCGATAAGTCGATCCAGTAGATATGAGAAGTATGATTAAATGGTGCTTACAGGAAACATGAATTTAGATTTTAAATTGTTGCTACGTAGTGAAGCATTCATGTAGAAATCCACCATAGCTTCGCTTTGCGCTGTAACAAGGGAGCTCTCCTGTTAGAATCGTGGTTGCCTCCTACCAAAGTGTCACCGTTATCTGCGACTAACGTCCTTAATGTGTTTGCTAGGCGTATCAGCTGATTACATTTCCCAAGCTCTGCAAAGCTGTTGGTAACTCAGATCAACCTAATGCTGAAAACATTTTTAGTTTGGTCTTTACATGTCATCTACAACCAGACTATCAGTATTCAGAAGATTTTTCACTAGGGAATACACAATGGATTGTGTTGAGGTTCAGATATCACCTTGAACAAGATTTATGGAGAGATTCTATAAACAATAACGAGGATTAACCAAACTGTTATTAATAATAGGAGACCTTAATGCACGATCAGAAAAGATACCCATTACAAATATAGTTTGGAAGAATGTGAAACCGCATTAAAATCAAATAACCAGAAATTCATTAATTTTGCAAATCTAACGAAGTGTGAACAACCAAGAACTTCTACAACAATCGTGATACACGTGCTTGAAAATCATTTTCGATTTTCGCTACAGATAATGTAATGACAAATAGAAATACATAACTAGCGACTTACTTTAAATGATTTGAGAATCAATACATTTCGGTGAATTGCTAACGTAATAATGCAAGTTGATGAATATCGTTCGAAATTTTTTAAAGAGACAAATCTGAATTTAATGAAAAATTTCTGGTCAAATATTCCTGTAACAGAAGAATTGAATGTAGAAATATGTCTAGGTTTAAAGCTAACAGATCTCAATATATTTTCCGATTTATAGTTGCATAATTCATTAAAGCTCATTTTATGAAATATATTTATTCTAATCAGACAAACTCTTATTTCAAGTTCTCAGGATTAAAGGATAGTAAATAGTATACAGAATTAATTTGATTACTACCCATGACTGAATTTTATATTAATTTACCAACATAATTCTTGCACATAGATAGTGAAAATATTTTGACAGGATTTTAAGAGATATGCTATGGTATTTATTACTAATATGATGAATACCAGTCAACCTTATTAAAGCTACAAAATAATGTTATGTAAATAACACCTAAACGGAATTATCTGATGCAAATCTGAACTTCAGATTAAAAGCAAGATGTCAGAAAAAATTGCACACTAGTAACTTTATAATTAAAAATATATATGTCCTCAAAGATGGAAATAAATTTAAGACAAAGTATCATTATTGAAAATGTTAATTATATACTACTTAATATCAGGATAATCAGCTCATTATCAATACATAAGAGGGAGGAAATAGACTGAGTGCAGCTTGTACTCTATTGATAGGTTAATATGAAATCTCCACTGAAAAAGCTGAAGTCATAACATTTAGAGGAACAGACCCTACCAGAAAAAATTGTGACAAATTACTACATTACAGAATGTGCAGCTGATAATACTTAACTTTTATTTTCGGTTACCTACAATATATTACAGGATACTTTTTTTTCGTGGATTTACGGCTCGTAACGTCAACGATGTTAAAGATCGAAAATGAACGATAAGAAATTCGGCCATGGCCTTTTTGAATGAACAATCCCGGCATTCGCCTGGAGACAACATTCTAATGGGAAACTCAGCATATTTAGACTTCTCATGTAATACAAAAAACGCACTTTAAGATTTTTGTGTGTGATTAACGTGTCGAAGTAAATAAGACCGGTATGAGATTGTAGACAATTATTGGGAAAGAATTCGGCCACAGCATTGTAAAAGAAGCATCCAGGCCTAAACGTTGACTGATTTCAAGAAAGTGTGGAAAACCGAAACTGGGATGGTATGTTCTTTGATGGAATAGAGGACCATCTTAATACCCAGTCCCGAACGTTACGATTCATCCACCTTGCTTGGGACTCTAAATCATAAAGTAAAATACGATTCGCTGTAGTTTATGATCTACGTATTAATGTTGATGCTGAATGTAAACAGAAGAATTCAAGGAAATAATAAAATTGTGGAGAAAAATGTTTATTTCTAAGCAGAAAATAAAGAGAAGTTCATATAATGAGGAGTTGAGAAGGCTAAAGAGGTTGGTAAGAACAGAACACAATATTAAGAGAGAGTAAGGCAGAAGGAAACAGTCGATACAACGAAACAAAGAATTAATAGTTGCAAAGTAGAAAAGCTAAAGACGATTTTATGAAGAATATTATGGGAGCCAGGGCACCATCTAATCATGCTTCTAGAAATTTTTATGGTTACGTTAGAAAACTGAAGAATTTTGGGTAAGGAAAGAGAAAAAGTTACTGATGATTCGAGAAAGCAGAGATACTATACAACAGATTTAGTGAGACCATTACAGGGTGGGAGGTCAAATATCGGAGGAGCAGCTTGTCAGTTTAAATAGAAATGATACGACAATTCTTTTTATTTCTTTAAATAGATGCTGGTGATATTGTGAAAGAATTGAGAAAGCTGAAAAAACGTAAAGGATCCAGCGTGGGTAGTATTACTACTGATCTGCTAAAGATAAGTGTATATGACAAATTAACATACCATGAAATGTTGCTTAGATTGAATCTGGAGACTGACGGTAGCATGCTTTCAAGATTGGATATTCATGTAAATCTCAGCCAGTGCCCTACATGCAAGATATTTAAGATGAAATAGACAAAGGCGATTGTTGAAGTTTAGTGCTGGATCTCTCCAAGGAATTTGACAGAATAAGTAACTTGCTTGGTCGAGGAATGTTTAAAAGGTAGAAAGCAAAGAAGTAGGGTAGGAAATGCAGAATAAAAAATTTCTAAATAAAATTGGGAGTACCAAAGGATAATATGTTGGGACCATTGCAGTTCATTATTCTGATGAATGATTTGAATGATTGTGTTAATGACCAGTCAGAAATTATGTTTTTCTTCTGATGACATAACATTTCGCATAACATTTGAAGATAAACTCAACTAGGCAGAGTTCTTTGGTAGGGCGTAAGTAGAGATTTCAAAATTCTTCATTCATTGGAGACTGTGATGAAGGGATGATCCAGAGAACTAAGGGATTTTTTTACCGTACCTTAGACAGACCATTGCCTGAATATGGTGGTGTAGTAGAGGACCCACAATTTGGGTTAAATTGGAGGGGGTTGAAAATGGGCTGCTAGATTTGTGGAAATTACTGCAGTTACTGGCTTAATACAAGAGTGATTAATTGGCGATGAGGCCTGTATGGGTGATATTAGTAGAAGATATAGGAAGTGTATATGGAAAGAAGATGGGAGATGACCACTAACATAAGCTGGAACTTAATTTTGGGCTTATGGGACGGGAGGGGGGAATTTCTTTTTCAGGGACTGTAACAAATTTCAGAGGGAAATCTTGAACAACTTTACAGAATCACTGAAAGAACTGTATAAGATTGAGAAAAGAATGAAAGTGATGGAGCAATGGTCTCTGTAAGAACACATACTTTCTTGGCATGTGACTGCATTGAAATCCTCGTGGAAATGCTGCTGGATTGTGTTTTCACAGCAGATTTCGACGGTTTACCCTTTCAAAGTCTAGTGGTCTCTGTTCATTGATATGAATGAAATTTTCTTAGGGCACCTATGTTCCAGCAGATAGGAGTTGAATACTACTGTGAAAACGGAGTTATTATTTTTGTTCAGTAATCATAAATAAAATATATCAAATATACGTGGCCAGATATCTTTTCGAACGGATCACAGACTTAAGAAGGAGCAGGTAACGCCACTTGTTGGGTGTTAACAAGAACCGTAGGACAGTCCACCCTCACACGAGGCAAAGTCACATATATTAGCAGTGGATTTAGCTCTACTGTACGGCATGTGAGACATTGACATTTTCTTCCATTTCTTTTAAATGGCCTTCGGCTCTGCGACCATTTTGGGAGCTCCAATTACTTTGTACGAACTATTGTGTGGGGCTCATGTAATTTGGGACATTATAGCGTCAGCAACACAAGACGAACCCAACACTTGGTTGAAACCATCCATCCCCTACGATGGACTGGAACCGGCAACACTTACCAATAACCCAACTAGGAGACTCACATCTTCGGAAAATTACAACCGTAAATTAGGAGAAGATAAGAGAATCTCATGAGATAATCCTTACATGTACACTGTTCTAGATCTCATTTTATAACAGAAATGGCTGGATGAAGAATTTAATGTGGGACATATTAAAGAGAATTCTGTAATATTTAACAACGACGTTGTCGGCCACTGGAAAAAGCTGCTGTAACCGAAGGCATCTTTCAGGCAATTTTATTGGCATACACTTTTTTCTCTCTTAGTGTCACGAACGCGACTCATCAACAATGAATAAACAAAATAAGCCACTAAAAACTTATTATCTACCACCCTGCCATACATACCAATGAAACCTACAACAAGTGACGCACTTCCTTACAGTTAATATGAGTGAGGTTAGTTCATATGTATTACCAGCCTACGTGGTCTGGATAAAGTAGTTGATACGTTTTCTTCTATAGAACAACCCATAGACGCACTTGCCAACATCATTTGGTAACTGCATGTACAAATCACATTGTCCATCAAAACAGATTACTTAAACTTCTAGCGCAATAAATTATCTGTTACAAAACAAAAAATGTGCTATTTTTGCTTTAGTAGTCTAACTGGCTGGTTCAGAAAGCAACCTCCACAAATGAAACGAAATGACTGAAAACCATCTTTGGTAACACACGAGAACGCAACTATATTTGATGAAAAAGAAAATGTAATTACAACCAGAGTTACATCTACGGCCAACAAACGCGGCCATGAAATAATAAACAACACACTTGTGCTCGATTGTTAGACACTAATGTTATTCAAATGGTATCTCCTAAACAAATACAGACTTATTAAAAATGAAGAATAAATCGCAGCTGTCTACGAGATCACTCGATATGCTAGCATGAATCATAATTTTATGGCTGTACAGGTCGACTCCTGAAGCAAGCATCTGGACGACAATGCTTTTGGCTTGAAGATTGATGCGATTGTGCCTCTTTCTGTGGCTATCATCTTTCATTGAATTTCGAAATTTCTGTATCTTCATTTCGCGTGCTCGGGTACACAAATATTCTGATAAAATTCCTTTTAGATTTTTCGAATGATAACACGTCTAAGATTTTCAATGTTAAACAAGAAATCCTGGAGAACGTGTGGAATGATTTATGGATTTGAACTTTTGTTCTCCAAAATTGTGAAAGGTACAACTCACTCAACATTATTATTCTTTGGATAGTGTTTTTGCCCATGATCGAGTGAATTTAAGCTAGCATAGGGCATACATTCAGCAGCACATGATATACACGCAAGAAAGTAAAGAAAATGTGATTAACATTTACTTTGGTTAGTAACACGCATAAGAAAATTTTCAAATCAACGGTTACTTGATGGAAACCTTATGTTCCACTTGGATTTAAAGGATATGAAGATTATGCAGTATTATGTGTGTTTACCTTTCTGGGAGCTGTCGGAACATTTTTTATTTCACTGTGTGCACTTGAGTATCGTGTTCTTAACTGAGAATTGGAATTAAAACGACACTGAAAAAAGTCTTTACTTTTTCCTTTTTAAATGAAATTGTGTTTATATGCGGATACTTTACTGTTTTTCGTCACAAATTTTTGCTGTTTTAGTACGATCTTTGAACTTTGTATTAATTCTAATATGGATACATGGAGTGAGTGCCTCTTCCGCGACATGGTATTCGTTTATGCGGAAAAGTAGAGGCAGTTAGTAATAAACTTTCTCCATTGTGACATATTCCAAAAGTGATAAGCAATAAAGCGAATTGATGATGGAATGAAAGCTATTTCATTACGGTTAGATCAGATGATCGTTTCGGGTGAGCGTGTCGTTCTCCGACTCCACAACATAACGTCGCCTTCTAAACGTCACATCAGATTGAGGCGCTTCCCCAATGGCATCGAGAACTTTTCTTACAGTAAGCGATTTGTTCGTTGAAACAAGCCATGACGAGTTGCTTTTTGTTCCTAGTTCAATGCGTTTTCTCAATCCATATTGACGTAATATTCAATAATAAATATATTTTATTTTGATGTTAACGTTCTAGGAGGAATGAGATCGCTTACAATAGAAAGTGTACATATTTTTCGTAACTGCAGTTTTTTATGGATGATCCAACAATTATCACCAGAAGCGTAATATAATTTTACTCCAGAATATCATTTGCTGCTACAGCCCTGAAGCTAAATTTTGCAACATGAAAGAGCTTTGCTATTATAACTGGGTGTAGAAAATGATACCAGGATTAGCTATATACATTAACTCTGCAGCAGGAAATATATCATAATTTTGGCAGACAGGTGAGTTATATTTGTTTTGTATGTTCCAGTCAGTATCTATCCGTTTAATATAAGACTTTTGCAGCATTAAGCTGAATTCTATCAGTGGATATTTATTAAGTCTTCCACTCAGCTAAAGGTAGGTATGCCTTTAGTGACGCATTAATCAGGAACCTTGTGTTACAAAGTTTCAGTTCTCAACTCTACTTAGGTTTCAGTAAAGTGTCGCTCACCTAGGAAGAAGAGTCAACATCAGTTGTCCCCACGCCGGTGATGCGGACTTGGTTGTCGTTGACGCTGTAGGAAGCGGTGAGCGGGGGTGCAGACGGGGTCTGGTCGGACTCGGTGGACACCACGTCGGGCAGCAAGGTGTTGGACGTCTGCAGAAGCGTCTGGGCCGAGTGGCCGGCCGCCGAGGGGCCCAGCGTTGCCTGCGGGTCTGCAGCCCGCCAGCAGGGCAGCACCTGCTTGAACTCTCTGCGGAAGTTTTCGTTGAGCCAGGCGTAGAGAAACGGATTGTAACACGTCGAGCTCATAGCTAGAGCGTGGACGAAGAAGAAGAACAATCTGAAGTACGGCCAGTTGGTGACTGGCAGGTAGATGTCGTTCGTAAGGTTGACCAGATTGAGCGGCATCCAGGAGATGCCGAGACTGCCACCATGGCTACAAGCATGCGGTTGGTTCGGCGCTTCCTTTCTCGGTCGTCCGCCTCCTTGCGGGAGTTCTTGCAGCCGGGTTTCACCCTCGACTGCTGCTCTAGTTTGAGCGAAATCTTGGCGTAGCAGTACGTAATGACTGCGAATGGAACAACAAACTGTAGGGCGAAGGTGATTCCTCCGAATATCTGCCTCGCGTACGTGGACGGCCACTCCTCTTCGCAGTACAAGACTCCGTCCTCCATTTGGTTCACCATGTAGATGCCGTACGGCAGTGTGGCCAGGAAGGAGATTGCCCATATGAGGCAGACGATAGTGAGGCACGTTACCGGTCTCATCCGACGCCGGAATGGGTAAATGATTACGTAGAAGCGATCAACGGCGATTGCCGTCAGGGTCAAGGTGGTGATGTAGACGCTCGTTCCCTGGGCAACGGCCACTGTGTGACAGAGCACTTTGCCGAACACCCAGCGGCCGAAGAAGGTGTAGAGTGGCGTGAAGGGTACACAGAGGACGCACAGTAGGATGTCGGAGAGCGCCAGGTTGCTGATGAACAGGTTGGTGACAGTCTGCATGGCGCGGTTCCGACCCACCACGTAACAAACCAGTGTATTCCCAAACATGCCCAAAGTGAATATTATGAAGTATAGCAATCCGAATAACGCCTGAACAACGGGGTTCTCCGTTGGTTCGTCTCCTGCTGTGTCGACAGTATTGTTCTCTTCATACATTGTTTCTGTCTTTATTGCAGTTTCATCGACTATTTTCATAGCACAATAAGTTGGTTCGTTGTGTATTGACTTTGCTATTTGTACTCCGTAATACTACTGTTGGGAAGGGAATAGTTTCCTTGAATCGTATTTAAGTTAAATGAAAAATAGAAACATCAAATTTTGGATTCTAATTCTTTGAACTGTGGGGTAACCGAAATAAGAACGGTATTACAAGACTAACATTCGACATCATCTCCTTACACTACGGATGCCCTGAGGTAGCTATGAGGTTCTTTACAGAGGATCATGGAAGTAGACTTTTGAAATTTGTTTTCACTCTTTAACTTCGATTAAGCTGTTAGTTTATCAAAAAAAGTAATTTAAAAACAATTAAATCTACACGCTCAGCGTCACTGAATGAAAAATTAAACAAAAAATTGTTGAAGATTTAGAGCCACTGTATCTAGGAATTTGAAAGTGATCTTTGTTGTTTCAGATATTACAACTACAGAGCGAATGAGTTTAGGACGCAAATACCCTCATTCATAAGGCACATGCGGCTATTTCAAATCAACGGATCTCACAATATGCTGTGTTACTACAAGAATTACTTTGACTACATCTTACAGTTAGTTAGGCGATTACTCGTTTTGATACGAAGACAATCGTGGCACTTCAGGGTTTCATCACATTCTAATTGCCGCACAGCAGTAAAAACATGATCAGCAAACGGTCACACTTCTGTCATCTTCCGACGATGTAAGCGAAATGATCCTACGAATTTGTAACTCCAACAGAAGTCTGACGAGGAAAAAATTAAGCTGTCTACGGACTATAAACATCGAATTTACAACATTGTTTTACAGGGATAGATTAGCGAAGGCACTCACGATTTGAAACCAGCTCTGATACAAGAGGTATGAGAATATCGTAATGTTGTCACGACGCGTTGGGGACGTTTGTTATTGTCGTGATAGGAAGACAGGTGTCGGCTTGTGTTCGGAGAGCGCGGGCGGCAGCTGGCGGGAGCGCGCGACAGACAGACAAGCGACTGGCGGCGCCGCGGCCGGCGTCCGCGCGGCGCCCGAGCGCATGCGCAGTGGCGGCGGAGCGGGGAGGAGAGCGGCGTGGTCGGCCTTGTCGCCCCGGCGGATAATTATGTTGACGGGTTTTATTCTTAGACGGGGCGCCAAGGGTAAAGTGGTAGTAAGGCGCGCCTGCCCGAGTCGTAATGCGTGATGAAGATTGCACAGCGGGGGCGCTGCGCGTGTTTCCGACGCTGCCGCGATGGTCGACCGGAGGGTAATGGCGGAGAAACGAAATTGAGCCTTCGCGCTGGAGCGGCATAATAGCCGCCACGCCTCCGCAAACGGGAGACAGCTTGCAGGCTGATCGACGGCCGGGCCGCGAGCTGTATGTCAAGGGTACCCCTCTGAATTGGACTACGCAATTAGTTCAGCCGCTTCGACTTCATCGCTGTCCAAACATTGCGTTCAGTGAAGAAACTTTGTTTCTTAGATGCTTAGAATTATCCTTTCCATTACTTTTTAAAATATGACCCAACGCTTCCCGCTTAAATCCGATTTCTTTCCAATTCGTTTAAAGTTTCTCAACGACAAAAAAATACAAAAGCAGGCTTAAGTGCTTTCTATTTCACTACGGTTAGATCAGAAGAACATAGAGTATGGGTTCCTAGTAAACATAAATGAATTTTACCGGGAGCTTCATAAAGCCAGCTCGAAACCCGATACTAATCAAACAAATTGTAATAAATGGAACGAGTTACTGAGGTAGCAGGTTTTAATGGTTACGTTGAGATGAAGAATTAGCTACAGAAAGGAATAGATGGAGTATTGTGTCAAAATAATCAAAAGAGTGTTCTCAATTTTGCTGCGTTCAATCAATCTTCTTTCTCCCGACGTTCCGACGGAAGACTAGGGTATTCCTCAAGAGTCAAGCCCCTTTTAAGTTTAACGGAGACTGGTGTTGAGCTGGCTGTTCTCGCCTTTATAATAAAGAGACTAACGATTTTCTAGCAACCATCGATCACCCTGAGATGTAGTTCTTGTGATTTATTGTCTTTCATCACAGTGTTATTTATTTGATTGCAATACGTTGATTGGGCTGGGATTGTATGACAGACGGATGATGTAGATTTTGTTAGAATTTATTGATGAATATGCGAATACCTCTTCTTCCATTTTCGACTGACAGGTAATACTTCGTCAGGCGAATGCCGGGATGCTTCCTTCAAAAGGCCATGGCCGAATTCCTTCCCATTCCTTGCCCCCATCCTTTCCCGTCTCTAAAGACCACGTTGTTAAAAAGGGACGTTAAACTGTTACAAAAAAAAAAAAATACTTCGTCCACCAACCTATTTAGGTCACAATCACAGTAGAGATAAGACTAGAAAAGTAAGATGCCGTAGGCGTACAGATGCTTATATGTATTTTTTTCTTCCCTCATGGTATTCGGTATTGAAATAAACAAAGATTACTTTTGGTGCAAAGCTCCCTCTATCGTCCACAATATTTGTGAATTGTAGAGTATGCAAGTTGATGAACCACTAAATCTTTTATATCCGATAAACTGATTTCCCTGCCTCCACTTTTCGTTTTTGTACACACTGATTTTAGAAGCTGTTATAAGTTGTATTTGGGACCACTTCTGCCTTCTTTCGAAGTTAGCAGGCAACTACGCTGTTTGACGGCGGGTCGTTTCGACCCTTTCGTCCCCTAATGGCGAACTTCAACTGTAACGGTCGAGTAACTGTATTTGTATCTCATACCTGCCGCAGAAAATATATCTATTTTTGCAACGAAACATTTTTTGTTCACAAAATAATGAAGTTCGAAAGCGTCGGTTTTTCCACAACAAACGGCAGTTTATAAACATATTATATGTATAATTGTTGAAACTAATTGCCAGGAATTATCTGTATACTCATTTGAATAAATAAATAAACGTGATTCGATTCGGCGCCGACGGGGTTATAAAGCAGATTCAGCCTGGGATACACTAGGGGACAAATGGAGCGACATGCCGCGCAACATGCCGCGCAACATGCCGCGCGGCATGTCGCTGGACAACACCCGGGAACACTGCCGCGGAACATTTAGCAGACACACTAGTCAGTTGTTGCAGAAATTTTGCCCGAGGAGGCTGCGTTGGTTAGTGTTGCGTACATACTTATATCAAGTAGTTCAGTTTCGTAGGACGCGTGTTCGATACGATATAACAGAATTATTAACATTAAAAAATCAAGTATGTTAAGACGTAGAAAAAAGAAAGTGACTCGAATGAGAAATATCGTATCTGATTGAAAACAAATTAAATAAATTTATATTTTAAATATTTAAAGATTGCGTCTTATTATAAATGTGCCTATTTTTTTCGACAAACTAAAAACAGGGATTTTGATGATAGTTCTTGATATTAAAATTCTCATGATTTTATTTAATTTCTTTAATTGTATTCAATATTTTTTTATGACAAAACTTCGCGAGCCACCACAAAACCGTGCTTTTAACTAGTTTTAAATTGCCAGTCGCCTACTGCCCGCCCCTCGCGAGGGTGTCCCGGCCTCTCACCCTGTCACACCTAGGCGTTACTTCCTGCCGCCTCACAGCTGCGATCCTAGACAGCTGACAGGCGTCCACAAAATCAGTATACATTCTTAGACATTATACTCTTGCGTAGAGGAAGGAAACTTAAAATTTATATGTTTCCTTACAAACTATTATATTAATTTATGCTGTTTCAGGATCCAGCTACTGCAAATGAATGGAAGGAAAAGGCTTGTGATTATGAAATATTTTGGAAATTCCACACATTGCCTTGGATCTATTGATGGGAAACACGTTTTGATTCAGGCTCCTTCCAATTTCGGCAGCGACTATTATAACTACAACAAACAATTTAGTATTGTTCTATTGGCTATTGTGTATGCAGGTTATAATTTTATTTATGCAGATTGTGGTGTAAAAGGAAAATCTTCTGACAGTGGAGTGTTCCAAGAAACTGCTTTTTAATATAGCTCTAGCTGCTAATCAACTTAAGTGGCCAGATCCAGAGCCAGTACGATAAGCTGGACCAAATATGCCTTCCGTATTGGTAGGAGACAGTGCTTTTGCATTGACCGAACATATAATGAAGCAATCACAACGTGGGTACTACAAAGCGCAATTCCAACTACAGACTATCAAGAGCAAGAAGAGTTGTAGAAAATGTGTTTGCAATCTTATGTGTCGTATTTCGTTTATTCCGTACACCAATAGCACTGCAGCCTACAAATGCTGACGTAATTTTTTTAAGGTGCAATAGTCAGTCCAAATCACTGTACAAGTGCACACCCCACATGGAACCTTTGATTCTGAAAATATGGATAGCGAAATTGTGGAAGGATCATGGCGCAGAGAAATTGGGTGTCATAATATGTTGATGCTAGAGGAAAACGTTATTCTGAATCTGTTATGGAAATAAGAAACAATTTTTCTGAATATTTTGTAAATGAACAAGGAAGTGTTTCCTGGCAGAATAATTTTTAAACATAATTATGAGATAGAAAAAAAAAAGATCCACCCTAGCATATAACAACTATTTTAGCACTGTACCAGTAGAATCAGGTAATCAAGGTTTGAAATGTCCCACAATAACTCATAATTCTAGTACAGCTCGATTAGTTGAAGCACAATTTCGATTGCCCACAGCACTGACCTGGCACGCTGCGCACACGACTGTACTCTGGTACAAATGTCGCGGGACTGACGCGTTGTTTTCGCTCTGGAAGCGGCAACACACAACATGCCCCGCGGCACGTAGATGTCGCGCAAATTGTTGCACACAACATTGTGGGACAGCGGGGAACGTTGCAGCGCCACCCAGACTCAGTGTTGCGCGTCAGATTTGTCCCCTAGTGTATCCGGGCCTGAAAGCATACTCGCTGTGAATCGCGCCCGTGAAACTTCCTTAATGTGAACACACTGGAATATTTTAATGCAGATTTTCTCGACAGCGGCGAAAAAGCGCATGTTACTGTTTGCCAAATTACACCTTTGCTCATGAATCAAATCTGAATTTCACAATTGGCGGCTACCCTTTGTGAGTAATGGCACCTATCGGAAGAAAATAACTTCTTGAAACAGAACAGATACGTTGGTATAATATATTTCGCTATACAGAAAAAAAAGATAAAAAAACGATTTGGATGCACCGAGAAATCGTTGAAATGTAATAACTATTTAATTATGTGTATCTGCTTCATTTATAATGACGATACCATCTCACCATTCGTGTCACAAACGTTGTTTGATACTGTGAGAAAGCTTGCAGTTGGATTTAGCAATAAGTAAATAATATAATTAAGAATGCACTTCACCGATCAAACTTTCTCTTTTACTCAAAACTAGAGATATCGGCAAATAGTTTTGAATGGCAGTTATTGGTAATTTGGCCTGTTAGGTGAGTTTCAGAGATAATGTGTGGAATAAAATAGTCTTATATGAGCACTACAATCAGTTTCTAGCGAAATCTAAAACAATGTTTACCCTGGTTTTATTACGTTGTAATTGATCAAACTGTTTAATTAAAGGGGTTCTGTTGGTTCATGTAACAGATTTACGATTATAAAATGTTTGCAAAACGTTCTGACCTCTAACGGTTTTTCTAATTCATGATTTGAGATATTCTTGTTAGTTTAGAATCATCCTTGATTTTAACCGTTCAGATATCCTTGTTTATACAACGCACAACAACGCTTTGAAAAAAATAATTCAGAGGTGGGGAGATACTATGTGAAATACGAATGTGGATACAGATGGTAAGATTGGTTGCGGAGTAAGGTAACGGAAAACACCCAGACGTCGCAGCTGTTCCTGACTCGATTTATATGCAGAATAGGTTTTCTTTTATCTCTCTTGAACGGTACAATATCTGCAATGATACTTGCTTCTACAGCTTAGGAAGCAAAAAAGTTTTTACAGTTGGAAATATTAGATTGTCTTGTATAGTTATGTTGTCCTGTTTTATTATTTATGGAGACAATTGTGAAGCAGGTGAACCTGTGGTATATTAATTCGAAAGAAAACACATTAAATGTATTAAAAGATATTATATAAATAAAATTACAATGTTGTTTGTCATACTTATTTCTACAAATATAAATAAATTGTCGCTTGGGAAACGGATAACCAACGGCTACATATGTTGTTAAAATGAATATATACTTTCGTGACATAAGAGGGCCGATGAATATTCAATTAATATATCAGAGGGCAGATGTGTCACCTGATCCAGCGATATCCACTGATAGGTGCCAGATACGATAACTGCAGGATTCTACCACGAAACATTTATCAAACAATGGCATGGCGGAACAGGTGGTATTATTTGGATCAGCGACATCATTAAAAATGTTGCATGTGACCACAAAGATTTCAAGATATGTCTAACATATAATAATAAAAATTAAGTTCATGAAATCGAATTTTGTAACACGCCAAGAAACATTAAAGCCCAGTTCCTCCATCAAACACATATTTTTAATAGAATTATATAAAATAAGATATTTCATTTAGTTAGTTACCGAACATTCGCACAAAATCTTGTGACAAGGCGTTCCGTCAGTGGTTGCCTCCAACCGAATCGTGTCGCTGGGAATTTTAGTAATTTCAAACACCAGAACAAACCTAGATGTCCAGTGAAACTGTCGTCAGTTGATAACCGAAAGAAAATTAGATGCAAAGTATTGTACAGCATACAAATTAGATGACCTGTTACCTGTAGTCAACACATCTTGGAGTTTGCTGTAATACTGAGAGTGATTATCGTCTAGACGTA
Organism: Vandiemenella viatica; assembly: GCA_031002005.1. Taxonomy (NCBI): domain Eukaryota; kingdom Metazoa; phylum Arthropoda; class Insecta; order Orthoptera; family Morabidae; genus Vandiemenella; species Vandiemenella viatica. Next base: position 71,482,304 of record CM061920.1, read on the forward strand.
ATGGGAATGCTTCGACAAAACTTGAGAAATTAGTAAGAGGGAAAGCGGTCATCAAGTCAGCTTGAAGATAATGCGTTAAAAAAATCACCGCATGACTGAGTTATCACTGAAACTATTAGACTTTTTCGTAAGGTTGAGGCGCAAGGGTAGAAAACATTTCTCATTACTTTCAACTAATTCAGAAATCGACGGATAAAGATGCTAGATACAGTTTAAGTGACTATTGACAAACATCTTCGTCTACAATTACATTCTGCGGTTCACAAAACTGAGAATGGCAAGAAGCTTTCAAAAAAAGCTAGTCTCCTCTCTGTGCCTTCTGTGATTGAAGTCTGAGCATGTTATATTTAGATTCATTCATCCGGTGTCTCCAGAATGAGAGTAGCTTCCACCGTACTGAAAAATCTACTGCACGTAGCTCCACTATTCATACGAACGTCTGTTGATATCCAGTCTTTGTCTTAGGATCATTTGGTGACTGCAGCCAAATTATACTTTCTGTTACACCCACTTCATATAAGGAGCCATCACCACATTGGATGTGAATGAACGGCGTTACTTACAGCGACACAATTAATGCAGTTCGACATACACGGGCAATTCTAATTGAATACGATTTTTTGCTGTAACAGTTGCCTTCATAGGGTGGGATATTTATAATCACACACTTGCGAATTTACACGCAGAAAACTGAGAAATTTTCCAGAAGCACTGATACTGCGATTGAAAGGAATGGCTTGCAACTTCATAATAGACACTGTTGAACTGTCTAAACAATTGACTGGTTCAGTGCAGCTAATGAAATACGACATATATTAGCTTTTCAGCCAAGGAACAATGTTCTTTACTTGAATTATTTCATTTTCTTTATTTTTCGACATTACATTACTGAAGAAACATGAGCTACCAAACTAAATCACCATTGCATCACTATGTTGCTTAAATAGATATTGTTCCCACACTAATATCTATGGCTTTCACCATTCCCAGTTTCCATGGTACTCTGACTAATAGTAATGTAGCGCATAATTTAAATATATCGCATCTGGTAAGATGAGTCGAGCTGTAGCTGATCAGTGGGCTTTAGAAATGTATTCAAATTGTGAAACTAAATAAGAAACAGGTTTAGTTGTTACAAGCATTTGATTTGCAGCTTATAGAATGTTTTCAATTTACTTCCAGTGTATAACTCACGTTTTAGTATTACTTAGAATTCAATTGGTTTAGTCTACAAATAGGCCTTTAAAAATACACATCTAAGTGTTTAATTGCTATGAAGCACCTTTTCTTCCAATTCACTTAGTGTCATATTAACGCTGTTCGAAATGTACTTTGTTAAATATACTTCTCTATAAGTTTCGTGTCGCTAAACTCAAACTTTCAAACTCAAACTTCATTATCGTCCATTAATGATTTTCGCTACTCTGACTGTAATTATTTTTTCAGTATTCAATCCCTAAACAGCTATTGCAACTAATGAAACAGTCTCTTCCAAATGTTAACCGACTCTCCTGGTTGTGACAGCTTGCTTGCTCTCGTTGCTGTTGGAGACTTCGTGCTACTACCTGCAGCCGACTGTGAACAAAGCCCTTTGTCTGGCTGCGCACAGTACTAGTGCAAATGCACTCCCTACATTCGACTTCGCTGGCCGCACATGTGATAAATTAAGCTGAGTGTTTCCAGGAGTTAACAACCGCCAGCAGAGCCAAAAAAATTCAAATAAATACTCGGAAAACATAAATGCTGTCTCCTGAATACTACTTATTGTTCATACAGAATTTTTAAAATGTTTATGGACGCAAGAGGTCTGGTCTCTATAAACCGTTAACAATGTTTACACAAGTTTCCAAAAATCCTGAAAAATAATGACTGAAGTTCATTGGAAATAGTTCAATTCATGAGATCCGACTTCTAAAGACAGAGCTGATTTTCCTCTTGGCTTGATGCGGAGCTCACAATAATATCAGATAAACAGTAAGAATATCGCATAAAGAGTTTAGCATCTGCGAGTGGGACTGAAGCTTCTGACTTAATTGCAATAACAAAGTTCCAACAAGTTCAGCACTATCCCAATGTCTCATAATTTTTGTTTTTGTATATTGTCATATGAATAAAAACGTCTGCGAATGGGACTTTATCTTCTCACCTAAATACAATAATGAAGTTCTAATAAGTATGCTGTTCAGCACTATCCTAATGTCTCATCATTTTTCAATTTTTTAAACGATTTTCTTATTAATCAAAAACTGTAAATTCCTGTAAACATTAGTTGAAATTGACCATCTTCAAATAATTCCTGTTTGTTACTATGTAACAAATGATAAGGTGAACCACATTGAAAGAATTATTGGAGGAAAACGTAGTAAAAAAAACTTAGAGCTAAATGATCACCAAATACCGTTGTAGGCACTCAAAATTACGGGAAGGTCTCTGGAAACATTTATTGATGACATTTTGGGATTAAAAAATAAAATCGTTTGGTCTTGCGACCTGGTACCAGAGTTTCAAGTTACGACGTAGCTAATAGGTGACGGTGCAGCTCAAGGACTTTTATATGGAAAGACTGCGCGGTCGACATTTGGCGGAAATAATAATTTATAATAGAGGCCACAAACATCAGCGTACAATTGACTTGTGAAAATACACGCTCATTCAAAGGACGAAGCTGAATGTACACCGTCCCAGTGTTATTCATAAAGACGATTGGAGGGCGGAGAAAACATAAACTGACTTTAAGCAACGTCGAGTATGGAGGATAATGTGGTGTCTGTAGGCGTTAAACAAGCAACCTTTAGTGTAGAATCCAAGTATTATATTAAACGGCGATATGGGAACATTGGCTATAAAAAATTTCGAATTCTCGGAAAGCTGGTTTGAAATGGTGGAACACTAACCAATATAGGGGAGAACGCGCGTGTGCGTAAATGCGATACAGCGAATAGGGTCAGTGTTAATATTTAAAAAAAAATATTATCTACAAATTTCCCGATCCGGGCCAAAAGCTTTGAAAATGCCAAGACCGTTAAAAAAAAAAAAAAAAGTTGGGGCTGTTTCCCCGCCCCCTTGTTCCGGCACTGGCGTCTATGATGAGTTGTAAAATACTGACAAACCGGTAAAGTCATCCACATCAACAGTTCACAGCACACGTTTTTCCCATGAACGTTAAACGCACTGTGACTAACCACACAAAGATTAACGATGAAAAAGGGAAAACATTAATAAGATTCTTACAAGGTCACAATGTTGGAAGCTACAAATTCATAGGCCAACGTCTATCATAAATACAAATGCACCACGCAGGTGACTTATTACGCTTGAATGCGGTTTATTTCAAATGTCATTAACTATCATTCCCTAATTTACGATCTAATTCGTCTACAGTGGCAAACCATTTAGTTTAGCAATTGAATCCTCCAATCTACGACACCAGCTCCCGCAGAGGGTACAGTTTACGCTTATTCCGACGGTGCTAACAGGATGAGCTCTGAAATTTATTTACCGTCACTAGACCGAGTGTCTGTGTATGTGCGAAGCGAGAGAAGTGTCGCGCAGTCCTTGTATTAATTGATTGCTCCTCCAGTATTGGTGAAGGCCTGGTCAGCGGGCCCCTTGCCAGAGATGAAGGGTGGCCGCACCACAGTCCCTCACCCCATACACACATGCAACCCCCATCGGCGTCGCCGAGTTGCCACCCTGTTTGCCAAGGCAGGGTTCGTGGCGCAGTAAACCCCCAGCCCGTGAGCTATAAACAAGGCCGGACGCCGATAAATCTATTGGCGACGTATACGAGCGGCAGCACAAAGGACGCCGCCACCCCACCGCAGCCCCGTAATTACGGGAGTGGCCTATTGTGGGTGGCCCGTGGTTCCGCAACGACTGAGGCCAATGTCAAGCCCTTAGCCCTGATGTCATAATTGCACAATTGTAGTTTGAAAGATTGCAAGTAGAGAGATGTGTGGACCAACTCTGCTTCTAATGTCACTGCACAATACCACACTGCAGGTAAACAAACTGACACTCGAAATAGTTGGTATTGGTTAAAAGATGATTTTATACAGTATATGAGTTTTGTACCTGATTATCTAACATCAATAACTCGCCGGCCTCGGTAGCGTAGTGGGCTAGAGTGCTAGCTCCGCGTGCCGAAGGCCGCTGGTTCGAATCCGGCCGCGGGCATGGATGTTTAAGTGTTGTGTGTCTGTGTGAATGTCCTGTCCGTCCTGTTTCGTCCATACATTGGAAAAATACAATATATATACTGGATGACGACTTATACACTGAAAGCAAATAATAATTACATAGAGCTGGCTGTATGGCCTCCGTTGCCAAATGCCATTAAAAAAAAAAAAAAAAAAAAAAAAAAAAAAAACTCATATCAATAACAAGAAATGCTTATACTCTACACGTTCCAACGTAGTGCAAATCTCTTACTTCTATAAGCTATAAGCATGACATTAAATACTTTCTTCACATATTCAAAAATGTTTCTTCCCGAACATTTGTTTCATTCATGAATATCTTGTGTTAACAAATTCACAAATTTATTTTGTCTTGAAATGCAACCAACCAAATATCTTACTCTTTTGAGTTTGTTCCGTCAACTCCTCTTTTTCAAGGTAATTTGCAGGACGTGCTGCATTTGAGAAAATAAAAATAATACAAAATTCTGTCAATGTTATTGCTTGCCTAGCCGTATCAATGTGATACCATGAAGGTTTCTGGCACTCTACACGATGATAGCTGTTTGGAGTTCCAACGATGGAAGGAGTTTTCATCATACCGGTAGGATTAATGGTGGCGCATAAATATTAAACACCAGATTGTATACCAAAAGCCGGGATTAAATCTCAAATCACTTCCGGTGCTGCTGGATTTTGGTTATCCTACAGTGTTGACAGTAATTCGTTTGTAGGGGACATCGAATTTTTAAGACCGATAATAATTAGCTTAATTTTTTTTTTTTAAATATCTGTACCATGGTGTAGCTGTTATTTGCGTGTAAATTTTAATTTATAGTCACGTGTTTGTTTTACTTGGATGTACCGGTAATGTTTTTGGATATGTCTGTAAAATACATTGTAAGTGTTGGCTATGTAGTTGTGTAACTAAAAGCTAGCAACAACAATAATAAATATTAATAGACTACTTGGTGACATGGAAGACGCCATTCTGAAAAGTATTTTTTCCCTCTTCCTTCTTTTAACTTCATGCATACTAAACAAACACCATACTACATCAAACGTCAATAAAGATAGTTATCTACTAACTTGCGAAATAGCGAAGGAAAGGAACAGGCCCTCCCTACCCCTATAAACACTGACCTATTGCTCAACCTGCGGCAGGATACAACTAAACCTCGAGTTTTGAACTAAAAACACATACAGTATTTTACTATTGCCCTCACAATAATGCGGTGTCTTTGAGTTGGAAAACACCGACAAAATATGACTAAGACATGCAATGATCACTTACATTAAAGAAGAAAAGCGTATTATTCTGCTGATATTTTACTGCGGAATGTGCAAATGTATATTAATAAACGAGACTGTATAATTTTTCTCTTTACTAGACAACTTGAAATAAATAAATGTACGGACTACCCTATCTTTTTACCGTGACGAAAGAAACTATTTAATAGCAAATAAGATTTCTATTTGATTTGTCAGAAATTGTATGGTAATGTACGCATCACTCACAGTTAAAATAATAAATTAGATAGATCATTTAATTGTTTCGTGTTATCTCTAAATATTTACGTTGTTTATTTACAATCCACCTCACCTCCCTTTTTTCCGCAACTACCAGAAATACGCAGAGACATAAGAGAGTACGATATTTTTTATATCAAAGAGTAAAACTGAATTTCTCATAAATATCAACAACGTTTTACACATATTAATCTTTATATATATAAAAATCTCGTGTCACGATGTTCGTCCGGGATGAACTCCGAAACTACATAACCGATTTAGATGAAATTTGGCTTAATGTGGGTGATTTAGTCCAACTTAAAAGATAGGATAGTTTTTATCTGGATTATAGACCTCAATATTTATTATTTGCGAAATAAATGTTCATTAAATGTTTGTCATAGGACAATGGTTTGTAATTATTTGTAAGCCACCACGGCTAAGCGGTCTGCTGGCTAAGTGGTTAGGACTTTTGACTCGAGATGGAAAGGTCCCCGGTTCGAGTCTCTGTCTCGGCGAGGATTTTTATAGACACTTAACCCGGCATTAACCCCCGGTGCAGCATGCTGTATGAGGTGAAATACGCCAGGATGGTACTGTGGTTCGTATTCAACGTTAAAATGTAGGTCCCCTGTACCAGGCAGGATGGGCGGGCTAGGTAAAGGCGGCTACGACAGGGGCAGAATGCCCAGCCAGTAGAAACAATGTCACCAGGTCATTACGACCACACGTAATTATTATTATAGTTCCATAACTTTCTAACAGATGGCGATGTGTTAACTTATCTAACCAACACTTGGTTAGCTAGGTTGGGTAATCATCCAGTAGATCACGTTCTGTTTAAATTTATTTATGCTACAGTTTATTCCTAACAGATGGCGGTGTGTTAATTTATCGAACCATTCAGTAGATGGCGTTTTATTTCGATTTATTTATGCTACGGTCTATTCCACGCCATATGTGTGAGTTTCTTCAATTTTAATTGTGCTGTGTATTGTGTTATAATTATACTGTATTGTTGTTCATCGTTTGTGTGTCTTTATACCTAACGACAAAGTAATTACACACATGAATATAACATTGAAGAAAACGATACGATAAATTCGAATCGTGTAAGCATTTCTCGCTAACTTATCATTTTTTTCTTCTTTTTGTTATGGCCAGCTAGACTCTACGTGTCAATTTAAATTCCTCTCCTGTTGTTTTTTCTTTCTTCCTCCCCAGTACTCCTTCATTATTGCACTCCTCTCTACCTTTGAATCCTGCCATATTCAAAGTCTGCTATCGAAAATTTGTTCTTTCCATACGGTTCACTGGTATTATTTCGTTTCAAATCTTTCTAAACCTCTTGAAAGCCTGGTGTCATCCATGCTATAAATGTATCAAAAAAATATCATTTTTCTTTTTCTGTTATTATTTTCAATGTTATTTTATATTTCCTCATTAGTTCTTAACTTCCATTTTAATGTATTTTTCAATGGACCCAAAAATTCCGGTTTCACCACTGTATTATAGTGTCTTATTTTAAGGCTTTCAGAAAGGCACTTTTTGTTGTAATTCAAATATTTTTCAGTGAAATGTCGCCAAAGAGTCTAACCTCGACAATGCGTGTAGCAGAGAGGCAAGACACACGACGAGAGAGCTCATCAATCAGCAACACAAATCGCGGCAAGTAAGGAAATTCAAAGAATCAGGACAGCTGAGCGTCGTATGCAAGAATCTCAAGAACAGCGTGATGAAAGTCTGTGACAGAATATATCGAGAACAAGAGCGGCACGAGAACAGCACATAGCTACATTTAGAGAAAGAGAACGAGAGAGACAGTAAATCAGCCGTGCTTTAGCACGTGTATCATTTGTTCGTCTTGCGTTCCAATATCCACCAGCCATTGATTACTCTGCACATTCTAAAACTGCAATCGGTGCAGTGAGCAAAATATGCCAGTATTATCAGGCGTTGAAATTCCGCAATGAAGCAGCCGGCATGTGTTGTGCATCAGGAAAAGATGTATTATTACCACTACCCAATCCACCCGAACATTTACAATCCTCCTTGCTGGCGAATCAAACGATTCGAAATTGTTTCTGCGCAAGACACGCAAATTCAATTCTTGCTTCCAGATGACGTCTTTTGGGGCAGCAAAAATTTGTGATCTTACATCTGATGGACGTCATTTTGAAACTAAATTCAAAATACAAGGCCAGGTGTACCATAAGATTGGGTCGTTGATACCGATGCCAAACGATGACCCGAAGTTTCTCCAAATCTATTAGAAATTGTGAGGAACGCTTGAAAACTAGGTGCCAGTATAATTTCATCGAACAAGCAGAAGAGAGAGCAATTGTGGTATTGATATAAATTCTTCGCGGGTTTGCCGCGAAGAACTTATATCAAAGATACGCCGGGAAAGACTTATCTCTCAAATTGTGGTATTGTTGGAAAATTGTTAGGAAAATAATAATCAACTTATTCAATTGTGTCGCCACAATTATAAAAATGACAATCTATCAAATTGTCATCAAAGCTGACAAATTACCATCAGGAGAACACGCTCGGCAGATTCAACGCGCCAACCGTAGATGAAGTTGCAGTTTTCATGGTTGGTGACTCAGTTGATTAAAGTCACACGTCAAGATAGAACTGTTAGTATAATTTCGGATCTACACCGTTCGTATGACGCACTCCAGTATCCACTGATATTCTGGCAAGGGCAGAATGAATATCACATCAAAATCAAACAGCGTGATCCAGTTGCTGGTAAATTAATATTCAACTATTTAATTCGTTATTTTATTAGTACAGTAGACCCGCAGTATTCCGACCAGGGGCCTGGATTATAGCGGGCCCACTATATTGATTTCTTATTCTTTTTTTACTATTTAATTTATTATTTTTTCAGGTAATAAAACAAATAAAAAAGTTACTTCAATGATGTACTACGCCCCCCGATTGATGATTAGACGTAATAGGATAACTATATCCTTCGATATCGTCAACTGTGCCTTCAATACGTCGTGGATATGTACGCCAAGGTTGAAAACAAGCATTTGCGATTTATTCGATACAACCAGGTTGAATTACGATCGGTAGGAATACATCCTCTTACGAGATACTGTTATCGGCAATATTTATGAAAATTTAAACGCCAATGATATCGGTGATGCATTTATTTTACCTTCAAGCTACATCGGCAGTTCACGGAACATGCAGGAATATATACAAGATGCGATGACTTACGTACGTCATTATGGTCGTCCAGATTTGTTTATTACATTTACATGTAATCCGAATTGGGAGGAAATACAAACGTTGCTATTACCAGGCCATCAATCAATGCATCGTCATGATGTCACGGCACGTGTATTCAAACAAAAATTAAAATCATTGATTGATTTAATCGTAAAACATTCAGTTTTAGGTAACACACGTTGCTATCTGTATTTGATTGAGTGGCAAAAGCGAGGTTTGCCTCATTCTCACATTTTGATTTGGCTTGAAGTTAAAATCCGTCCAGAAGAAATTGATCAAATAATTTCAGCCGAAATTCCGGACCCATTAATTGATCAAGAATTGTTTGATATTGTTACCAGTCACTCGATCCACGGACCGTGCGGTGCTTTTAACATGACATCGCCATGCATGGAAGGTGGAAAATGTAAGAAGCGTTTTCCAAAGGAATATACGAATGATACTATTACGGATATCCGATGGTTATCCGTTGTATCGCCGCAGAAACACTGAGAATGGTGGCCAAACATTTACAATGCGAATGTCAAATTCTAGAAACCAAGTTGAAATTGACAATCAGTGGGTCGTACCATACTCACCATTGCTTTCAAAAACGTATAAGGCTCATATTAACGTCGAGTTTTGCAGTTCTGTAAAATCCATTAAGTACGTTTGCAAATATGTTAATAAAGGCAGTGATCTGGCCGTATTTGAAGTTAAAAATGTAAATAAAAATGACGAAATAACACGATACCAAATAGGTAGATACATCAGCCAGCAACGAAGCTATCTGGCATATTTTTAGTTTTCGCATCCATGAAAGAGACCCTTCCATCCAGCATCTTGCAATACATCTTGAAAACTGTCAACGTGTATATTTCACCGAAGAAAATATTTTCCAAAGAATACTTGAGCCACCAAAAACGACAAACCACAAACTGAATTTTTCACATTGTGTCAAAAATCTGATGTGTTCCGCCAATTCGCAAAAACATTATTATACGTATACCGATGTTCCAAGCTATTTTTCATGGAACAAATTAGGTAAAAAATGGTAGCCACGTAAACAAGGAGAACCACATCCTTCGATCGCAGGCATATTCAAAGCAAAGACTTTACACAGTGCATCCAAAACAACGTGAATGTTTCTTTCAGCGTTTGTTATTGGTGAATGTTCCCGGACCAGCTTCTTTCGAATGTTTACGAACAGTTAATGGTCGAGTGTTCAATACATGTCGAGTGTTCAATACATGTCAAGCAGGGACGTAGCTACTATGGGGCTAGGCGGTGCAGTGCACCGGGGCCCTCACGCTCAGGGGTCCCCAAGCATGCATCAAGGGGCCCCTAAGCGCACCTCTAGGGGCCCTCAAGCGCAGGAGCCCTTCACTAAGGGCCCTCGCTGCTCAGGGGGGCCCCAACCATTGTTCAGGGGCCCCTAAAGAACAATTCAAGGGCCCCCATCCTCAGTTCAGGGGGCCCCTACCAGCACAAAAAGCAATAAAAAAGGTCGCGCGTCTGGCCTGAGGGCCCAAAATAATTTTTTTGCAACGGGGCCCTTGTTGACCTAGTATTCGTCAAACTGTTTGCAATTATTTTGACAACATGTTATCCAACACAATCTTCGAGTTTGTGGAAAAAATATAAAAACAGTATGACTGAAGATATAACTGAAATTTCAGTTTATATAAATAAATAAAAAATAATTTATTTATTTATTTTATAAATATCAATTTTTATATAATTTCAATTAAGTAATTTGTAATGAAATGTAAATTAAAATTTTTTATGATCATTTGTCCTTAATTTAAACTCTCCGTAACTCTTTACCAATTACATTTGAATTTCCAAATCGACTACAATGTTTTTGTCTTTATTAGTGAATATTAATTTGACTACTTGAGGAATTTTAGAATAACATTAATCCAATGTACTATAATTAGTAAGTCACAGCAACGCGTGACCGGGTCAGCTAGTTTGAAATAAATTTCTTAGTCTCCTTAAATTTAACTGTTTTCCATATATTCACTTAACTACACGAGATTATAGACTAAAATTTACTATGTGCAAAGAGTTCAAGCATAAACAACATATTACAGAATCTTTTTATCAAGCTGCATATCTTGCAACTTTTTGATTTATAGACTATATTAAAATCACAAGTAAATTGTTTATTTTTCGTGAAAAATATTTGATACTTATATATAAGTATTTTGATTTTTTTAACTTAGTTTAATAATTAAAAGAAAGTCATTATTGGAGTCTAGATAAAAATTAACCAAGTTTGCATAATCAGTTTTGCCTCTGAATATTACGTAGCTTTTTTGAGTTAGTATTATAAGATGCTGTTAGGAACATTTAAATAATATTTTACGCTATGTTACCGCTTATTTAGTAACCTATTTTAATGTGGGAACACTATTTACCAGTATTATTATATTAATTTGCTTGCAAGTTTATTCTCCGGTTCAGGAACAGCAATGTTTTATGAATTAAGTCTTAATCGGTTTTTAACGTGTCATTACTACTATTCGTGGCGTTTTAATTAAATGAAAAACTGTTTACCATATGCTAGTATTACATTTACAGGAAAAAAAAAGGTTGTGCGTGATTTGATTCGAAACTAAATTCATTTCTGCCCCGAGATAGGAAGGTAGGTTGCTCAAAGCTAGTAAGAAAGAGAATGAATCTCTTTTTATTTATTGGTAGATGATGGCATGAATATCTGTTTGCTATTGGATACAAACAATATACAGCTGGAAGGCATGCTAGCGAAGATATCCTCGTTTTTAGAAAAACGGTTTCATTTGAACCTTAGAAATACTGCCATGTACTAGACATTATATTTGCAATTTATTTGTTACTTTCTAAAAACAAGAAGCAGAAACAAGATGTTTATCTTTGCCAATTAATAAACAGACGTGCGGGGTTAAATTGTATTTGCACTTAGGAAGATACCTTTATTTGTCTGAATTATTCACAGAATATATTGCTCAGCTCTACACCCTTGCGCACTTTGATTGTTTATTCCCGTACTTGCTTTTTTGCAGTTACAATAGCATTGATTTTCGTAATTTTACAGTTCTGCTGCGCATTCGTTAATTATTAATACTCTGATACTATTTTTTGTCACTATTCTATATTTAATAATTTATCACAACCAACCATTTTTGCAATAGTTTTATCATTGTGATAATTATTTACAGAAATAAACAAGTGTGTCTGTATAATCATGAGTTGATTGACTAACCTTAAGATCGTAGACACAATTAATTCAGCTTATGATCAAATCAATACAATTACGTTATCCTCGATTTTGACGTCACGATATTCACTTTTGACCTTGGGCCATATCCAATTTTTTTTTAATCATTTTACAGAAAATTTGGTTACTCTGCTTCACTGACAGTCAGTAGCCGACAGCCATATCGCTACTAGAAGCCCTTTTATGGGATATGAAGTCACAATAACTGTTAATTATAGACAAGAACCAACACATAGTAAATGTAAGTAATTAAATAATTCCGATAAAAAAATAAATAAAAGCCGCCTTCAGAAAAACATGTACACTAAATTTAAAATGAGTTGATACCATGCTTACAAGAAAATAAATTTAATTCGACAATATTGTACGATACTATTACTGCATTTTGAAGTTCAAAGCTACCCGGGAAGTATATACGAAAATTTCGAATATTTTACAGCATGCAGTAAGGTGGAAGTTTTTAAGGGGAGATAATTTAGCGTAACAAATTAGACGGTAGTTTAATCTGTGGTTCGACGTCGTTAGTGGTCAAAACATATCTCTGGCGCTACAGTATCGGCTGGCAGACTGCATAATACGATCTAAGCCGTATAGTATAATGTGTTATTGTCATTCCTTTTTTTTGTCATTTTTCTTGCATTGGAAGGCACCGACTCCAAAAACAACTGATTAATTTTAAAATTTCAAGAATAGTAATGTAAAATATTGTCAATTTCATTTATTTTCTTCTAAGCAAGGTATAAACTTATTTTAATTTTTTTAGTTTAAGTGTTTTTTTGAAAGCTGTTTATATTTTTGGAAAAAATTGTTTGTTAGCAAATTTGAGCCATATTACACTTTTGAGTCTGTGCCATTTAGAAGACGTAGTGACGAAAAGGTTGATTGCTTGAGAAAAAACAGGAAAATAAAATACTACCAACATTTCAAAGGAAAGTGATGAGCAGCTTGCTCCTAAGCTTTAGCTGATAACATACGAAACACACAAAAATTTTATCTGACGAAATGGAAAATCAGGAAAAAATCAAGCTCACCGGCTCGGCATGTTACAAGATAAGTTATCAAAATGTTCACACGAAGAGAAAGCTTTCACAGAAATGACGAGGCTGAGTTACCTATCCAACAACCAGTTTCTGACATCCACAACCGACCGAAGATGATGCAAGCGTGAGTTGCACGTTGGCGAAGGCGCGGCGCGAGGCGGGAAGGAAAAGATTAATCTGATCTTAACAGAAAAATACGGTCATATTGAGACCCAAGTCGGATATATGCTAGTATCAAACTACGAGAATATTCCGAGATTTCGCAATCCCGGAATTGAAGACTGATTTTTTCCGATATTTCAATTCCGTAATTGAGTGGTCTAAAATTGTAGGATCTCAATCTTATTACTTCATTTTTATGTAGTTGAACTGTGATATAAATTCCCTACTAAAATTCCAAAGTCGGACGGATCACTGCATATGTACCACTTATCATGGTATTAATTTCTACTGCGCGAAAGTTTCTCCAGCCAATGTTAAAAGATATTTAAAAATATTTTATAGAATTTCGATTAAATTCACATGGGACCATTATGAAAGCATAACCTATCAATTTTTTTTTTAAATCGTTTCACAATTGGCGAAGATATCGCTGAACAGACACACCAAAAAAATAAAAAAATTCTATCGAGTTGAGAACCTCCTCCTTTTCGGTTAAAAAGGAAGGAATTATTCCTCACAGTTATGCTAAAGAGCTAAAGAAGTTTCACTTGAAAAACATTTTTCTCGAATGAAGGCTAACTTAATGAGGGAGTGTTAATGATAACGGGGACCAGAGCTAGGAAACTCTTCTTTCAGAGCGTAACTTTTACAACATCCCATCTGAACTTTTCTGGTCCACATTATTATTTCATCAGGGAACGGTTACTCTAAACTGGCTGACGAAGAGTAAATTGACACGCTTTCCCTTTATGGAGTGAAGAACTGAATTATCCAAGTTATGAGAGCAAGAACTGCTTCCCAGTTTATCAAGAACTTTTGTCTCAGAGGTTGGCTCTACTGGGACATGGCGCACGTCTAAGTATCAGGGGTCTTGAGACTCAGCTCTTTTCTCCAAGCGGTCACAGTTATGGAGTCTCCATTAACGTACAATAATACAGTTATAACTTTTTTCTTTTTTTTTTTTTTTGGCATTCGGCTACATAGGCCATACAGCCAGCTCAATGTGATTATTGACTCTTCTAGTGTTTCAATTTCTCCAGTACAATGTGGATACTAAGTATGGACGCAGGAACACTACAGGAAGGACACGTCATTCACACACACACACACACACACACACACACAACACTATACACCCATGCCCGCGGCCGGACTCAAACCGGCGACCTTCGGAACGAGGAGCTAGCCTCTACGCTACCGAGGCTGGCCAGTTATAACTTAAATCTGTAGTTTTCTGCTAGACATGAAACTTAAAAACAAGGGGAATGGATACTAACCATAAGGACTTAATTGCGAATTCAACATGAATGGTATGTTGGAGGTCCCTCAATGAGAATAATTTGACATCTTTTGATAAGGTTACCCGGTTTACCTAAGATCAATTGTAATGAACAAACAAAGGAGATAGCGTACAAATCTCTTGTGCGTCCACGTTTGGACTATTGTTGTGCCATTTGGAATCCGTTTCGTAAGGGGTTGATTGAAAGTATAGAGAAAGTAAAGAGAAGAGCCGCTAGATTCGTGACCGCTTGCTACAGTCCTTATGAATGCTTCACAGAACTGATTAGTAGACTAGGATGGGAGTCTCTGGTAGATAGACGACGTACGTTTCGTTTAACCTTATTGGTAAACATGTGTACTCCCACTTTCACTTAGGAGTGTAGTGAAATACTTATTCCACCAACCTATTTGAGCAGGAATAACAGGAAAGATAAAATTAGAGAAATAAGGTGCCGCAATGATTCTTTTTCCTGGTACCATTAGGGATTGGAATGCACAACAAAGAGATTAGCTTTGGTGCTGAGCACCCTCTGCCACCCACAATTTTGTGAATTGCAAAATATATGTAGATGTAGAATAAAATAGATCTTTCCAATATAAAATCGTTTATCTTCACTCCTACAAGTAATGTGGCTTCCTGGACGTACAGAGTCTTCATAAATAGTTTCATTGCACCTGATGACTAGCAGACTGAAAAAAGACATATTGAAACTAAGGATTGCAATCCCGCAGTGTTTTCAATCCCACGGGATCCGTGCGGGATTGGCGCAAACAGATTTTCAACGCTTATATTTAAAACATAGTTACATAAAACGTTAATAAATTATATAATAATTAAATTAAAAAAATCAATTTTAATGTTAAATGATAAAAATTAATAGTTAACAATATTTTAATTGGAAAAATGATATTAAAACTTTTTAGCATGTCTTTAGTACATTTCGGGTTTTTACATTTTTGTTATTTAATCTAAACCAATTTTTAAATAAATAATAAAAAATGGAAAATATTCAGTGCTAGGTCATATTACTGTAAGTGCCTTACGATACCTCACATGAATTTAAAAACATGGTTTGCCTAGTGGCCAAGTTACCAGAGTTTTTTTTTTTTTTTTAATTCTAAATACACATCCATAACACCGAGAGAAAGCATTACATTACACAAAGTGAAGTGAATATACTCTGTAAAGTGTAGTGTTGGCTCAGAACAAGATCTCATAACTTTTTGTCACTGCAGAAGCACGAGACTTGGCTTTTTTTTTTTTTTTTTTTTTTTACAAAAATTGTTTTTGTGGGATTCATTATTATATCTCCTGATTCCTTGATTGATCTTACAGTTGATTCAATGTTATTAAAGGAAATTAGTCACCAACACTTAAACTGTCAAGTATTTCAATTTTACATATGTGGCGTAACGACGTTTTAAGAGTGTAAATTATTACTTTTTAGTAAAAAAGGAGACTTTCTCGGTGAATGATTGCAGTGACGTTTTCATAGGTTGTATCTCCGGATTTCATTGTAAAAACACGAGATTTCACACGCGGAGGCAGTCGTCGAAGTATGGTGTTCCTACAACACAATTCGTCGATACACCCGTGAAAACTTCATTATAACTTTTTCTGCCATTAGTCGAAATAATAACAAGGAGAAGAGGTATTAATCTATAACCTGAGCGGCACATGTAAACAGGCGGCTTTCGCCAAAGAAACGCATTGAGGCAGCGGCCAAAACAGCAATAAGTCAAAGGATATACAATTGCCTTTTGATAGCTGCTAAATAAATAGGTACGCGATTAAAATTACGATAACATAAGTTTCCTGTCAACGAATAATCAAATTTTCAGCCGCAAAAAAGGAAATTGTCACAATAACTTTATCTGCAAATACAGAAAATGGGAATAATGAAACCGTGAATAAAAAGCTGTAACTTTGTAGTTCAGATAACGTTTGCAACACATAAGAAATAATTATATAGTTACAAAATCGTACTAAATACGCAACATAACTCAAATTACAGAAACGTGTACTCGAAAATAAATACGTAAAAGTGTATCTATTTACTTACGAATGACGAAGGTTGACAAAGACAAACGTTTGTTCACACGCGTCAAATGCCAACTGCTCTGGTATAGGCAAACAGTGCAATACATCCGATAGAGACCGAGTGGGGCAGCGAGTCACGCACTGACACGCGTTTTATCCGCATTTTGCTGATTGCGGATCCTCTCAATTTTGTGCGGGATCCGCCAGACTGTCTAATGATGCAGGATCCCGCGGGATTGCGGGATCCCGCATTGCTGAATTGCAATCCCTAATTGAAACGTCAGGCATCCTGTTCATATTTTCAGTGAAGTGCAGATAGATGCACGGAACACTAAGTTATAACAAATTTTATTTGATAGTAGTCATTCCTGCTCCATGTTAAACATTCATAGGACTGTGTTGACAGGCGCAGTATGGCTAGGTGTCCAAAACGCAAAACATGCGATGACGAGCTTACTTCTTGTGCTTCATTGCGTAAGAATTAAATGTTCGGTTGTTCAGATAAGATAGAAGGAGATTTTTTTTATTGATATACCTCAAATAAATAACTGTACAGTCAATGAAATATCAGCAAAGCAGTTTTGTAAGTCAACATTATCACTTATCCACACTCCACTGCCTCAGAAAAGGAACTCCTTAGCATTTTTGATCGATGATCTAACTCTTGTTAACGCTCTGAGAGTGTATCACTCATCCACTTGTTTTCTAAGTGTACCAGTTACTGTCAGCTGTACGCTTTACTTTGCCAGTACTGTAATAAACGGCACTGAACTATATCCCATGCCACAATCAACGGTAGAGGTCCAATTACGGGCTACCACTTTTATTTTGGTTCTACTGATTTACCTTGTCACTCAGTGTGGATAATTATGATGTCACTTATTTCCATAATCAATCATGAAAGTGATATGAGGGTTAAAAACATCAATAACCAATTTTAATTTTCCAAAATCAAAGGATAAAAAAATAAGTAAAACGACTGATTTTCAAGATGTAGTAAACGGGCTACTTGAGCAAAAAGTGAAATTAATCTCGAAATAAATTTTTAAAAAAAATTGTTCATAAACTTTATTAACTTCGAAATTTTGCAATCTTTTTATTTTAAAAAAAAACTTGCAGAAGTTACAAATGTATACCTCATTTTCCATTCCAGCATATTAAGTCTGTGCCCAACATTCACACTTGTAGAACTGAATCCACACTTCACCTCTGACATCATCTGAAAACAGTTCATCACAGAAAATGCATGATGCATTATCGTCACCACGTTAATCTACCAGAGAAATCGCCAACTAATCATCGTCATTGTCGTCATCAGTGGGAAGGATCCTACCAGGGGCGTAGCTACTATGGGGCTAGGCGGTGCAGTGCACCGGGGCCCCTGCGCTCAGGGTGCCGCCAAGCTTACTTCAGGGGGCCCCCAAGCGCTCCTCTGGGGGCCCACGGGCCTTCACCGCAAACTGGCCGCCTGTTTTTTTTTTTTAGCTCTATCTTTGTCTAAGGGGGCCCCTGAGACACAGGGAGCCCTTCAATGCTCAGGGCGCCCCCAAACACAACTCAGGGGCCTCCAGCCTCAGCTCAAGGGGCCCCTACCAGCAACACAAAGCAAAAAAGGTCGTCCATCTGGCCTGAGGTCCCCAAATAAATTTTTTGCACCGGGGACCTGGTTAACCTAGATACGCCACTGGATCCTACGTTCTTCTTCCGAGTCCAGCTTACCTAATGGCCTTTTTGGTTTGGCAATTTTGGATTCTTTATCTTTGCTGAGGCACCTGATTACACTTTCACAATCATCTGATAGTTGTTCAAGACTGTACACTCCACACGTTTCTTCAATCATTCGGTGTAAGGAGATCCAGTTATAATGCCAGCGACCACGATTGCTTTTTCTTTGCAAAGTTGGGGATCGAAGGTACATCATATGGACTAACACTTTTGGACGTTGAAGCTTGAGGAGTTGGTCGTTGATTCGGGGTGCTGAAATCTTGGTGGTCACTTGTCAATTGGACCACCAATGGTAGCCCGTTTTTGTCGTACTTCAAGTTGATAGTCTCGGCAGCCATTTTAAAATGAGATTAGGGGGAAGTCATTTACTTTGCTGAATAAGTAAGCAAGAGAGAAATTAAAGTTTACATACGTTGAAAAGTTTTGCGTTTGTCAAAAGCAAGTTCTCTGATAAAGTAATTTGCGCCAACGCACGTGTGTCACGGACCAAGTTCATTTGCTTACTACTCATACTCCACTACTCGATGTTCCTTTTGATGCCATTTTCGTACCTGCGCACAATTCCCTTCCCCCACTTTCAGCAAGTATCCCGTATTTAGACCCTAACCCGTCTTTGGACCTTCTCGTCTAGTTATGAGTTAGTTTCTTTCCCTAGTTACACTATTTGCGCACGTTGGCTGAAAAGTATCACAGGGGCGCACAGTAATTTGTGCTATGGCGAAACTGCTAAAAAAAAGTTGCTGTTTCTACTCTCGGCTACTCGCGACACCTGTATGCTGACTATAAAATGGATTGGAAAATGAGTGGCGAATGCGTATCGTTACAAATTATGGTGTGTCTAATGAAATGCCCTGAAAGAGTATCCGACAACTTTGCTGTGGTTAGCATCTAAGTAAAATCACTTATCTGTCAACTGATTACATATACTCAATGTCAGAAAATATCTTGTTTCACTATATTAATGTTCAAAAAAGCACTTAGTTTCAGGTGATCACAGTAGTTAACATAATTGTCCTGTACGGAAACTAAATCTTAAAGGTCTTTTGTTTAATAATAAAAAAAGAAGTGCAGTCAGTTTTATGTGAAAGGCACCAGAGACTGAAATGAAAACATTCATAGTCGCATACGATTTATATTGCCTATGACACAGAAAAGTATATTAGTGCTGGATAACTTATGTTCGCACCTGTTTCGAATTTAAGCCTCTCGACTGGTTTGATGCAATTCTCCATCTTTTCCTATCTTGCGCTAATCTCGATTTCAACACCCTTACATATCCTTTACAACTCACATCCTCAATTATCTGGTTCATATAATCTAATCTCTGCTTTCCTCTACAGTTCTTACCATAACTGTTCCAACCCCTAACAAATGAACAAATCCCGCATGTCTTAAAATATGGCCCACCATCCTGTCTCTTCTTTCTGTAAGACTCTTCCACAAACTTCTTCCTTCACGCATCATTTCCAAAACATACTCATTTTGCACTTTATTTGTCCACTTAATTTTAAGGATCCTTTACAACTACATTACAGATGCTTTAATTTTTCTCCCTTCTGGTATTCGCAAAATCCATACTTCGCGACCATAAAGTCCTGTCCTCCACACATGCAGTTTCAAAATTTCTTTCTGAGTCCTGGAATTTACTTTCTCTGCGGAGATCATAAGCGTTTTGTCCAATGATGGACAAAGTTGTCAATATCTCCTCCTAGGGGTGTCGACTTAGAAAGTACATTGATGTTTTTATTCGATATAAAACATCGGAAACCCGCAACGATGTTTTTCGATGCATCGTTTAAAAACATCGATGTTTTTCCATCATCGAATACTTTTATGTTTTTTTTTTTAGCTCAACAAATACAAGCCAACAACATACGTCGGCCAATGTCGTTTTATTTATCTCTTACCAGTTTCTTTAAAAAGCGCAAAGAGAAAATATCACAATAGTTTGACATTCACCATTTCCAGTTGAACTCAGATAGTTCATTGTCTTTCGTTTGGTCCGTGTGAACACAGAGCAAGACTATACCAGTCGTGTAGTGCTTTAGCTGTAATGATGTGTTTAATTTTATGTTTTTTTGTTTATGGCTTTACGCCTCGTCGACGTCGAGGTCATTAGAGGCGAGAAAGGACTAGGGGCAAGGAACGGGAAGGAATTCGGCCGAAGGTTTTTGAAGAATTCACCTGGAGTGGTTTGGATGCTCGGACGGGGATTCAAACCCGCGTCCTCCAGAATGCGAGGCCAGATTGTTACCTTTCACCCGTCATTAAAAATGAATTGTATGACCTTGTGTGTTGGTTAAGTAGTGTTGTATGAGTGAGCTACAGCTTAGTGAGTGAAACACAGATTACAACTCAAGAGGAATATTTTATTACGATACCAGACTATTACAATAAAAAATCAGACATTAAATACTAATATCTAAATCTGCCTTAAAATATTAATTTTAAGTATTTAACCACTTAACACCAATAGTGTTTAGGAAAACTTTGCAGAAACAAAAGTTTTCTTCATTCTGTTCCTTTGCTAACTGATTATTTGAGAATAATGGTCTTCGAAAATAAAGGTTCGGATGCAACAGAAACCCAATCAGATGTTGCCCCAAGCCGGTTTACATTTATTTCTATGATGCATCAAATAGAAAAATTCTTTGTCAAAACACCGAATCAATCCAATGTATTGTATGGTAAACATCAAATGTATACGATGCCTCAATGTTTAGTGAATATCCCTATCTCCTCCTAACCATAGTTGAATATTGGCACTGCTTGTAAGCATAGGGATGATCCATGGTCTATTGTGATCCACATTCACATCGTTCGTCTGTTGTTAGACACCTTATTTATACATGTTAGCTTTCACTGAAGCTACTCTTCTTGTTATGCAGTTGAGAGTTCTCAATTTTACCAGATCCAATTTTGTACCAGAAGATTCTTCCTCCGAGGCTGATTACCAGTTTCGAGGATCGAAATATGTGAGATTTAGAAAAGGAGTCCTAAAGATTAGGCCCTTGGGTCGAGGGCTAAGTATCGCAAACATTATGTACTTTTCATCGAAACAGAAAGTTTGCTTGAATCACTCTCTGTATTCGTGTGAACTACAGCGGGTTTTCAGTTCAGCAAAGCCAGCTGCTTCATTCAACAGCTGTAATGGGGTTGGTTTCATGCAGTCAGTGATTATCAATAAAAGCATATTTTAAACTAAAATATTTTGCTTTTTTAATAAAGCTTTTTTTCACTAGTGCTATTATATTTTGAACATTACTCTTGCTTCGGCTATCAGTTTTAATTTTATTTGCTATACAAGTAACTTAATTCACCTATTTCTCCCATCGAATTTTTATATAATAATCTACTTTATATTGCTATCACTTATGCTACATTTATCATGGCGGTTTCTAAGGTTTTTCTTACTACGCCTCCCTTATGTGAAAAGAAAGTTACCATGCCTGTCTCCCTCACCACAACTTTATTATTGAAAGGCGACCTGCCTATTTCTCACTGCTTACAATGATATCACTGAGAAAACTCACGTTTATACTTGATGTCAGAATAAAGGTTTTCAACTCTTAAGAGTTGGTGAAGGAGCCACAGTACTGCATACGGTACCGAGATAAGAGTATCGTCCAGAAGTAAGGCAAAGCTACCTCGCACCTCCCCCTCCCCTCCCCCCGTCCACCGAAACATTTCTTCGCACCATCCTGGGGGAAGTGGTGTGCCCCCAAGTTGGGAACCTCATTTAATTACTTTCGTTTTATTTTGGTTTAAATTCAGTCCAAACTCTTCCTTCAGTATTTTGTTGATTCCATTCAGTAACATCTCAATAACCTCAGTCTGTTGGACTAACAGGACAATATCGTCAGCAAATTGTAGCATAACGTTCATATATTGTGCCTCTATTTCATTCTGCTTTCTCCAAAACAAAAAACAAAAAAAGGTTAAATATTAATGTGGACTACAACCTTGTTTCAGATGTTTTTGACTGACGCATGTTTCTGATGAGTCTTTACTTTCATTATGAATATGTATCCTTCTAAAATTATAACCTACTATTGTAAACACGTGACCGTTTTTTGCGTAACGTCACTGGTCTAGAATAGTTCCAGTTTTTATAATCAAACATTATGATATGACCAAATGCGAACTTGACCGTGTTTCACCCTTAGAATGAGTAAAATTTCTTGAGCTTGAAGAACTCAGAAGAGTTAATAGACGTAGGTGTTAAACATGGACAAGGGCGATCACGCTATCGTATAATTGTTTCATAGATCGTAGACTCGAAGTTGCCTCAATACGAACTTGACTTGTATTTGACCCTTAAAATTCACTATTCAAAATGTGAAGATTTCCCGTTTGTTTCGAAACAAAAACGTAGTTTCTTATCGACGCTGGGCAAACATTTATAATGTAATTTTTGGTCACAGTGTCTGCAACGGAAAGAGATTCCAGATTATTAATTAGTTGAGAATTTCCGAAAAAATGGATTGCCAGAATACTCGATTCGGTGAGATATTTGGCCTGATAGTCACTCTAAATAACCTAATGACTCACGTATAGCGAACACTAACAAAAATCATTAACGGAAGTGGTCAGAAAAATACGTAAAAAGCGAGTAACTAGTACCATATAAACTATGAACAAGCAACAACATTAGCCAAAGTTTTAATTAAATTGAAATTTAGCCTGTGCCAGAGTTAAAATTGGCTTTCGTGGTTACAGCAGAGACCATGGGTAATTTTTTAAAGTTGTTGCTTTCATTAACAACTTGTTTCTGAAAAGGAGTACCTACCCAGATTTTTCAGCCGTAAAATTTATCAGTATTTTTTGAACTATGAAATGCTACGAAAAGCGAACTTAAACAATGTATTACGGCAATCAATTTGGTAACAGTTGCTTAGCTATTAAATTGTGGACATAACTTTGAATTTCTTGTAATATCATCTCTGGACGATGTTAATTTGCGAGCGAAGGCTGACACGTGACACCGTTCTCCAGCCAGTGGCTATCGAGGTGATTGAGCTTAGGAAATTATATAATAGATTTTAGTCACTAAAAATCTTTCAACCAATTTACGAGTTTGAATCATATTATTCGCGATATATTTGAGGGATGTAGCCAGTCTGCAGCACAACCCTAAATTTTTTGTTAGTAATCTGCTATGAAAGACTTTATGCTGATGCTGAAATTATCAACTAATCCAGCAATTATGCAAAGGCATAGAAACAGACGGCAAGAACACAGCAGGGAGGTTGAACTCGACATAGTCTTAACCTACGAAACTCCACTTATGGAACGCCTAGCTAGGCTAAAAAGTTAAGGCTTCATGCACAATATGCCTGACTGATATTTGGCGAATACTTTGCTAGTTCTAAGACGTCACACGAATTATTTTATTTTGCCGATAGTCTGCGGTACAAAAATGAGATATATGTATATATATATATTATATATCTAAGATCGAATTAATCACATTTCGTGGTTCCGTATCATGGACTAAGAACATTAACTTGCTAATCCAGTGCATACTTATTTTAAAGGAGAAACAGAATTCTTAATAAATGTTAGCATTTGCCCACTACTTCGCCAGGGTACACTTAAGTGCTTAGAATAGTGCATTTATATTTTTTTAATTTTTTTTTTCGAGTAGCAACTATCATAACGGAAAAAGAAAAATCTAAGTGCCAGGTAAGAAGTTTCGTCTCTGTTTGTTACTTTGTATGTTTTCCGGTACTCTCAAGGTTTCAAAAATTTTGTTTTTAATTTCGTTGTATTTTATAGGAGAAATTTTTTTAATTAAGAAATGAATTAATCAAATGTTCTTAAAGCTATGTGAACATTAAGCATTTGAATACGAAGAGGTAATACCATACATACTCGTAAATATTATCCTAGATCACGGAGAATGTTATGGAATTTATAGGTAAAGGTTTCGGGGTTCCTACGGCTGTTGCCGATTCGCACAGGATTTAGTAATTCCAATACAATATCCTCAACTAGGATGGAGGTGACGGGCTGTTCTTCGCCTGCTCATAGAGCTTCTTCCGAAGTACTGAAGTCCAACTAGGCCTGAGGCTCCGTTTCGAAGTTTTAGCCTCGAAGAAAAACCCTCGCCTCCGTCGAGGATCGAACCCCAGTTGTCCTGGCCGCAGTCAGACGTTCTATCACCTGAGCTTCGCTGTCTCCAAACGTAATTAAAAACTGACCAATCTAATGGTCATAAATCTAAGTGAAAATTAAGTATTTTAATGCTAACAGGAAATATTCTATATAAATGTGATTAAATTTTACTATCGATATCAAGCAGAAACTTTTATCAGGATTCTGTCAGTGGATTGTAATACAGTATCGCTGAAATCTTTACTGTAATGTAGATATCATAATTTATAGGCGTGTTAAACGTATTTACACTTAAGGTGCTTTTTAACGAACATCATTTCAAAAAAAAAAAAAGTTACATAGTCAAAAAAATATAAACTGTCTCTAAAGAGTGTAATGTTTGTCTGAACGTAATGTGTTTTTTTGGTAAATATCTTTTGAGATCAAGCAACGTGTGTTTATCTTCAATACAGTGTAATGTTTGGTGCCTAGCTAGTCTGGTTGCGCACAAATTACCATTTTCAGATCCGTCCCCTGATCTCAAGAGTGATAAGGTACAAAAGCTTTCAAACTGTGAAAACCATATCAAAATCATTTCGGTAGTTTGTGTATGATCCTATAACAAAGTGACATACACATCCCGCTTTATACATGTAGAGATGAATCTTATCACCTCCGGGAAAATCTGTAAACCCATTTGGCATGTTGTATGATTTAATTTATTATTAAGAACAAAAGGCGTCCCTGTAGTGTGGCTGAGTACTCTGAGGCTCCGGAAACTGGCTGGGGGTGGTAGAGTACAATGCGGTGGTCACGAACCCAGGACCCTGCGCACCGGCCGACCCGACTGCGGTTTTTGGGCTCCTAATCTCCGCCTCATACACTACACATTTCACAAACAAAACACAAACAAAAAACTCTAATCGCACTCAGAACATAGTTCCACAGACAAATCGAAGCACTTCACTTTCTGCATAAGTACGCGTTACGACTTTCCTGTAGGTATAAAATGCTTGGCATGCAAGTGCATGCGGCCGTGAAGCGAAAGATCCTAATTTGGCCACAACAACGGTAAATAAAACTCATTAAAAGCAGCCAACCCAAAAATGTTGAGCGGAAGCTGGTGAAGAAGGAGAAAGAACAAATGACGTGAAAAATCATAGCGACTTTTTAACTTAGTAAATTTTAGGTAAGTAATATGTTAAATTAAAGACCTAAAAGCTACTTAAGAAAGTCTGAAATGTAGTAAATTACGCTCGCTGTCTCCGTTGAGTTGTTCGGTGATAAATTTTATTTTCTATTAGACTATCTCTGATATCAGGTGCTTCTTTCCGTTTCGTTACACAAATAAATACAATTAATTTCTGTTTCTTAAATTTTTTTTTTAAAAACTGAGATCTTTAATTTTAGTTTTTTGACGTAAACAATTCGGCTTGTAACACTGCATAACAACTTAGAAGAATAATTTTCCAGCTAATATATTTTAGTACAATAAACCAAGTTCTGATATCTTTAGAATTAATGCCTCATTTCCTACTTCTCAGTAAAACGCTGCTTGAGTTTTGTTGAATTTTAATCGTAGTGCCATTGATATGCACAAGAGAAGCGAAAATAGCAGTACTTTAGTCAGGTCTAGCAAGGCTTCTGATTCATTGAGGTGATAACCACAAATTTTAGACGATTCCGTCAGTGCTGTTATTGCGATTGATATTACCATTCTTCCATGTACGGAGAATTCCACAGCAAGTCTGTTTGTAGTATGCTTTAGTTGTTACGAAGCTGATGTAATTTGTTTTACAAGTTCATTTGACTTTGCTGTAATATTCCACGAGTGGCTACTATGAAGTAAATATTAAATTGTACTTGCAAACTATTTCTTTATTTTAATAAATATTTAAGTTTGATAACTGCCAACTCGTTTATGTTAACGTCGTTCGTATACGTTTATGAGCTGTTGATGCATAACGCAACGAAATAAATGCATTAAAGAAAAGGGAAATATAAATCTTCCATTCGTATAGAACGTTGTATGTATATCAAGTAGCAGATTATATATTATAAATGTAATTTCCCACTATTTTATTAAGAAGGCGTATTTTAATTTTATATTGTAGCTTAATTACTAGTAAGAGCTTGATATTGGATCTAAGGTGCGTGAAGTAACATTCACACTACAGACTGGGTACAGGGATGCTCTAAACCCGCACCTCACTGTGTAATAACGCTCTGAATCTAAAGGGCAAACCCTTAACCAGCAATTTCAAATAATACGATTACTGTAGCTCGTCGAGAGCGCATTTCAGTGCTTGTGTGAATTTGTGCATAGGTCACCAACCGAAACAAAGTAGGTCGTAATTTAGAGACAGACCTTCAAAGTATTCAAGCTACAATTTAGGTTAAACGAATAAGTTGGCTGTATGATCTTCCTTTCATACGCGCATGCATTCAAGCAACTCGAATGAGAAATAGACAGTGCGGAAGATGATACCCGTATTCAATGAACTAGTTCCCAACTCCATTTATAAATTGTAAAATGCTAATCTTGGCCACGATATAGAAATGTTTATAAAGCTTCTCGCCTACGCAGCCCAACTTACACCAACCAGAGATGTTGTTTTAAGTAATGATAGTTATTTAATAACAGTTCTATTTATAAAATGAATTTCCAGAACATTGAAAGAAAAGTACTTATTTTGTTTAAACCGACATAATAATTATTAGTTGCATGATATTCGTTAAAATCTTTGGCCATAGATAAATAAGATAAAGTTTGGACTGCACAACTACTGTAGCCTTCCAGAAACTGGTACTAACTGGTTGAAATTTACATCAGTCGCTTCGTCAACATGTCCTCTTCATATTTTGCGATCTTACATTGCGGAAAAGTTGCCAGGAATTTTATTAAAAATGCTGAAATATGACAGCGACGCACGGCCGTTAGATGCCGCCGACGGTAAAAATCAGTGACAGTCTCTTAAAATGTTAATTTAATCCTTTGTTGTAATGTTTTCATGCCTTTTCATGCCTTTTCATGCCTTTTCAGCTCTACTCCGTTGTAAAACGTCGCACAAAATTGACAAACAGGCAATATTAATCCGAGTAGTAATACGGTGATGCCCGCCATCTTACATAGCAACGAACAAACAGAGATAATCGCTTGCATCCTGTTGTAATATGATATCGAAATAAAATTGTCTTAGGCTTAGTATCTATGCCATCTATGCTGTCCATGGATATAGTATATTCTCTGTGGTGAATAAAACAGAAGATGCTGTTGCATTCTTGCTTAACCGTTAAATGGACGTGTTTTAATACTTCCATTGTAAACAACTGCCGCATAGCCAAAATTTAGTTTTTTTGTTGTTGTTTTTTCCAATTGGTTCAAGCAGTATTTCAACCTATCTACGATTTCTATGACAAAACTAAACTGTTTAGGTTGAAATTATCCATGTACCGATAATTTTTGTGTTATTTTTGCAATGCTGATAGCATTTAGCAGTTGCTGAGCCTTTCATATTTCAGCATTTTCAATTAAATTTCTAACAACGTATCCGCAATTTATGATCGCAAAACGTGAAAAGGACATGATGACGAAGCGACTGATGTAAATTTCAACAGGTCAGTACCACTTTCTGAAAGGTTAACAAAGTGGTGCAGTCCCCGATAAAAGCTTTCTTTTTCGATCAGCGGAAGTTTTGATTAGATTCTTATTGCAACTGGCACTTGACGTTACAGCAGAGGACAAGAGTGATTTAATTTTTTTTTAAAAAATAATTTAAATTGTTTTGATGAGTGTCCTGTTACTTAAATCATTACTTAGTTTGAACTAAAACAGTTCCGCACTGATTGTAATCTATACAGCCCAGACTACAATTCAAACTAATATTTCGTTGCATGACGTAAGTTATTAAGATTTATTTTTAATTTCCTTTGATTTCATTGATGCCATATTTCAGCTGTATGTAACTGTGTTAGCCATGAAAACGTTATAATATCGATCTGAATCACTGATAACAAAATAATAAGGAAGTTGTAAGAACCCATGAATATTTTTGATCAAGTTTAAATCGCGATGCTTTATTGCCACTAACATGGGATACAGTATATGTATTAAAATGCGTGTGATTGAATTTTGTTTTGCTGGTGGCAATTTTAGCTTACTTGAAAAGCGACCTGGACCAGGATAACAACTGAAATATTTTGCTACAGCGCAAGGCAGGAGGATTGACTTTGAGTTTTATTTTATAACAACTCTAGTTAGTTAAGCGAATGAAAGAAATGAATTGCCCAAACACTCCGTTCAACTCGACATTTTCGACGGGCTTTGAGGCTAGCAATTAAATAAAATTCCTAATCATCGTGCGTTACCTACAGCTTTTTATTTTTATTAGTAGCAGAACTAAAAATTAGTAGGACTTCTTTTCTAGTTTGATACATTATCCTAAGAACGATTGGTGATCAACATTGCTGCAAAAAAATAATTTAAAAAAAATCAAACAATATATGAAAATATTTTGTCACCATAAAGGAAACCAAACACCAGCGACGGGTATTTGAAATGAAATTGGTTCTTACAAAATCGAATGCGACTACACAACACATTTGAAGATAGTATATTCCAAATGACACAAAGACAAAAATAACTTCAGAATATGAAAATTATTGATGATGATATAAAGAAAAAACTGTCATTAACAGACACACTACTTCATATTGCACCAAAAATGTGTTTCTTTTCCGGGTTGCTTTTTCATTTTCATTCAAGGTCAAAAGAAATGATTGTTAGTTAGTAAAACCAAAGTTATGACACTATGATTACATTTAATATGACACGTATAAATTTTATTACTGTATATATCGTGAAATCAAGTTAGACAGCGCATAGTTAAAAACATTGCAATCGATAGAAAAGAAAGGTGGTTAATTGAAGAATACATGTATTTTGTAGAAGGCGATAAGCTCAGACAAACATGTCTTTCACTGGAAACAGAAAATACGTACTGACCCCTTGTCTGAAACCGCACACTTTAAAATTTATGTATTAGACCTGGAAGTAGGTAGTACAAGTTTTTTCATACAATCAACGACCAAAACCCGTAACTATTCGGATAAATTGTTAATTTTTCGCTATAGTGTTTATAAACTAAGGCCAAGAAGCTGATAATTTTGTCGGGAGTAATTTGTTCTAGCCGTAAACATAGTTCATGCTAAATACTCTTGAATAATAACCATAAATTTTTCATCATATACAGGTTACTTGTGGCGTACAAAAAATGTAAAGTTATTTGTAATGTTTGTAATTGTGCTGTATCATCACCTCACTGCAACTTCACCATTGAGGATTTCTTTTTATCTTCATAAAAATAAATAAAACGATAGTTTAGCATTAGTTAATACTAGACAAAGCGTTTATGCACATAAATTTTACTGTTCGCTTCCAATGCTAGTGTAGGTATTATAAAGAAATTAAAACTCCTGAAGTTGGCAAAGCGCCGGGTCCGCATGGTATGCCAGTAAGGGTATTTTCGGAATACGCTGAAGAAATAGAACCATTTTTGTCAGTTATATTCCGTCTTTACAAGAGAGAAAAGTACCTTCTGAATGGGTAATAGCGCAGGTAATTTCTGTTTTCAAGAAAGGAGGTCGGAGAGATCCTAGGAATTATCGACCCATATCTCTAACATCTGTTTGCAGTAGAATTCGGGAACATGTCATATTCTATAACATTATGAAGTTTCTAGGTAAAAACGAGTTAGTTACACCGTACCAACACGGATTTCGGAAGAACAGATCGTGTGTAACACAACTGGCTCTATTTTCGCATGATATGATGAAAGTTATCGACGCAGGTATACAAGTTGATACAATTTTCTTGGATTTTCGGAAAGCTTTTGACTCTGTACCTCACAACAGACTTTTAGTGAAGATTCTGGCATACGGTATATCGGATCAGATTTGTGAATGGATTCTAGATTTTCTAACTATTCGATTATAGTATGTGGTTGTTGATGGGGGAGCCTCTTCTAAGCTGGATGTTACTTTGGGCATTCCTCAAGGAAGTGTAATAGGACCACTTCTTTTTCTATTTTTATAAACGATCTCGGTGACAACTTTAATTGCAGGATGCGATTGTGTGCTGATGATACACTTATCTATAGGGAAGTGAGGTGCTTTGACGATTGTTTAGAAATTCAAAGCGATCTGGATGTTGTTTCGGAATAGTGCCATAAATAGCAGCTTACACTTAACTGCAAAAAGTGCAAGATAATGCAAATAAGTAATAAAAAGACCCAGATTGCTCAAGAGTACAAATTTTTCAGTTGTTGACACGGTGGATTCCCTGAAGTATCTAACAGTGAAAAACAACATGAAATGGGAGTTGCAAATAACTTCCGTCGTAGGCGAAGCTAATTCTGAACTACGATTCATGGGTCGTATTTTAAGCTTACAAAACACTAGTGCGTCCGCATTTGGATTACTGTTGTAGAGTTTGGGATCCGTATCGCAAGGGATTCATTGACACGTTAGAGAAAGTACGGAAGAGAGCCACTCGATTCGTGACTGCTAGTTACAGTCCTTACGAAAGTGTCACAGAGTTGATACGTGGGTCGGGCTGGGATTGTTTGGCGGATAGACGACGTCGTTTTCGTTTGAATTTGTTGGAGAATATGCGAAAATCTTTCATTTACGAGTGCAATGAAATACTTCTTCCGCCAACCTATTTAGGTTTGACTTTTCTCGCCAATAAACCCTAAACCAAGTAATTTAATTCATAGGTTTGTTCATTCTTATGAACGATTTATGTTAATCACTGACATTAAATTTAAATTTAAACGATTCTTAAATTGAAATTGTTATAGTAATCCCAACAAATAAGGCGTCTATTTTCGGCATTTCTCCGCTGTAGGCTTCAACAAAATTGCTCTTCATTTTGTATTCAAAACGAAAATTCATTAATAACAAGAAAAAGCCAACAATAAACAGTAAAAATTACTGTAACATTGTATAATAAGGAACACTCCATTCGCGGCTGCAGCGATTACTAACACGTGACTTGACTAACATGACCAACAATCGTAGAGCTTCTTCTATCACGTGACCATAGGTAATAAATAAACTAATTTTATTTTAAACATAATCCATATTTTCTATAAAAAAATAGCTTCCGTTAGCATCTATCTATGCGCATAACAACTATTAGTAATATATTTTAAATACAGTCAAATATCCTAGTCGCGTCTGGAACTTCTCTATCATATCATCGTTTTCGGTATTTTTATTTGTACTATTGACACTGGTGCAGATTTTGCGTCTATCTTGGGATAGCTCTAAATATCTTGTATATTAATGTGTCTAAATTCCTTAGTCAGTATTTAACCACAACATTCCCAACTACATTTGAATTAAGTTAGCCTTTTTTTTTTTAAAGAATTGAAAGCAACGAATAAGTAGTTTTAAAGGATACGTTTCCTTCGGAAATTCTTTGTATTCTCGGCGAACTTGAGTCTTTCTCATCCGCATGCAGCTGATAGTTTCTGAATAATCAAACCTTACATGTCATTTCCAATGTCATGGGCAACAGAGTACTTCGGAACACTATCGGCATATACGCACAATTGTTATGAATTTTGTGACAAGATCTAGAGCCTAACTAGCAGCAGATATTATTCTGCTGCCTGTCCATCATCAGTAAAAGCAAAATGTGCGACGTGTAGCGATGTCGATTTCTGGTTGGACGATTCTTATATATACATCGGTTGGTCTCGTTCTTGCGAACTGAAATAAAACGAGGTGACTTAACATTTCTAGAGAGCAGCCTCTGCCACGAACCTTACAGTGTGTCGCAGAGTAAAAAAAGTAGTTACACACATAGAATGGCAAAGCCATCTGACACAGCGTTTTAAAAATCCTTTGGAAGCTATCTATTCTTATGCTTATTTGATAATATTGTTCTGTCACACGGTGACGTCACACTATGACTCGTGCTTTTCACCTTCGTTGCCCAATTTGCGACGAGAGATGTTGTTCTAGGTTATGAACTTTATCTAATAACAGTTCTATTTAGTTCAGCATCAGCGAATAATTAATTGTCAGAACACTGAAAGAAAAGTTTCATTTAAATCGACTTATTAATTTTTTGTTGCTTATTATATCTTTTTAACATTCTTTCGAAGTAAACGTATTCGCAATAGATACGTAAGATAAAAACTTTTATTTTAGATTAGCAATGATTAGATTAATATTATTTCTGGCACTTGACTTTAAAGCAGAGGGCACGAGTAAAATATTTTTTTATTAAATTTTTTTTTTCATCAGTGTCCTCTGTTGTTTAAATCGTTACTTAGTTTCAACGAAAGTTGTTCCACACTGATGGGATTCTATACAACCTAGACTACAATTAAATCTAATATTACATGGCATTTCGCAAGGAGGCATCCATTAATTACGTGAGGTGTTTTGCCGGAATTCTGAAACCCCCACCCCTGTGGTGAGATCTTGTCTGGTCTGACGTGAGATTTTGACGGGACCCCTTCCCCCTGTTAATCGGCCTCTTAATTTTTTGAGTCCTTTTTTTTTAGCTCTCCTCCTTGAGAGGTCGCTTATTCCACCCTAATGTCGGTTTGCGCGTCATTTCTGGACCTCAAACCCCCCCCCCCTAAATACGCCATCCGAATCGTTAGTGAATTTTTGTTTTAAGCTCTATTGTCCTTCAAGAATTTTAAAAGCTCATGTACGATTTCCGTCGATTCCCCCCCCCCTCCCTTTTTGGTGAGATTTCGTGAGATTTTTCCGGATGCTCCTCCCCCCTATTTGACCTCACGTAATTAATGGACGGCCCCTACGTTTGTAAGATATTTAAATTTCCTTAGCTTTTACTGATGACATATTTCAACCGTAAGTAACTTTATTAGCCATTCAACCTTTTTAATATCGATTTGAATCACCGATACCAAAAAAGGAAGATGTGAGAATTTCTGATGATTTTTATTTAGTTTATAGCACCATGCATTATTGCCACTAAAATGTGATACAGTACATGTATTTAATATGCGTGTGATTGAAGTATTGTTTCTCTGGTGACAAGTTTAGCGTAGTATGTGGTTAGGTTGAAATGCAACATGGACCAGAATGTCAACAGAAACTTCTTCTTACAGCGCAAGGCACTAGGAATTACATTGATACTTATTTTTATAACAATTCTACTTATTTAAACAATTGCTAAGAAATGAAATGTAGACAACTGAAACTTTTTGTTACAGCACAAGGGACGAGAAATTACATTGAACTTTATTTTATAACAATTCTATTTAGGTAGGCAACTGCAATAGAAATTAATTGCCAAAACACTGGTAGACTTTCAGGGCTTTCAGCAAAAAGCAACAGGTGAAAGTATAAGAGTAATATAGAAGATATAGCAGTAGAAATAGAAATATTGATAAATAAGGGACAGAGCAGGTGACGTTTGAAAAAATCAAATCGGGTGAAAGATATTTGCTGGTGGGCTGTAAAAGAATTTAAGGTTTAGGAGAGATGAGGTAACAAACAATAAGCTTTTCTTCTGCAATTTACCGTGTTATCTTGGTCACTTGAGATGTATTAATCAAGTAAACTGAATTGAATATTGCAGTCTGATTAAGAGACGTTTAACATATTTTGTGTTATTTTTATTTCTTTAACGTGTAATTTTTCAAGAGCAAAGTTTTCGACTATTACAAAATTGTTGAATGTTAGTTTAGAAAAGTACCTTCGACCGGTATTTATGTGTTTTGGATTTTCCATTGATTTCGTCTCGCCCCATCTGTTACGGTTGTCTCTTCTTTGAAGCTGGCGAATCATATGAATACCTAAGAAACAACAGCAATAGGTTCTACAAAGTAAATATGCCATGTAAATTGTACTTCTAGGAGTGAGATGGTTTAAATAAGCTCCGGAACATACGAGTGTAAATTTCCCTGGCGACGCGACAGTTATAGAGCGACAAAAGAGGTGAACTGTGGTTTTTGATGGAATATTGGGAGAAAACTGAAGCAGCTGAAACCAATAGTGTGAAGGGAAAATATTGATCGATTATAGGAGCTGACGAGAACGCTGTGGCCTGCATTCGAGAGTATGCTCGTTCAAACCCCAGTTTGGTCATTTAGATTTCTTAAAATCCTTACTTCTTCTTTTTCTTAGGGTACGCCTGGTAGAAGCTGAGGCCACTAGAAATGGGAATTGACTGCGGACAATGAAGGAATTTGGCCATCGCCTTCTCTAGTCACCGTCGCGGTATGGTTGCAATTATCTCTGGAAACTATGGAGAACCTAAATCAGTATGGCTGGACAGGAATTTGAAACCGCGTCCTCTAGAATGCCAGGCCTAAGCGTAACCCCTCTCCCACCAGATTCGACATCCGGTTTTCATCCTTCTATGGTTTCTCTAAATCATTTCAGTTGAATGCCGGGATGGTTTGTTCTGAATGTCCATGGCCGATTTCTCTCCTTTTCCTTGCCCCAAGTCTTTTCCCGCCCCTAATGAACTCGATGTCGACGAGGCAGAAAGCGACAAAAAAGGGTAATATTCAAGATGAGATATTGAAGAAGCTGTTACATAAGTTGACATTAACCATGCCATAGAGAAGAACTCGTCATATTTTCTGGAAGATAGCTGTGATTATATAGTGAAACACTTTGACCATTAAGCTTTGGCATGTGTCGGACAAGCTGAAATACAAAGAAAAATCATGCAACGTTTACTTCAGTACGAATAATGGATTAGAGTGAAGAAGAGATTATACTATACACATAAAATAATAACAAATCTACGACATCAACACATCTGAACTAAGACAATGCACAAGTAAATGCTCAGAACTTTAGCCGAAGAAAATTGAGATAAAAAATTTACTAGCAGCCAATGGATGGATGTTTTCACAACGTTTGTTTAATTCTTGTTAGTGTAAATAGTATTGATTTTATGCAGTCCCAATCTCGTTATATGTCGGAAATTGTTAGAATAAATACGACGATACACATTTTTGTGAGAATCTTGGCTCAAATAAATTCTGCGAAATTATATTTCCGCTTTCAGTATTTTCCTCATCTCACTTAACCCGCATGCTGGAATGATTCTAAGCATATTCGTTAAGAAATTATGTTCGAGGAAAATAGTATTTTGATTTGCTATGATTGAACATATGATATCTTACTATATTTCGATGATAGTACTGTAACTCTTGGTATATCCGTCTTAAGAAATGTACTATGTTAAGTGACTGGAGAAAGTGACAAATATTAGAATCGGCAGAATGAGCAGTAACATTTTGCCAGCACCAGTAAAATATGTAGGCTTTATAGAACCGTAAATTTGTATAGTTTCCATCACTTACCGGTTTTTTCCTATATCAAATGATTTTGGAATAGGAGACACCTAACTGAGCTTGTCAACGATTTGCTAATCTAACGATCCCAAATGAGGCAAAAAGTATTGTCTTCAGAAATTTTGCCTCATCTTACAAACATACCTATACGAAATGAATGGATATCAGATTTTTATGTGGATATGAGCAAGAGGATAACAGTTTGATGGGAAACTCAGTACGATTAAGAGAAATAGTATTAGAGAACAACCACAACCGGGAGGAATACAGGTATGGCCTTTTTGGATGAACAACTTACTTGGAGTGATTTCGGAGAACAATCGAAAACAGAAATCAAGCAATGGCGAATGCCATGCCCAAGCGATAGCACCTCACCATCCAATATTGGTTATTGGTGTTCATACCTATTATTTGTGGTCTGGTGGCTAAGTGGTTAAGGCGTCTGGCAGGAGAGCAAAAGGTCTACAGCTTGAGTCCAGGTCTCGGCTGGGATTTTCACTTCTGGCACAGCTTGCTGTGTAACGTGAAGAACGCCAGAACGCTTCCGTAGTTCGGATTCCATGTTAAACTGCAGATCCCCTACACCCCATAAGATTATTTGCTTAGGTTAGCATAAATAAGATAAAGAGGCGCATACCTGTCGAATCTAAAACTTTGTTACTAGGTGGCGGAATCCTACAGGGATATCCGGGCAAACAATGCGATATTCATTTACCTTTTATAACATATTATCACAGTCCACAATAACTATTTGTGTAGAAATCGAAAGCCTTCGGTGTCTAGTCTACGTTTTTTCTAATTTATATGTTATTAATAAACTTCTGACTCGTAAGCTATGGTTCTAACAAACGGAAAACGCCTTCGAATATTCCTTCAAACCAGACATTTTTTATTCCATTAGAATTAAACGTGTACTGTCTTAGAGTTAACAAAAAACATGAGACAAGTGAAAGGTAACTGAAACTGTAAAATATAGAGAAATCAATACCGCTACACATAAACGACGATGATGGAAAATTCAAATGACTTACATTAGAAGTGTCACAAGTTGGGGAAGAAATTTATACCTATTTATCAGCGAATTGGTAGTTAAATAGTAACACCATGCATTTGAGCTGATATCATGTCAGGAAACATCAAACGTTAGTGGAACTGACCTTCCGAAAAATAAGAATCATCAACTATTTTGTCGAAAATCGTTTTTCGAGATGTATGCACAATAGACACTGCTTTAAAATATACAGACACATCTGTAAACGCATTCCGATCATAAGATGTTATGATCTCGAAAATACTTAATGTTAATAACATTTACAGCTGTAAAAACAGCGGATGGATTCCACTCAGAAAGTTGACAAAACTAGCCCTGATTTCGAGACAGCGCCAGTGACACCTAGGGGCCACATGTGTAAACTTCCGACGTGGCGGTGCCTAGCAGCAAAGACAGGCACTAATTCCGCGGGCAAAACCTACCGCGGAGAGATTTGTAACGTGTCAGCTATGGTCAGATCCACTTCAGTAACGTTCAGTAAAGTTTTGCAACCAGGGAAATCGACTCTCAAAATGTGTCACGTGAATGCGAACGAAACGTGGAACACACAGATTCGGATCTCAAATTATAACAGTCAGACACTAAGCGCACGTGCAGTTATCATTAGGAAAAACCAACGAGCCTAACAAAATTACAGCTAGTGCACAAGTACAGTACATACAAGTCGGTCAACAAAACGTAGATAATAAGCAAAGTAAACATATATTCATTATACTGTGAGTATCCGCATTACGTAATACGGTATCATTAGCCAAGTTACAGAAACGTACATCTACAGCTGTCACAAGGTTTTTTTTTTTTTTTTTTTTTTTTTTTAAATTAACATTCGGGGCCATACAGTCAGTAACAGTTGGTATTTCTGCTATCTCAAATATCTTTATCATTTTATAGCAAGTGTTGTTGATCCATACCGCACAGATAACATTCGACAAAGGCGGTATTTAATTGAAACCGCACATTCCCCAGGCCATACACGAACTAGACCCTGAGGATAGTGCTATAACATTTGACAAAGGCGGTATTTAATTGAAACCACCCATTCCCCAGGCCATACACGAACTATGAGACTAGTGCTATAACACCCACTCAATCTACCTGTTATATACGTCTAACTTTGTGCTGATTTCGTGTATTCCATGCTATTTATTTGTTCATAGCTGTTTTCCCAAACATACGAGATGCATAACGTTACAATCAATAAACTTACTAACAGAAATTTTCAAATATTGCAGTTTAGAAATAAATAACAAATAATTTATGGACTATGTAAACTATTTGGTTACCTGACACCGTCGCATTTTGCTGAAAGTGTAGTTATTATTTTAACCGACGGTATATTTTTTGTATGGAAGGTGAATATGAACCAAAGGGAAAATAAATGCGTAATCTATATCCGTCATGGTTGTCTAACTGAACGCAGTAATAACATGGTGTGAAGAGAAATTAAAATCCAATGCACGGAACCGTTCTAGAGTATCTGACAAACACAAAGTAATTTTATATTAGAGCTAAAGATCAGGTTACATGTGTTTAAAAGTTCTTGATGAAACTCGGATTTTAATCGGAGATTTTTTTATCCCAGATCAGATAACTCAGCTACTAAACTATCACAACGAAGGATCCAACAGTCAACAGCAGTTGCGATGATCTATTGGCTTTCATAGGTAAATAAACAGAAAAGTGAAACACTAGTCAGAAAAAAATCAATTATGTACTTGGTTCCTTAGTTACGTTTTGAAGCCGAGAGTGATGGTTAAGAACTTATTACCAAGTTAAGCTTTTTATTACCTTAGCATATATCGTCTTTTACGAGTTTCAGTAGGAATATGATAAATTTTAAGGAAGAAAAATGAAAAAGCTTTTCTTTTTACCTTCTCTGCGCTGGGGTCCGTACACCGTTAGGTCGCATTCCATGAGAACTTCCTGTTTTTAACAAGTCCGACGAATGGTGTGTTCTAACGTGGTGTTCCACTTTAAACTGTGCGGTCCCGCTGAATTTCCGTATACATTAGGGTGACCCTTATTGTCCAACTTTTGAAAAGACAAACTCATTCGGATTGAGGCGACCCTCATCAACCCATAAGTTTTGAAACTTAGCTACGGCTGAAAATCTAAATTGTAAATAAACAACATTTTATTTTATAATTTTCTCTTACATTCAAATAGTCTACAGACTTATAATTCATATTTTGAATATATGAGACAGTAATTACGATAAGAAGAGTTCTTGTTAAGCTAGGGGCAGAGTGCAGTTTAAGGGCAAAGACGTATTTATTGCCATCAGAGGCGTTTGTAAATAAAGGTTATTTATATGTAACAACTTGAGAACACTCGTTAATCTGTTTTTGTTCTGTAAATTGACTAATATTTAGAAAATTAACATACATGGAAATGACAAAAAAAACCTCCGCTGACTGATTCTAAACTTTTTTCTTTCAGAATAGTTTATGCAGCTAAAAGGTGATTTTTATGTTCTTCCTACACCTATAAAATGGATTCATAGTCTTCAATTAGTTCGTCCAATAACTAAGAAAAGATTTTAATGTCTTTCTTGATGGCCACATTTCTATTCAAATCATGGTTGCAAAACTACACTCGAAGTGTCTTCTACAGTATAAGTGTTGTAAGCCTTACGATAATAATAACAATTCCGTGTGGTCGTAATGACCTTATCACAGGCTCCGCAATCGGCCCCTGTGGTAGCCGGCTTAGCCTAAACTGGCAATCCAACCGGTTACAGGGGACCTACAGTTTAACGTGGAATCCCAACCATGGAAGCTTTCTGTCTTAGTTCTCATTACACAGCAAGCTGTACGAGAGGTGAAGGTCGGAATAGGAACCAGATCCCCCACCGCAACCACTGATGAAGGAAAGTGGCACAAGTGATTCAAGAAGTTTCCGTTTCCAGAAGAATGAATTCCTACCAGAAGAACAGACAACTGCATTGATAAGTTACTAATACTCTGCAGTAAATAGACATGTCTACGGAAAAATTTGACTAGGCAAGTAATTTATGCTTTCGAGATCAATTTAAGTTATCTCAGTGGGAGAAGAACACTTTAAGAATAATGTGTATTTTTCTTGCTCGAATGTAAATTCTACCCTGGTTTCTTTCACCAAAAGCAAGTAATTCCTTTTCATGCATCACATGATAAATTATCAAGATATTGATCCAGAAATCTGAAAGGCTTCTGCGAAAATGTTTTCCAACCATGTATGGTATTTAGCTCCTGAAACTGTGCCTCTATCCGTATTTGACAGCACTGTTCCAACAGAGGTTAAAGCAAATATGACTCAAGTAATTCTGAATAGCCTACAGACAAATATGTTGATGATGAAGAGAAATAAATTGAAGCGATACATCTTTATTATATATATAAAAATCTCGCGTCACGATGTTCGTCCGGGATAAACTCCGAAATTACATAACCGATTTAGATGAAATTTGGCTTACTGTGTGTAATTTAGTCCAACTTAAAAGATAGGATAGTTCTTATCTGGATTATAGACCTCAATATTTATTATTTGTGAAATAAATGTTCATTAAATGTTTGTCATAGGACAATGGTATGTAATTATTTGTAAGCTACCAAAGATAAGCGGTCTGGTGGGTTAGTGGTTAGGGCGTCTGAATGGAGATGGAAAGGTTCCCGGTTCGAGTCCCTGTCTCGGCGGGGACTTTTATAGACACTTAACCCGGCATTAATCTTCGGTGCAGCATGCTGTGTAAGGTGAAATACGCCAGGGCGGTACTGTGGTTCGGATTCGACGTTAAAATTTAGGTTCTCCTGTACCAGGCAGGATGGGCGGGCTAGGTAAAGGCGCCTACGACATTGGCAGAATGCCCAGCCAGTAGAAACCAGGTCATTGCGACCACACGAAATTATTATTATAGTTCCATAAGTTTCTAACAGATGGCGATGTGTTAACTTATCGATACAACACTTGGTTAGCTAGGTTGGGTAATCATCCAGTAGATCAAGTTCTGTTTCAATTTATTTATGCTACAGTTTATTCCTAACAGATGGCGGTGTGTTAATTTATGGGGTTGTATTTCGATTTATTTATGCTACAGTCTATTCCACGAATGCGAGTTTCTTCAATTTTAATTGTGCTGTATATTGTGTTATAATTTTACCGTATTGTTGTTCATCATTTGTGTGTCATTATACCTAACGACAAAATAATTACACATATGAATATAACATTGAAGAAAACGTTACGATAAATTCAAATCGTGTAAGTATTTCTCGCTAGCTTATCATTTTTCTTCTTCTTTTTGTTCAGCTAGAGACCACGTGTCAATTTCAATTCTTCTCCTGTTGTTTTTTCTTTCTTCCTCCCCAGTACTCCTTCATTATTGCACTCCTCTCTACCTTTGAATCCTACCATATTCAAAGTCTGCTATCGAAAAAATTTTCTTTCCATACAGTTCACTGGTATTATTTCGTTTCAAATCTTTCTAAACCTCTTGAAAGCCTGGTGTCATCCATGCTATAAATGTATCGAAAAAAATATAATTCTTCTTTTTCTGTTATTTTTCAATGTTATTATATATTTCCTAATTAGTTCTTAACTTCCATTTTACTGTATTTTTAAATTGACTCAAAAATTCCTGTTTCACCACTGTATTATAGTGTTTTATTTTAAGGCTTTCACAAAGGCACTTTTTGTTGTAATTAAAATATTTTTCAGTGAAATGTCGCCAAAGAATCTAACCTCGACAATGCGTGTAGCAGAGAAGCACGACGGACGACATGAGAGCTCATTAACCAGCAACACAAATCGTGGCAGGTAAGGAAGTTCAAAGAATTAGGACAGCTGAGCATCGAATGCAAGAATCTGGTGGCTTCCGACAGACATTACCAGTGATTCTTCGCTCTACTTTTGCCGATGAGATTAACGTATTTTTCAAACAATCGTTTTTATGGCGGAATGTCGAAACACTTTGATTGACCATGAACATGCGAGTACAGTTGCAAAATGATCCATCGGCACAAGTATTTTGTAAGCAATTGCTGGATATTGGAAAAGGTGAAATAGAACTGTATCGAAATACACAATACATCAAATTGCCAGACAAATTCTGCACTGTTGTTCACTCAAAAATGAAATAACTCAGCGTGTGTTCCTGGATATATCAAATAATTACTTAGATCATAATTGGATCAGTAATCGTGCTATTTTAGCAGCAAAAAATGTTGATGTCAACGAAATTAACTTCCAGATACGACAGTTGTTGCCAGGTGATCTGCTGCCACACAATCTCCGGTTAATGATTGGTTCACCGATTATTCTTCTTCGTAATTTGAATCCACCTCGATTATGCAACGGTACACGTTTGGTTATCAAAAGGATCACCGGAAATTTTCTTGAAGCAACTATTTTGACTGGAATGTTTAAAGGAGAAATCTTCCTGTTGCCACGTATTCCAATCATACAGTCAGAATATCCAATATCATTTAAAAGGCTTCAATTTCGATTCGTTTGGCTTTCGCTATGACAATAAATAAGTCACAATGCCAAACAATGTCCGTTTGCGGCTTGGATTTGGAAAATATGTGTTTCTCCCATGGGCAACTATATGTCGCCTGCTCACGTGTAGGGAAACCATTAAATCTATTTGTATTAGCAAAA
Organism: Vandiemenella viatica; assembly: GCA_031002005.1. Classification (NCBI taxonomy): domain Eukaryota; kingdom Metazoa; phylum Arthropoda; class Insecta; order Orthoptera; family Morabidae; genus Vandiemenella; species Vandiemenella viatica. Next base: position 71,524,877 of record CM061920.1, read on the forward strand.
GACAGGCTAACTAAAAATATTGTGCACCAATTAGCGCTTAGATAAATTAAAATTATAAATTGTAATAATTTAAAATAATGAAAAAAATGGTTAAAAATGTTTAAAAATCAACTTCTTAGGCTTCATTTATAAAACTGAAATTTAAGTTTATATAAATAAATAAAAAATAATTTATTTATTTATTTTTATAAATATCAATTTTTATATAATTTCAATTAAGTAAATTGTAATAAAATGTAAATTAATTCTTTTTATGATCGTTTGTCCTTAATTTCAACTCTCCGTAATTATTTACCAATTGCATTTGAATTTACAAATCGAATACAATGTTTTGTCTTTATTAGTGAATATTAATTTGACTACTTTAGGAAGTTTAGAATAACATTAATCCAACGTACTATAATTACTAAGTCACAGCAACGCGTGACCGAGTCAACTAGTTCTAAATTAAAATGATTTTTCTTCCTCTACAAACATCGAGTTTTCTACTTTTGTCACTTCCGATACAAAAAATTTCTTTACTAGATTTTCTCTCACAACCAATTACCTTAATACAGATACGTCAATATAGAAGGATGATTCTGATTACCAAAGAGGACTTGAGAGTATAGTTGTTGTGAATGATATTGCAGAAACAGGTGTACAATCCATTTAAGATTGTAGTCGTAGGATACCGCGGCCAGAGTCAGTTTTTTCTTGGTTGTAAGGATGACGCCGCGTCATAATGTATGCAGCCGGCGTTTCGACCACCCTTCTCTGATCTTCTTCTGGGCATTCAAGATTATAACATTCACACAAAAGACGAAACTGAGAAATAATTTATTTCTTAGAAACAATATATCCAATCGTCACAAAATTGTATTTTACTAAAAAGAAAAAAAGTATTGCGCAATGTTCAGTGTCATTAGAAATTATTGTTGCAAATAAAAATGTATTTATTTATCTTGTATAAATTGTGTGCTTAATTAAATTAATTTTTTAACGTTATGTTAAGAATTTTTCATATTTACTTTTGGTGAAAGTAAATTTGATACGGGAAGAGTACACCGCTTTTGAATGGATCTAGTTGTTTCTTATACCATTTACCAAGTTTGAGGGGCGTCTTTAAAATGTCTAATTGCATTGAAATTTGGCATGGGGAGTTTATTTATTATTATTATTTTTTATTGAAACAGAAACAGGAGATGAAAGCGGAAAAATTTTAACTCCCGAAAAATTGCTTGCTGCTAAGGGCTACCCTGGTGTATGTGTATTTTGCCATGTGATTATTATGATTGCCACCTGTTGCTGCAAATCTAGTTGTCTCGTGATCAACACCTCATTGGTATCGATCGACAGTGTCTCAATAAAGCAAATGCCGCCACTTGTTGTTGCACTCTCATTGGAATTCCGTTAAACATTTTCGGTTAATCATAACACCTACTTCCGTTCCTTGTACAGCACTACTGTTGACCCTTGCCTCTCAGTTTGTGACCAACTACGTAGGTTGCAACTGCTTATTAGAAAAAGAAAGTCAGTGAAACTCAATAAGGAATTATAAGAATGGATTTAGAAACTTTTAATCATTATGCAACTATAAGTCCTGCACTTATTCATGGATCAGCTTTCTTCCTATCCTCGCCCAAACACTCTCGCCACGAATAAAATTTGTTTAAGCTCATTATTGGGATGGAAGTTTTTCCTACTGGAAAGATCCTTACCTTATTTCCTACTTTCTTTGAAGTTGATGCTCTTGCTTTTCATTTTTTGCAGCAAAAATACGTGTCACTGACTAGACGTAAATAAATGTTAAATCTGACTACCTACGTCTCCAGCTATGGAATTTCTTCAGTCTTGTATGTCCCGGGAGAAGTACTCCACTTAGACCAATGTTTCCTTTAAGCCTTTGAATCATAGCTTTGTGAGTTCCTTGATGCGAACAGCGTCTGAAAAACACCTCGTCCAATCAGCGTGTCCCGCTGCTTGCCTTTGCGCTCCAGAGTTCAGGAATCAGCGCTCTTCCGTCTCCCGATTCGTCTTGTTGAACCTGCTGGAGGTTCTTTCAAACAACTCTGTCACTGGACACATTGAGTATGTCCTCGGTCGAATTCTTCACGATGGTTGTAAAATTTCATAAAACTGGGTTATTTAAGTATTTATATTTCAGACGCACCTCACAAATAACATTTCGTTTGATCTTACGCCCTTAGCTCATGCCTTAACAATCTAAAATTCAGTGGAAAAGTGAAAGGAAATTTAAACGCTTCACATGTTAAAAATAAACTTAAACTATCAGTGCTGTTATTTAATCGACACGTATGTAAAAAATATTACAGCTACGTATAAACAGGGCTTACAGTAATTAAAAAAGAATTAAACCATTCGATGAGTGGTTTAGGATCCTTAGTAGTGCAAGTGGGTAAGAATACTCCACCTTTCATACCATGTCAAGCCATGTGTCCATTTAACTTCGAAGATTACTGTGGAATGTATGGAAAATCGGGTTATTAAACACACATGAGAGAGATAGACAGATACAGTTACAGAAAAGAGGGAATCAACTAAAAATGTAGATAAGGTGAAGAAAAAATATCTGGGGATCAAAACAAAAACATTCCTATTTTCTCTCTTTCAATTAGCAACTCTCATCCTTGATGGCAGAAGTACTACACTCTTCTGTCTTCTCAGCTTTTCTCTCTAGTTCCCGATAGATATTGAGATTCATTTATCTCGATCTATGATTCATATTCCCCGAATTGTGGCTGTCTTCTGTGATTAGTCGCTCCTATTTTCCCTTCAGTCACTGTCTCATTACTTCATTATATGGAAGTATGTGTTCGATTTGTTCGTCTCATCTACTATTTTATAAATTTAAGAATCTTCTGTATCCTTCAGCCTTTAAACAACCTCTTTATTTATTTCCTTATCCTCCCGGCTAATCTTCAGCATTCTTTTATAACACCAGGCCACGAAATTTAGCGAACTTTTACATTCTCCCTGTCAAGTTAGCTACCAATTGTTTTGATATACTAATAGCTAATATAGAAACCAGAAAGTTAGTATATTTTGCATATTTTCATTCCCTGCTCACTTATGGTATCTCATTCTGGGGAAACTCGTCACAAGCACAGAGGGTAGTTAAATAGCAAAAACGTGCTATAAGAACTATTTGTGGAGCAAGCCCACAGACGTCGTGCAGAAATATATTCAAAACCTGAGTGTACTAACAATGCCAGCACAGTATGTATACTCCGTACTATCATTTGTAGTGGAAAATCCTGAACACTTCAATCTTAATGCTGACATACATAACCATAATACTGGGAAAAATATAATATTCACAAGGATTACAAATCACTGTCAATTGTACAGAAAGGGTTAACATTTACTGGAGCTTCCTTATTCAATGTCTTACCAACAGAAATTAAATGTTATCTACAAAAACGCAACTACTTTAAGTCTAAACTGAAAGAGTTTCTGCTTCAGAATCCATTTTACTCTGTGAAAGAATTTTCTTCTTGGAATTTGGTAACTAAGAATGACTGATAAAATAGTATATATGGTGTATGGAAGGGGATAGTGACAAAGTTGTCCCCAATTACTAAAATGATAAATGGTTTTTCTTTCTGTTGAAACTTTTGACAAATGAATTCATTACACTGTTTACAAAATTTCACTCATATATAGTAACTAACATGGGATACCATCCACTCAAAAACTGCTGTGAAAAATTATGATACTAACAAGTTTTTAAGTAATTGACTGCTTATGAGTTGTGGTAACTGGTTGGTAATAAAATAACTGGTTGTTAGATGCTGGTAACAAGTGTATACACTGTTTCACATAATAAGTATTAATAAACTCGGGATTGTATTTGTAGATTACAGGAAATATTCGTTATACTAATCGGTCGTAACTAACTTGTTGTCAATATATAATAATATTATCAATTATATAGTAATATTGACATTACTAATAAGTGTATGTACTGTTCCACATCCCCGAGATTATTCTCACATGGGATCAAAGTGAACATATCTATCTATCTATCTATACTTTAGTGCTCCATTGAAATATCTTAAGCAAACGCTCCTATATCCACGAACAAATATTCTTGGATGTAAACGTACTTTCAATTCTATAAACTTTACTCTTATCCTGAGTAAATCTTCTAATTACATTTCTGGAATGTGAGTCACATACCTCATTTCATTTACCACTTCATTACTGAGTATTATTTAAGCTTAATGCTTTGCATTCCTGCTGCATACTAAGACCTTGGTTTATTTTTATTGATTTCGATGTTGTGATCTTTTATCACTATTTTATTTATTTTACAATGTATCACTTTGATAGTTTTATTGATTCACATGAATTATGGCTCTACATCACCGAAACCTATCTTGTCCCTTTTCTCTCCATGGATTTCACAACTATTTACCGTACAAAACTTTAGAGCTTCGTTTAACTTCCTTTTACACGTCGCTAAATTACACAAACTAACGGAAAGCAGCGACCACGAAATTTCAAGCAGCTTTTCACATCCGTATTTGGCAAACTCAAATACCATATTTCTGGATAAGAAAACATTATTTATTGAGTAGAATGAAATAATAAATATTATTGCAGGTTCCAAATGTCATAGGTAGAATCTGTCTCACTTTATGTTATTACGGCATGCAAAGCTATAAATGTAATTTGTTCATTTTCAAACTCTGCACTCCAACAAATGCCGACACTAGGAGTACAAGGAGAGGTTATGTAAGCTTAAAGAGTAACCAATAACTCAAAATTTCCAGGAAATTATGCCACAAGTTGTTGAAATCAGACAAGATTGGCTAGAAGAATAGGCTGAAATGTGATTTAGAAGACGAATAATTTGCTAAATATTTATATCAGGAATTTCTGTTTACACAATTACAAAATGAAATTAAACTTCAATCCTAAAGCATGACCATGATAAATGTTATGTAACGTACACATTTTCGAACCTGTGCCATTACATGCGATATACTTCCGTAATAATAAATAAATCAATGTTTTCAGAGAAAAGGTCGGAAATGACATTAAACTCAAACATTACTAGTATTCGAATTATTCAAATCATAAAGCACTGGAAATACTACTCCGGAAACCAGTTAAACCGTTCATTTAACCAAATTTATCATTTATTAGGTGTTCCATATGGGCGAGGTATTCATCAGGAATTCAAGTGTTTTCAAGCCAATTAAATTCTCTTTGAGTGAAATAAGCTTTTGATAGTTAATTTTACTGTGTACGTATGTAGACAGTTGTAAATATCTTTCGTGTGTTGCCAGTAATAACTCAATAACTCTCAAGCGAAAATTTCAATAATATGGAACAATGACACATGAAAACTATTACTTCGGACACAAACCGCAGCACCACCAACGGTAGGCCTACACTAAGAATTAAATCACAGGGTAAGAACTGCGTTAATTAATTATTGTAAACTGGTGGACTTTGGTGTGTGTCCGTCCCCATTAAGAACGACGTAAGATCCATGGGTTTGATTGTTTTATTTTTTCACTTTTGTTTAAAGCTTTCATTCAGTCTGTAACGAACATCAGGTACTCTGTCTCGCAGAAATACGTGATACACATTTTATGGCTTTACAACTCGCCTACATCGAGGTGGGAAAGGACTGGGGGCGAGGAAGGGAAGGAATTTGGCCATAGCCCTTTGGAGGAACCATACCGGCATTCATTCACCTGAAGTGATTTCAGGAACAATGGAAAACCTAAATCGGGATGGCGGGACGGGAATTCGAGGTCAGAGCGTTACCACTCACCCACCACGCTCAGTATCTACTCATTACTGATTCAGACGTCCTTATACTAGCCACCTGACTTGGTATTATGAGATTTATTGCAGTTTCACAAGCTGAAAATGTCACTGAAAGGGATTCAAACTGAACAACGGTATAAAAGATGTCCTACCTGTATTTCTTCCAGAATAGGCCTTCCGGAAATGTTTCTAACCACGGAAGGAAATTTGTGCAAATTTGATGCAGATGCAGGGAATGAACATTATCATATAAGGTTCTCGACGTATTCAATTGAACTTTTTTCAACTGAGCGTGGTCGGTGAGCAGTAACGATATGGACTTGTATACTGGATGGCGCGTGTTGGAATCCCCATCCAGCCAGATTTGTTTTTTCTATGGCTTCCCAAAATCATTCTGGTTGCATCAAACGGATATTCCCGAATTCCCTACCATTCCTTTCCTGCTCCTAATGACCTCGTAAAGCAAAAAACTTCTTGGTGGTCAAAGGTTTCGTGCTTTCCGTACTTGTTGAAGCGATCTGTTATTGGCGCTTCTCCTCTAATTGAACCCGGTTGCTCTATCAATATCACTGCTTGACACAGCTGAACACGACCCAGTGAATGAATGTTATCTCACACGTCAGTCTGGCCGGTAACAAAGACGAGGAAGTAGTCTATAGTCTATAATAGGCTCTGTGCTCGTGCGTCAGAGGCCTTCATACACGGGTGAGCGACGTGATGTAAACCGCGAACAAACACCGGCAACACACCTGTCGGCACGTCCGGGGAACAACCCCGCACCGGAGCACTGCCCTCCCTCTGCAGTAGTGCTCACGCTATCTCTGACTTGGTTGATTCTGCGTTCTAGCTTTACCTGTAGTTGAAGTGAAAGCATTTTATAACATCATCTCCGAATACTGCAGAAAATCGTCGATGGGATTTCATATTTTTCTTCCAAATTGCTGTATGTCAGCTACTTTTATTTTTGCAGTATTTATTTTGTTTGCTTTATCAAAACACGCAGAAGGAACCCATACATAAAACAGAAACATACATCGCGTATTTTCATGCAACATGAGGGGTTGAAGGCGGTCAAGGTTATTGGAGTAAACTCAACAGAGAATTATGTAAATATTTTTTTTATATAGATCTGAAATTTAGGTGATCAAAGCCATTTATTGACACGTAATGTCATTCAACTATCATATTAACGATATGCAACTTTAAAAAAATTCTTCGCCAACTTCTAAATTAAGGTAGATTGTATTGTTTTTTTTTTTTTTTTTTTTTTTTTTTTTGTCATCAGCGTCTCTGCTGAATTAATGTAATCCTCCGCAGTTCTCCATCGTTTCCTAATCTTTTTACTTTCATAAACGTTCTCAGTTATATGGTACAATATTTTGATCATTTAAAGAGCATTCTCTAATATTTGTTTTCCTTTTTAAAAATAAACAAATCAGCCAAACCTTTAACCGTAAATCTCATCTATCTTTTCCCTTTTCTTTTCAACAATCACCTACGATTACACAACTTCATGTCATTTCTGAGTTTCCTTTCTCTATCGCCAGTACTGCTTCGTTCTCTGGTTAACTTTTTCTGTTTTTTTTTTTCTCAGTATATCCTCCTTTTTGATTTTTTTTTCGGACAGAGCTTGTACCTCTGCAATTTTTCTTCTGAACACTTTCTTGTCTTCGATGTCTTCCGCCTTTTGTTTTAATCATTTCTCTCAACTCTCAGCTCAATAATCACTGAGCAGTTAATATAGCTTCATTACATGCAACACATTTTTGTACCTGCAAAATTTTAAAGGCTTCAGCTTTCCATCTTCAGTGCATAGATTCTTCACTTAATGATATGATACATATATACACGGTAGTTCCTCTACTTTCCATCAAATATCCATTCAAGTCTTACTTCATAACAAAGGGAATTTTCGGATTTCTTTTGCTACATTTATTCCAATTATGATAATTAAATAAACGTTAAATAATTTATTTCACGTTTCGTTTCTTACAATAATCTTTTTCAATTTTTAGCCGAAAATTGTATATCAATAGCATGTTCATGTCATTTAGTAACACCCCTGCACCTAAAGTAATCAGTAAAATGGACAATATCATCAGAAAACCGTGGAACACATTTTTTGCAGCACCCTAAATGATTCCTATAACTTGCTTTATTGCTTTCTCTAAGTACAAAATGGACATCAGTAATGATACACTACAGAATTGTCTCACCTAATTTTAAAATCAAACTTGTGTCTTTTATTTACGTTTTCTGGACCTATGACTTGTCAATGTCGATGTTATTAGAGCCGGTAAAACTGGGGGGGGGGGGGACGAACGGGTAGGAATTGGGCCATGTCCTTTTGCAGGTACCATTCCGGTATTTGCGTAGAGTGATTTTGGGAAACCATGGAGAACCGAAACCTGGTCGACCAAACGGGTATTCGAACCCTCGTCCCCTGGAATGCAAGGTCAGAGTGTTGCCGCTCACCCAGCACTCTCGGTGCCACGGATTCACGATTACGACTTCTAGTTTCCATATTTACACGAAATTGGTCTGCTGTCGACATCAAAAAGCCATCTTAAGAGACTCGTGTCTCTTCGATGAAAGTTGGAATATTTGTTTTTTCTTCCGTACAGTTTAGTACTTTCGACAGCTCATGTAAACTGATTGCGAAACGTGTGTTTCAGTATTTAAAAGTCAATTTTTTTTTTAAAAAATCTGTTATTAAATCTAAACATCAAATTCAACATGTTTATCGCTCCCCAGTACATTATATTCGAACCTTTCTGCTACATACAGTTTTCATCTTTTACCGCTTTGTCATGAACTTGGAATTAGGTTTGCCTTCAGCATGTTGTAGTTAACATATTTTAATTTTTCCAAAAAATTTGGACTGATCTTCGTTGGCACAGGTTAGCCAAATAACAAAAAAAAAAAAAAAAAAAAACATTACAGCTCTCGTAGACTCATTTTAAACTTCTTTACATAAAGTAGCCTCAATTGAAAACATTTATAGATAAACAGGGGCTTGACAAGCTGTCCCTCTGTTGTTCTTCCTGGCTGCCATTACTACGAGTTTCAAATGTTGATTATCTGACTTTCTCGGCTTGATAAGTAAGCTCTACCTCCTCCTTGTTCGATTCTCGCAGACGTTTCCTCTGAGCCGCTAACAGGTTCAGACCAACAACTTCCAGGATGTTTCATAAAAAGGTGACGAGGAGCCGAAGAAAACGAGAACATATACTCCATCGATCGAAGCAGGCTCGTAAAGGCTACAAGCAGAGATGTGGGTCCAGGTGGCAAGCGTATGAGACTTCTGGGCAGCAAATTGCCAGGCGCCACCGCAGTTCGTCTACGTCACACATCCGACACCTCACCAGGAACCAAAAAAAACGCTTCCCTAACACTATTTCTCGATCTCATTGCTTCACAGTACTGAATTTTAAACCATAGTTCTCCGTTAAAAAATAAAGTGACGAAAGACATTTATATTCCTGATGTATATTACAAAAAGCATTGATAATCTATTGAAAATATCTGAAGCTTTCGACTCAATAAAATATGAGTGTAGTGAATTCTTTGTTTCCTCTTGATACATCAATTAAAAATTTATTTCAATTCATCTTTTATTACTTCTTGTTTTGTTACTTCTGCCTCCTCGTTCGTACGTATCACTATGCGGTATTTCTCTTTAGCTATTTCCTCTTGTTTGTCGACTGTAATATTTTCCGTGTCAACAAAGGTTTTGAGTATCCTAAATTGCGTATTTCATATTTGTTCAACATCACTCGGTAGCTATCAGGGCTTCGTTAGCTTAATTTATGTCAAAAAGTGTTCCTATTCTGCATTTATCATTTCCACTATGTTATCTTTTGTTTGAGTTTTTGTCTTTTCTGTTTACATACATATTTTTTCCAAGAGCTATTGATTCGTAAATCACTGACAACATCCTACAACAGGTCGATGCATAATAACTAATTCATTTTCTTAACATCTTATGCACTTCAGCTTTAGCTCTCGTTTACTGACACTAATAAAAAGTTGAGAAAATAATCCCTCATTTAAGGCGTATTATCGATTTAATTAACTGCTCCAGTGAATTCCCGTATATATATACACGTCTGTGTTAATTCTGAGATTTCAACAGATGTTAAGTGAAAAGGTCATATTCAATGGTGGGAAATATCGTATGCGTTCTGATTTCAAACAAAATTGCGTTAATTCTGTTACATTTAATGTGTCAAGATGAATGATAACTGATAGTTAAATACTCTTATGCAATGTCGTATAATTAAGAACTAAACAAATGTCGTAATAGAAAAGCTCTTCAGTTTCAGACATATATGAAGAATCTCTATGAATTCAACATCTTCTCTGAAAGTTCTCGACCTCTAACACTGATGGCAATACTCGCCGAAATCTGTGAAACGTGTAATGTCATGAAAACTTGGTTTCTGTTATTTTGCACAGACAAATATAAGTTTTTCGAGACATGTACTAAATTTATTTGGTCTTACTACTTAGTGTGATACGTATATAGTTGGTACCAGCCAAACTATGTTTATATTCAGTGAGCTCTTTTATATCTACAATTACCAAGTCAAACTTTAGGTGTCATAGTCGGTTGTTTCGCTTTTTCAGTTGTTAAATGCCCGTCCTGTGATGTATGCTTTGAGGTTGCTCTCGTTGAGGTCTTTAGTTAGTTGTATTACTTTTTAAGCAAGTTTGGCCTTCATATATCGTCCTTACTTCCTGTGTCAACAACTCAGTGAAAGAAACCATGATTGAGACTAACAACAAACGTTTAAAATTTGGATGAATGACACAGCAAAAAAGGTATTCAAAAAGGAAATGATGAATTCATGAGGTTGCAAATGTAGATGTCTTCTTAATTCTGAAATAATGGAAGTAAAGGAGGAAGCACTAGGCAAGTGGCCGATAGTCGACGTCAGTGTCAGACGGGTCTAGCCGAGAGGAAACTGAGGGGAGAGACCCGTCCTACGTACGACTACATCGGCGTCCCGCACAGAGAGGGCGTGGACAGTCACAGTGGCGAGACTAAGCGCCCCACACACTAACAGACGAACTGCAGGCCGATGCCTGTGACGAAGAACTGTAGGCTGAAATCTCAGAGCACCACACACAGAAATGACAGCTGCCTGTAGGCGGTGGTCTGTACACGCCATTGACTGTACTCCTGCCCACTCAGTAGATTTAGTGAACTTCAGGCCAGTGGACTGAAGCTTGTGAACTTCAGTCCAGCGGACTGTGGTTCGAAATCGATCAACTCGCACGGATGCAGTGTAGTTGTGCGTTTCAAATTCACTGTTTCATTAACACAATTCACGTTCGTAATGGGTCGCATTTTATTGCGAAGAAAACGTTGTGCGATTGCGATCTTGAATAATATTTGCAACACCGGGACGCAAAACGAGGTTTTCGATGAAACAGTGGTTGCAAGAAAGACGTAATCTTTCCCACATGACGTTTTTGCGTGAACTACGACAATCACATATGGATGACTTAGTTAATTACATAAGAATGAGTGACGAAAATTTTAATGAACTGTTTAGTTAGTCCATTCATCACAAAAGCAGACACTCGAATACGACAAGGAATTACTGCAGAAGAAAGAATGACAGTCAAGTTGAGATTTTTGGCTACCGGTCAGAGTTTTGAAGATTAAACGTTTGCTTCGAGAATTTCACCACTAGCACTTGGGATGATAATACCAGAAACTACCAAATTTTTTTACCAGACTCTAAATGATTTTTACATACATGTAAGAACTTTTTTTTATTATTGTTCAGTAACTTTTTATATTATAATAAACCATGGAAACGATAGAAATATATATAAAATGTAACTTATAACCAAAATATAGAGAGAATACGTTCAGTTCTATGAACAGTTAGTTATTGCATTTTTTAAACAACAAAAACTGTGACAGTTCTGAAGCGTCAGGATCTTTTTTTATTTGCATACGACTCATCTTTTACCTTCCACAAACATGGAAATTGCCTACACAATTCAATAAATGAGGAAATGAATTGTGGTTTGTTGTCCATTTTCCTGACAGTCCAAAACAGATTAAACAGCGCGAAAGATCTGTGGCCTGTCGCCAGCCAAAGAAAAACGTATCTGTCAGGCGCGGTGACTGCAGTCGAACTGCGTGTGTGTGTCCGTTTTAGCCTTGAGGTTGTTAACTGTGGACTGCTGGCAGTTCAGGCCCCGATCTCAACAATCCACACACTGACAGTTACGAAATACGTGCAGTCTACGATCTTAATATCGACTGTATGTGTGTGTACAACTACGATAAACGGACAGTTCAGTGCCCTCAGATAAACTGTAAGTGTGTGAGGCGCTTTACACCAAACACGTGAATGGGCGGAGGCGATACAAAGGGAAAACACATTTTGGTAAAAAAATGTCTTGGACGAAGGGCTGCATCATAAACTTTAAAGCAAAAATTATCATAGTGTACGAATATTAAAAAATAAGTGTCGCAGTTGTGCTATTGCTTGAAAACTGCAGAAGAAGGATGAAAGAAAAAGTCAATAAATTAATTGAATACATCATAAACGGAAAAAGGTAAAAAACGATCTCATTTATGTGATATGTGTTATATATAACCGTATTCAAATGATCAAAAGAAGTTAAAATTGTTTTTCGTGTTTGCTATTTATTAATTAATTGTCCTAGGCAACCCAATATTAGTTACAAAAAGCACTGATCACTCACAGTCTGTAGTAAAGAATAATGGTACTAGACGAGAAACGAAAGCGAATCTAAAAGCAAAAACATTTAAAAAGTACTGCGAGAGAACAAAAAGTAGAAATGTGAAGGGAGTGTTAATTAAATCTGAATACATGAAGATTAAACTCAAAAGACGTTTTCAGCTACTGAACAAAAAATAATTAATGTAGAGACAGATTTTTAGCTCGAAAAAGCTTAGTCAACAAATAGTGAAATAATATTATTAATTTAATAGTAAAGACATCTAAATAACCAGAATAAACAAATGTTTATATTTAGAAAATTTTTAATGCTTGTGGTAAAGTCGTGCCTAAAAAGTTAAAAAAAATGTTTAAAAAGGCTTTAGTGTGATGCTGTAGGAACTGTTGAATAGTTGGAAGTGGTAGTGAACTTGTCTGTGTTGAAAACTGTTGTAATTTAGAAATAGAAACTGCTTGCAAAGATATGTTGCATGATTCTGGAAATTACATTAGCACATTTTGTACATAACTGAAGGAAGAAAATCTTTAGAAAGAAATCATATGTCCAATGAATCCATGTTGAGTGGCTTATTGAGGCGTCAACAGTAAATCTGTTCATTTAAAAGAAAGTTGCTGAAAGAGAGGATTGCGAATTTATATTAAAGTTGATTAACAACGTTAGGGTCAGAACTAATGGTCAAAGATTAAGAAACATTAAAAGTGTTACAAGAATGGCAGTCACTTAGATTAAAGTATTATAAGACAACAAGTAGAGACTATTAAGTGGTGTTAGTTTCAGAATGTCGGAATTTTCTGATGAAACAGTATTTTTGTATATTTACGGTTGGTGCTCTGTTCAACCCTAAAAGTTGTTAAATAAATCAAAAAGCGCTGATCTACTATTATCTAATTGAATGAATTATTTGTATGATGGGGCTTCCTTCGGACCATTCCCGAGTTTCAGAGATTATTTTTATGAAACTGAAGGAAGGCTGTAAAAGTTACCTCCGACCAATAGTCAATAAGCGAACGGTGTAGTACTATACCAGCGCCCGCTGCATTATAATGTAAAAAACATTAAAGATTTTCTTTTCGTACTTGCTAACTGAAAACCACTGAAAGATCAATAATATATGATTTGGAATAAGAAGGGGAATGTGACAACAAGAGATTGTAGAGACTGTAACCAAATTTCGAACTTAATAGGAGAAGTTCCGTGATTTAAAATAACAGTGGAAATTATACGGCTCTGTGAAGTTGAATAACTACTCTCTAAAAGTATTTGATAATATTCTTAGTTTTAATAATGTCATCATATACTGTTCCGATTTCCCAGAATTCTCTCACACGGGATCAAAGCGAATACACATAATCTGGTGTAATCGACAAATAAATTTCACTGTTTCTGTGTACCCAATATCAAATCAGATTAGAGCAGACGTTGCATGAACAAATTACTAAATACGTTGTAACAGTAATTTATTGATTACTAAACTGTATGACTACTAAACTGTTTATATCAAACGCTGTTAGAGTTTATATACATCGCGTGTGTTTTATATTTTGCGTATTGAGCCAGAGGTTTGTCAGGTAGTTCTATATTCAGAATACAAGTGGTGTTATACGTACTGTCATTGTTTTTATTACTATTAATGAGATAATTGTCGTCATTAGATTTGCAGTAAAATGATGGATCACTTCTCTTCTAATGCATTCATGTAATTCAATGGCTCTCACTAGAGTGGTAAAGCACACGGATATAACAATGAGTGAAACGAAACGGTTTCAAATGTTGAATCTTTCCCTGTACACGAATTTAACGCCGATCGCTAACAGAAGAGTGAGCAATATGAATACACGATTAAAAAATGAATTGAAGATTCAAAGCTGATGTGAACTTGAAATACCATAAAGCATTAATTGGGAATCAACATAGATAAAGGCCAATTTGATGTGTGTTCTAAAGAGAGTTAAGAAGGCAAGAAACAAATTCCACTTATTACCGCAAGGTCTAGAGAATTACAAAAATTATCATAGGATTGAAATTAGTTACTTCATTATATATGATATTCCGGTCAGGCAGAAGCTAAAAGATACACAACGTTTTTGGATTTTTGCTCCCCAGACTGATGTAGTCCAACTGAAGGAACATACCGCTAACGACTTTGGATAACAACGGTCTCGGTCGGAAAATTGAAAATCACAATTTATTAAAGACAGTAAGGTTGAGACTGTGGTCAGAAATTTGAGTTGACGTTTAAAATTGTTCACTCTCATATCATCAGAATGGGAGTATATAATTAATAAGAAATACACATGTCTGCGATTGAATTGAATACATGACAGTGTAATGGTTTCATAAAATATATTAAAAGTTACTTTTGAAAAAACTGTAATTTCTTATACGATCTTAAGATATGATTGCATATCAAGGCATTATAACCATTTACTCATCTGTGGTGAAATATCAGCGTAACACTAACTTATGAATGATATCCTGCGGGCAAACCACTTCGTCTTTACGTGAGTATGTACAAAACACAATATACCACAATCGTTTGGCCATATTCTTGTTCCATATCTATCTATTAAATAGCGAGATCAGCTATGCCCATCGTTAACACTTCCGTTTTCTTATCACTGAAATTCCAAGCAATCAGGTTATAATCGCGACCAGTTGAAATGCCTCTTACAGTATGAGAACTATATTCAATACCAAGAAAAAATTCTTGCTAAGTATTACTTAGGGAAGCCTTGTTAGTAACAGAAAAAATAAGAATAGATGCTGTAAATCCATTACTGAGACACAGATCAAGCATAGTTACAATAAATTGTCTTCTTTTTCCCCACGAAAAATTAGTAACACTATTCTTAATTCAATGCTTCATAAGGTACTAAACAACTTTCGTGAAACCTCTGTTTAAACCTTACATATGTACTTTAAATTCAACCTAATAACTTTAAGTTTAGTTTCTGAAAGCCATCTATTCCAATAAAATGATTTTCCTTATCCGTCTATCCAGTGTATAACATATTCACCAATTAGTTTTGAATTATTCTGGTTTTTTAAATAGCTTTTTGGAGGCTTAGTAAGGGGGCTACACCACATTCATCTAGACGGCTACTGCATACCGTCTGAAAAGGCTAACCAGAACAGACGATGAGATCTGATCTGAATAAGGTAATTGTCATTCTTCAGCTACATTTGTACAAATGGCAGGTTTTTGCGTTAAGTCCACGAATTTAAATATTTTTCTATCTGTTGAAATCCCTACTCTGTTATTATAACAGCTACAGTTTAAATATCATAAGTCTTCATCTTACGCAATTGGAGGCAATACAATATTCAGTGAGCAACTATAGACACATAGTTGTTATAAATAATTTATTATTATTAATTTTTTTTAAAATAAGCTTGCTTGATACCAATAAAAAAATCAGATGATATTGATAACAGCAATATTTGATACAGATGGAAGTAAACTACATCGAGTAAACTGGTGACAGAATATTGTAACAACAAAATCTTCTCGAGTGTCCAGCCGGATGGTGGTGTAAAAACACGACGTTTCGACAGCTGACTCTTCTGTCTTCATCAGGTATCTTGTAGATGTTCTCAGCTGACCCTCTTTGCCTCGACTGACTTCGTATTTGGGGAAATATTTGCAAACTTGAAAAAGAATTAGGATTTATCACTTACCGTCTGGAGATTGTGATTACATTTACTTTAGTTTGTATTATAGATTCGGAAAGTAGAGCCCAATAAACAAAAGGAATGAATGCTACATATTATTCTCTCTAGCACTAATTGCTACTTTTAGTTGCAGGATCAATGGCATGTAAAATAAATACTTCATCATTTAGTTGTGAAATGAATCCAATAATGGAAAAGGAATTTGTTTGAAAGGGAATTAGATATATTGGAATCGATAAATAAGAAAATTGCATTACTAGCAAGTAAACGCTTATTTCGATGCCAAATCAGAGCAAGGGTGTAAAATTTCTACACTAACTATCTTACTTGTAAACCGATGCTTGGTTTCAAAATTCAGTTTCGAATGTGACAGCAAACAGAGATTGTGAACCAAGTGAAACTGTTTGGCTGCAATCGCTAGAACCAAAAAGAATTTCAGTTACTGAAGGGAAGATATTTTGAAGAGTAATTGCGATAACCGGGAACTTAAATCAATAACCAAAAGCTCATTAGTAAAATATCTTGATTTAAGTACGTAGAACTAAGAAATGATAAACTGTTAAACCGAAAATAATGTCATTTATTTTGATCCTAAATGAGGAGACCGACCTGTACAGATGTCTACACTCCTGAGGAAGACGGCGGAGATAGTCGTCGAAATATCGTGTTTTCAAAACACTATCCGGCGGTACACCCGTGAAGACTTCATTACAATCATACGCCAGGGAAGTCTCCGTTCCATAGTTCTAATCAATACTAAAAGTAGCCTAATTATCTATACCGTTAATTTAATGCGTTTGGAAAAGAAAACATTAATACTTGAACGTGAGTTACATGTGTAGAATATAAAGATCCCCACTATTTTTTTTTAAAATCGTTCGTATGCACAGTCAATTTACCTTTGTAACTCCAGACGGTAAGTTTGGATAATATCATTGAGGAGGGTCGTTTACGTTGTTGTCACATAAGGTTCGCAAGCAAAACACAGATATTACTGTTTTCAACTAGCGTTTTACTGTATTTCGCATCTCGAACTAAAGTGTTAATAACAGTGAAAGACAACAGTACCTTTTCCTCTATTCTTATTTAAAAATTGTACAAACCAAACAGCCCACGTCTAGGTAGAAGTCGCTGACGCTCAAAATCTGCCCCTGGTGCTCGGTACGAGAGTGTATGATTAGAGCATCTTTGGTATAAGATATTTCCCCATCCACTAGGTAACCAGTAAACAGTGGAGTTCAAAGTACACGACTGCTTGTTACTGGTGTCTTCCTCCGCGAAGTGAGTTTAATTCCAAACCTGTGATCACTTGGTATATAGTAATATTGAAATCCTGATGGTGATTTGTACACAGAATAGGGCCGTTAAATGTGGCTACTCTTTTTGGCGTTTTCCTCTTCAGCAAGCCATAGACGTTGGCACAAAGTATTCCTCTTCTACGCCTGTACGCCGTTTACTATATGCACCTCCTCGGTGAGATTGCAAACCAAACCGATTTTTCTCTGTGATTGGTTTTATTGTTACGATACAAAACAAATTATTTTTTTGAAGTATTTGTAATTTAAGTATATAATTTCTTAGAATAATTAATTCATAAATAAGAAACTAGATCAGTTTCAATGTCATCTGTTATAAAATACAAACTGAAGGAGTCTTCTTTAAGTTACATGTAGAATGCGTTTCTCCTGACAATAAATTTACAGCCCTCATTACTAAAGACTGGTAAAACGAATCAGCAGGTACTTTTTTATATTTTTTTTAAGAAATTTAATTATAGAGTTATTGGTTGTCATCACATACTATTAGATTTGGCAGTTCATAAAGAACATAACTGTTGCTAACAATATACGTACGCTTACATAACTTTCAAACTGTTCGGTATGTTCTAACCCACGTCAATCACATGACGAAAGCATGATTTTTTCTAGTTATACATAGATTCTACTTGTAGACGTAGAGAACGGACAAAATAATTTCAAATCATCCAGCGCCAAGAAATTGTGGAGTAACAGAATGGGGAAACAACATATATTGCAGAGATTTTGTGGTTATACTGAATAGACAGATGAACCAGAAACGTGAAAAAGATAGCTGACTGAAAGTCTTGTCAGAAGAAGTGTCATTCTGTATTCTCCTCACCGCACTAGCAAAGATGCATTGTTAACTTCCAGTAACAAGTAGCTAGAAGAAAAAACTAATAATTTTCAGTGAAAACGGAAGTGAATCTAAATAAAAATTAGAATGAGAAATTCTTTAATTAAGAATCCTATGGGGAAGTGGCGAAATTTATGAAGATTATTGGAACAATACGGGGAAATTTTTTAGTATATACTGATCTTCCCTGTCTACCTCGTGGCCAGGGCCAGTAGGGCGCTGGAACGAAGACTGGATCAGCAGGATGGAACCCATGTGGTAAAATAAATTTTCACCTCTGTTGCTTGGTCAACGTGGTAGGTGACGTGATTGTGCACAGTACCTGATCAGCAGACTGAAACACAAAATTTCTGTGTTAAATCCAAAATCTTTCCACAGTCACTTTAGAGTGAGGATACGCGACACTGTAGATGTGACGTTAATACGGGCGGCCTCCTTTACAAAGAACGGGCAAAAAGGAGAAGATTTATATCCGCATGTAAACTATTAATAAGAAATTCAACTGAAGTCATTCGTATCACAATTAACTGATGAGTAAATAATATTTTACAACAATAAGGATGCTGAGAAGAAGTTAAAATATCGACGCTAATCGAATGATTCAAGCAACTTCTCTGAAGAAGGTATCTGACTCACTGACGAGATAACAATGTTCTATGGATGAAGAATAAGATAGCTAGTCTATTCCTCTCTACGGTACACCACATTCAGACAGTACCGACGGCATGAGGAAGATTGCGACCGGGGGGGGGGGGGGCAAAGTGTTTGTGTTACAGCTGTGCAGCAAGCGACCTCCATGAATTTTATGATTCTTTGTATTTAGTGCCACTCAGAAACATTCGTTATATCTAATAATCGAATCAAAGTTACAGCTCATAATAAACTATCAGATATCTGCTGTTCCATAATTCTGACATTCAGTGTAAACTTATCTTTTGGGACACCCTATAAATGAAACAGCCATTGCCTGGGAAAACTGAAAAACGGATTAAAGTTTGAGTTCATTATCACTGACAAGTGATTTAAAAAAAAAATATGTGATGTGGTATCGTTTAGTATGCAGGTTTCCAGCATTTACTGTTTCTGAAACAAAACAAATTAGCACAGGTGGCGAATATTCACACCACCAAGCTTACAAGGAATAATTTTCTTTCGGATCGAAGTGCCAAACACTTGTATGGGTAAATGTGTAATCAATAAAATTGTTTTTAGATTTGTTCTATAAATTTTGTGATCCCATATCTATTGATGTAAGATATCGGCAATACGAAACGAAAGTTAAGGATATGATGCGAGAGAAACACTGCGACGTGTCCGCCTTTCACAAGAGAATCAAACCACCACGCACTGTGCATTAACCTCTCAGTGACAGTCCACGCACCACGATGTCTCACTTTAGCCTTGTCTTTACTCGACTTATTAGTGGGTAGTTTCATTGTGCATTCAAAATCGCTTCAAAAGTCAAATTGTCATAATCTAAAAACTGTATTAATGCATGGTGGCTGTAAAAAAAATGTATTTTAGTAATATCCTAGTAAGGAGTTAAAGACTAAATATATAATTAGATACAATTTTACAATGTTCACTATGATTGTTCTGAAGACCTGCAAATTAACCAAAGACAATTTATTTTTTATCTGGCGCTGGAGCTTTTTCTAATTCAGTTTATCCAACGATGTATCAGAAATTTTTAACATTTCGAATATTGGAGAAGATAAAACAAAACAAAGTAAATATGGTTGTAATGATATAGAAAAAAAGAGATAGATTAAAGTTAGATAAAATTAGTTGTTTCTTTAGAATTTGTGTTCTTGGAAGTGTATCAAATATATGTATATTGATAAGATTTTTAAAATAAACATTCGTGTTTTGTGGTAGTTATCTTTTACATTAGGTTCAGTTTCTGCTTTATTAGATACTTCATTTTGGAAGTTACCTAAGCTTAAAGCAGTTACATGTTTCATGTGTGATAATGTTCTTTCAAATAATAAAAAAAGTAAACACATGCAACAAATCTTTTCAGTTTCGGAAACCGCGTATCAAATATCACAGGAATATTAATGTCCGGACGTACAAAGCAATGCGTCACTGCATTCACAAATAAATCATAATGAATTTTCGGAAACACTGGAATATTATGTCTCTGCACGGATAAATGTGGTTTGGTCAATATATGGACAATGACGAGTTTGTGAAAATTACTAATTTGGTAGTGTTTATCTGTAACCATAAATTAGACGGAGGGACTGTATAAACAAAACTCGTCATTGAAACCGGCAATGATAGGCAAAAAAATGTAGGAACAAGTCGTAAACGTTACTATGAGACAGGGATTTAGAGAAAGAAATGGCTGGGGACTGGATTCATAAATTACGCAAAGACATCGCCGTAGGACATATAAACGTTGTTTCTGAAGGAGGAAATGGTAATTACCGTTAAAAAAGATTATATTTTGTCATTATCCACCTGTTACATTCAATTAACATACAATCCTGGAATGTCTGGAATGAAGTCACAAGATACTGAGATTTGTTTAATTTTATGGTCTCCTGTCGTTGAAGTGCTTAACGACGATTCAACTTAGGAAAAGTGGTGAGTGTTGCTAGCTTTGTGTAAATCGTGTTACCTATTTCGTAAATACGTTTTCATGTGAATAAGTTTGTCATTTTAGGTGGATAGTAGTAATTATTCACATAACCGAGTAGAGAAAACTATTGTCAGATTGGATAGAACTGAGTATTGAACTTCAAGTCGGTTCCTCGTTTCCAAATGTCGACAAAACTGTCGATTTTAAGACACATAACATAAAAACTATTTTTTTTAGGAAAAATTACAGACTAAAGTTATAATCAAATAACAGAACATTTGTTTTTCAATGGTGGTATGCAGTCAATTTTTCCGGAAAGAAAATCCGTTACTGCCCAAGAGATCTTCTATGTAAATGACACCGTGTGAACGTACTAAACTGTACGATTTCATGGATAATGATTAATATCTCAGAAGGTCTTTTTTTTTTGTATATATGTTGAACCGTACATTTAATGCGAGAAAGGGAGAAATGGATGTGCCTCCTGGATGGAAGCTACGCGACCTCGCTGCACATGCGTAAAAATTTTTCCGTCGGCAGAAATCGTTACTCTCTGACTTTCATCTAGTTAGTAAGAGAATTTGGTAGCCAGAGAACGTATTTTAATTTGCCTCAAAATATCGTAACACGTATCGCAGTTGATTCAGTTTTGCTTCTCTCGAGTCATGTTTGGCTTGCGATATTTGACTGTACCCGCGATGAAATAGCAATGGATGCGGTGTAAACAGTTTATAAAAAGATAGTCTGGAAACCCTTCCAGCTAGAGTTTATCTGCCGGACTGTGGGACCGCCATGAAAAATGAGTAAATTCCAGTGCAAAGTACTCTGGAAACGGATAACTGTATTATTCGTGTGAAAACGTCTGATTCTATTTTTAATGAACTCGTAGTTATTAACAAGGTGTTATATTCTTTGATCGGTATCGTTTAATATGATCAAATAGCGGGTTATTCACGTAATACGAGACACTTAGTGCCACAAAAAAAACACTGGTAGTAATTAAGAGATCTGAACATCCTACTTGCGACACAAACTACTGTGATAGTAATCATCACTATTCAACGCTTTCTTTTATTTTTACTTATGACTTTACGTCTTCTCGACGTTGTGGTCATTAGAGGCGGGATGGAATTGGGGACAAGAAACGGGAAGGAATTCGGCCATGGCCTTTTAAAGGAAGCATCCCGACACTCGCCTGGAGTGATTTGGGTAAACCCTGGAAAATCCAAATCTTGATGCCGGATGGGAATTCGAACCAGCGTCCTACCGAATGCCAGGCCAGAACGTTACCACTCACTCACCACGCTCGATCTTTCGACGCTCATTGAAATTGAGCTTTGATTTATCACTGACGGCGATCCTGCAATACATGGAAACATACACTTAATTTCACTTGCGTAGAAATCTAAATGGAATACGATCTAGATTTTTTTCATTTATTTATCTATTCGGAAATATTTTATAATGTGTATGTCTGTATGTTCGTTTTGGCCAATAGAACCACGTTAAACATCGTCTGACTTGAAATTCGATTTGGATCTGTACGCATCCATGTTATAACTAATGTTGATAGCTCTGGAGGTGACCTACAGTTTAACGTGAAATACGAATCACGGAAGTATTCTGGCCATTCTCGCGTACGTTACATTACATAACAAGCTGTGCCAGAGGTGTAGAGTGAAAATCCCCACGCAGACATGTATTCGAACCAGGAACCTGTCGATCTCCAGTCTGACGCCTTAACCACAGAGCCACAAGGCCACTTATATTTTATAATTCATAAACAGAATGTTGATCGGAACTTATACAATATTCGTAACTATCCTAGAACATCAGTGAACGTTTTACTGAATTTTCAATAAACGATAAATACGGGATAAAGGAACCACATGTAACAAAACAATTTTTATCTGGAATTTGAAGAAAAACAAAAATGAGTAATGGAATATCAGTTTCATATATTACGAACTGAAATCCGTCTTTGTGGGAATAACGTAAAATTTATAAAATGTTTTTAAACAGTAAATTAACATTTGAAATATGTATAATTTAAATTCTGATTCATCTATAATTTCTTCTCTTTTTTTAATAGCATTGGTTAAGTATTGTTTTCACGCAGCACTGGAACTATTGATATATATTCCATTCTTACCTGTGTTTTGTCATTATTACGTAGCAGCATTTAGTGCAATAATCTACTCCAGTACCGTTTACACCAGTAAGAAATATAGGGTAAATATTTGAATTTGGAGCTGGCTAAATGTCAATCAGTACACAAGATATTCTACTTCACATAGTATCCACGTTAATTGCCCGATTCCAGTTCACTGTTAGTCACCGTTAACATAGCAGTACACTGTAATTTGTGTTTGTGAGGTTAATATTAGATTTGTCACTTCTGTATAAGATTTATGTTGATTAGATTTCAAAAATCGCCCTGCAAAGCTTTAATCAGTTCGAGAATTATTTTCATGCATTTGTGTTGACATTACATACAACTGGGTGAATTATTTCACTGCTCAGTACCTTCAAAAATTCTGAAACCAAAACACACACACAACGGGAGATAACGGATGACACATTAGACTAGAAATAATGAAAACGACTTAGTGCAACCGACAACTTTAAATAAATAATTTGATCGATTACACAACTTTTTGTACCATATAGGACACGGAAAGAAATTTATTTTCCTACTTCAGTTGAAGTGATATTAAATCAATTCAGTTCTTGGTCAAGAATTTTAGATGAAGCATATAAGTTCAAAGGAAACGATATTTAATTAATATATGAACCTCTGGGTTAGACCAGCTAGGAAAATTAAATTTGAAAACAATTTATAAGTCTATGGCAGATAATAGTTACAATTCATGAAATGGTTATACGTCATGCTAATATAATAATTATTATACATATAAAGCACAGTATTTAATTATTTGTAAAACAAATTGTAAATTCCAAATATTAATAGTACGAGTATTTTTTATTGTTTCTGGTAACAAAGAAAAACCAGTCGTACTGGAGCCGAGACAAAGGAGAATACATCAAAAAAAGAATGGAGACGCAATAGAAAAACAAAAGTATGTCTTGAGCATATGGCATATTGTGAAATAATTAGTTCGACTAGAAGAGAGAAAACTAACTGAACTGTATTGAAAGAATTGCGGTAAGGGACGAAGAAGTAAAAAAAAAAAATATGGGAAAATTGTAAAGTACGTGAAGTTGTGATGAACAGTTGTGTTTAGTATATTTCGCTAAGTTATTGGAGACAACCTAATCGGTGGATGATTAGAAATAAAAGAATAGGAAGCAAGTAAAAGTGGTATAAAAATTTGATTTCAGAATATAAAAGAAAAGTATAAGAATATTAGGAATTACAATCGGAGAGATAGCATTAAAGGTCATCTGAGCTAAGCAGATTACATAAGGTGTTTTATATTGGCTTCAAGCGAATAACAAAGAACAATAAAGTAAAAGAAAAATAATTACAATTTCCTTGAAACTCATTTTCATCAACTGAAAACAGTTGAAAGTATCATACAAAAGCAAGAAAGAGGAGTCATTTCTTGTGAAAATCTTTGTACCCTTTATTGATAGGTCAGAGTAAAAATTGTAAACATAAAGAGTATTTTAACACAAGGTACGTATTAAGGTTTGAGAGCAATATAACAAACTTCAGATAATTATAAGTAATACATACAATGTAACTTGGTGTTAGGATTACAATAGCTTACATATCTGGCTTTAAACGCCATAAATAGTCAAACCGCATACATCAGATTGAGTGCCTTCCTCAACCGTGTTTGCGCAATATGGCAGCACTCGATGCGTCACAGCAGGCTCTAATGACATCATGGGACCGACCGAGCCGGACAGAACCAGCCAGTACGTATGACTAACAAAGCCAACAGGTAGCAAAATAATTACTCAGAATTTAATGTCGCCTGAGAAATCTAATTAATTGACATTCTCGTAATTTTTATAATTACGCAGGTGAGTGATCTATTACTATTACTATTACTCCGCAAATCACTAAAAGTGTGTGGTGGAGGCTCTGAACTATTATATATTTTGTACATTAAATTTTACACCATTTCTAACAATTTATTTCAAAATTGTAAACAGTGTTAGAAGTCAGTTGGGGACGTCAAATAACATTTTCTGCAGCATTAGAAATAAATATGATAACCGCACACAATATTGTAAATTGCAGGAAGAAAGGAAACAGTTTGTTTATACCTATGAAGAAGTTAAATTAATTGGCAGCTAATTTTTTTAAACTGCATTCTCACGAAATATTTATTATTTAATTATGGAGTAAAATACTTACTGTAAACACCAACTGATCAACCCACTTGCAACTGACGTTGATCCATTGGAAATTCGTTTCTCTAGCGCTTCCAGAAATCTGTGCATGTTAATGCTTCTACAGTTTGTCTGTTAAAATAATTTCCCTCTCCTAGCGCTAGGATATAATTGGCTCATCGCCGTAGAGAAATTAGGCGCCAAAGATTTTCTAATTTTTACTAGTATTTAATTTCTTGTCTCAGAGTTTCGTATATTCATAACTTCTGTAGCTGTTTTATCACAAACACTGATGGAGTTAGGGTCTAAAATTGCTTTTTAAATCACTGGCAGACGACTTAAAATTTTTTAAACGTTTCGCTAGATTTTCAAGGTTTGCTGGGATTTGTTTCTTGCTAGAAAAATTCCTCTAAATCTTTAATTCCTTTGACTGTACTTTAAGATGTAACCACAGTCAGAGGAACTGGTGGAACTGTTCTCTTAAGCTAAATAACAGAAAGCCGATATAGACGGTAACTCTCCTACCACTTAGGATATAGTAAATATGGTGGATACACGAAATTTTTTTGAAGTAGTTGATTATCTGATACTCACCTATAGAACCTCTCTTCGGACTCCAGACAACAGATCCAAGTTCTTGACTAGTCCGCCAGGAGTGCTCTGTTCAATCTGTAGGCGGACCTCTTCACCCCGAGTACTGTAGACGGCGTCCGCCGACTCCTCCTCCTGGATAGTACTGTGCACCGGCTGCCTCGCTGAGCCGGTACGGCAGTGCGCCGCCGAAGAGCCCAGCAGTGTCTCAGTAGTGTCTTTGCCGTTGCACGTCCGCTCAGCAGATTTCCAGTGGCTAGCTCCACCGCCGTCTAAAGATCTCCCGGAACCACCACCAGCGACGGAGGCGCCTCCGCGCTCGAAACCACCCGTCTGACCACTGAGATCTTCAGGATGGTTGAAGCATGGTAGCACCTGCTTGAACTCCTTGCGGAAGTTTTCATTGAGCCACGCGTACAGGAAAGGATTGTAGCAAGTCGAACTCATGGCGAGGGCGTGCACCACGAAGAAACACAGATTGAAGTATTCCCATCTTCCGATGTACATGTACACGTCATTGGTGAGGTTTAGTACAGTGAGAGGCATCCAGGACACCCCGAATATTGACACCATCGATATCAGCATGCGATTGGTGCGCCGCTTCCTCTCTCTGTCTGCCTCTTCTTTCCTGGAGTTCTTGCATCCAGGCTTGGCCTTGGCGCGGTCATTGAGCTTGAGAGAAACCTTTACGTAGCAAAAGGAAATGATGAAGAACGGGATGACGAATTGTAAAGTTGCAGTTAGTCCACCGTAAACCTGCCTGACTCGTTCTGACGGCCAGATTTCCTCACAGTAGAATGCTCGCCAGTCAGAGCGTAGTACGGTGTAGATTCCGTATGGTAACGTTACAATCACTGAGAAGGTCCATATGCAACAGATGACTGCAGCGCAAGTGCCGAGTTTCATCCTCGGCTTAAACGGGTACACAATAACGAAGAAGCGGTCGACAGCGATCGACGTCAAGGTGAGGGTTGAAATGTAGACGCTGGTACCCTGCGCGAAGGCTACCACGTGGCACAGTGCACTCCCGAAGATCCAGGTGCCGAGGAAGGTGTAGAGTGGTGTGAAGGGGACGCAGAGAGCGCACAGCAGGATGTCGGAGAGCGCCAGGTTCGTGATGAACAGATTGGTGACTGTCTGCATCGCCCGGTTGCGGCTCACCACGTAGCACACCAGAACGTTACCAAGAACGCCGAGGACGAAGATGCTGGTGTAAAGGATGCAGAACAGTGCCTGCACAGCCTGGTTGCTGATTATGTCTCCGCGGGGATCAAAGTCGGGATTCCTTGAACTTTCCGTACTCACACTTTGGTTCAATACGCTCGCGTTAGGAACAAAGTTATCAGATCCGTTTTCCCAGATGACATTCTCCATAGTGGTATATGGCGGTTACGTATGTTTCTAAGTTGCTTTAACACTTATTTTAACTGTCTACTTTCATAATGTTGGTTTAACGTCTGATGAATTCTTAACAGTCAATTGTGATTACATTTTTGGTCTCTTTTAAAAACTGAAAAATGTCTTTAGCAACTTTTCATCGTTGGTTTATCAATCTTGTGAAAGCTATTCATCCTTTCTATTTCTAATGAAAGCTTTATACATTACTCAATGACCGACACTTAAATTTAATTTTAATTTCTCACAATTTACTTTTATCTGTGAAGGTCTTAAATCATCAAGTACCGTATACTAACCATCATTACGTTTTTGTCGGAACGATTTACATACAAAGCTGTTCTCTTCAGCATGGAAGCAGAAGGTTTCACATTAAGACAAACAGCAGCTTCCCGCACCGCACGTGGCTTTTAAACACGCGGCTACCTGTTGCTTGGCCTTTTATCTGCGCCGCCTCCAACTGCCCCTCTATAGTTTCAACTAGAAACTGATTTACAGAAACATTAAACTTTAAACAGAAGATTTAAAATGAGGATGGAGGCATAGATCACATGCATCAATGGTGACGTTGCATCCTCAAACTGGATTTTTATTTGTTGAAATCTTGTAGAGCATTAATGACCATTCAGTTCCTCTTTGTTATAAACATTGCTGGCAAAGAAACAAATAATCACGTGTGTTTTAACCGTTTACAGAAATAAAGATGCCGTTATGAACTTCACTTAAGATAAAACGACAAAAACCTTTTTTAAAGTCGTCAGTAATGTTATTTGAGTTCTTTAGTTATGTACTGCACCTTATTTTGATTGTTTCACGCTAATAACATCAAGCCATTAAATATATTCTCCTTCACGGATTTTGATGACTTAAAGAATTAGGAAATTCTGGTACCTAATCGAGGGTTAAACACTAAATAATGTTTGATGCCGCAAAATAAGTTTACGAATCTAACAAGTCATTAAGCAACATTCCGGTTCAGGTACGTTCCTAAAAGTTGGTTGCAGTCATATTGTTTTATGGACGTATACAAATGTAGTGTTTTCTTCGCTTGCCACACAAAACAAACATGCAGTTACAGTTAATCAAAATACTCACTTGACGTACGACCTAACAGTCATTATTTTAAGTTTTATACGATCTGAATTGTAACGCAGTGCAAAATTGGTCAGATGGGCACACCTGATTCAAACGACATACCGGAAAAAATATTTTTTTTTCTGTTTTTCGTAAAAACTGTAATACCACTAGTGTTTGCCTAAGCATAAGAATCTGTTAGAGTTATTACGGCCGAGACATTACCTAACAACCTACGAATACAGTTAAATAATTGGTAACCACTTCCACAGTAAACTAACAATTTTTCTGTATGGTCCATTTGCGTCCTTAATTAAAAATGTCCAGTTACTCGACATAAAAGGCTGCAGAAAAACACTAAAAAACAAACGAAGAATGGACAGCTGCGGAAGATACAGAGTCGGTGGGTGTGCACCTTGGACGAGAAGTGCTGAGCGCCTGCCACCGTCCGACTAGCCTATCCCGCCGCGCACAGTGCACAGTGAGTGCCGCCTGCGCTACTGCCGCCCGCCACGCAGCGCAATGCTCCCAGCCCTCACCACGCTGTTACTGCGCATGCGCCGAGCGGCTCCTCTAAGCAGGCACCCTCACTGGGAAATCATGCGCGGTGTTACGAAGGAATGTGTGTTCCGCATAAAGCAAACACTATTAGACCTGTTGTGCTTGGGGCTACGGAAAGACTGGAGTGATACATATTGTTGCTGTCGACAAACCGAGAACTTTGATAGTCTTTAAATTCATCTACTAAGGAACCATTCAGTTTTTTTGTCATTTATTAACTCACATCCAAAATATTACGTTATTTTTTTATACTTTTATTTGAGACTAAGCACTTTCCCAATATCTATTCAGAAACCATCAAAACCGGTTATCTAATCTACTTTGCATGGTAAATAATTGGCGAAGGACTTTTAATTTGTTAAATTTCTCTGCTTGTAAGTTAAGTAACGAAGGTATCGTTCGCGGACCTTTGATATTCCCGAATGCGAGGCCAGAACGACTGTTCACCCAGCACGCTCGGTCTGAAAAACCTTAAGAACACTTCGTTGTTGTCTTAAGAGTTGATCTATATTTTCATATCGTCGTTTATCGAAAGCAGCCCGTATTTCATTATGAAGAACACGGATGCTTTTATGAACAGCGAATAGTTGAGTTGTGAATAAGTATACGTTTCTATGATCTGGTGACAGAATTTCTTAACAGCTGTGCACTACGATTCTCTAGTACCACTTTAGCAGGTAATCCTACCGATAGGATACCCATAGATGAACGCGGAATCCGATCTACGGAAGCATTTTGGTATACTTCACGAATACAAAGTAAGCTTTACCAAATGTGAAAGAAGGATTAGGTGTTTCTAAAAATTCCGATCGGAGATGAGTTTTGAACCAGGAATCTTTCAGTTCATAGTCAGGTGCCTTAACAACTGAGCTACCAGATCGTTAGATTTATGGTGCAAGATATTAATAAATTCTTCGAAGTGTTATTAGAACTTCATATTATCCACACTATTCAAAATGCATCCTACGCTATTAACAGTAATGTTTCAGTTTCCTCAAACTCCTAAAATGGATGGTTTTTCAAGGGAATCTTCTTTGTTCTATGTAATAAAGTTACAAAATTCAAGGACATATTAACATGAACATTTATATTGAATATTTATAAGATTCACAGAAATATTTGAATATATTTTTCTAATATTAGTGTCAGATTACCTTTATTCACTACGATTACTACAGGACGGTATTTCCTAATCAGTAATAATAATTTAAAAAGTGTCTTCATCTTGCGAAAACTGCATTAATTATGACATAGATATTACTTACGTTCGAACCGTTGGCAAACGAAGAAGTGTTTTGCCTCCTACTTGACATCGTATTTTTTGTTCTTTCTCCGCTCAGAGACGTTTTAGACAAATAACTGATCCTCAACAAAGGATTCATTCATTTTGGATGTGAAGCTACTAATCCCGCGACAAGCCTTACAACTACAGCAACTTCAAATCAGAATTTTTACTCAAATATGGAATGAGTTGTATTTCATGGCTATTTACGCTCAGTATTCAACTATGCCGGATAGATTAAACTTTGCATCTTTCCCAAAACGTTAGATGGTAGGCACTACCAACATTACCGGTTGATTAGCCTGACATAGGGTGCCGTATAACAAGTAATGTTTATATTTCAGGCTATTTTCATTCGGAAGTGTTCATGAAACTCAGGATGCATTTATTTCTCCATATAGATTGTGTTTTAGTGATTATTGGTTCAATGTCAATTTCTGTTAGTGCTACAGTGACTTTGAAAACGCGTTTTAGAAGATACATTATAAAAACATTACTATTGATTTTAGATGTTTAAATGTGGATGAAGAGAATTGTTGAATAATTTTTACGTCAAAATAATTTCTATTCGCGTACGGTAGCACTGCAATTTTTTCTCTATTCCGTGCTCATAAAACATATTTTTAGAAGCACTAGTTCACAATAATTAATCAAAATCAATGGACTGATGTTAACGAAACGATATGTCCACGCAGCACAGAAATAAGTTCTGTTAATATTACCGATCTACCTTACGATTTACAGTTTCTGTGTATTAACTACTGTATAAGCAAATATTATAATTAACAAAAAAAATTTTTTTAAAGAGGGCCAATAAGGACACTGTACATAACAGTAGCATTCCGCCGACCCGCAAGTAGCGCCGAAGTGAGCGCATGATTACATTGTTTAAAGTCAGTCGTTATCGAGGTTTTGTAGCGAACGGCTCGCGTCGCGTAATGTGAGACGCTATACTAACTGTGCGGGTGTAGCAAGAAGTAAGAAGAAGAATGAACTTGTTTAACCATTGCGACGTATGTTTTAAATTGATTTGAACAGTGGGTTGAGTTACCAGAACAGTGAAGTGTGGCATCGAAGGTAATATAGTGTGGACTGATTTGGATAAAAAAAACTTTCCTTTTGTTTCTAAGAATCTTGCAATCGACGGATTACGAAGTTTCAATAGCCTTATCATCTAAATTCTGATAGTGGCCAACTGGTTCGATGTGTACTTTATTCAAATAAATGTGTGGAGAACAGATTTTCATTACTTTTGAAGATTTCTCTTAGTTAGTTATCCTCACACTTTTATCGGACTGGTTTGGACCCTGTCTGGCGACCGGCGGCGACTACGAACTCATTTATCCAACTTCGGGTGCTGTATGTTAGTAATTAAAACTTTAGCAAGCACGAAGTTCGGTCTACAGTAAGTATCAGGTCAACCACAAGAAAGGCAAGTAGTCTTACATGGCGACGAGTGACAGGACTGTGTGGTAGAAATCAGTACTAGGAGGAGAGACAATTTTTCTCAAATCCTAGGAAAACACACAAAAGAAAGAAAAGGAAAACTAGTGATATCAAGACGACGACAATCAAAACAGTGAGTGTCGACAATACCCAAAGGTGCGGAAGAACTCCCACTCGACGAAGGCAGCGCGGCTGGTCAAGGAGCAGCGGGGAAGACATTCTACATTGTTCGGCGCGGAGCTGGGCAGCCGAGACGACGAAGGCGGGAGAAAGAAGAATCGTCGTGCAGAGTCTCCGAAAGCTAAGAACGCGCTGTGCGCTGCTTGTTTGGCTATTTTTGAAGGCTTAAATCCTTTCCTAATTTTTTCTGATAATTTTCCTTTTTTTCTGTGAAATATCGAGGAAGAAAAATCGGACCAGATTTTTCTCTCCTAACTCGACAATACATTTTACTCTCCTTTGTCATCAGGGATGACAGAAGCAATTATTTAAATTCCACCTGTAGTTATGCCTATAGTGCAACCTTTTGTTTCCTTTTTCTTTAGATGGCATGCTTAGCTAGATAGCTTGCAGCAGCTGGCGCTTCGTAACGGCGTTGTTGTGGTTTGGTTGTCTGATTCGCGGGAAGCGAATTTGCCGTGTTTTGTGATCTTGTTTTCTGTGTAAAATTATAGTCATGCCGGAAACTGAGGGAAGCTCGAATGTAGATATGTCGGAAATGGTCCGAGTGATAAATGAGTTACTAAATTCCAAGTTGGAAACTCTAAGGTCAGACTTTCAGTCAACTACGGAAAGTTTAAAGTCCGAGATTAGTATGAATATTGAAACCCAAAATTCCAAGTTGGAAGATTTAAATACGAATTCTGAGATCTTAAATTCCAAGTTTGGAAATTTAAATTTGGATCTCAAATCAAGTACTGAAATCCTCCATGATAAATTTGAACATTTAAATTCAGACCTTAAGTCAAGCACTGAAATCCTCCATGATAAATTTGAAAAGTTAGATTCAGATCTTAAATTAAGTACTCAAACCTTTGATTCCAAGCTCGATAATCTAAAAGCTGAGCTAAAGTCTGACGCGGAAATGTTACATTCTAAGTCTCTGAATGAACACAAATCCCAAATAGCAGAATTACGTAAGGATATGGAAGAGTATCGTGCTTTGTGTAATATGCGAGCAGAGGACTTAGCAACCCAATTTTCCGATTTAAAACAAGAGTTAAAGTGTGAAACTGGTAGTTTGCGCCAGGAAACAGACGCCTTGCAAGAACAATATGCGCAGTTGCAAGAAAAAAGCGATAGTCACTGCCACCGTATAAAGACGATTGAAGGACAGTTCCAAACATTGCAAGAAGGTACCCGACAGGGCTATGCGGAAGTGAAATTTGGGATGAAAGAGATAACTGCGGAGGTGGAACAGCTGGATGAGAAGTTGGAGAAATTAAAAGTGTCAACTGCCGTATTTGTGGATGAGAGAATGAAGGTACATGCGCCGCTAATTATAAAGCAAGAAGTATTGAAACAAGTGCCGGGTGTAGTGAGAGAAGAATTCTGTAAATACAAAGAAACCGGAAAGGGCACCGTAATTCCTGTTCAATGCTACGACGAAAAGATTGATTGGGAAGAATTTTCGGACCGAAATGGCATCCATCCTGTAAAGTTTATTAAAAATTTCGAAAATTTTCCACCTTTTATGGCTGCTAGTGAGGAGAAGAAAATTAATATGGTAATAAAGCATTTAAGAGCAGGACCCCGACTGTGGGCAGAGCAATTAGAGGAGGAATTTCATCTTTCGAGCAGTTCAAAGAAGATTTTTTGAATCTTTACTGGTCGGCAGAGCGGCAGATCGCCGTAAAATCAGAATTAATGTGCGGTGACCGTTATGACCCGAGAAGAGGATCGCAAACCGATTTTTTCATGCGGTGCTATGCATCTTGCCGATACTTAGACCAGCCTCATAGTGAAGAAGAGTATGTACGAATGATTGCGGCTAGGTTACCGGAACAGACACAGCTAATACTTACTAGCCACAAGATCCGCTCCATAAAGGATGCTGTAGATATGCTGGGAAGATTAGATGTACAAGAGCAAAGAATGTACAGAACAAGATACCAGGGACAACATAACACTAATCATTTTCAAAATAACGGATTCAGACAGGAAAACCACCGAAGAGAAGGGAATAAAAATTTTCGGCAAGAACCGGAAAACTCAGGCCGGCAAGACGGAGTTCGAAAGGAAAACATAGAGGAAGGAAAATCTCATAGGCGGTTCCAGAATCATAACTACCGACCGCAAAATGAAGAACATAGGGTAGCAGTGGTTTCAGAAGACAATACCAGACATTTAAACTAGTGCCTGCCACTGAGAAGGCTTCGCCAGCGGCGGAGGCAGAAAAGAGGCCAAATACAGAGAAAATAGTATTAGTAAAAGAAGAAAAAATAGGCTTGAGGCGGAAAAAGGATCAACCAGAAATATGTCTATACGATACAGTATTTAATAACGAAGTTGAAGAGGAACCGACAAGATACGAGAAAATTTTATTAACCAATACAAGTGAAGAATTGAAGGCGGATGAGGTAGAAGATGAAAATGAATTTGATCAGGAAATGGAAGTCGAAGAATCTGAGATCAGAGGAGAAGGCGAAGATGACATTTTTGAAATTGAAAACGAAAGAATTCAAGAACACATTTGGAGAGAACAAAGGAAATTACGCGAGGGTGAGATGATGTTAATAGGAATTGATGGTTCGGAAAATATGGATACAGGCGAGGTAAGCCTGGACGGGATTAAAGTTGTGCGGAAGTCTTATGTATTTCATGACGGCGCAGCCGGCGAGCGCGACGGCAGCCAACACACGCGTAACAGTCCAGGCGTAAACAGTGTTGGTACCTGTGCCAAAAATAATTTGAAGCACGCGGCAGCCGCTGACGCGGTATACGAACAATGCGAAACATTTCTATCAACTAAAGCGAGCTATGGAAAGGAAAGATCAATAACAACAGACTACGGAACTTGTAAAGAAGATGTCGGGAAGCTGAAGCAGTCACAGATATATGAAGAAGAGAAAAGAATTGACAGAAAGTCAATAAAATGGAAGAGTAAAGATAAGTTGCGGCGGGACGAAGATTTACCATATAGTGACAAGCAATTAACGGACATTACTAGTACTTGCTACTCAGATTTGAATAATGAAGAGAATCTAACGGCTCGAAAATCACAAGTCTTTTCAGTTTACAATAACGACCCGAGAGAAGATTTATTGGAAGAAGAAGGAATTTTAAGGAGAAAAGAAGCCCGTACACCTACGGTTTTGGTGAAATTTAAGTCACGACAAGTAGAAGCCTTGATAGATTCTGGCGCGGACATATCCTGTGTTTCGGAAAACCTATTTCAAATCCTTGTGAATGAACCTGACGCATGTTTACACTCGGTACAAGGAATGACAGTTACGGTAGCAAATGGGGGTAAAATTAAAAGAATCACCCAGCAAATTCGAGTAGATGGTGAGATTGGAGGACACAGGATTGAAATAAAAGCATTTGTTATCCCTAAATTAACCGTTGATCTAATTCTGGGAGTCGATTGGCTTGCCGAGAAAATGGTTAAACTGGACTGGGAAGAGAATAGTCTGCAATTTATTACGGAAGGAAAAAGAGTGAATATAAGTTATGAAACCAAAATTCGTGAAGAAGGAAAGGAAGCGGTTCAAGTTAGAGTCATTTCAAGAGGAGAGGTGCAGGAGTTTGTATGCTATGATGAGCCTAGTGAGGAAGAAGTGCAGCTGTCACAATTATTGGTCGAAAAGGACAGTGAGGATTTAATGTCCTCGCAACAACAGCAGATGAAGATGAAAGCTCAGAGGAGGAAGAAGCGGCATGATCAAAGAGGGAAGGCAATCGACTATAAGCCGGGTGATCTGGTACTGGCGCAGACTCATTATAAGTCCTCTAGCGTAAACAAAGAAATTAGGAAGTTTAAGTATTTGTATGAAGGCCCGTATCGGATTGCTAGCTGCCCTAGGAAGAATTCCTATTTATTAGTGTACCCTGTTGGTCAAAATATCAGGGGTACTTTCAATGTTACTTCCCTTAAACCCTACAAAATGTTACCAGAAGACTTATCTGACTAAAAGAAGGGGACACCCTTTATCCTTATTTTTTTTCTAATTTTTATTTGGCGTAGGCCGATTACCTCATCGCTGCGGCGAACAAATCTTTAATTTTTTTTCCGGCTAAAGCCAATAAACTAAATCCACATTTCCACTCTCGTACCCTGCCTGAAAAAATGCCAAAGCAGCTGCAGCAACAACAGTAGGCATTGTGTAGTGCAGTGTAGTGCGTGAAGTGCTTCGACAAAAGTCGTATCGAGGTTAATGACCTCTACCAGTGTCGCAACCGAGGACTCCACCCATAGAGCCTACGGTAGAAGCGGAAATATTTTTTTTTGTCATGGTGTATATATGTTCTTTCTTTTCAGTTTTATTTTTGTGAGAGTTGACAGTCTATTTGAGAACTGTGACCACGAAAACTATGACAATTTCATGTGGTTCCTTCGTGTATTTTTTTCTGTATATGTTTTCTTGATGTTGTTTGTGTGCCTGTTTTTTTTTTGAATTTAAATATGTTAAATGGCTTTGTGTATCTTATGTTAGTAGGTTGGCCACACTTGAGAGTCTGAAACTTGGTATTTGTAAATTTTCTTTTTTATTGTAATGATAATTCTTCAGTTTCTTTTGAAAAAAAAAACCTGAACAATTATCACAAATTGGTAGTTGGGGAATGTAACATAACAGTAGCATTCCGCCGACCCGCAAGTAGCGCCGAAGTGAGCGCATGATTACATTGTTTAAAGTCAGTCGTTATCGAGGTTTTGTAGCGAACGGCTCGCGTCGCATAATGTGAGACGCTATACTAACTGTGCGGGTGTAGCAAGAAGTAAGAAGAAGAATGAACTTGTTTAACCATTGCGACGTATGTTTTAAATTGATTTGAACAGTGGGTTGAGTTACCAGAACAGTGAAGTGTGGCATCGAAGGTAATATAGTGTGGACTGATTTGGAAAAAAAAACTTTCCTTTTGTTTCTAAGAATCTTGCAATCGACGGATTACGAAGTTTCAATAGCCTTATCATCTAAATTCTGATAGTGGCCAACTGGTTCGATGTGTACTTTATTCAAATAAATGTGTGGAGAACAGATTTTCATTACTTTTGAAGATTTCTCTTAGTTAGTTATCCTCACACTTTTATCGGACTGGTTTGGACCCTGTCTGGCGACCGGCGGCGACTACGAACTCATTTATCCAACTTCGGGTGCTGTATGTTAGTAATTAAAACTTTAGCAAGCACGAAGTTCGGTCTACAGTAAGTATCAGGTCAACCACAAGAAAGGCAAGTAGTCTTACAACACCTATGTTCATTTTACATAAACTAGCATTTCCTAGAGTCCGGTGAATTACGTTACTCTGTTGTCATTTGAATAAATGAGGTACTTTCATAACGGTGGTTGGACAGAATCAAAAAATTAGTTATTTACTTATGAAAATGGGAAAACAGATATGAAACAGAAATCAAAAATCCGGAATGTAGAATGGGTCTTCCTGTCCATGTTCTATGCATTCTAAGTGTTTCATATTTAAAATGGGAATAGCCACCTTAATCCTAATTTTTCCTTAAGAGAACTGACAATAAGAAGATTCTTACAAAATTAGCTTTGAAGTTATTATGAGATAATTGGCATGGGGAATACTGAAACAACATTAGATGGAGGTCCATATACTTACGATATTCGTCAGGGTCTCTATTCCATAATGGAATACTTTTTTATAATGAATGAAACGGCAACGGCGTGGCCTGATTGCCAGAGCGTCTGACTGCGAAATGAATTTTTTCTTCAGTGTCTAACAAAGCCATCGATTTACTTTGAAGATTGATCGTTCGGAAGGCCCTCTCTACCAGGACCATTCATCCTGCTGTCAGTCACTACCCCAACAGGAAATGTCTTTGAAGCATGTGACCGGTGTGATGTACTATCCGTGTAACACTGATATATACTTGCTGGAACGATAATGTAGATCTATAGGTCAGTGTTTTTATTTCCACACACACCTATAAAACTTTCCAGGCAATGGCGAACTCCCTTGAAAAAACTGTGACCTTCGGTTTTTTTTTTACCTCCATTACTAGCGACAAAGGACAACAATAACTAATATTCACCATTGTGCGTGTTATACGCATGAGATAGTCGGTCTGCTATTACGTAAATCTTGTCGCGAACCCCCCTACGATCAACTGGCGATCCCCTAGGGGTTCGCATACCGTACATTGAGAAACACTCTAGATCAACTAATCCCTACACCTCCCCTTGTTTTACAAGCCACACACACAAACACTTATACAACCGTGTCTCCGATCATCGTATAAAGCAGAATACCTCAACTTTCTCCTTTTATGAACATAAATTAAAGCCTTTCACTGTATTCGTAATTTAAAATCGATTGACTACATAACTATTCCTTATTTTGGACAGTCGGTTGTTTTAAATTCGACCAAATGAAATTTAAAAATACGTCTGCTTTCTTCAAATAGTATTAATACTTCCAAGCATTATCACTGCATTTTGAATGATTTCGTAAGTTACCTTTGACATATTTAATGCGTTTTTTTATGTAATTTTTAGTAAGACTAGTTAGTGCAGGGCTTTTTTTCTGGCTGTGCGATTCATAATTACGTCTTTCACTTCATGTTTCCTATCTATATTTCACTAAGTTTATATTTTAGTTTTTGATTGGAAGTCTTGAAATACGAAGCGGATAACTCTACTTTTTTTTATACTTGTGTACACACAAATGTCATTTACTATTTTCCTTTAAAGATCTACAATACTTTGATTAAAAATAATTAAGATCTGACTACACCTAATTACCGTCCAAGGTTTCTACCATTGTAGATTGAGCTACAAAGTACTATAATATCAAGGTATTGTTCTTATTGTATTATATTTTGCTATTATCATTACTGTTGGTGGATGAATCTACTATGGCTTTCAGCTGAATCCCAAATAATGTGTCACCGGCTGAAGTGAAATATTATAAATTTCCAACTCAGATAATACGCATGAATTGAATCGTGCAACATTTTGTTTCTCATTCTAGCATTTACTCAGACAGTCAAATATTGTTATGCCGCGAATGGTTAATGATCTATGCTGAATTACCATAATCATGGAGGATAGTATACCTAGCAAAACAGATTTATGTAAGAAGCCAAAATGTGTCAGAATTATCAGTGTAGAAATAAAGAGACAATATAGTGCAACACCAATAGGAGAAAAACAAAATGCTCGTAGTTCAAGAAGGCATTAGTCAAATAGAGTAATCACAAATGTCTCACGGTAGCAGAAATATTGTAAAATAACATTGCAGACAAAATAAGGTATTATAAACTTTGGCGAAAAAGTGGAGGCAGCTAGGAGGGTTATTTTGTTATGTAGCTAATGTCTAATAACAACAGATTACTGCAACAGCAGCCTGCACCAGAAATAACAATGGACTGTATGTAAAAAATTTTGCTTCGAAGAAGAAAAGTGTTAATGATGTTGCAGGAATGAAAGAAATTGAACACAGGAATGTCACTTTAACAAACACCTAAGAAGCGGTCCGTTGATAATCAGAAGATTAGCACTGACGAAAGAGTCTAAATTATGTCAGCTTTAGTCGTTTGCAGAATAGTTTGCTAGAGAGCAGTTTACTCAGGAAAGAAGTTCCGTGGGCAGATTAAACCCCTAAATGAATAATTATAAAATCTAGAGCCTGAGATACGTAAAGAATAAAAACTAATATTGCTAAAGTAGTATTGCTTTAAACGATTAAGAAACATTATTTTACTTGCTTTCTAGTTGGGAAAAGGTTTTATTCCCAAACAGTCGTCTTTCGCTTCAGACGTAAGAATTTTAGCAATTTTCTAGTGGAAATGTAAGAACAACATGACCTCTCATTTTCGCACGTAGGAGACAAGATCACTATAGCCTTCTCTGCGATGTAAAAGGTACAAAAATAAACTTTTTACACTCGTGCAAGTTGGCTTAACGTTTCATAAAATGCTTAATCCCGTGATGAGCGGGATTCTGGAACCAGGACCACGGCAACGAATTTCAAAGTCACGTGACCGGGAAGATTTGCCGACAGAGCCCACACAGATACAAACTCACTCTGAATTCTGCGAGTCCCAGCGCAGAATTAAATCAGCTGTGGAGAATTCCATTAAGCAGTAGGACCGCTAGAGGTGCGAGTCTGTGCTGCTACGGTTCTACGAACTGGTTCTACATTTAACAAAATAAAACCTACAGATAGGAGCCATTAATGTTGGATTAATACAACAAATATGGAGTTCAAAAATTAACTTTCTATAAGCTTTGAATTTATAAAGTACTCTGTTAGTAAAAATCACTGTAAACGAATAGAATTTTTCATTTTTTTCCCTTCAGTCACTGCGAAATTACTACAAGTCACGAAGAATTAAGTGTTTAAATTTTTTTTTTACAATCCTGACAAAAGTTATCAATTTTTAACGACAATTGTTCGTCACTGTGTACATAGTCTATTAAATATGCCACTTACAAAGTAATTATTCGCAAAATGCAAAGTTAACTGCAAAGTCACTGATATAATTGAGGCTCCCCTCTTTTGGAACTGGAGGGAAATAAAAGGGTTGGTCTGAGTGAAATTCCCTTTCTGAAATCATTCCTCTGCGTCAGCAACAACCTAGGTGAATGCTGGGATCCTGATTATTTTATTAAAAATACCGAATTTAAAAACAAGTTAAAACATTGTAACATCTTACATAATTCGCGAACAAATGACTCATTCTTCCCTTAAATTGTTTTCAATGATCTCCTCTGTTGGGATGATGGTAAACCTCATCATAAAAACAATTGAAATTATTACATGGAATATACCTTAAGATCAGGTAATAACGTATTATCACTAAGATGCAATACGGCACTTCTAGTCTATCACCATTGTTCTTATAATAATAAATGGAATTTAGAGAAGAACCTGCGTACTGGCCAAAATTCTCGCGTCCAAGGATTGTTATATTCCACAACAATTATCTTACGATTATAAACCTGGCTGATTAGCCTGTAATTATAATGTAGGATAATGCATAAATTATTAAAGTAGCAATTGGTATCAATTAGTTAAAATAAAGAAAATATACGCGAACACCTAATTCTAATCTGAACAAGACAGGAAGGCTTCCCACCTAAACCGAAAAATATGCATATTACTATCCTACTATATTCAAAGAAATTATTCTCACAGACGTACTGGAATATACCAAACAACTAAAGCTTTTATTTCAGTTTCAAAACCTACATTCTCTGCTAGACGAATGATTTCTTTAAATTTTCATTACAAGTTTCAATCATTAAGACATGTTATATGCATCTGTTAACTACACGTTCACACAAAATCTGTTACCGACAGAAAATGAAAGTTTGTATGGTCATAATACGACAAGCGATTAAAGTAAATATTCTTAAAGTCGTATGCCACACTGAATTGTGTGGTGTATTTGCCACGCAGTAATTCTCCACAACTTTTATGTAGCTAACAGTGTACGAGAAAGTGTGGAATGAATTTAACTGAACAACATGCGATTGATAAGAGCACATAAGGAAAAATAATGTGATATTTCAACTAAAAATAAATTGGCTAACAGCGTTCAGAGAGTAGCTCAATCTTAAGGTGGACATGCAGAAAAGTTTTAAACCGGCAGATTTAACTCCCACTGATTAAAACAATGAGAGTATTGATATATGTACTCAAATTATAGACATCACAAAATACATATAACTATTAAATCCGGATTAATGTTGATATTTGGCGAAGAAAATCTCAAACAAACCCAGTATTCTACGCACTTACGTTATCTGCTATCCTCGACACAGAGAATGCAAACAATTTTTTATCAGAAAATATACTACACCATTACTTTTTAAAATTTAAGGAAAAGAAATTTGATAATACGTATAATGGCCACAAAAACTAAAAGAAAGCGAAAATTAAATTTAATCAACTAATATGGTATTGTTTTGAAGGAAGAAGTGACATTAAGAGCAAAAACAAAATATTCTTGGATATTACTCTTCAGTGCTTCTACTACCCCTGATTTAATTTAAACGAGAATAATTAGATGCTCCTCTCTGCATTGTTAATGAAAAAATTACATTAGTTTCGTTTAAGAATACCATAAATCTTTGCGGAGAAAGTAAATAATACCATTAACTGGATATTCCAATTAATGAGTATAATTCTGATTCATTTTATTAATGTGGAGACATATTACGCTGAAGGGTTTAATACTATGCTGTGATCAACTGATCTATTCAGGTTTCTTCCACAAACACGAAGCATCGTTTAGTGTTTTAGACGCAGGCAGCCTTCCAGCTACGTCATAAACCGCTACCTGAGATTTAGCGTAACGACAGATTTATGGCGGCATTTTAAGTAAAGCGCACTTAGTATACATAAATATGCTTTAACACGCCTTCCTTAAACCCCGTATATTGCTTCACTAGTACAGGTTATGGCCCATTAAAGTGGAACCTATACCAGATAAGCTTTGATTCATAAAAATTATGTTTACGTTGACGACGCAGGTGACAGGTATTGATTAAAGTCTTGCGCTAAATATTCTAAAGCGCTGTGGTGAAATATCACCTTAATCACCAGGTGAATTTCACATATAATGCCCCCAACATTTTGCTATGTTGTTAAGATATTTTTGTGACTACCACAATAAACGTTTATTGAAGTATGTGCTTGTTACGTCAACTTTCAAATTCATTATTCACAACAATCTTGATTACTTACAGTTTATGTTTATGTTTATGGAAAAACAAAACCCTTATCATTTCTTTTGCTTGAGTTGTTGTATATTATTGAAAAAGTAAAAGGTTTCAAAGTTATGCACTTGTTGGAGAGAGTGATGAGGGGATGTACGAGAGAAGTCAAGGAATTGGGTTACAAAACTTTGGTCAGACCATTGCTCGAATATGGTAGTGTAGTATGGGACCCTCATTTTACGTATCAAATACAGGAGTTGGAGAGGGTGCAAAAAAGGGCTGCTAGATTTGTTTCTGGAAATTATCGCAGAATGCAATCAGTGACGGATATGATAAAGGAGCTGAAATGGGATTCATTGCAAGACAGGAGTAGGATGAGGAGGGTCATGGGAGTGTACAGGGCATATACTGGCGATGAGGCATGGAAAGATATTGCAATAGGTATGAAAAGTAGTGCATGGAAGGGAAAAGATGACCATGACCACAAGCTGGCACTCGATTTCAGGCACAAGGGTGTGGGAAGATTCTCTTTTTTAGGTAAGGGTGTCAGGGATTGGAATGAGTTACCAAGAGAAATGATGAATAATTTACCGAAAACTTTGAAGGAATTTAAAGATAAAATTTGTAGAGGGCAAATGTAGGTAGGTACAGGATAGGGGGAAGATGGGTGTGTAGGGAAATTGCCACCGGAGCCTGTGCTCCATTGCAATTAAATTAAATTAAATTAAATTAAGTAGCAATGAAAAATTCAAATATTTCTTTGTAAACAGTAATATTTACGAAACATGCAGGTTGTTAATTTTAATTAAAATCACAACAGCCAAATGATGTTATCAAATGTATTGAAATTAAAACAAAATGACGACTGCATTCAAAAACTGTATAACATGTAATTAAATTGTCAGATGGATATCGTGATCTTGTCTTTCACCATTGCCGGTTCACCCTCTCCCCCACTTCTCAGACAGCACACAGAGAAACGCATGTTAGGTGCCAACGGTACCACTACCGCTGTGTGAAAATGCGGCCTGATTATTGCAGTTTATCAGCGTAGGTGATAAATTAGAGGTAAGATGCATTTTAGTTAAAAGCAAAATGCTGTTCAGTTTTTTCAACATGCTCCTGTCCGAGTTCCACAAACTTCCTACATCAACATTCCAATATTATGCTACACTCGAAAAAAGTGTTTCCGAAGGGTGTCAACAAATTTAAAGTGACAGCACGTGTGACTTGAAACTGGAGCAAGACAAAATATTTTTAAACTTTTGAAGTGGATGAAAATCTAAACA
Source organism: Vandiemenella viatica (assembly GCA_031002005.1). Taxonomy (NCBI): domain Eukaryota; kingdom Metazoa; phylum Arthropoda; class Insecta; order Orthoptera; family Morabidae; genus Vandiemenella; species Vandiemenella viatica. Next base: position 71,568,599 of record CM061920.1, read on the forward strand.
GGCCCAACCGGGTGAGCAGAGGGATTGCGATAGCAATTGAAGCCCACAATAATTACCTGTTACCAGCCACACACTTGACAACTTCTATTAATAACTGTTGCCAATTTCATTAGAACAACTATTCTCATCCTGTGTTTCGTGAAAATTGGACAGATGCGCAGCAGGCGGAATATTAAATCGTTAACTATAACTGGATTAAAGATAAAAAAAAGTATTAGTAAATTTTTTAAAATAAAATAGATACCGCAGTAGTACTGTATACTATCACAAGCGGATATTAGCTATAAGCCAAGCTTTCTAAAAAGTTCGGTATTTCCAGGGTCTAAGGATATGATTGTATTGCTGCTATAATAGTCTGTTCACTACAAAACATTTTTAATCGGCAACAAAGGGTGCGGCGTTCCTTTGAAGATTAAGCTAATCACTGTTTTATGAGGATGTTATCACAGATGAATGTCTCTAAGAGATCGCAATACGTGCCAAAAACGACTGGTAGAGTAGATATAATACACACTTAGAAAAGAAAAAAAGATCCGTAGATTTTTTTATTTATAGTTTGCTGTTCCTTGGGACAAAAATGGTTGAACACTGCTTCAGAGTGTTAGCGTAGTATGCCCCATGATGGTTCCAGGAAATCTAGAAGTAGAACACTCTCAGAGAAGAAATAAAACAGACACTAAATAACGGGCTTGGTTTTCTTAGGAGAGGGATTGTTTGCTTGATTCAGCGACAGATAGCTGGTCTCATCAATATGCTCAAGTTGTGCAACAAAATCTGTTGGAATTGCATCAAGAAATCACTAGATTTTTGAGAGATACATCTCTCATTATTGTCTTCTGATGTGCTCCCAAATGGTTTGACACTCGATGGCCGGAAACATTTTATAAGACCAAATACTTTGTCAAACGCGATACACTGTTGTACTTGAAATGTCTGATACCTCCTGAATATGTCGGTATGTGAACCTTCTATTTTCCATCGCCAAATCATGTTCTATGTCAACATTTTACTGACTGGTTGTCTCGATTAGCCTTACAGCATTAATATCTTCTCCATTGCTGGCACGCCACCATTAAATTCAGATTCCCAATCTTTACTGTGCTGCAAAAACCCTGCTGACAGCTTCCTGGATTCAACCTACCTAAAAATGCTGTACGACACTGAACTGTGAGAGAACAGGTCACTGTAGATGCAACTATTGTATCCACAAGTGGGGAATAATAGAGAACCTTTCTTCTGACTGTTGGGACAACCAGTGAAGTATCTACCACGTCACCATGGAATTCCGACTTAGGATATTCAGTGTTACAACTAAACTGCTTCATGAAACAACTACACAGCAATCTCCTAAAATCAATCTGTAGAAACGTCTATTGTAATTCAGTAACATTACTATCTCGGAATTTGTGCCATAAAATTCAAATAAATAAATTACTTTGCTGTGCACAGGAGAATCCTCCCTTTATGATTCCACCAAATCTACACGAATTTATTTTTACGGCTCTTTTTTAAAGAAATAATTTATTTCGGGCAGATTTTTTTTTTTTTTCATTTCAGAATGAACGTACCCTTTATCCGCTTTCTGCACCTAGACAGCATTAAAGAATTTGCGTTGCTTTCATAACTCTTTTAGGGTGTGGAGAGAAGAAGACATCGATGCCATTGACGGCAAAGATCCTTTCAGAGACTGCGATGTGACGAGCTCTCAGATACTCGACCCGCGCAATCAGCTAATTGCGAGCAGGTCGTTTGCCACCTAGGCATCCATGGATCACGAAGTCTGTTCAAGATTCGGGATCCGAACTTGAACGAGTGCAGTCCTAAAAGTTTCACAACAGTTCTCCCATTAGAAGAAAACTTGTGTCCTCTCCCATTAGTGTTCTATGCCTTATACTGTTATTTTTACAGCCTATCAACAAGTCGAAGCACTATTTGTTTTACGCCCAACTGCATTTGTAATCTTCTTAATTTGATGAACCTGTGTACCACTTCACTAAAGGATATAATATAACGTTAACTATGATTTTACTAATTCCATAATAAATATGGAAGGTTTAGCGGTTTTCTGTTCATGAAGTGTGAATTTAATTTCATAATAATTATCTTCTGTATTTGTGGAGGGCAAGTAGCTAAATATTTTGCGACACTAAACGAATTTTCATAAAATATTAATTCTCGATATGTGAATTTCCTTTTTTATCGCACTTCCAATGGTCCAGTACATAAAATTATAAAACAAGATCTTTTTAGGCCTCCACAAAAACAAAACACTTGAACGCCTTAACTTTTGAAGATAACCAGACCACTGAAAATTATTAGGGATTAAGAAGAAAGGTAACGGATTTATTGACCGGCGAATTAGATTTTTTTTTTTTTTTTTTTTTTTTTTTTTTTTTTTTTTTTTTTTTTTTTTTTTTAGTATTTAAGGAAAAATTAATTAAGAAAAATTGTTAGCGTCACTCAAAATTCTATCTGCGTATTCACAAATTGGATTAGCAACTCGTGTTCGACATGCAACATCTCAAAACTTTTTCTACTGAGAGCGTTTTTCTAACAGAGACAGAATGTTCAACTCTTCTCCACAACTACGGACTAACTTTGTTTTTTTCTTTACGGATTCGTAGACTTCCTGGTCATTAGATCCAGGATAGGACTAGGGATAAAGCATCATGGCCTTATGTTGAAACCATCCCGGCTTCACTCAGGAGTGGTTTCAGGAAACTGCGGAAAACCGAGTTCTGGATGGCCTGACGGAGATTTGAACTACGTCCTTCCGAATGCCAGGAACGAAGGTAACCCCTCACCCAGCGATTCTGCACACAGGAACAGAGGCCCTGACGTTATAAGCTATCATATCACTTCACTTATTTCATTCAGTTTTAATGCGTAAAAGTCCTGATTGAAAATATTAAATCATTTCAACATAGAAACATATATCTACTGATAGAGCAGAATATAGTTAACATTTTTAAAATTAACATGATGATGTTGGAAGTAAACTGATGAATATAGTTCTTGATTGTTATTTTTTGTGTGTGTAAATTACAGCTGCTCAAGTAACGTGGTATATTGTGTATAATAACAACAAGAAGAAAACCGGATCTTCCACATTCTAATTGCTTTACATCTCTAAATACTTTCCCCTCTCTTTCTACTCCCTAGCACCAACGAGTATCGTTAAAGACAGCGGAAGTGATGGGAGTATCGTCATCTGTTTACGAAAATTGTAAGATTTGTGTTGACGGTTGCTATGACATTCTACATCTACATATGTACTCTGCAGTTCTCAAATTTGTGGGTGGCAGAGGGTTCTTTGCACCAAAATCAATCTCTACTCTGTGAATTCCATTCCCGAATAGCACGTGGAAAGAAAAAAATACATATAAGCATCAGTGCGGCGTCATATTACTCTAATCTTATCACTCCAGTCGTTGCGACCCAAAGAGGTTGGTGGACGAAATAATTCATCACGTTCGTAAATGATAGTGGGTGTACGCACGTTTAGAAATAATTTCAAACGAAGCCTACGTCGTCTGTCTAACACAGTATCCCAGTCCAATCTACGAATTAACTAGCTTTATCATGGCTTTCGATAACCTCAAAACCATCGTACATACGACCAAAATTTCTTTGGCTTTTCTATAAAGAAATTAACAAAGGACCCGTGCATCGCATTTTAAACATGTTTTCATAACTCATATACTATTTCTAAGTCACTACGGCACCCTGTCCTTCTTGAGCTTGCGTGTATCCTCGTTTGCTTTCTCAGTAATCTGTCGACTTCAAGCTTATACCACGGCGGTCATTATCCTCCTTTACTTTCCGTTTCGGTATATGAATGACCATACTTCCCCTGACTCAATTCTTCAACAGTGCTTCTTGTTAACCTGGTAACTAATATTCAGGTAAATTTTAAAACACTCCTTTGATGGCTTATTGAATCTGTACACATTCTGTTCTTGTTCCCCTTTTCGCTCAGTTATTGATTTGAGGGTTGCAATTACCACTTTGTCGTCACCTACTCTTGTGGTCACTTAGTCCTGCGGTCGTTGAAATGTCAATGAAAAATTCTGGCCTGATGGTAACCACAAGATCTAAAATGTTTTCGCTACTGTTATGACACCGCTTTGGTCTTTTAACCAGCTGTTCGAAATGGTGATCTGAGAACTGATCGAGAATAACTTCAGACGCTTTCTCACCCCTAACTCCGGCGGTGAGATCTGAACACAGGACCATCGTTCCTCACCAAACGTACCCAGCCAAACTGTATGATCCCACGATTCCGTTATAAATTTTCACCCATCACTCCTCTAGCTGAACGTAATTCACTTCATCACTGAACGCCCATTCTCTCCCAGTACTACTCTCTCACCAACAATTTTATCAAAATTTTCTCGCCATTTACTTAGCAGACTTCTTCTGAATACTTTTCTGTGTAGTCAACGTTATTTCTCACTTCAAAAGTGAATCAGGAAATATGTCACTACATTAATTAATTTCCTCCTTCCCCCTTTTTTTGTGGAATGTTCACTATTTTCCCTTATTTGAATTTGTATTTGTCATCAATATGTTGAAATATTTAACTTTGAAATGACACACGTATAGGAAAATAACAATCAACTGCAGGCCCATTTCACATTATCAGCTTCAGAGCTATACCTTCTCAAATGGTATGCAGACATGCACAGTTAGCTGCCCTGGACTAGTTATTTAGGGGCCAACCATATGAAGTTTAAAATAATAAATGACCTAGTAGAGATACTATATGAACGAGCTAGTAAAAACGTTGAACGATCCACTCAGAGTAATGAACCGCGCAATAAGAACAATGAATAAGGAAGTAACCACAATGAATGGACAAAGAAGAATTAATTAGGTAGTAATCACAGTGACGCGTTCATTTAACTCAGGAGCCCAGTTGGAGGTCATAGAATAAAAGTAAAAAGTAGGAACTGAGTGTTAAGAACGGAAAAAGTTTGCCCATTTTGTAGCAAGCGCAATTTTAATCTGAGGATTGCAAACTTTTTTGAGTAAAACACAGCTGTAATTTTAAAAGCTTTAGAAAGAAACATTTCACAACTTTTACTGTCCTCCTTTTTACTAAATGTTTAGCAGGTAACAAAAAAAATTGTCGTCTGTGAACTTTATCAAATCACTGCTATTTCACTCCATTTAATTTCTTTCCAGAATGTGTCATTTTCTTCTTATGACACACGTTAAAACAAATAAATTAGTTTATACGACACGTTAATTTTTTTATTTCAGTTTTTTCATATTTCTAGAACTCCTGACGCCGTATCTCTTAGTTTATGTATATATCTATTCCAGATTATTTTTAAGCAAAAAGGAGATTTATTAAAGCTCTTTTGTTGGAACACTTCATTGAATTTCTTGCTACAGTAGTAGATTTGTGTGAAAAATTACGACACTAAAAGTATGAAATACTAAAATTAGTGTAAAAAAATTTATAAGCATTAGCCTTCTTTTGTATGGCGGGTTTCCAACATTTTTCAATACGGCGATTATTTGGTTACTAAACCGCATTGTGTCAATCTTCTTACTTATTAGTTACTTTCTATATATTTGGAATAATTAAATATATGTACAGTTTCATAGCTAACTGTTAATCTCGCGGAATTGTCCCATAAAACAAATAACTAATGAAAACCATACTTGTGGGATATATTACATGCATTACATTCAAAGCAGATCAATAAAATTAACGAAACTGATATTTTTCTTAACATAAACATAACGTTAGTAAAAGCTGTCAATTATTGTTCACATGTAACAAAAATGTTTTTGGAAGATAAAAGAAGCACTTTGAAATGAGGACATTACAGTGTTTGGACTGAGCACCGAAGTTATAATTTCACATGATGTTTCGTTTCTAATGGAAACTGTGTCTTAGTCGGTCTGTGTATGATAGACTATCAAATAAAAACATAACATGTTACAAAATGCTTTGATATGTATGTGATTGAATTACGGCATGCATTAATTTTACCGCAGTAATGGTGAATAGGCCTACTATTGTTATCCGATGAATTCGTTTCCACAGAAAGAGATATCGGATAATACTTCATACGCAGAAATAGTGATCAGCGCTGATTTAATAAAGAATCTTATTTATCGTTGTCACAATCTGATATTATTTTATCTTCGACAAGGAGTACGTTGTGTATTCAATATATAAGTCGATTAGAGGATATCAACTAAATTTTCATGCAAAGGCGCATGCTTAAATAAAATTATAGTTTAAAAACTAAAACACGCTCTTTTGTAGCAAAGTGAACTAAAAGGTTAATCCTTAAACATAAAACATAAATATTTTGTTCAATAGCACTAGGTTGTCTCAAAATTCAGTATAAGTTTTTTTGTTAATAAGCTTAAAACAAGAATAAAGTCCGTGATTAAAAAATCAACTTGAATGTAAAAATAGTGTGGGATGCTAGACAGTAATCTTAAATTTTTTATTGCTAACTGTTCGTAAAGATAGAGTAATTATGTATAAGTAAAGAGCACCCCACGTTTCTTAATACGTGTGCCAAATTTCAATCAATTCGGGCGTGAAGAAATGGGTGAATATTGAAAAGAAAGATTCCATTCCATTCTACAATTTTTATATTTTTGCTTTAAAAGTAATGTGAATAGGACAGAGCTGTGGTATTATTGTGTTGTCATCGGTTCTCAATACATGTGCAACGTTTTGAACAATTTGTACATCTGGAATCGGGTTAACATTCAATTGCAATATTCCATTACATTCAACAATGTTTCTATTTTTACTGTCAAAGTAATGAGAATAGCTGGAAGTTGCTATGAAATTATTGTATAGTATCCTAGTATTAATAAATGTGCGAAATATCAAACAACTCGGACTTCTGTAAGAGAGAGAAAATTGAGTTTAATGATTCCGTTACATTAATACATACACATAAATACAGTCAAACGTGTAGAAAAACAGTGTATAGTAATTACGAAGATCAATAAGTAAGAAACTGCAGCCAACACTCCTGCTGACCTCCACGTCGCCGGCGGCTGATTATGTTTGGTGTGTCTGAAATACGGCCACGTTTACGAGCGCGGCGCCATATTGCACGTGGTTCAGGCATCCGGCGACCGGACGCGGCTCCACAGGCGTTATCATCATATCATATTTAAAGGCGCGCCCACACAATAAGGGCCGCCGGCGGCTTTAATAAAGCAGTATAGCATGCCGGGCAGACCCCGTAAAGGCACAAAACTCAGCCTGCGTCGAGGACAGACCGACTAATGGCTCACCACTCGCAGGTATTTGTATACACTGACAACGTAACTGGCCTCAATCACACGAGAGATCAGAATTTCTACGCTTAATACAGCTAAAAATAGCAGTTAAAATAGCAGTTCTTTAAATCGATTTTTTAGCTGGTTTCGTGAAATACTCTCTGGATTGACACCATCATAACAGTAACATAACAAACTGCCATATCACCAGAGTTAGATTACGGAACAATCGGTTCAAATAATGCGGTTAGCATGTCGTTAGGCTTTTCAGGGCTTTCAAGTTGTTTCTTTCACTCACACTGTGACTATCCCCAGTTCCAACTCAGTATGACCACTCTCACGAAAGGATTTTTATAATGAACGGAACGCGGACAAGTATAACTCATTCTCTTTTCTTATTATACAGGGTGTTACAAAAAGGTACGGCCAAACTTTCAGGAAACATTCCTCATACACAAACAAAGAAAATATGTTATGTGGACTTGTGTCCGGAAACGCTTACTTTCCATGTTAGAGCTCATTTTAGTTTCGTTCTTCCACATACGCTCAATGGAGCACGTTATCATGATTTCATATGGGATACTCTACCTGTGCTGCTAGAAGATGTGCCTTTGCAAGTACGACACAACATGTAGTTCATGCACGATGGAGCTCCTGCACATTTCAGTGGCCGATGGATTGGTAGAGGCGTACCAATTCCATGGCCCCCACGCTCTCCTGATCTCAACCCTCTTGACTTCCATTTATGGGGGCATTTGAAAGCCCTTGTCTACGCAACCCCGATACCAAATGTAGAGCCTCTTCGTGCTCGTATTGTGGACGGCTGTGATACAATACGCCATTCTCCAGGGCTGCATCAGCGCATCAGGGATTCCATGCGACGGAGGGTGGATGCATGTATCCTTGCTAACGGAGGACATTTTGAACATTTCCTGAAACAAAGTGTTTGAAGTCACGCTGGTACGTTCTGTTGCTGTGTGTTTCCATTCCATGTTTAATGTGATTTGAAGAGAAGTAATAAAATGAGCTCTAACATGGAAAGTAAGCGTTTCCGGACACATGTCCAAATAACATATTTTCTTTGTTTGTGGGTGAGGAATGTTTCCTGAAAGTTTGGCCGTACCTTTTTGTAACACCCTGTATAATAATTTTAATTTTGATCTTTATATCGAAAATAATTTAGACAGCATCAAAACAAATATGGGTAGTAACGTATCGTTTCTCTATTAAACAAAAGAATACGCTACAACAATCACTTTCAGCAATCACTAATGTTTTAAACCCTGATACACCATCTTGTACAAATGCGTAATTTTATGTATTAAACACCACAAAACGAGAGCAAAATTCGAACACTCTCATCACACATATTGTAGCCATTAACACCCAAAGACATTTTTTGATTACATTAAAATAGTCAACAACTGTAAATAAAAATATAGTAATGACCTGGTGACAGGGTTTTTACTGGCTGCGCATTCCGTCCCTGTTGTAGACGCCTTAACCTAACCCGGTTGTCCTACCGGATACAGGGGACCACGGAATTCAACAACTGATGGAAATAAAATTGTTCAATAGACAGTAGCTTAATAATTCTTGTATTTGAATGATAATGTCACATTTTTAATAATCCGTACAATGCAATTAAAGTATCAAAAATCTACAACATACTCAAAACTTACACAGACAGCCTATCAGAGAAATAATATATACTGATAATTACGATGTAATTTATACCACACACAGACCTTTGTTCACTTTAATTAAACTGCATAAATAGTTTCAAATGAAATCTGGAAATTTTTCTGTCTGTATACGCATCCCAAAACTGATGCATGGAATTCAAAGGATTTAAATAAAAAAATCAGCAATAACTTATGTGATTGATGATAATAGCTGATACCAATCCTTCAAATAAAATTTCATAATTTAATTAAAGATGGCACAGTGATAGTTTATATACCGAAAATATTAATACATTTACGTAGTAATCATCATAAAATTTATGCAAGGAAAGAAAAAACGTAGTGGTTGTGATTTTATAAATAATTCCGTCAAAAACAATGTTTTGGTGAATTTAGTTTTTGACGGAATTAGTTATAAAATTATTGTTCAACAACTGCGGTAGTATGGCCTACCACCATATTAATATCGTAGTGGCTGTTTTTATCACTGTGCTCTCTAGACATAATGTATGCAGATATAGTTCACTTACATGTAAACACAGAGCAATACAGACCTATTGTGTGCGATAAGCGTATGTTCAAATACAGTAATTCAAAGTACGGTACATTGATTTTGCGATACGAATAGGGATTTTATATTATAGTTAATATAAAAGTAACTTAGTCCACGAAAGTAGGTTGGATCCTCTCGGAGGAGCACTGTGTCAGAGGCAGGACGGCTACTTCCTTTCCTCCGGGACCTACAGTCAACGACGGAACTACATGGCACAGTTCATACAATATATATGCTAATAAAACAATCTTCCCGTTCACGCGCCAAATGACTTCAAATTTTGCTAGAGAATTTGCCAAAAATACTGAAGTGTGCCTGTTGGTCATTTACAAGAATAAATTCTTCCAGTAGTGGTAGATGCAAGAGGTAATATAAACAAATAAAATAGACCAACACCTTTAAAATATTTAGGTACAATTTAAATTCAGAAGTAAAGTTGGAGAAGAAAGGAAGAGAAAAAAATTAGAGGACTGCTTCTCTGTTTCTCTTACTTACACAAGATTTCTTTCATAGTTCAAAATCCCACGTAGACGAAGTCGTGGGCACAGCTATTCTTCTATTAAGTCTGACCCACAGATAGATACAAGTAATTGAATGTTTTTAGAAATGTATTACAAAATTATTATATTTTTTGCTGTGATATGTATTTTGTTTCTATAAGCACTATTTCTCTGGGAAATTATGTTATAACACTCAGGTGACATGATCTTTAATGATCTACATCATATTTGTTGAATTGTGGTGATATGTTGAAATTGTTTTTTTAAGTTATCGATACAATACTCATGGTAAATATATTGTTGGAATTCATAATTACGTATCAAAGGTAAACATAATTAAACGTATCTGCTGCTCCGTCTGAAAATATGTAGATAAAAACATTTAAGAATTTAAGTCTCATTAACATGATGGTCTTATATGTAAACGATGTGTGTAGTCAAGTGTTCAGTTTGCTATTTGGGCAATATGCCTACTATTTAAGTACCCCTTTGTTCTCCTTAACTATGTCCGATACCAGCAATGCGTGGGCTCTTTGCAAACAATGTATGCGCGACTTGAGCCAGAGATCGCGCCTGCCTTATATGCCACCATGATTCCGAGAGGAGGGTATAGCAATACGGGAGCGTGCACAAAATACGTGGCTCGCTCCAGGGGAGGGGGGAGAGGGGTTGGCTGGAAGGCTACGCTTAGCTACGTGGGGGGAGAGGCGGTTCCGAGCCAGGCCACGTAGCTTTCCTTTCATAACATTTTTCACAGTTAAGATGAGGAATAGAACTCACAACAGCATGTGAATATTTATTTCCCTCAGTTAATTACCTTCGTATGCGATTTACAATCGTCTGACAAAAGAAAACAGTACAAAATGCATTCTGCAATCAAAAGGGAAAAGAAGCTACGTGCTACGTAGGGGGGGAGGGGGGGGTGAGGCAAAAGCCACGGTTGGCTACGTAAGGGGGAGGAGCTGAGGAGCTGTTCACAGGAGGCCAAAATGGAGCTACGTGGTTTATGCACGCTCCCTAACTTCTGAACTATGCACAGGAATAAAGCAGAATTTAATTTGTTAATTAAACTTGCTGACCTCTAGGAATAACATAAATTTGAGGCATATAGCGCAATCTAGAACAAAGAGATGCGCCGAAACACTTCACGTTCGGCGTTAAAATTGTATTTAAAAAAACAAAAAAAACAAAACAGAGAAAATCGCCAATATTCTACTTTTCTCATGATGGGTGAACTATACGTGTAAGAAGTTATGTAAGACGACGGGAATTCCTGTAGAATAATTATGACGGAGTGTCGTAGCTGGTTAAAAACCCTTAATTACAGTAACTTCCAAAGTAAAGAGAGGAATAAAGCGAAAATTGGTCAAGTTTAGTAAACATCATTTATAATGAAAATCTGTGTCACATAATAATATTGGGTTTGAAAGAGTTTCCACATTTGTGTAAAATAAGGGATAAATATTCGGAAATCAAGTCTTATCTGTGAACAAAATTATAACTACGGTAAGAACTGTAAAGATTTGTCGATAATCAGTAAGTAAATGACAAAATCGATTACATTTTCATATAAATAACTTCAAAACTAAGACAGGAAAGAAGCAAAATTTAATGCATTGACTAATCTTGCTTACCAATCTTGGGGCATTCAGAATAATAGGATTGAAGATATTAAGATAAAATAAAGAAATAAATTAAAAATGCCCTGGCTCGCTTCGAGAATGTGTACCTTAGTGAAGCGTAAGATTCGACATGGCAGACGTACTAAGGGCAAGCCATATTTTTGTTTTATTTTCGAAACGCGTTTCATTTGTTTCTTTCACTGAACCTCTGCCAACAATTTCCAGTTGAATGTATAAGATTTAACCTGCTTACATCTACTTTTCAGTACATTTCCTGCATAAAATTATAATTTAAAATTATGTTATGCTTATTATCCAACTGTTTTGTGAGCTTTATTTTCAACCTTAACAATATCTGCGCTGGTTTAACTCTGCAGATAAATCTCCGTTAGCAGAAATGGGGTTAAACCGCACTGTAGTCTACTGTTTATATTTATAACTTCCGTTTCTTTGTTGCTTGATAAACATTCTGAACGTGTTCATCTTAATGCTATTTGGCGTGCTATGCGTGCATCCGTATATCAGTATTATATATGGGTCTTAATTTGGTACGAATAATATGCAGCATTCAGTGCCATTACCAGCACGAACGAGATAATTTAACGGGCTGTTGTATCGTTTTGTCGAGAGTTCGATAGAAATGTTTGAAGCAATGGGTAACACACACATCGACATATACTCACATTAAAAAAAAAAAGTCAGCAGTAATTATACAGCAATTTTAGTTGTCTGTTAGCGTACTATCAGCAGAAAATTTACGGGTCAGGAGAAGACGATGGTGGTGATAACTGTTCCAGAAGCAATTTATACCTAACTGGCGGATCCACTCCTCACCTCACCACCCTCCCCTATCCTACCTCTCCGAGATGACCGCTGCATCCATGTAAGAGAGTGGCAATTTCCCCTTCGTATGTAGGGATAAGGGCAATGCAGAGGGGGGGGGGCAGAGCAGTCAGTGAGCCGCCTCTGTTAACTGAACTCGCTGTAATTATGAATGTTTGCACAACATGACAGATGGCGTTGTAGTGTTGCGTCGTTCTCATCCACCGCGCCCGTTAAAAAAGCTCATTTGTCATTCCCGTTACAACAGAGCACAATGTGAGATGACGTGCAGTTCAAAAAATTGAAGGGGGTAGAGCATGTCTTGCACCAAGGTGATTTATCCTCTGATGCATTGGCATGAGAGAAGCAATAATGCATATGGGAGCGTCCATAAATTACGGGAGGTGAAATAAGGGGGTCGGCAAAATCTCACCAAATCTCACCAAGGGGGAGGGGGTGGTAAAGGTCTCTAAAAGTTACTAGGGCGATTCGTAGTGGGATGGGGGGAGGGGGTCTCACAGACCAGATCTCACCAGACGGGGAGGAGGCCGGAAATCTGGAAAAACACGTATCGTAATTTATGGATGCCCCCTATACGTGTCAGTGCAGTACCTGGAACGGTCTGGTGGCTAAGTCGTTAAGCTGTCTGACTGGAGATAGAAAAGTCCCCGACTTGAATCCTGGTCTCCGTGGTTCCGTGGTTCAGATTACACGTTAAACAGTAGGTCCAAAATACCCGATGGTATTACTGGAATAGGATAAGCTGCTACAACAAAGGTGGATTGGGTAGGCTGTAAGATATTCTATTAACCATATCATACAGGCAACAAGAAAATTTTGTTACAGCAGTATCTTATTTCTCTAATATTATGTTTACTGTCACAGCAATCAAAGTATGTCCATGTGCGAAATACTTCTATTTCCCCACAGTCGTAAGAGAAAATGGACGTTTACATGTTTGATCGTAGACTTCAGCGGCCGCAGTTTGATCTCCAGTATTTCTGTAAAAAGCCAAAGTTCTGCCATCATGTTGCGGCTTTTTTTCCCCCTACCAAAGAAGAAGGCCACACAACGACGCGGCATTACTCGGGCAGTCAACAGACCATGAATTCTCTCTTGTATGCCAATACATAAAATCGAAAGCTATGTGGTTTACCCGCCATTCAATAGCATTCCAAGTACTGCACATACTACTTTGGTAAGGGCTGTGGCAAGCGATCACAAAACGCGTTCTCTTCTCTCTACTTCCTCGATACTATTAATGAAACCTGTTAGACGCGGACTTCCATATTGGAACAAAAGTAGATAGTGCAGAACCGCTGAACCAATGCGACGTCATTCATTGAGTGCAGTGATTCTGCACTACCTCGGATCGCCATAGTCAACGAGTATGGCTTTTTTTTTCTTGTTGTTTTTTAACTGCTTTACGTCTCTCAACAGCGAGGTCTTTAGTGACGGGAAAGGATGGGGGCAAGGAATGGGAAGGAATTATTCCATGGCCTTTTGAAGGAAACATCCCAGCATTTGCCTGGAGTGATTTGGGAAACCATGGAAAACCCAAATCTGGATGCCCGGACGGGGATTCGAACCACCGTCCTCCCGAATGCGAGGCCAGAACGAGTATGGCGGCAACCTGGAGAGGCATAGTGGTGTTACTCGTGGCGTGATGATACTGTGAGCTGTCTGGGTGACTTCAGGTACGGCTGATACTGATTGAAGGAACTCTCACGGCACAACGGCACGTCATGAACACCTTGCGTCCTCATGTGTTATCTCTCAATTAAAATCGTATGCTGATAAATCAGTAACTACGTGATGTTGATAAGATCAACTCGTACATCGTTTTACAGAACGCATATGTTCATTTCAGAAAATTTTGCTTACAAACCAAGAAACAGCCATAAAACTGTCGTAAATTCCAATAAAACATGTGACTAGAAATCAGTTTAGGCTTACTACCTGTTTTCACGGTAAGTCTACTACATGAGCAATAAGGTAAGATCTTATTTTCGCTGATTACTTTAAAAATCACAAAAGGACTTGACATCGATCAGCAGGTGCTCCATACTGTAACAGCCATAACGGCCAGTTACCTAGTAACTGTAATCCTTTAAATAAATATCATTGTGTTTGATATTGATATTCGTTAATTAATTGTGAATGTGTAAAAATTTGCTATGAATGTGTAGTGTTTTTATGAATGTGAATGTTTCAATGAATTGTAATTTGAATAAAAGCAAAATAAGAATTTTGTGTCATCTGTTTTGAATATTATTTCGAATGTTAAGAATTGTTCAATTTTGTCAATTTGATGTTGAAATTATTTTAAATATTTTCTAATATCATTTTAAAAAATTTCCTCATAATTATAAGTAATTTTGTATATGTTAGAATTGTTTTTGAACGATTGAAATTACTGGAGTGATTGTCAGCGCTCCAAAAGCAGTTTCGGGTTCTTTAATATGAATGTTCTAGGATACCTATTTAAGCTAACAGGATTGTAAGCAAAGAAGCTCCCTTGGAACGTTGCTGATACGATGAAATGTAATTTGTTTGTTAATGCGATTTACATGTTTGGAAGAAGTCTGATTCTTTGTTCATATACACTCCTGGAAATTGAAATAAGAACACATTGACGCCGGTGTGTAAGACCCACCATACTTGCTCCGGACACTACGAGAGGGCTGTACAAGCAATGATCAAACGCACGGCACAGCGGACACACCAGGAACAGCAGTGTTGGCCGTCGAAGGGCGCTAGCTGCGCAGTGGTTGGGCACCGCCGCAGTCAGTGTCAGCCAGTTTGCCGTGGCATACGGAGCTCCATCTCAGTCTTTAACACTGGTAGCATGCCGCGACAGCGTGTACGTGAACCGTATGTGCAGTTGACGGACTTTGAGCGAGGGCGTATAGTGGGCATGCGGGAGGCCGGGTGGACGTACCGCCGAATTGCTCAACATGTGGGGCGCGAGGTCTCCACAGTACATCGATGTTGTCGCCAGTGGTCGGCGGAAGGTGCACGTGCCCGTCGACCTGGGTCCGGACAGCAGCGACGCACGGACGCACGCCAAGACCGTCGCATCCTACGCAGTGCCGTAGGGGACCGCAACGCCACTTCCCGGCAAATTAGAGACACTGTTGCTCCTGGGGTATCAGAGAGGACCATTCGCAATCGTCTCCATGAAGCTGGGCTACGGTCCCGCGCACCGTTAGGTCGTCTTCCGCTCACGCCCCAACATCGTGCAGCCCACCTTCAGTGGTGTCGCGACAGGCGTGTATGGAGGGACGAATGGAGACGTGTCGTCTTCAGTGATGAGAGTCGCTTCTGCCTTGATGCAAATGATGGTCGTATGCGTGTTTGGCGCCATGCAGGTGAGCGCCACAATCAGGACTGCATACGACGGAGGCACACAGGGCCAACACCCGGTATCATGGTGTGGGGAGCGATCTCCTACACTGGCCGTACACCTCTGGTGATCGTCGAGGGGACACTGAACAGTGCACGGTACATTCAAACCGTCATCGAACCCATCGTTCTACCATTCCTAGACCGGCAAGGGAACATGCTGTTCCAACAGGACAATGCACGTTCACATGTATCCCGTGCCACCCAACGTGCTCTAGAAGGTGTAAGTCAACTACCCTGGCCAGCGAGATCTCCGGATCTGTCCCCCATTGAGCATGTTTGGGACTGGATGAAACGTCGTCTCACGCGGTCTGCACGTCCAGCACGAACGCTGGTCCAGCTAAGGCGCCAGGTGGAAATGGCTTGGCATGCCGTTCCACAGGACTACATCCAGCACCTCTACGATCGTCTCCATGGGAGAATTGCAGCCTGCATTGCTGCGAAAGGAGGATATACACGGTACTAGTGCCGACGTTGTGCATGCTCTGTTGCCTGTGTCTATGTGCCTATGGTTCTGTCTGTGTGATCATGTGTTGTATCTGACCCCAGGAATGTGTATATAAAGTTTCCCATTCCTGGGACAATGAATTCACGGTGTTCTTATTTCAGTTTCCAGGAGTGTATGTTTTTCTGAATGCTTCGAAGAATGAAAGTCAAACAAAACGTTAATCGACATTGTTGCCATTCACGGAACAACCCGTCATTTGAAAGTACACTTTGTTTAAAGTTAAAATTACCTGGAGAACTGTCAAAATTACCGGCAAATCTTCGCAAACAAATATAAAAACGTCAGGTTAGGAGTTGTTTGTTAATACCGTCCAAGTGCGATAAAGAACCCTAGACTTCTGGTATGCGCCATTATTGTGTTCACATTGTCAGTAAAAATAACCTGTAACATTAAACTTTGTCTCTCGAAAATAGCACTGTATATAAACGCGATTTTAATTTTGTTGTTATTTATTCAGTATTTGATTTAATAAGACAAAATAGATAAATTTGTCAATTATTTCTGGAAAGAGAAGTTTACAAACAGATTTAAGTTGAATTTTACAATTTCATATTTTTCAATTTTTAAAGAGGACTCATAATTGTGGCGTACGAAATTTTCCTTTGCTACGTACAAATTAATCCAGAGTTTTAAATGTGTCGACTAAAACGTAATTACTGATACAACATCTGTCTTCAGCAGGCGTGCGTTTTCTTCATTTGGGACGTATTTACGCCAGGGCCCAGAAATTGATTACAAACCCACACAGTCAAGTTCAGACGAATTAGACTTTGGTAGCATGAAAAAGAAGTTAATTAAATGTTAGAGAAATGTCTGATTTGACTAATTACTAGCGAACATTCCGACTTTATCTCCTTGTTCCTTTCCGTGATGGCAACACAGCACACAAGTGTTCCAGCAGTAATGCTGAAATGTCCCGTGTTAATGAAAAGATATTAGAAAAGATGTAAAAAATAAATAAAATAAAACAATGGTTTTAATTTAAAGGTACCGTCATTTTCATGAAACAGTGGGAATTCCCTTGATGAACACGATTCAAGTTATCCTGTTGGCATTAATTTAAGGTTCGTGACTGAAATTTTTTTAGATTTTTAAAATAAAACAAACTGTGCCAAAAGAACTGAAAGTTGCTTACAGTGGTATTTACCTTGCTCCAGTAAACACGCATTGACCGGCATCACTCAGCTATAGACCAGAGACCTTGGTATAGTTCGCTATGACTTTCATAACTCTGATTCACGCTATTCAGTACTACCATGAGTGTCGTAATATATAAGCGAAGGCGTCTTTTATTGAGGGCTGCTTTCTTATCATTTGGAAAGTCACTATTGGATCGTTAGGTATGAGTTTAATGCGGGGTATGATCCCACTTTTCAAATAAATAAATAAGAAAATGTTTGTTTATCTTTGCTGGTGATGCAGATCAATGTTATTGATATTAGAAGCAGTTATTTGGGTTACATTCTGATTTAATTCAGTTTATTATACGTTTTTAATACGTTGGTAACGTTTATAACGATTTCAATACATGGCACCATATACAGAATGGAAACAACTCAGTGTTAGTTAAACAGATTGTGCCTTCTACATCCCTGTTTGTAAATACGGTTTTAAAATAAAGTTTTTTCGGTGAAAACATTAATTTGAAACTATTTGTTTATTTCTCGTCATTAGCAGATATATAGTCTTCAAAATGATGTTTCAGTCATTAAATTTGACAAAGTATTAAGGGAGATGTGGTGTGCCGACAAAAAAAAATACCTTTGAGAAATAATATATATGATTGATCCTATGATCCAGCTGCACAATTACAGCTTTCATGTACAACGCAGTAGACCTTCAGGCACTTTATTAGCTTGTTGCTATCCGTCATCAACTCCGATCGGATACTCAACAAAGCTGACGTGGAATCCAGAAATCTAGCGTCATGGAACACAACCCATAGGAACTTTGCCGATTCCACACTACAGGAAAATGCTCAACACATTGCACCAAACTAAATCTAAGGTACTGGATATACCATATGATAACTAAAAGTTACATGTTTTCTGTCTGATTAAGTGAAACTCAAAATATCACTTTTTGTTCGAGACAGTGGATTTCATTTCTACAAATGATAACAATACCTTGCATTTGTGGCTGTCATAAGTGATTAACTACTTGCAATTAAAACTAAATTGAGCATTCAGCTTGCATGTGTTCATAGATGAGAATGGGCTTTTCTCGTCCAAAACACGTTGTAACCCCAATCGGTTTGGAATTGTTACTAATTTATGTGATGCTTCATAAGTTGCATGGTGGATGTCGGCAGCTAATTAAACAACAGTAATTGAGTGGTTAGCTCAGAAACATGGTTGTCAATAAAATCATTAAAATTGTTGGTGGTGAAATGTTTCAGATAAATTCTGGAACCTGTTCGATTGGAATTGTTATTAGCAAGTGACAAACATGGAATTTTATGACAATACTAATACGATCCGAGTTATCGCGAAAAAATATGTTTCTACTAACAATAAGGAATAGAATTTTCTCTTCCAAGTCAAACTTGTTAAACATTATTACAGCCTACAGGACGTTTCTTATATCAACGTTTAGCTGGTATTTGTCCCATTTCTTCCTCGATTTTCTTTTTAAAAGTCCCATTTTTAAGTGTATAAATGTATGTTGGTAAAGCACGCACAGAATTCAAGCTTTCAACTGCATTCTATATCACAACATTTGCCTTATTGTTACTATACGTATCTTCTACTGAGAAAATATCAGAGACCGACAAACACACAATAACCGTGAAGAGAATCATCTCCACGAAAAATGTTTTTATGAACGAAAACAGTAATTGCTTAGCCGAAAACGAAGAAAGTCAAAATTGCTGAAATAGAATTCAACGGACTAGCGCCCTTTTCAAATGAAGTCTCAGTTCCTTTCATGCCGGACATTGCTGCGAATCTTTTGTCACGAAGAGGCAGCTCTTTTGTTAAGCGCTCTCCGTCTGTCTAATACCCTACTCAGCATTATGAGTTGCCAAAGAGAATACTTACGGACAAAATCTCCTGAACTCTCAGTTGAATCAACGACTCAGCAGTGTCGTCATTCCTTCAAAAGGATAGGATGTTTCAAAATATATGTTACACCCTTAGAGGTTCTTTTAATCTACCTGAAGTGATTAGTGATGTAGACATACAAAAAATGTACCTGCGATTGAATGTATGCATACAGTATGCTTTTGCTATGATTCCTTTTGAATCGTATCTCTATATTATTCATTTTTATGAGCTGTAAGTGTCTTTGTTTGTGGTACAGAATGATGTAATTAACTCACATACACTAATAAATGTTGCATCAGATGTATTTACTACTGCTCAAATAGCATACTGTAGAATAACAGCAAGTTTACATACGTAAATATGCTTCCGGCATTACCGTGTAGTAAGGTTGTATGAATGAAAGTCTTAACACTTTTCGAACTTTTGTTTAAGCACTAAAAAGCAAGATAACTGTAAACACGTAACAGTAAATCCCGCGTATCAAACATTTATCCGTTAACTAACTTAAAAAAGTGTAATTACTATGAAAACGATAAGGCGGCTAACTACAAGATATTTCCAGTTTCTACGAAAATCGAGAATACAAAATTGTGAAGAGTTTGTTGTGTCATAAGGAGAAATTTATCCCAATATGATGAGCACATAGTGCTTCATAGCCTCTTTAATATATGAACTCCAGATAAATATAGTCGCAGTAAACTTAGGTGGAATTTATAATAAATATTTCCTCTCTGTTTACGAACAAATGCTATACTGGCTCCTTGAGAGAAATCACAGATTCTTCACAGGTAAAATTAGTTTACCTCATAGATTTAACTGACTATATTTAATTATATCCATTCACAGGACATTTTTACTTCTCAATAAATTTACGCTTGATATTACAGACAGTTATAATTTTCTGGCCATTAGGGCTACAACAATTTTCATAACAGATATGATTTATCACAATAAAAGTATACATATTAGCATTTCTCAGATAAATTATTCAACAAACCAAAGTATTGCCCTTAAAAACGCAATCGATGTTTTACACGCTATATTTAAATGGTAAAATTAAGTTTAACTTTTTATAATTGTTTAATAGCATATAATCATAAAAATTTCTGTTTCGAGTTTTTATTTGGTTTTATGTCCAGTGTGTGTATAGATAACATGTGTTAACGTGTATCTTCGACACCTACAGCACTAAACAATTATATCACAGCTGATCAAAAGTCCGCAGACATGTGCATCTCAGATTACACTTTCATTTAATGACAGGTATTTAAAATCCGGTCTGTCTTTATGAGAGTGAAGGTTTGGAACAACTGAATATTAAAAGACGCTAATAACGGTATCAACCTTGTTTTTTCCTTAAGATACTGCCGTTCGTCGATTTTGATGTCATTAAAGTCAGAAGAGGTTTGGGAGTGAAGAAAGGAAATGAATTCGGTCATAGAATGTTGAAGGAGGCATCGTGGCAGTCATTTTGATTGATATAAGTGAACCGTCGAGAACTGAAATCTTAATCGGCAGAACCACAAATCGAATGCGTTTCGTTCCACATGGAAAACGTGAACATTTACCAATCATCTACCATCCTATTTTAAGTTACATTAAAGATTCCAATTTCTGATTCTTAAAAACGTATAAAAAGAATTTTAATGTGATGGTACGGTTAAAATTCAATCAAATATTACTTACCTAGCCTCAAAGTCCGAAAAAATTACCGGTTGAACGATGTGAACGGTGTAGCAAAATGTTTCAGTTGTCATCCTGGCCCAGCTTGCATTTCCATCCAACCACAAACTCCGCTAATATTGACGTTAGAAAATCAAAGTTTCAATCAAACACAAAATATTACAGTCACTGTATTGCATGTTAGTGACAAGCATCACGATATAAACTTGACTAAAAATTTCCATCAATTCTTAAATCTTTTTTTTCGTGACTCAAATCCATATTACAACGTTTGAACGGCTGACACAGTTAGATGTTGCTGAAATATAGCGCCAGTGAAAGAACAGAAATTAAAAATAAATCTTAACAACTTACGTCGCGCTGCGTAATATTAGATTTAATCTTGTTCTAGATTTCGTAGTTTGCGATATATGTGGAACGAATTTCATTCGGAAAAATGTGGCGTACATGAAAACCAATTTTTTAAAAGAAAAAGCTTAAATTACTTACGCCTTCTGCTCTAACCTAAAATTCTAGTTGTCATTCTGGTTCAGCCTAAATTTTAATCTAATCAAAACTTCTGTTAATACTGTTTCCCGAAAATTAAAGCTTTTATCTTACATATCTGTGGGTTAAGAATTTATCGAAAACGTTTCTATCGAACAAATACAAATAAACGAAACGCAACTAATAATATTAATATGTTAATTTAAACGCAATACATAATTTCCTTTAAGTACGTTGCCAATTCATTTCTTCGTGGATTCTTAACTGAATAGAACTGTGATTGAATAATGCCATGTAGTGTCTGATCGGTGTTAGTCCAGCAACGAAGGCTGGCTGCGTCACAGCGTAACGATAATCGATACACAAAGACCAAGTTTAACAATTTATTTGTGTAGATGGCTTATCAGTAAATATTACGCTGGGATAGAATAAGAAGATTGTTATGTATTCCCTGGATTCATAACAGGGATTGGGGACTCTCTGAAGCATTTCAAATACCCTTTCTGTTGGCTTCTATGCAATGCTGGATTTCCCATTAGGCTTTATAGGCTCCAGCCTAGGGGCGGCAGCGTTTTGGGGGCGGCGAATTTCCTAGAAAAACTTTCGTTTGTGACTAGAATGGGTGAATTTTCAACACAAAATGTCACAAGAAAAGTTCTGTCTCTCTTGCAACATTATTCTAATGATTTAGACGACGATTTGTTTGAGGAATGTATACATTTTCACAGTCACGCTTCAACTAATAATATTGCAGAGAAACCTCAGTCAAATTCGTTACTTGATCTCTCCAGATTTTTGAGGAAGCAATCTCTGTGTAACATTTACCCAAACTTGGATATACTGTAGCTATCCGCATAGCACTTTGCACTCCAGCCACAAATTGTTCTGGAGAAATGAGCTTTTCCTGCTTAAAAAAAGTGAAGAATTACCAGAGGTCTTCATTATCTCAAGAAAAACTAAACTCTGTACTCTTTTATATATAGAAGCAGAGATAATGAGCACCATAAACTATGATGATCTTATAGATGACTTCACCAATCAAAAATCTCGTAGAAAACTATAATTATGTATTACATTTTTTATTTTCTTGTTTGGTAATAAACATTCATTTTTCTTGTTTCTATTTTATGACTAAATCTGAATACTTTCAAGTAATAAAGTCACTCTTAATCTATATCTATTCACATACACGTATAATCGTTTGCTACCTAATAAAGGTAATACAAATTAATGATTAGTATAAGTATGAAGGAGAAAAGGGCGGCACAAAGTGAACAGCCTACACTAAAAAACAGTTTAAATCTGGCCCTGCTTCTATGGATACGCTAAAAGGAACTAAAAAGGGAAACTATTTTTGGAATTATTTTCTGTCGATATCCTTCTTCAATCAAAACTTTAATTAATCTTATATATGTATATCAAACATATGTATCCCTATATTTCACTTTTCAGCCTCCACTAACTTGCCAATAGTTGTGGGAGCGTGGGGGATATGGTGGTTAAAGTTGGTCGATGTAGGGCATTTTCATATTTCGACCATAGACTTGCGTGTCCCTATACTTCTCTTTCCTGCCACAACTACATAGCGTAGACCATTGATTTTGTGTGTGGTATTAGCATCGACTCTCCATTCTGCACTATGGTGGTTGCATGGCGATAACTGTGGGAAAGTTGGAGATAAGGTGGATGAAAGTGGTCGACCTGGGGAACTTTCGCATTTCGAAAAAGACGTATGTGTCCCTATGTTTCACGTTTTAGCCAAAATTATATAGCGCAGATAACTGGTGTCTGTGTGTGTTATAACATACATTCGCCGATCGTTCACAACGTTGGCAGAATTTCAGTAACTGAGGGGGTGTGGCAAATATGGAGGTTGAAAGTGGTCGATCAAGCATATTTTCGTATTTCTATCAAAGGCATATGTGTCCCTATCGTTGACTTTGCTGCAACAACTACATAGCGCAGATCATTGGTGTCTGTGATTGATAGTAGCATCAAGTCTCCCATCGTGCACTATGGTGGTTACATGTCGGTAGCTATGGTGGTTGTAAGTGGTCGATGTAGGACATTTTCCTGTTTCTACAAAAAAAAACGTGTGTGTCCCTATACTTCAACTTGCAGCCGCAACTGCCAAGTGTAGACTACGGGCGTTTGTGTGTGGTAGTAGCTTGGAGATTTTCACCGTGCACTATGATGATTGCATGTCGGTAACTGTGGAGATGTGGTAGATATTGTGGTTGAAAGTGGTGGACCTGATATAAAAAGATACATGCGTCCCTATATTTCACTCCACAACCAAAAACGTGTACCGTGGTGGTGTTACGTTGGTAGCTATGGGGTGTGGGAGATATGGTGGTTGAAATTAGTCGACATACGGCGTTTTCATATTTCGACTAAAGACATGTGTGTCCCTATATTTTACTTTTCAGCCATAAATACCCTTCGCTGATCAGCGATGTTTGTGTGTGGTGTTAGCCACGAGTCTCTCATCGCGCACTAGGTGGTTACATGACGATAGCTGTCAATCAAAATTCATTACAAACACGAATTAAGTCGTGGGCACCGGCTAGTTTTCAAAAAATCTCAAAAGGCATTTTCCAATGCAACTTAATAAGAAAGCTTTCGCCGTGCTTATAACTTCCACCTGATTAGTTGGGACACTCAACTTTCTGTTCTATCCTTGGACCAGCCTTAGTAGAAGAACGAGACCCCAAAGAAATGGAAGTCCTGTCACTAAATGAATGCTAACACTGTCAAATTCGTTTTTATATGGAATTAGTAAGTTTTGCGAACGTCCTTCTGCTTTCAAAGGAGGGCATTCAGTTGTGTTGGCGGCACAGAACTATGCATGTGAATTCGTCGCTTCAGGCGAATTGAAGCATTGCAGCAGATAGTAAATTCTATTATCCTAAAAGGCACGACGTAGCCGCGTAAAGAATGGTTGCTGAAAGCATTGAAATAAGTTAAATCTCGGGCAATAAGATAACGTAATGGACCGAACTGCATCGGAAAAGCGGAAAGAGCTTTCTGCTTCCTATGAAAATCTGCGTTATTCCAAGCTCGAGGGCAGTACTGATTTCCTGATAATAAAATGAAATAAATTCCTTTTACATAATGGAATACATACGTTATTAAAATTTGGAGAAAACAACAGGTCCAAAGTGTAAAATGAGTTTTCGGTATCAGACACGGAGACTGCAGTCTGAACAACAGCGTCTTATAGTCAGTAAAAAATGTATTTAAAAAACTATAAACATAAGTTTTTGTAGTAATGTGAAATGAAATAATAAAAATAATGTTTCAATGTAAATATTTTGTTCATGAGCAATATTATGACCCACAGTTAGTATAAGTTAATTTTTTGAATAAGCTAAAAGTAAGAGCAAGGTCACTGACTAGAAAATTAAATGTAATTTAAACAAAAAATCGTAGATTGATACACACTCCCGAGCTATTTGTATGAATTGTCTTAGTTTTTTTTATCTCTACCTATTCGTAAAGATAGAGTGATTACGAAAAGAAAGTTTATTTTTTGGTCAATGATTTTGTTCTTATTTTAGGCTTATTTAAAAAATTAAGTTATACAGAACTTTGCGACATCCAATCACTTCTCCACAAACTCTGTTTATTTAGAGATTAATTTTAACTTTTTAGTTAACACTGCTATATATTCGTGTTTTATATTTTTTAAACTATTTTTTTTTGTTAGTCTCCAAATAACATAGAAGATATAACTAATGAGCACACTCGAGTCTTAGCATTTCTTGTGCGACTAACAATTATTTCATTCGTATTCGTGTAACCCCGCCATTTCAGCTAATGCGTCAACATTATATAGAACTCTTCCTCTTAGCTTGGATCAATAAAGTTCTGCTTTTTGGAGACCATCCACTGAGTTTATTTAACTCAGGAAGCTATTTTGAATTTCATGTTTCTGTTTAGCTACTTCTGAAGAAGTTGCCGAGATGTGTTTGCAACCACAGCATCAATATTGTTCACATAATTGCGAAACACACACACGACGTCTTGCACCGTTGTGATTTCTTTCTTTTTTACTGTCACAGTAATGAGAACACCAGGACACCACCACAAAATTATTCTATTGTCATATGGATTTTTTTTTTAATACGAGTGCAAAATTTCAGATAATTCGGGTGTCTGGATGTGGGTGAAAATTGAACTGAAAAATTTCATTATATTCATACATATATACAGGTGAAGCTAATGTAAGCGAGTTAAGAAACCAGTCACTCGGACGACTAACGCATGGTAGCAACAAGTGCTTTTACAAGTGTTGTTCGATTTAGTGGGACAGTTCAGTAAGGCATTGGCTGAAGTATTAAGGTAACGAGCTACCAGTTATAAATAACAGAGGAATGAACTGCGGGACTCAGCATCTTAATTTCGTCAGCGTCGGTAGAATGTGAACATTATCATGGAGGAAGTTAGTCGGAACATTAATGAAATACACGAGCTTTTTAGTTCATTTTGAAGAGTAATATATATAAAAAAATTAAAGTAATTGAAAGATGAGAATTCACAGTAACTGAGTTGAACTTTGTCTGTTCGTAGAGTTGATTACAATGCAGTTGAAAAGAATATATTCTCATTGTTTGCAGCCTTTGGCTAACATCGTCCTCCAAATGGCGGTGTGTTCAATGAAACTAACAATCAAAAATGAAATTTCTTAGCAGGATTTGTGACATTTGCCGAATTTATATCCTTTCTAAAATCCTCTTACTAGTGTTACTATACTATTCTAATAAAATAAAATTAACCACTGCTAAATATTATTACATTCTATGAGTGCATAGTAACAATAAAACATAAAATTTTCAACAAAAAAAGGACGACTTCAACAATACCATTCAACAAGCCATTTAAAAAACCAGTATAAAATAAAATATATAAGAAACACTATGTAGATTGTATTAATTAGACTATCCAATTATTATTATGTTTAACGTCACACCAGTATTATCATACTTGTTAATACCTCTTTTTTTATTGTAGACACCTTCTGAAGTCGGTGCTATAAAGAATTAACCAAACAACAGTCATTGTAATTCTAACTGTGTGCAAAAGTACTAGACGAGTAATTTTTGTATAGCTAAAGCAATATAGAAGTTGAAGTTAGCCAGTAAACGATTATTGAAAACCTACACTCAAGGGCTGACTTCGATGTCAGCGATCTTTGAATACGATACGCTCTGTCGAGCTGCAGTTTCGTTAGGCATTCTGTGTCTCGTTTCTGAATTGTTTGTTTCAGAAGAATAAAATTCAGTTGAGTTTTTTTCTATGAATTATTAGTGTTTAGTATTTATTTCTTTACTAGCTGATGCCCACGACTTTGTTCGTGATTGCAAAGAACTTTGACCGACATCTAACTACCATAGTGCACGATGGGAGACTCGATGCTACTACCACACACAAACACCAACGGTCTTTGCTATGTAGTTGTGGTAGGAAAGAGAAGTATAGGGCCACACAAGTCTTTGGTCGGAATATGAAAATACTCCGCATGGACCACTTTTTAACCACCATATCTCCAACACCCCCACAGCTATCGGTATTCGGCCAACATTCTGCACGATAAGAAACTCCATGCAACTACCACATACAAAAGCCAGTTATCTGTTTTAGGTAGTGGCGGCTGAATCGTGAAATATAGGAAAATACAGGTATATATATAAATATATATATATAAGATTTATTCGTGATTAGTGTCAAAGATTAAAATACTAGAAAATTGCAGTATCCGTAACTTCATCCACGCGGACAAAAAAAAAGCTCAGTCGGTTTTTTACGCATTAATTTACCAAAATTTACTGAATTTTCTGTTGAACTAGCAGCAGAGATAAATATCAATAAAATGGGGTCTGAGAATCAAAAATTAATATACGTAATTACATACATCCTGATTGTTCATCAGCAATTTGTAAACAATGGTTACGAGTGATGTAATAATTCAGTGGATAAAATTCAATAAAAAAAATTGTAAATTGGACATGAACACAGAGACTGTAAATAATTATGTTCTGCTTTGCCATTGCTTATGCCAAGACAGTTCGCTTCATACGTAGGAGATTGTTATACTTAATAAACATTTCGAATGCGAGAAGGTTTGTGCTAGATAATATCAAACTCTTAGATTCTACTAGCTAAACCGGCTAATTCTTCACGCGGGATTTGAGATTTGTGCTGTTAATTCACAGATAACCAAATTAAATGCTGTGTTGGTAAAAAAAAAAAAAAAAAAAAAAAAAAAAAAAAAAAACAGCCCTATTATTTAGTTTGTTCCTCCTGTCCTACATTTATATTGTTTGGAATACTTTAATCACGTTTGATCGCAACATTTGTTTCTACTTTCCTTAAAACAACCACTAATTGGAAAAGTTAACTATTTTGTGACCCACAGGCACACTTCAGAATTTTTCATATGGCTTCTCTGTAAGCAGTGTATTAAGTGGTGTTTTCTGACGTTTGTACGAACAGATCGCTTTGTTTGTATGTATATAGATTGTGATATCATCTCCCTAATAGGATCGAAAAGTAGAACCCATAAATCGTGGTAGGCAATTCAACAGCGAAAAAGTTCCATCATGTTGTTCTTCGCCCTCTTCATTGATGGATCAGTGGTTAGGACGCTTACTTTCAAAAGTTGTATGTCTGACCTCGAACTGCAGGAAATTTTCAGTTTCACAGTGAAATCATTTTATGTGGCTGCTTATCTTGGCTGGAATTGGTACTTACTCTCTCAACAATGACGCTGTTCTTTCTTAAACAAAGCTTACAAGTAACGTTTGCACTAAACTCCTCATCCTCGTTGCTTTCTCCGCAGGTAGGGAGCGTGCACAAACCACGTAGCTCCATTTTGGCGTCCTGTGAACCCCCCCCCTCCCCCCACGTAGCCCTACGTGGCTTTTGCTTCTACCCCTCCTCCCCCCCACGCACCACGTAGCTTTTTTCCCTTTTGATTCCAGAAGACATTTTGTATTGTTTTCTCTTGTCAGACTATTGTAAATTACATACGGAGATAGTTAAATGACGGAAATAAATATTCGCATGCTATTGTGAGTTCTGTTCCTCATTTTAACTGTGAAAAATTTTATGAAAGGAAAGCTACATGGCCTGGCTCGGAACTCCCCCCCCCTCCCCCCACGTAGCCCAGCATAGCCTTCCAGACAACCCCTCCCCCCCCCCCCCCCCCCTGGACCGAGCCACGTAGTTTGTGCACAATCCCATAACGTGAACATATTCATGACGCTTTGAACACTTGTGACCTTCTGAAATGTCATTTTCACAAATAACACAACTTTTTACTAAACTGAAATCTTCAGCTTTTATAAATAAATAAAAATGTGTCACTGTAATAGATACAGTATTAATAAAAATGCAAGTGTTGCTTAAAGAGCATAAAACCTAACACAAAATAACATTTTTTTTGCTTATGGTTTTAGCCAATTCGACGTCGAGGTCACTAGAGGCGGGAAAAGACTGAGGGCAAGTAACTGGAATCAATTCGGGAAAGGCATTTTTAAAGGAACCATTCCAGCATTCACGTAGAATCATTTGGGGAAACCATTGAAAACTCAAATCTTGATGGGCGAATGGGGATTCGAACCCGAGTCCTTCCGAATGCAAGGCAGAAGCTTTCCTTCCCATCCACCAAGCTCGATAAAATGGATGGTATTTTTTTTTTCGTAAAAATAAAAAATTCTGCAACATTATTGGTAATTTTCTTAATATTATAATAATTACTGCCGACTTATATCAGATAATGATTGAAAGGAAAAAAATGGTAATTATAAAGGGTGTTTAATTTTCATAACATCACCTGATTGTTAATTAACAGTCAAAATATGAATGTGCAACCTGTCAGTCGTGTCGTGGTTGCATCAGCTAACGTTCAGAACGCGCTGTGGCTTTTCTTAGTAACCACAACGCGTAGTGGTCAAGAGTCACGAGAGCCACGGCGCGAATTTCGTGTTGTGGCCGTTACAAAGAAACCACAACGCACTGTGGTCGTTTTATTCGCTCACTTAGCGATTGAGGTCCTTGAGCCTAACATATATATATATAACTTCTGCGCCACCTCGGGTGAACATGGCCTGAATTGGTACAGTGATTAATCCGGATGACGCGTTTTACGCTTTTCTATTTTTCAGCGTATCGAAATGACATAGAAACGTAGCGTCAGCTTTCACTAAAATGACATAAACTATCACTATGAGCAGTTTCGTTGAAATGGTTGTTTTTTGCTTGACCTGCTAACACACAAAAAAAAATCGTAAATTTATAGTTTTGGTCTCTGTAACGTGGGATAAATATGGTGCTTTCGGAATAATAAAATAATTAGTTTTAAAAAAACATACAAACCGCCTTCAAAAAAAGTACTAAAAATTTTAAAATAACTTTATACCTTGCTTAGGAGAAAGTAAATCTAAATGGACAATATTTTACATTAATTAGTTATTTTTGGAGTCGGTGCCAGCGAAGATCGAATGCCGAACTACTTTTGGTGTTAGAGGCGAAAGGGGGAGTACGAACAAAAATTCCCAATATTTTACAGCATGTCGTGAGAGAGATAGTGGCATTGCGGGAGACAGCTTAGGGAAATAAATTAACAGTATTTTAATCTGTGACTTGGCCTTATTGGTCATCCAGGCATATCTCTGGCACTACAGTGTCAGTTGGTAGGCTGCATCATGCAGTAAACGATTTATAGTATAATATCGCCATATCATCTCTATGTTTCAGTTTTGTTGAAACGTGTTTCTAGCATTAATTGTAGGTAAGCAGTAACGTGATTTTTTTTTATGTATTATTGTTACTCATTATTGTTTTTTATCTTTTTGTTTTTCTTGGTTTCGCTGGCACCGACTCCAAAAAAAAACTAATTGATGTAAAAGTTTCAATGACAGTAATGTAAAATATTGTCCATTTAGATTTACTTTCTCCTAAGCAAGGTATAAAGTCATTTTAAAATTTTTAGTACTTTTTTTGAAGGCGGTTTTTATGTTTTTTTAAACAATTATTTTATTTTCAAATTTTTAGTGGTATTATATTTTTTTTATTTTAAATATACCGTAGCAGTTCTCATTTTGCGAACTTCCTGGTAGCTCAGGGATTAAAGCGATACTTTCAAAGAAGAATTATGTCTTTATATACCCCAAAAATTTCCAGAACGAGGTGAATTGGGTGTTGTGTTAAGGAATGTCAGTTTACATTTTGGTCCAGACTATGTTTCGATCGTATCATAACATCTGTTATAGCTGCTGGTCGATAACCAAAACATTTAACATCTGGGCATTAATACATAACACATACAGAAATCTGTCTCTGGAATATATCTGTTTGCTCCGGCATCACACAGAAAATATAGATTATTAATTGGATTTCACAACGTGAAAGCTTGGGATCCAAGTTGAAATCTGAAGTACATGTTGAGACATTATGACACATTTATTTTATAAATATTATTCCACGACTTAAAAATAGCTTAAATGATTTTGACGGGATTTAAAACTGTGGATTTTTGTAGAGAACATTTGAAATTAAAAGGGGTTAGGGTAAAGGGGAAGAAGGATTGGGCTTTTGTATACCAAATGTAGACTGCATTTTCTGATTGTTGTTTTAAAGTATACATGTGCAAATTCCCATCGAAACAAGGTAAAAACTGTAGCTTTGTGTAAAGAACATATGCAAAAATTAAATGGGGTAAGGGAGTGAGTGGTAGGGTTTTGTAAACAGAACGTAGACACTAAGTTTCTCTTTGTTTTTAAGTATACATGTGCGGTGTTCCATGGAAATCTGATAAAACTGTGGGTATCTATAATGAATATTGGAAATTAGGAGGGGTGGGGCTAAAAGGGAAGAGGGGTTGGGTTTCTGCAACCTAATTTAAACACAATTGTTTTGTATGTTTTAAAGTATACCTGTGCAAATTTCCTTCAGAATAGGATAGAAACTGTAGATTAAAGGAAGGTAAGGAAGGAGCGGAGTTTGGACTCTCGAAACCAAATGTAGACAATATTTTTCTGTTTGTTTTGCAATATACATGTCCATACTTCCTTCAAAAACAGAAAGAAATGGTAGCTTTGTATAAAGAACAATGACAGTAATTAAAGGGGTAGATAGGGGGATAGGGTTTGCGTTTTTGTGAAAATTATGTGGACAGTATTTTTCTTTTTCTATGCATGCGAAGTTCCACCAAATCGGATTAAAATGTGGGTTTAGTACAAATATTAAGGGAAGGGGAGCTAGGGTAGTTTTTTTTGCTGATTTTTGGTCACAAATCTTATCCATAAAAAGTTACATATATATGTGCCAACTTTCATAAAGATCGGTCAAATGGTGTATACTGTAGATTTCTAAAAAGAAATTGACAAAAATCAAGGGGGTGGAAACAGGAAGAGGGGTTTAGTTTTTGCAAACCAAGAGTTGGTATTATTTTTCTCTTTGTTTTATAGTAAAAATTTGCCAAGTTCTGTCTAAACCGTAAAAACTCTATGGTTGTGTATAAAAATTAAACGGTTTGATGGGGAGAGGGTGTGGTTTTTAGATCTTTTGGCCAGACACCTTCTTCGTGAAAAAATACATATAAGCACCAACTTTCTTGATAATCGGTCAAATGATCGCGACTGTAGCTTTTTATAAAGAACATTGACAAAAGTTAATGGAGTTGAAGGAGGGAAAGGGGTTGAGCTTTGGCAAATCAAATGTTGACAGGATTTTTCACTTGGTTTTAAAGTATACATGGGCAAAGTTCAATAAAAATCAGATAAGAAATGTAGATTTCTATAAAATTAAGGGGTATAAATGGAGACATGGGGTGGGTTTTTTTTATTTAATTTTTTTTTGTATGAAACCTTCTTCGTGAAAAATTACATGTATATGCCAACTTTAATGGAGACCAGTTAAATGGTGTCGACTGTAGCTTTGTATCAAGAACATTGGTAAAAATTAAGGGGGTTGATAGGGGGAGAGGGCTTCAGTTTTTTCAAACCAAAAGTTAACAGTATTTTCTCTTTATTTTTGACTATAGGGGAGACTGGGTACGGTTGTGCCAGTAGTCATATTAGACAAACTATAAGAAATACCGGTATGGGGAGGGGGTAGAGGGGAGCGGCGTGCCTGACTGAACGAGTTTCACGGTATCGCGTCAGAAATCGCGTGACATTAATAACCGTAGAGGCCTACATTACTTTTTCACAGTCGAAAGTAAGTATTTTTATTAGATTTCTTTTAATAATTGTTTTTGTATGTGTACAGATAGAGTAATGAGTGTTTTTCCTCGTTATAAGTTATACATTAGTAGTTAAATAGCAGTGATTACTTTGCACGTAGTTTATTTTGTATTGTCATGGCGATTGTTGTTTTGCGAAGGAGTGCATTGGGTACCGTTGTGGCAGTAAAGTTTTTGTTTTTGATGCCCAGAAAAAGCTTGAGGAAGACCGACAGCTGTACGAGGTACATTAGTCATTGTTACTTTTGCAGAATATGCCTTGGAAAATACTATCCCTCCTTTATTTCCACGGGTTAGTTATCACGATAATTTTGCTAGGGATCAATTAGGACTGCAAATTCTTCAGGCTGGATGCAAGGTGCATTGTTCCTAGGATTTCTGGAACATTTTAAGAAATTTCTTAATGCTTCTCCAATGCATAGAGTCTTGCTAGTGCTGGATAACCATTCCTCGCTTATCCACATTAATACAATGGATTTTTGTAAAGAAAATGCAATCATTTTGCTTTCGTTTCCTCCACACTGCTCGTACAACCTGCAGTTCTTGGATCGACCTGTCTTCGGACCCTTAAAAATCTGAAAAAACTACTTGTGACGAATAGATGGGTAGTTACAATGACAATCTAAGATATATCAGGTATTATAAAAATGATCGATATCAAGAATTTTATAATAACTATTGATGCTACAGTGACTTATTAGTTATAAGCGATTAAGGTGTTCCCAAATTAATTTCTATTGTCATGTAAAAATTAAATTTTTCCACAAGAAGATTATGTTACATTATGTTTAATACAGGGCGTTCGCCGGAAAACGCTACCCTCCCAGTCTGTTGCCGTCGGCAACTTGCTCGGTCAGTCCAGCCAGCAGTTTCCGCCACACGGCACCGTGAATCACCGCACTGTTTAACACCTCCGCTGCCCCAACAGTGCAGTGCAGTGACCCTTACATTGTTAAGAACGGTTTCTTTGCATTGTAGATAGTTTGTGACTTCAGTCTCTTATTAATCAGTGTTGTGAATAAACGTTTCTTTGCGGTTTGGCTGGTTTGGGGCTTCATACTCTTATTAATCTGTACCGTGTTTGAGTGTGAGTAAAATTATGGTACGTTCCAGTTTGCAACAAAGAATATTTCTCTTCGATACATATGTGAAGAAGAAGTCGTTTAAAAAGTGTCGCAGTAAATTTCGTCGCGAATTTCCTGGCGCTTTACTGCCAGCTAAATCAACAATTCTGCGTCTGGTTAAAAAAGTAAGAGAAACGGGTTCATTTTTTAACAAAAAGAGACTGTCGGTCAACCGTATTCTCACAGAGGAGAAAATTGACGATATCGCTTTTCGACTAGAACAGTCACCCAAAAAATCATTAAGTCAGTTAGGGCAGCGTGTGTCTCGAAATATGTTCAGAAGATGTGAAATGTGCATTACACAAGAGGGTCAACACTTCCAGCATCTTTTATAAGGTAAGCTAATGAATTACGTCACATTTAAATACTTAGCACACAAGTTTATGAAGTTTATGAAGCGTAATTATTATGAAATAGTCCGCGGCCGACGGTCGAACAATGCCGGAAACTGACCGCTCGCTCGCCGGGAGCAGTTTCTTCCTTGTAGCGCTAACAGTGGGTTGCGTTTCCCGGCGAACGCCCTGTATTATTTGAAATAAAAGTGATTTTAGACAGTTTTGTTGTATTTTTGAACCTGTCACTACCGACCCCAAGCACTGTAACAACCGCCCCTGGGGTGTGGCCTGTTGTGACACTTTTTATTTTTTTTTTCTAATTTGTTGCTGTGACTTAACCATTGTACTTAGGGGCAATAATTTATTATACATTTTACTATAAAAATCACCTTTCTTCCAATTAACTGGCTTACTAAGAAAATTATGAGCGATAAAATGAAAATTGTCACAACCGTACCCAGTCTCCCCTACATGTCCAAAGTTTCATCGAAATCGGATAAAAA
Organism: Vandiemenella viatica; assembly: GCA_031002005.1. NCBI lineage: Eukaryota > Metazoa > Arthropoda > Insecta > Orthoptera > Morabidae > Vandiemenella > Vandiemenella viatica. The sequence goes on from CM061920.1 coordinate 71,603,386, forward strand.
ATGTGGGTTTGTATAAAAATTAATGGGTGTTTAGGGGAGAGGGGTGGATTTTTATTTATTTATTTTTTGGTCAGATTCTTCATGAAAAATTACATGTATATGCCAACTTTGATGATAATCGGTCAAACGGTGTCCAGTGTAGTTTTTTTTAAGAAAACTGACAATAATTAAAGGGGTGAAAGGAGGGAGGGGGTTGAGCTTTGGCAGACCAGATGTTGACAGGATTTTTCTCTTTGTTTTAAAGTATACATGGGCAAAGTTCAATAAAAATCAGATAAGAAATATAAGTTTCTATAAAATTAAGGGGAGCAAAGGGGAGAGGGGTGGTTTTTTATTTTTATTTTATTGGTCAGAAACCGTCTCCATGAAAAACTACATGTAATTGCCAACTTTAATGGAGATCATTTAAATAGTGTTGACTTTAGCTTTGAATAAAGAAAATTGGCCAAAATTAAGGGAGTGGATAGGGGGAGGGGGTTAAGTTTTTTTAAACCAAAAGTTTACAGTGTTTTTTTCTTTATTTTTGGCTATATATGTCCAAAGTTTTATCAAGATCGAATAAAAAATGTGGATTTGTATAAAAATTAAGGGGTGTAAGGGGGTAGAAGGGGTGGTTTCTCAATGAAATTCATATGGAACCAGTTTGGAGGTATACCCTATTCACTAAAAAAATTTCATTTAAATCAGTTCAAAATTGGCGAAGATATCGCTGAACATACATACAAAAAAATACAGACGAATTGAGAACCTCCTCCTTTTTTTGAAGTTGGTTAAAAAGTGAGCTATTTTTGTGTGCAGTTTCGCTGAAATCCATGCATTATTGCTCTAGGCGCACGCTCAGGCAATGATTCCAAAATTTACAGTTTTGGTCTCTGTATCACATAGAACTATGTCATAGATCTAGACGAAAATCATCCTACATGTTAATGTTTGTCATAACCAGACGATATTTGGGTGACATTGCTTTTATTAGCTTTTTTGCGTAATACCAATAATTTCAAAATGTACTGTATTTTAATCTGTATAAACAAAAAAAAATGTATATTATCTGGATGAAAAATATTCTGCAGCTTTAAGTTTGAAATCGCTATATAATTTAGTTAAAACGTGCATATCAGTTTTTGTGAGAGGCGTGGGTAGGCAAAAAAAACTGCAGAATTTAAGGTTTTAGCCTCTGTGTCATTGGAAACTATGTTACTGATCTAGATAAAAAGTAGAGCATGCTATAACTAATGATCTATGGTTTAACTATGTGCAGTAGAGTCAAAATGCGTCTTTTAGTTTCTGAATGATGCGTGGGCAGACAAATAAAATTCCAAATTTTATTGTTTTGGCATTTCTATTATTAGTAATGTACAGTACATTGCAATTATTATTATTATTTATCAGCCATTTTAAATCATTAGCCTTTTAGGGTCATGAGTACTTGTAGTAGCCATCACGGCTGGTACGCATACCGATGTCGAAATAAAGGCAGCAAAAGTGAGATAGACAGGTTGCACAAATTTCGAGGCAGTTCCCTGAAAGTAGAGTGCTGATGAGTAAGAGTTGGAGCAATGACCGCCTGAAAGAAGTCACCTAGACGGCCTGGTAACAGATTTATTATTGGTGGAAAATTGTCCCCACTTGACGGATAGATCGATGGTGGAGGTGGGGGTAAGACTAGGCTCTGGGACGGACCTAGAGAGAGGACTGCTCGACGCCGACTCGACCCGACAAGTCGTCTGCAGAGGGGTGCCGTTGATGGAGGCGTCGTCTTCACGGGGCTAGAGGCAGACAGCACCCGGGATCGACGCCACTGCGGGACGCAGCCAACAGGTCGCCCCAAGCTGCCATGATCGCCGGACACGCTGCCAGATTGACGACGGGACTCCAATAAAGTCAGGTGGGGACGACTGTCTAATTCTCGGGGATGGTCATTGCTGTATTGGGAGATATGGTAGCCTTAGCTCGCTGTTGCTGGCCGAGACACGGCTGCATGGGGAAGCAATAATACCTCTGCATATTAATTGTCAGCGCCATTGAGGCTAATAACAAAGGCTAAATGTTCTGATACGTGCTATATTGTGATTTCTTATTTTTAGAGCTCTCCCCTGATGTTGAAAAATTGCTAACCTGAGTGGCAGATTAAACGAGGGTCTACTGAAGTTACTCCTGCAACCCTTGCCCACATTCTCTCTCTCCTTCAGTGGTGACTCGTAGGGCGGGTCACTACATACTGATGGTTGTGAACTTCTAAGTTCTAAGCGTGTGAAGCTTAGTGACCACGCCTGCTTCAGTGACGGTTTCGTGAACCTCTCTGTGGCCGGAAAGAACCTGTTCTAAAGCTTAAATGTTGGCATCTGTCTGCGATTAGTGTTTTTTTTTTTTTTTTTTTTTTGGTGGGGGGGGGAATCTTCTCAGATTTGGCGTAGGAAAACCGCCTTTAAACCGCTACTTGGATGGCTAGTATACGGGATATGGGCTATTCACCAATCCCGTTGCACCTCCCCAATTTAGTGTACATCGTCTTAACGCTGGTAGCTACACTAACAGATATGAAACTTCAGTTAAAGTAAACCGACAGAATACCATTCTAAACTAATCCAAATTACCGCAAAACAGTATACAGAGATAATCTGTTTTGTTGGCCTTAACACATATTGTACTACTGTGACGAAATTTAAAAGCGAGAAATTCGAGAGGATCTTCTTTCACCTATAAAATATAAGTATTATAGTTTCGGAGTAATCGGTGTACATGCATAAAAATACTCCGTTTTTTTCTGTTATTTACAACAATCAAGAACTAGACTTACTAAAGTAAGATCATCCCTAAAATAACGCTTTTCGATTAAAAATGTTTTCTAAACGTAATTGTGTGTAAATTAAAAAAAAAGTTTTTTTTTTTAAGTTGCCAAAACGTACTTAACCAAACGTGATGAAATCAATTAGACTGCATCCTTTTTCACCCAAAAAGATTTAAGTAAATCAGCAATGTAAATTTTCTTTGAGGGAGCCCAGCTATCACTTTGGTAGGTAGTGTTACTACGTGATTGTGTATTGTTTCTTATGGTAATATTATAAATGAGGTATTTTGCTTTCCCTAAGTATAATTACTCTAAGGTATCCATGATTGTCGAGATCTTTATCCAAATAATTTTTGTAATTATTTTCGTTTTCTACCGTACGCAGGACTCTATAATATTTCCATTTTTAATCAGTGACAATTTTCCGTCCATACAGTTTATTTTACATTTGGTTAGAGATGATGTTCATCGGAGTCATAGGAGTCGTTGCCATTCAATTGAATAGCCCCTGAGCTTTGTGACAGCTGCTTGCAATTGATATCTTGATATGTATCACAAAGCAGAAGCTACTGTAAATTGTAACACGCTTCAAAGATATTCTCACATTGCCTAAATATCATACATTATTCATTCAGAGCTAGATTTTAAATATGCATAGCGAAACTGCAGCATACAGATAACCGACGTGAAATCTTAATTCCATTTAAATGGTCCAATGAATTCACGGAGATAGGATTACGTTTTAACCACACACAAAACTGTCAGAAACGAACGAGGAAACTGAGCGAGGGGAGAGAGAAGGATGAGATTTTTGATGCTGCGAGCTCTGAATATCGGATTGAGACCACAGAAGGGTTCCGTAATCACTCTCGCTGCGGTTTCTTGCTGGATCAAAAAGTAGAAAGCAGTTGTGTAAGAGGCGTTATTTCTGCTTCAGTGAACCGTGAATACACCTGGTTGTCAGCTCTTCATGTTAAAACGACAGACAGCGTACAGACAGCGAAAACGGGTCAAAAGACTGTTTCTGTAGCAACGGGTCGTCATCGTTCTGTCAGCCGTGACGTTAAAAGCAGTAGAGATCTTGTAACACAGCCATTTTGCACCGTCGGGTAGCATCATCTCTTGATTTGAATGTAATATCGATTACGAGATCCTCCACAATGCCACGAAAAAGTACAAATTTGATAATTTTGTCATTCTCCTCCCAGTATAAGCTAATGAATCTGTAGTTTTCCGCCACCGTTGCCAATATCTATAGCAGCAACATTAATATTTCTCACCTTTAGAAGTTTTTTGTCACTCTAATATAATTTTGTTTTACTAGTTTCTCTTCGTTATTCTTTCATTTTAATGTAAGGAAACTGATGATGGTGAAAACATGTTGGCTACAAGAAGATAGTACCATAAAGCCACCATCATAACAGTTATTCTGTGAACATAATCCTGCGAAATATCAAGTAAAGATACGTTTTTTTTACTCAGTTTGCTGCAATGTTGCTTGCAGTTTGATTAATAAGGTGATTATTATAGCCAAACGCTATGCCAAGAGTAAGTTACCGTGCTAAAACGGACAACGTTTCAAATAGTAATACTGCACACTTAACTTTCACATGGGATCAATTCACAATTTTCCATCAACAGTCATTCTAATCATATGAGTCTAGCATTCCTGTTAAAAGCAAGTAAATAACCCACTCTTTTAACAACGTTTACTTGTGAACGGTATTTCTTTGTACTTAATTCTATAATCGAGATTTCTTAACTGGCTTGTTCATGTAGAATTTCCTTTTAACCACTTCATACGTTTTTAAGTAAACTTTCATAACACTGATCTCACTGATCATCACGTTACTTCTTAATCTCCACTTCTAATTCCCTCTGTTCCGAAGAAACAATAGTGGGTCAACTTTTGTGTTCGAGTTTATCCATTACGTAAATATCACTCAAACAAATCTACAGACACACTTGGAAGTCCTTATAAACACATATGTATATTTACTAATGCATCGATATGTCTCTTAATTTATTTGCTTTTTCATGATCGACTTACAAATGGAAAACAAAGCACTAATACATCCTCGTTATTTCTCTCGCTTAAACCGTATCAAGGGCTTACTTGCCACAAGTTTGTTAGTACCGGTACAGTATTTAAAAGAATCTTACTGCACAGCGAGTGTATCGTTAGCAGAGTATTATTAAGTTCTCATATCATTTGTTTAATCTGTAGTTATTGTTATCATTTCTGCTACGATTAATAACTTGCTTCGACTTATATTGAGTCCAGATTCTTCTCCTAGTTCTCGTACCATGCAGTTATTTCTCAATATCCTCACTATTGTCTCATTTCATCACAATGTCATCCTCAAATCGCAGCAAACCGATTGTGTCTCGTTTAACCGATATGCCTCACTGACCCTTTTTTGTGTGATAACATCCACTTTGATGTTACGTTGTTAAGTAGCTTCTATGTGCTGGATGTGCTCAGATAATCACAGTACTATTTCGTAAATTAATTGATGAAGTTGTGTTATAGTTAACTTAGTTAGTTGAGTTAAAAAACGCCTGTATTTAAAAGTAACAAAATTCAAAACACTTTACATTATTTAAATCAATTTCTACTGGGTATCTCGTTTCTCCATAGTAAATACTGGCTGTTACAAAAGTGAATTACCAAAGACGAGAAGAGATAAAGTTACCCGGCACGCGTTCCCTGCGAGAAAATATATTTAAATTGCGTGATTGGAATTTTATGAATAAAACTTAACAGTTTAAGCAGTTACTAACTATCCTATTAAGTCGTTTAAGTTGATACTGGTTAATATATAACCTCGTATTCCTGACGGATGGCCTTTTTGAATGAAGCATCCCGTCATTCACCTGGAGTGATTTGGGGAAACCATGGAAAACCCAAATCTGTATGCCCGGACGGGCTTTAAACGGCGCTGGGATGCGGGTATCGTGGTTAGCATGATGTTACGGCAACTTTAGCTACCGACGGAAACGTCCTATCTGTAGTCATTTGATAAAGATAGCTGGGTTTTTTGCTGCCTCCTGTATATTTAGCTTCTAAGAAACAATTCTTTCTGGAATTTTAATGCTTCTTGTGAAATTTGTAATCACTCGATCTGCTACTTAATGTAGGCTACTCATCAAGACTGCGCTATTATTTCATAAACATTTACAATGATCAAGTTACCGATGATGTTTATCACTGAGACAGAACTATGGTGCAGTATTTTGCGTTACATCATTCACCATAAAGTTATGACGCGTCATTAATATGCTGTGCTGGCCTTGAGGTAAACAGCTCTGAGATACAGACAATTCAGATAACTAAAACTTTCTACCAGCTTCAATGTATTTTATTGTCTTGGTGTGAAAGGTCTTCAGAGATAAACTTCACTTGCTTACAGAGAAAAACTAGATGTTCAAATTACGAGGGTGAGTCAAATGAAAACCTTAAATATATTTTTTAAATATTATTTACTGTGCAGAAGTGGTACAAAGCTGCATCACATTTCAACATAATCTCCCCACGCTCAATGCAAGTCCTCCAGCGCTTACGAAGTGCATAAATTCCTTTAGAAAAAAAATTCTTTTGGTAGTCTGCGCAACCACTCATGCACCGCGTGGCGTACCTCTTCATCAGAACGGAACTTCTTTCCTCCCTTTGGTTCTTTGAGTGGCCCAAACATATGGAAATCACTTGGGGCAAGGTCTGGTGAGTATGGTGGATGAGGAAGACACTCAAAATGCAGGTCTGTGATTGTTGCAACTGTTGTACGGGCAGTGTGGGGCCTTGCATTGTCATGTTGTAAAAGGACACCTGATGACAGCAATCCACGTCGCTTTGATTTGATTGCAGGCCGAAGATGATTTTTTAGGAGATCTGTGTATGATGTTCTGGTGACAGTGGTCCCTCTAGGCATGTAATGCTCCAAAATGACGCCTTTTTCGTCCCAAAAGAGAGTCAGCATAACCTTCCGTGCTGATGGTTCTGTACGAAACTTCTTTGGTTTTGGTGATGAGGAATAGCGCCATTCCTTGCTCGCTCTCTTCGTTTCCGGTTGGTGGAAGTGAACCCAGGTTTCGTCCCCAGTAACGATTCTTGCAAGGAAGCCACCACCTTCTCGTTCAAAGCGCCGAAGAAGTTCTTCACATGCATCAACACGTCGTTCTCTCATCTGAGGAGTCAGCTGCCGTGGCACCCATCTTGCAGACACTTTGTGAAACTGGAGCACATCATGCACAATGTGGTGTGCTGAACTATGACTAATCTTTAAACATGCTGCAATGTCATGCAGCGTCACTCGGCGGTTTTCCATCACTATGGCTTCTACTGCTGCAATGTTCTGTGGAGTCACAACTCGTTGTGCCTGACCTGGACGCGGAGCATCTTCCACTGAAGTCACACCATTTGCGAACTTCCTACTCCATTCATAGACTTGATGCTGTGACAATCATGCATCACCATACTGAACCTTCATTCTTCGATGAATTTCAATAGGTTTCACACCTTCACTACTCAAAAACCGAATAACAGAAAGCTGTTCTTCCCTGGTGCAAGTCTCAAGTGGGGCAGCCATCTTTATACTGATACTGCGACAGTATTTGTGCATCTGCACCAAAGAAGTTTGAATATTATACAATAGAAGGAGCAACGGCGCTAGTGTTCCTTCGCAAATTGAACGTTGCGCTCGCCGCCATATTGAGGGCAACCGGTAGCTTTCAGTGTTTACTTTTGTACAGTTGAGACGTATTGACATGACCGCGTGCTCGTATATTTTTGGTTTACAAGTGTTTTTCTTGCGCTGCATATAACTACACCAACTGTGCTACAAGAGGCACAAATTTTCGTTTCACAAGTAAGTAAGCATTTAAATAAGTTCAGAATCTTCTACTATCTTAACGCCTGGATGTGATCTAACCTGCTGATCACATGTTTAATACTTTCTTTCGATACAGATTTCCACTCCAATATTTGAATGAATTGAGGGAGATGTTAGCTAACACACGCCGGATCCTGAAAATCATGTTATCCTACTTTCGAAGAAAATGATTGATATGTTTGTCAGGCTGAGATTTATCATGCTGCAAAAATGCACAATAAAAAGCAGAAAGTGTCAATCAGACAGAAATTAAACAAAACCGTGTTGTTTTATAATGAATAAAAGAAGTAGACAAGTTAATTTATTGTATTTACTTCCCTAATATTCTCATATAATTGATATGATTGTTAATAATTTAGTAATTTTATTCTCCATATATTGCATTAAAGGTGGTATAAAATTAATGTAGATATTGGCACCTTGCCAGCTAAACTTTAGGTAGTCTCTGGAGTATACAAAAATAGGGGGAAAAATAGAATGGAAAGTTTTATACAAGGTTATAATTTTAAACCCCGGGGGGTGCACTTGCATTGAAGTAGTATGTAATATGAATAATGCACTTTAATATATTTTGTTGGCCTTGACAAAATTTGATTAGCAAGGAGTATCATGCTTAGATTTCCTGGACCCGTGTTCTGAGTTGCTAAGTCTTTAGAAGTGAAAGATTTTGGTTTAACAATGAACAAAAAAGATAAAAATAGTCACAATAGAAAAGCTAAACCTCTCCTTCTTCGGTTGCCTTCATACTGAAAGAACTAATCGGTCATATTCTTCATTTCGATATGATGAATGCCAGATTCTGTCTTTGAACTGATCAGAAAATGATTGCTCAACTTCAGAAGAAAACTTAGTTTGAGCTCCGACTTTTTAAAATTGTGAACCGGTATTTCATCAGTTTTCCTTCATTACATTTATAAATACGTCACTATTATTGAAATTTTAACATCTTTCCGGATCAATTAAATTAGCCTACTTGAAGAGGGAGAAAAAATTTGACATTGCTCAGAGTTAAGAAAATAAGTCCGAAAGTTAATTATAGTCAGCGGAAATTCTATAATTAACCTCATTCGATCTTCTTTGAGCAAGTGAAGACCCTTAACAGTATAAAATTTTCCATTCTACAGTGGTTTGTTATATGACTGTACTAGGGTTTCAAAGTTCCCGCAACCTCTTGCCCCTAAAATGGCGGCGGCAGCCGGCTTCAATTTGCTAAGAATTCTGGTCGCCTTTCACATGCGATAGGAGGGGTCCGATCTGCATTGGGAAACGTATCTATTTTGGTGCATGAAACCCCGTACTACATTCGCTCCAAACAAAGGTATAATTTTAATTGCAGTAAATACGATACTGTTATGGAACTTTTAAGAATATATAAAATGCTTGTGATGTTCAAAGTACAAAGCAAGGGAAACAAAACAATTAATGTTGATATAATATTCCAGTTATATGTTTTTGATGATCAAAAGCCTAGCGAATCGAATTCACAGTGAAATTAAATATGTTAAAGCTCTATAGGGTTTAATGCTGACGTAATGAGTTTGTTTGAGATTTAAGCGTTGATAGTGTTGGTAACATTCAATAAATGAAAGCTATAGCAGGCAATCGTGCAGCTTTGAACAGTGTGATTCGGCTGATATACACTTTACATGCCACATAACGAGGAGCAAACAAACAAGAAGTATTGTGATACTAAAAACAATTGGGCACAGATTTTTAAAAATAGAGCTGTAATAATAAAATACGTACCTGAATTATGAACAGTGTGGCTGCTGGGCATACCAAGCTTTTAAGGATCTTCAGGTCACTCACCTGTCAACAAGAAAAAATACATATGAAAGTAACTACAGAAACAAATGATATTTAATCCTGTTATCCTTAGCCATTTTTACAATAAAGGTTTCTAGTGGTTTTCCCGCCCAGTGCAGCTAAATTTAGCTGCTGAGGAAGGAAAAACCTGTAGAAATCTTTATTAGAACAGCTGTGTTTAAACTAATTAAAACAATTATCAAACTCTTTTCAAGTGCAGAGAAATAGAGTTGATTTTCTTCTAAATGATACATAAGTAGCAAGCAAAGAATTTATCCTTATAAGTGGTAGCATATTTGAAGTACAAAATGATTTTCAGAAATAAACATTCTATTACAGCTTGACTATTCATTTTCTTAAAAAGTTTAGTTGTTTGAGAAACTTAGACTACGTGTCCCCGAAATGATGTTATAAAAGTTGTGTTTGCAGAAGAATTTATGCATGGAAAGTCGACAAGCAATTTCCTTTCCGGACGAAAGGATGTCGGTCTTATTAGATCAGGGTCTTAGAGCCACTTTCTTCAGTAAGGAAAGCAATTTACGGCATCTAAATGAAAGCAGCTTTAAAGGAACGGCTTACTTCCTTCTCAACATAACATGCGCTGGCGCTATCATGAAACAGTAAAGCACAGTTTGTCCAATCAACAAACTACCGCGCATAAACGGTGTACAGGACATGTTGATCGATGGTAGGTTAATTTAAGTTCTGGACCTCGAGTGTGAAAATACCATGTTTATTATACCGATCAAACTAGAGTAATCGGTCTACCTGCGTCAAGAATTTTACCTTTAATTTATCCGAATAGTATTCGATCACACTAGATTATAAATTCATTAAAACACTTCTTTTCATATGTGTCATGCAAATGACTGTTAACTTCTAATTAAAATCATACAAATAACGATAGTAAAACGAAACAATTTCGTGCAGTCCTGAAGGCCTGATGCAGAATCAAACTACGGCGTATTCCGCCTTTGCTGACGTCCAAACTAAGGACGGCTATATCAATGATACATTAGTGTGTATTGCTGTAAATTACGGATAATTATGCCAGCTTGGTATATTCGAGGAGCATAAACCAGCGTAATTGATCACATTGACTTCATTCGACTTAATGATATCTCAAAGTAAGTTGGCATACAGTGGAAACCTCTACTTTAGTAAATCTACACGAGGATTAATGATTACATTGATGAAATCGGAGTCAGCTACCACAGTAACTAGAAGGTGAATATTAAAATGAGGTAGCATTAGTTACCAAAATATCTTTATATACTGTGAGAATTAAGTTTTTCCCTGCGTATGGCTGACATCATTATATATTGTGTTTTTCGGCTTTGTTATCGATAGGTTTCAGATCAGCTTAGAAATATGTAATGCAGCACATAGTTATGGCTAAAATGGTAACTACTACAAATGTAACTGTCGCTTGCAGTATTACTTAACAACATTTGCGTGGTAAAGAGGTACTGGCCTTGTTAAAAATTAAACAGATAACTAAGTAATTTAAATTATGTATAAGGGATACATACTGTAACGACCGAGTTTTAAGAAACTACGCTCGTACACAATATATGCTGATACGAAACGTGCGTCTGAGGGCTAACGGCCGAAACCAGTCGCCTTGTGTGACATTCCGTTACGGGGGTCCATTCTCCGAAAGAAAGATGTGACATTCTGGGAATGCCTCGATGTGAACAACGCACTCCACGTTCTACTGGGAGGCAGTGACCGGGATGTGTATGAGACAAGTTGACCTCGTCGTTGCCAGCAGCAGTGGGTGAGAGATCGCTAGAAAGCTATCCCTGGCTATAAAAGGCAGCAGCTCAACAGTTATTTGATTACTTTCGTGATTGTCTTCATGATTATCACGGTAAAACGTTGCGGTGCAGAATCTCCAATTCTGAAAGGGGTAACAATAGCTAGAAATTCTGCTCTAAATGTGACGAGAGCAGCAAAAGCTCAGTTTAGTCGTGGCGTTCTTATTGTGACCTTAAGGCAAGGCGCGAATTGAGACGCGTATAGCGCGTGTGAGACGACGCAGCACAGCGCGCTTTTATATAAACTACAGAATCAAATACAACAGCGCATATTGGGAATACGACGCTACGCGGCGCGACTCGCATCTGCTCAGTCTCATAGCGCTGTGGTTGAGAGAGAGTTTCTCGCGCCATGTGTGTGCGCGGCAGAGGAAACGGTAATAGATGCAGTGAGGTAGCACAAAGAGCTTTATTATACAAAACATGTAAATTATATTAAGACGAAACCGAGGAATCAGACTTGGGGTGTAACTGCATATAATTTTAATCTGAAAGACGATAAGTATAACCCATATTTCCACGAATAGCCATTTCACAATTTTCATTCATTAGTTCGTACTAAGGAAAGGATTTTTCTAATAGGTGTATTAAAAAGTAACGTTCGTTCTAACATGTCCCTATATAACTTATACAGGGCGTTCGCCGGGAAACGCAACCCACTGTTAGCGCTACAAGGAAGAAACTGCTCCGGCGAGCGAGCGGTCAGTTTCCGGCATTGTTCGACCGTCAGCCGCGGACTATTTCATAATAATTACGCTTCATAAACTTCATAAACTTGTATGTGCTAAGCATTTAAATGTGACGTAATTCATTAGCTTACCTTATAAAAGATGCTGGAAGTGTTGACCCTCTTATGTAATGCACATTTCACATCTTTCGAGACACACGCTGCCCTAACTGACTTAATGATTTTTTGGGTGACTGTTCTAGTCGAAAAGCGATATCGTCAATTTTCTCCTCTGTTTGTTAAAAAATGAACCCGTTTCTCTTACTTTTTTAACCAGACTCAGAATTGTTGATTTAGCTGGCAGTAAAGCGCCACGAAATTCGCGACGAAATTTACTGCGACACTTTTTAAACGACTTCTTCTTCACATATGTATCGTAGAGAAATATTCTTTGTTACAAACTGGAACGTACCATAATTTTACTCACACTCAAACACGGTACAGATTAATAAGAGTATGAAGCCCCAAACCAGCCAAACCGCAAAGAAACGTTTATTCACAACACTGATTAATAAGAGACTGAAGTCACAAACTATCTACAATGCAAAGAAACCGTTCTTAACAATGTAAGGGTCACTGCACTGCACTGTTGGGGCAGCGGAGGTGTTAAACAGTGCGGTGATGCACGGTGCCGTGTGGCGGAAACTGCTGGCTTCACTGACCGAGCAAGTTGCCGACGGCAACAGACTGGGAGGGTAGCGTTTTCCGGCGAACGCCCTGTAGAATGTAAAACATATGCAAATGAACTGTGGTATGTTGTCAATATTTTCCAATCATAACGGACTGACCTTTCCACGGAACGGCTCCTCAATTGTGGAAATACTCAGTGACATTTTCTTCAATTTGAAACAGCTGAAGTTCATGCGGTGATTGAGTTTGATGCAACATTTTGGAATAGTTTACATCTTCTGCTACCACTTCTAGGGGCAGTAAATTGCTATACAAAATGGGAGCTGATTTCACAGTATCTTTTACCATTTTCACTTTATTATAAAATGGTTTCCTGAACACATGAAAGCATAAAGACAATATGCCAAAGGCGCATTCCGTGGTTTGTCGAGCTTGAAAAATTCAGTCGTTGATAATTTGGTGTTCACGTCTCTTTGGATATGTTCCCATTGTATTTTCTGACAAGGAAAGACCTTGCAGCATCGGCGTAGATATACTTTAAGGTGACAGAAGCAGTAACATGTGTTTCGCCATTTACATCTCCGGTGCACTACTAGCAAATATACTTATTAGGCTATTTAAATTTCTTAGTCAGCAAGGAATAAAGCAAAACTCCTTGTTCGGAATCATCTGATTCTACATAATGTCAAATGTTAATAATAATAACAAATGTTCTCCTCACATGTCATATATTTTCAGTCGCGAGTGGTACGCGCGCCACTTGGAAACTGCGTCTTAGACTTCTTTATCACCTGATATTACTACTGGTCATTCGAATATATATACTTTATGATGTTAAACATCTGCACATTATATACCAAAGCACCAATATCTTACCATTTATTATGTCAGATGATTATAAAGTTAACGTGTTATATATATATACACACGTAAGGGGCCTAACAACTTCAACTTCGCTATGGTAAGAACGTCCTACTTCACAAACAATATGACAGCTTTAGCTGCTTCCTAATATTTAAACAAATGTTATTCGCATTTATCGGCTCTTACCTGCGATCTCAATCTTGTATCCTAGCTTCAAATGAATTTGATCTGCATTGTATGTGCCTACGAAAGTAGGCCATCTGAGTTTGTTTCCACATTAATTAGTGGCTTGCCTAACAGTGCGTAGCTCGGTTAAAGCGCCAACAGATCGTTAATTTTAGGTTATCCGGTACACAGAACCTTACATATTTAGAGTTCAATTTACTGCTTTAATTAGAAAAAACTTCAGTTAGCTTATAAGTAAATTATATTTACATGAATAACATGTGTCCATCATGATTTTTAATAATACCGAATGAATAAGATAAACGCAACTTTCGCAATCTCCCAATATTTGTTGTTTACCACGGCTATATAGTAGCATATGTTCCATACAAGAAAGAAATGATTCGATCAGCAGCAAGGAATGTACGCAGCCATTTATCTTCAATAATTAACAAACCTTATTGATTTAATCCATTTATAAGCCCTTATTAAGGGTTTTTTTGGCGAAATTTTAAGAATTAGTCTAATCTCTGTTGATATTGCTTGAAGCTCTCTCGTGCATGCAGCCGGATCAATTGATGCCCGAGAGATCTTCAAGCATCAGATTCGCCTGGAAAACCTACGATTACATATCTATTATTGTTCATCAAAAAATTATTCTCATTTTTAAATTACTTGTAAATTACTCATTTATTGCCATATATTGTGGTTCCGTAGCCAAAATGCAAAAAAAAAAAAAAATTACCCTAATTAATTATTTTTTTAAGTCCCAACTCCACCGCGTACCCTGTCCATTGCGGTTTTATTGAAATATATTTGAATGTTGTTTTGGGAAATATTTAATTTAGTTTAGTATTTCGTGGCAGATAACCTCCCAGAGTCTTTTTTTCCTAGAATTTGACTGCTAAATATGTAGCACTTAGTAAGGATATCCAATGATAATTTTTTGTATAAAATACATTGCACAGAGACTACATTCTACTGCACACAAATTGATAGTTGTGGCAATCATCCTGATTTTCGAAACGCTTGATTTAGTTCTTTTTGTAAGTTGTTTTGCACATTCCTCAATTTAAATGCTTGGGATACTTCTAGTCCTGTCGAGAATGTTGAGTTCATTCATTACAAATTTCTCATTTCATTTGTAAAACTAACTTCTTCAATGTATTTTTCTGATCCATCGAAGCGGTACAGAAGTTTCGGCAGTGGATACTTCATGAAATTCTGCAACATTACATGCACAAGCATAATGAGTCTGCAGAATGATACCAGTTAGTTCAAAATAATTTCATGTTGAAAATGATCTTGGCGAGAAGCAGACTCACTTGCCGACGCACAGCGCGATGGCGAAGTTTCCTTATTGAACTATCTAGAACTCCATCGGGAAACCACAAAGAATTTCATCTACACCGCTGGAGCCTCGACGACGAGAACAAGCTAAGCTAAACAATACAACATCGATACATTTCGTGTAAACTATATGGCAATTACGAAGACAGTGAAACGGCACTATTTTTAATACAAGTATTAATACAAATTTTTTGAAAGCTTTCAGTGGTTATTTGAATGTAGTAAACATTTTGCATGGCCAGAATTTGAATTGTGTTTTCGTCTATTTATATGTAGTTAAACGAGTTATCCGGCTACAAAAGCTCCGTGTAAGAATATACTACAATAAAATATATTCATTGATTATATAAAATATACTAATTAATTCAAATTTGTGTACAATTTTGTATTAATATTATTAGTTCTTACCAATATTTATTAATTTTTTACGATTTTTTATGCATAGACACCTTTTTAAATCGACACCAAAAAAGGAATCAGGTATACTAAAACAAAAATTAAAATTCTATCTGTTTTCCAACAACTAAACGAAAAAATTAATTTCTGTGAGGTGTTACCAAATATTTATATTTAATAACCATTATCATTTCGTACAGTGTAGTGCGCCCGCAAAATTTGCTTGAAGTTGGTTTCAACCATTATACGTTGAGACTTATGAACTCACGACCTCGTCAGGGCTCTTTATATACATTTTTTTTAATTGCAGTATTTTTGAGATATTGTGTTTCATTTCTGAATTGAATATGTTGTATCTGTTTTATGTATTTTAAAATGAGGTTTATGTATAGTCAATATTTACAGTGTTTTACGATTATTTATTGGAGAATAATCTTCAGATGGAAAAAATATAAATATTTTTGGGTAATTTTTTTGTTTGGTATTGTTTGATTAAGATTTCTTTTTCGTCCCTGAATTTTCTTATATATCCTCTCCATTGGCTCACATCTTTGCGGCAATATAATCGCGTCCAACGCCTGAAAATAGGCTCACTGGTTTGTTTGTAGGTGATGCAGGGAATTTTCACTATTTAGGACTTGGCTAGCAGCAAGGGCATGATTCCAGTTCATCATCACCTTTTAAATTGAAACATTACAGTATGTGATAGTGAACTATGGTAAATTATGCGAATAAGCGTAACTATAAACCAACCTTAAAGAACATTTTGAGTATAATGTGGCAAGCAACAATAACAGATGAGGAAAATTGTCTTGAGTATTTTGCGTTTAGGTTTTGATGACAATGATGAATCTCCACAATTCGGAAAGAATTTCGAGTGGAGTTCCATTTATTTGAGAAATCAGCTACAACAGTAATTTTTCTTTGTTTCACAGTAAACAATTTCTAAGGTTTTTTTGTGGAGTCTTTACGTATAGTTTAAATCCAGGTCATTAGCGCCTGGAAAGAAATGGGAAGGAATTCACCCACGGCCATTTAAAGGAACCATTTCAGAACAGCGCCCTCTCGAATGCAAGGCCAGAGCGTTACCGTTCACCTATAACTGTCGGTAACAATTGTTAACTTTTCCCGATTATTGACTGTAGACAGCTACAAGAGCGGCACTGCGAGTATGGGAAAGATCTGGTGATGCCCTTTCTGGACATTGAAAAGGCATATGACAGCCTCAGCCGAAACAAAGTGTGAGAAAAAGTCAGTAAAAATGGAGATAGTGCAAAGAGTGAAGGGGTAGTAAGGGCTGTGTCAAAGTGGGAACGGATAAGACTGGATGGTTCCATTTGAAAAATGGACTAAATCAAGGAAGTGCCCCATCACCCCTCTTATTTATTGTAGCTATGGATGAAATATTGAAGAAAGTGGTGCAGAGCATTGGGGAAGGAAAAAGGAAAGTAATGGTATTTGCGGACGACCTATTAGTTTGGGGAGAGGATGAAAGAAAGGTGCAGGGTCAGCTGGATGTGTAGGAGAGAGTAGTTGCAGCTTATGGTATGAAGTTCTCTGCGAGAAAAAGTGGTGATAACAACAAGAAAGAAGAACAGGTCGGATATAGGCATATCACTTGGAGGGGAGCAACTAAATAGAGTGGGATGTTTCAAATATTTGGGAAGCTGTATTCAAGAAAATGGAGGAAACAGGATGGAAATAAACGAAAGAGTAGAATGCGCAGATGGATTTTTTAAAAGTATTAGAAGTCTGGTATGGAGTATGGATGTCCAACAAAAGAGTAAAGAGGCAATCTATAGAACATATTTTGTGCCAATTTTAACATATGGGGCAGAAACATGGATGATGAAGGAGAGAGACAAAGGGAGAGTACAATTTGTGGAAATGAAATTTCAGAGGAGTAGAATAGGAGTAACAAGAAGAGACAGAATAAGGAATGAGAGAATTGGGGAAATGATAGAGGAAGAACCGCTACAACAGAGAATTGAAAAATCTAGGTTACAATGGTACGGGCATGTAAAAAGAATGGGAGAGGAGAAGTTACCAAGGAAGATGCTGGACATGGAGCTGAAAGGGAAGAGGCCTAGAGGAAGACCAAGGGACAGATGGATTAAAGGCGTTAAAAAATGAGTGGAGGAAATTGGGTGACAGTGGAAGAAGAGAGATGGTGGTTATACAGTGTAGCAAGACGTTATTACGTCTACTACAACTTTAATAGTTAATATTTTATATTTTACATTTTTCTTAATTAATTTTTTTATATAATCAGATCTGTAAATTGATTTAATTCTTTAATCTCGGGGCCAGCCAAAGACTATATGTGGTGTAATGAATGCCAAGTTATTCAGGGAGTGTACGGAAAATAAGCGAGGGTTGACTTCTGGCAAGGAGCGGACAACTGAGGCTCCGTATCCTGGGGCGGAAACAGTCCCGTTAGCAAGCCTGCCACGGTGTCGCCTACAGGCCAGCAGACGTTGCTCCTGACGCTGGGGATGGCAATGGCGAAGGTCGGCGAGTTTTCTCCCGCCACGCCAAGAGACGCGTGAGCGCGAATCCACGTATCTGAATGCGCGAGGTCGAACACGTGATTTCAAGAAGCCCATTTCCTCCAATGAGAAGTGGTATTCGGGTTGTTTGATATGTGTCTTTCTGTCCACATGTGACTACGGAGAGGAAGAAGGGGACTCTTTCTCCGACACTAGAGAGGAACGGTCGAGTCTTTATACGGCAGTGGAGAGTGACGGTTATGTTTTTTGGAGAGGACGAGGACGGTTCGACAGAGCTGATGTCGTACTGGTAGTCGTCTTATAAGATCGCAGACTGGCGATCCTGGAGTGACGATATACTGCCATGTCACGCAGATAGGCTGTGACACAACTTGCAGAGCCGCTGTCAGCAAATTGGTAAAGTACTCCGCCAGGCATGACGAGTTCACGAGACTGTTGAATTCCGTAAGCGTCCTGATATTACGAGACTTGCTCTTTTGCAAAACCCTGAATTAGCTGGCAAAGATTTGTGAAACGTGATAGCACGAATTTTGTTGTGACTATTAAACTATTAAAGGCGCCCGAGATTCAATGTTGTAAATATCTAATGTTACATTTCTTAACGTTGTTCATTTTCATTATCATTAGTTAATTTTGATATTTAAATTTGCAGTAGGTGATTCATGACTTACATTAAAAATAAATTCAAATATTGTTTGCTTGAAATAACGGCGTATTGTAACGTCTAGGCTTGTTGTTTGCTTGTTTGAGTGATGTTAAATGTAAAGTGGCCTACGATGTAGAAGCAATAGCAATTACGGTAAATAAAAAATCAATGTCAGTTCTTTTAAGACCTGACCGATGTTGGAAGATTCTTGCCAATCAAAGATTTTAAATTTTGATAATTAATTTTTAATCAAAATTAATTTAAAAAACTTTGAATCACCCCAACCTGCTACAACAGGAAGCGCTGGCGAGGCTTTTGTTCCCAGCAGACCCATCCAGGGGCTGGAAGCTGTTCTGGATGATGATGATAATGATGGTTGACTGTTTAGGTATGAAATGCTACGTCTTCAACACTCATTGGCTAAGAAATTCGCTGTCTAACAAAACTAAAAAAAACCTTTGCATGTTATAAAGGAAAATATTTAAATAAAAGAAAGGGACACTGTGACTAACAACGTCTTTGCTTCTTAATCAATATTAAGGTGACCAATTTTTTTATAATGAAATAGAAGACGAACCAATTTTTTTTACAATCATAAGGAGGACGAAAAAAATTTAAGAAACGATTAAAATGAAACATTTATTAATTCAAACAAAAATATACTGATTATGCTTACATCTCTCTTACTTATTTAATGAAACGAGTATTTTTCCATTGAATTAATGTTTTCTGCCAATATATAATTTTATAATAATATATTGGAAATTTCGGAGCAAGAAATAACCTTCATATTAAATTTCAAGGTAAGTGTCAACTTTCAATCTTGATTTCTCACTTGTCCAAAATATTGCAGAAAACAATTGTGTCTCTCTTTGTGAGAGAAATGAAAATTTCCTTTTTAATTAATCGTTGAAATGAAAATTCCTCTTTCTTGATTTTCTTCCCACCCCTAAATGAAATTAAAAATAAAATATATAGCTCCACGGAACGATGCAAGCACATTATGAATAAATAAAATGAATAATTAAAACTAAAACTGTTTAAAAAAGCGATAAAACTTAACGAAATCTATTTTTAAATTATTTTACACTTGTGCCGAAAACAGGGTTGTATAAAATCGAATTAATAAAACTTGAGTGGTACTTCCTGAGTATAATATTTACTGAGAAAGAAATAACGTGAGACACGTGAACTTCTCCTTATGCCATGTTCATGCGTTTCATAATCGCATCTTTGCGAACGTAGGCCTACCGTCACATGACGCGCGGCATCTCTGAATACAGAGATTAACAGATTAGTTTTAAAATATCGAAAAGGAAGACATGTAGGAGGACACTTTTTGAAGAAGGACAGAACCTCCAAAAGGAGGACTGTCATCCCTATAGGAGGACGATTGGTCACCTTATCAATATAGAGCTTAGTGTTGAAGAAACTGCAAGAATGATTCTATCGTCCACTCAAACAGTTCGCAACCAGTGAGGTGAAAAACGCTGCTTATACTAGGTTGCTAAGGCATTTTAAGAACGATTGGGAGAAAGAATTCTTGTATTAGAAATTGCGCTAAATCAGTTTAAAACTGTAGTTACATTGCGTGTGCTACTTTAACAGTGGACTGCTTTTGAACAAATCTCCCAAAAATAAACATACGCTTTTTGCGATTCAAAACAAAAATTTACTACGGAAAAACCTCCACTAACTTCCTTACGTCAGCTTAAAGGAGAATAGAACCCACGAAGTCGAGGAGAGCAAACAGAGGAAATTCTGTGTAACTATCTTAATTGAAAGCAAGAGAGGTATTCGAGCACCGTTATTATGAGAACAAACAGCCGACTGATTGCAGTTAGTTGTTTACGCGTCTCACGCGATTGTTCCTCACATATATGCCAGTAGCACAATATGAATGTCAAAGACGTTTAATTCTTATGCGGCATTTCTCCACGTTTGCATGAAAAATATTTTTGTCGGAATTATACTGCACCTAACAACCTTATAAAATCAAGATAATTACACAATCTGTTGTTTTCATTAAACCCAAATGTCTATGCAAAAAATATTTATCTAATCTGTCACAAAACTACAGAAATTTTCAAACGATCTGTGTCATGAAAATCAGCCATATTGTACAGGCGTTGCTAATTATGTGTTTAAAGGACGCTATGGTTAATCAACGCACCTACATTTGGCAATACGCCTACAACTTTTAGAATAAACAATTTTAGCGAAGATCCGTTTAAATTTTTATCCAGACATAAGAAACAATTTATATTCCCCCTAGAATTGCTTGACAAATAATAGGTGATGTATTATATAAACTAGGGTAAGAAATATTATTTTTAAAAAAAATCCTTAGTAATTGTCACTATTACAGAATTTTAACAATCTTTCCGACATCTTCAGTCAGATATGATTGCGATATTTGATCTATTTCACTTGTTTGCCACAAGTAACTCGCACAATGAAGAAACAAACAAATTGCCAGAATATCTAGAAGCGTTAAGCCTTTTCAGGAATGTTTTTTTTTTAATTTTCAGAACTTTATATAACATTGGTTGGGAAGGCCGAATATTTTTTGGTGATATCAACACTAGTAAGCTTCTGAATTAAAATTCCATACATATTTACCAGAATACAGAAGGGAGAAACGTTGTTTCCACTACGATCAACTTTATTAGATTTTCATAGAAGCAATATTTTTGTCATCATGCTCTTTTCACTCTGGTAATCTCATCGTCAACAGACCAGAAGTACCCACGTCCTCAATTGTCCGGTCTGTACATTTTAATATTTGTCTATGTGTACATTTCTTATCTTCTACTGTACCATATGTTGACCAGTTCCTATCTCTCAAAATGTGACATATCATCCATTCCATTTGTTGTTGTAATATAGTTATCCCCAAAACTACTATTTTTTCGCAATCTATTTGGAAACTGCTTCATTTTTTTTTTTTTTAAATTGGCTAAATTTATTTTCAATGTCACTCTATAACGTCAACTTTTAAGTTGGTAAATATTTATTTTTTGTGGCATCCAAAATCTTTATCTCGGATTTAAATTATGTACTGTGTTTCAGTTTTAGAAAAACGTGTACTTTAGGCTCATCAGCATCTAGACCATTATATTTGATATTCTCCAAGCAATACTTCCGTTAGTGTAGGTGTTAATGTAAACTTTCCGATTAAGATCGAAAAATACTTGTAACATATTAGAGTTTTGGGGGAGAAGAGGACTTGAAAATTTAGTTACAGCCGTGAAAGCCTAATAAAATTAAACTTTACATTTACCTAAATGGTTTAGTCTTAATGTTTGCTATTGCGAATACGATTTCCATTTCAATTTGGCCAAATTACAACTATCACAAACTGTTCAAACAGAGATATTAGATGGTACAATTAGCGAAAGTGAATAACAATGGTTAGCCGTCATTAACTGACGTATTGAAAATTCTGTCGTGACATTTAAAATTATTCCGAATTTCTCTGATAGACCTGTTTCAAAATTTTAGTCACTAAATAACTACACTATTAAAAATGAAATTATAGTTACAGCTTCTGTCACATATGCTAACTAAAAAAAAAAGAAATTCATGAACTATGAATGAAATGAAAATTTGCAAATGCTTTTATTTTATTCACTATCGGAAAAAGTGTTGTCATCAAGGCACAAAAACTAAATTGCATTAAGGGAATGGTGATTTTAAAAGGTAAATGGCGCTATTAAGAAATCTAAACAGAAATAGATAGTATCAGCCTCTACATTTTTCTGTATGTGTGTCTGCTCAAAAACATGGTTATTTCATCTGCACAGTTAGTAATGGGAGCGTCTTGCTTTAGGATTGCGTTTAATTGCAATTCATACAAAAGTTTATACTTGTGTAAAGTTTGAAATATGTTCAAGAAAAAAAGGAATGCGGAAAAAACTTCGTTCACACTGATTGACTAACGGCTTATTGAGCATATTATGTAAGAGCCATACCGATACAGCTGAACAGACTACCGTTAAGAAACTTTGTAATGAGAAGCACAAAAACTCTGAAAGAAGATAATTTATCATCTTCGCTACTCGAAGGATACAATGGCTGGAAACGACACAACATGCCGTATATCATGAAATCGTTATCTGACCCACGAAATATCCGGCATGAAAACAATTGCAACAAGAAGTTCTAAATATGCTATTTTGTTTTATAGCTTGTCCCTTCCACAGTGTGACTGCAACGCCGAGAGGCAGAATTGAGGGCTTATGCAAGGTATGCAAAGCACTTTCCAAGGGAAAGAAACAGTCAACAATGAATATTACAATTTAGATACTTCTGTATGAATTAGATGCCAATCACGTTGGCTTAGAGTGTTGTGGTACCACGGAATTAGCTGGTTGCAATCCTGCTGGTGAAAGAAAAATTTACTGTCAGGAGTTTGCCGGCAGGATATGAGAGGTGGTGGAGCACAATTTTTTAATGAGTACGTTGTGTACCCATGTCCTGTGTTAAATCCGAAAAATTCTTCACATTGCCTATGGAATGAAAGCATACGGCACTAATACCGGCACATGAAGGAGGGGTTTGAAATACAGTTGAAAACTATAGTGAATCAGTTTGACTTCAGTGGTAGGTAAATTAATGAAGAAATTGATGTGCAACCATACCAGAAATATATGTGAGTAGCATAAGTGGTTTTCAAGACGGCAACATGGCTTTAGGCGAGGATCAGTCAGTCAGTCAGTAGGATATATGCAAGATATTTCAGATGAATTGGACAGGAGAGAACTCATTGATAGTGTTGTACTAGAACTTACAAAGGTCTTTGACAAAGTGAGCCATGAAATGGTGGTAAATAAGGAGGAAAAAACTACTGGAATGGATCAGAAAGTGATTTGCTGGGTAGAAGAATTTTTAAAGGTAAAAAGCATTACGTTAGGGTAGGAAATGCAGTATCAAAAGAAGTGTAAGTAAAGGTGGGAGTGCCACAGGGTAGCGTATTGGGGTCATTGCTGTTCATTACTCTCATGAATGATTGTGTTGATGGTTTTCTGTCAGAAATTAGATTGTTTGCAGGCGCCATAATGCTATATAAAAGAATGAGAACGATAGAGGACGGTAAACAGTTGCAGGGTGATCTGGACAGGATATCTAGTTGGGTTGGTAAACATGGGCTCAAGATTAATGCAAAGAAGAGACAGCTTATAAGATACACAAATAAAAAACTAAAGGTTGATTATGATTATAAGGTGAGGAAAGAATTGCTTTTTGAAGATTTGAAATGTAAATATCTTGTCGTTACATTTGATAACAAGCTTAACGTGGCAGCAGACATTGAACAGGTGGTAAGAAAAGGTTTCAAATTCCATCACTTGTTGGAGACAGTGATGAGGGGAGGTACAAAAGAAGTAAAGGCTATGGGTTACAAAGATTTCTTTAAACCATTGATTGAATATGGTTGTGTACTAAGGGACCCACATTTTGGGTATATAAAACAGGAGTTGCAGAGGGTGTAAAGAAGGACTTCTAGATTTTTCTCCGGAAATTAGCATAGACCAAAATCTGTAACAGATATGATAAAAGAGCTGGAATGGGATTCATTGGAAGATAGGAGGAGGGTGAAGAGAGTAATGGGAATGTACAAGGCGTATATTGGTGATGAGCGGAGGAAAGATATTGGTGTCAGAATTAAGTTAATGCTTGGAAGGGAAGTGATCATCATGACCACAAGCTGGTACTCGATTTCAGCTCTAGGGTGTGGGAAGATAATCTTTCGTAGGTAAGGGGGTCAGGGATTGGAATAATTTACCAAGAAAATTGATGAATAATTTACCAAAAACAGTGAAACAATTTAAAGTTGAAATTTGTATTGGGCAAAAGTATGTGGGCACAGGAAAAGGGGGGGGGGATGAGTGTGTAGGGAAACTGGCACCGGAGCGGGCGCTCCATCGCAATTAGATTAAAGGATGATTCCTTCGTTGGATGGGGACATTTAGCTTGGCGAATCAACGTTTTCGTTTGCCCAGCAGTGGTTTTCAGCCTCTAGCTTTCTTCGTATTTCAGTAATTCACAGCATACTACATGAACAAAGTTATATGAAAGAAATACAGTCAACAGAAAAAAAAGACAACATGTACATACACTTTCATTACTTTGGATGGAAAGGGCAATACACTCCAGTTAAATATCCCAAGAACTAACTTACTCCGGGGCAGCAATAAGGCATGCGTCAGCGGGTAAATGTTAAAGGAGACAATTATCATTAAAGAAAAAAGGACGTATGGCATTGTTGGCCAGGAGACCAGGAAGCGTTGTTCGTCCGTTCGATGCCAGATCAAACAGTTTTCTCGTGACTGCCATAACCTAACCTAGTAATCCTGCCAGGTATAGGGGATTTACAGTTTTGCGTGTAATCCGTACCACTAAGTGATCTAGCATACTTCACATGACAAAGCAAATCTTTGCCGGGTAGAAGGTCAGATTTAAAGGCTGTAAAAATTCCAGTCGAGGCCAGGATTTGTACCGGGAACCATCTGTTTCCCAGTCATTCGCCTTAATAACGGAGCCACCAGAATGCTCCATTATCATTATGAATCAGATGTTTATTTTTATATCAGACTGTAATACTTAATAATGTGATGTGTATTTTTACCGTATGCTAAATAATTATTAATTATACGGTTTCTTGATTACGAGCCGAAGTATTTAGATTTTATAAACGTCTTCATTATAGTCCTTCTTTTTAAACAATAGATATACATTTCACAGAACTAATGTGATGCAACACACATAAGTACAGAATTATAATGGTTTAATAAAAACAGCACAAAATAGAATTTATTCATAAAAACATTTAATCAAATTTGATTAAAATCATATTCTAAAGTGCCAGAAGATGATCCTTACAACGTTATTTAATCGCAGAGATGTGAAGACAATAAAGAAAGCGAAAATAAGATGAACGTTTTGAGCAGAGCAAGCGTTCGTTCGTTTTATTAGACTCATCAGACAGATTCCATTGAACTCTACTTGAGAAATGAGTTTGTTATACATAATTGTGTTTAGCACAAACTGCTCACGTAAAACACGAAAAAGTACTTCTTAAAAGAGGTGCGAAAAAAATATTTTTGACTGTCACAGAGTGTTGATGAAAACATAAAGGCATAATACTCTATTTAATGCTGCCTCGAAGTTAAAATGACCACTACAAACTAAATTTTTTCTCTTATTCTAGTTTCTACTAAAATGCCATGTTTGAGTAAAATCAACTACAAAAAAGAGTTATCATGTTAGCCATTTTGTGAAAGGCATTAACTTCAGTGAAAGTGTTACTCATTTATCCTCCGATTTACCATTTGTTTCATGAATGGTTTCTTTGTTTATAAAGACCTTGTATGATGTTTTTATATTCACTCAACGTGCTTTTTGAAGTGCTGTTAAAGGCAGAGACACGCTACCACGACGAATGGTCAGAAAACCGCTGAGGTACTTCGTGACCACCCAGCAGGTCACAAACCACTCGCTGAGCTTTATGGACACTTGCCGCTTAGCCTTCCACAAGTTATTTCCACTTAATTTCCGAAACCGGATGTATTGCCACTAAACGGAGAACCTTCCTAAAGCCAGAAAATAATACTGCAATGCCGTTCAACCGAAAATGCTGAATTTTGCGGGCACATAAATGAATGTTATTCTCGGCTGCACTTCCGAAGCTAACGACCCCACCACAGTGTTACGACGAGGGTAATGGTGCTGTGACTAGAGTGGTCGTTGTCAATAATTAAAGCATTAATCCAGAAATATTTTCAATTAATGTGCGCGTTTCAGCGTTGATTTCGTTATGTACGATATTATACGATTAAACATATATGAAACAGAAATTTGTCTCGTCATTTCTATGAAGGTATAAATTTATTAGTGGCTGTGTCAGCTTTGTTACCGCATCACGCGTAAACTGGCAGACCGATCTGGATAGGGTTTACCGGGTTGGAAGCTTATAGTATACCTTAACACATACGGTATGTCTTATGAACGTACATGAACGTGGTTTGGAGCAATAAATGATAATCTATTCGTAATCTGAACAAGCAGACTT
The DNA here is from genome assembly GCA_031002005.1 of Vandiemenella viatica. NCBI lineage: Eukaryota > Metazoa > Arthropoda > Insecta > Orthoptera > Morabidae > Vandiemenella > Vandiemenella viatica. The sequence continues at coordinate 71,630,048 of CM061920.1, forward strand.
CACAGATCACGTTACATATAAAACATACAATCCTTTATTAACCTCAAAATGTACCCACCTAAGATCGCATTTCGTCAAAGATAAACACACCACTCTTAGGATTCTATTAATGTTGTTTTTAGCTACGTATAGAGGACGACAGGGATTGGAATATATGAAGCACATAACTGAGAAAGTAGATAGAAAGGCGTTTGTTGAGATGAAGAGGTTAACTCAAGATAGGAAGAGGTGGAGGATCGCATTAAATCAACCCAGAGAATTATGATAAGAAAAAAACCTTTGATTATTTATTTATACGGTTTTGTTGCGTAATAAACTTTCATCATGTCAAGATTTAATCTGTCACCTTTAACTATACTCTATTAGAAATCTCAGAGAGAATCTGTTATGAACCATATCGCAATTTCTACATAAAGGTGACAGTTCATGTGGACAGACAAGAGACGGAGCTTTTGGGTGCAGAATTAATGAAAGTCAGGGTCCGTTGCTTGCTCTGTGTGTGTATTGTTGCTCATGGGTACAATAAAAAGATTCCTCGCGGATGTATCTATCACCCTCGGGGAGAATGGAGATATATTCGCCGTGCAGGGAATGCGTGGCGAGGCACAAAAGCTCGCTCCATTTCCAGGTCTTGGAAACAGTGTTACGGAGAAATGTATTTTTATTAGTCGTGTGCCGACGCCTGGGTATATACAGCGTGTGACGTGAAAAGTATTTTGAGTGTATTGTGAATGCGTGGCATGTGGAAGTGGAATGTATCGAAACTGTGAGGGCGTTTTTGTGAGAACTCTGTAATATTTTCGAAGTTTTACATGACACGAGCGAATAAGAAGACCGCGTGACTTGTCGGACCACCGTCATTGGACACCAGAGGCGTTGTCACGAACAATCGATGGCTGCAGCGAGCAAAGAAGATACATAGTTTTGGGCGAGAGTAATAAATATTTTGCAACGAGCTTGGAGGAATGGTTTAGAATTGGTCGTATTCGATTTAGCATGATGTAGAGAGGTCAGTACTTACGTTTTGACTTGGGCTGAGGAGGCAGTACCAGACGCACCGACCCTCGGCTTATATGGTGCGACCACGCTATCTGCTCAGACATCATGCTGTCAAATTATGCCGTACTAAAGAGGATATAGCAGTTCCACACAGCACGACATTCCCATGTGGTAAACAAACGTCGATTCTCTGTGTGTAGTTTGCAGCAATTTTGCCCCTCTACCAATCTAGATAGTTAAATAATTTCCGTGTTATGTATCATTAATTTGTTTTTAATTGCAAAAGATTAATTAACTATGAGGTAAATTCATTGACTGCAACCCATGTTTATTTATCTCTCATGTCTCAATAAGATATGTAATGTGCAATAAATAATAACCATGGTTAAATTTAAATCAGTGGATATGTCTTTTACCGTTTGGTTCTGAATGTAATATGTTCATCAAGTTTTTCTATAAATCAAAAAGTAAAAATATATTTTTTTACGTCTGACTTTGGGGCGGTATGTTACACGATAAATTCTAGCCAAAGTTTCTGAACTCAACCGAGTTAGGAAAGCCGCTAGTAGAATGGAAACTTCTTTCAAAACGTTTAGGTATTGTTTTCTTCTTGTCCGGGTTAATAATTGCAAAGTAGCGCAAGAATGCTAGTACTTTATAGAGTATTAGCAGGCTGCGTGTGGTATTAACCCAGCATGAAGTTCAAGCACGGTAGTTTTCGGCACCTTCAAAGAAAATGAACATTGTTCAAAGCCTCTAATGTTGCGAAGAGATAAGTGTATGGGGCATTGGAGATAAGTGTGTCATATCTCCTTCAGACAGAACAGAGTCTTCATGCTGTTATACAATATATTAAAAAATTACAAGATTAACATATATATATATATATATATATATATATATCTTGCTTCTCCTTGTCTGATATGTTTAATAATCCAAAAATTATTACCAAGCAATTAATAGTAAGCGCCTAATATGATGGGAAATGTCATGCATATGTGATAAATTAAATTTAAGATCAGTTATGACTGTAGACTGTTTTTGGCCCACTGCAAATCAAATAAATAAGAAAATTAAAAAAAAAAAACTGTTTAGTCCTCACTCTCCCTGCTTCCTTAAGATGCCTCGGTTCTACTGCTTTCCGTTCTGAAACCAACCGCGACAAATGGTAATCATTACTTTTGAATCTATGGCACTTTATTCATCTTGTATTAACCTTACTCGTTCAGTGATAATAATCATAATAAAATCGTCCTCTTTAATACATGCACTTCCTTTTTGCTACTCATAGTCATGAACATCGTTTCTCTATGGCTTTACGCCTCTCTGACATCAAGGTTATTAATAGGGAAGAAACAGAAGTGACATTACTGAAGCGAAAAACAGAAGCAGATGTAATATTTATTTTTATGGAAACGGAAGTGGAAACAGAAGCTGAAGCAGAAGTGTTTGAAAATGTAGTTTGTTGTAACATAATCTTCATTTAGTGTCTATTTAGTTGTCTTATGACTTTTATTTTAATAATAAGACCAAATAAATTTGACACAAATTTACATCTAATTGAGTGATAATAATAATATTATTTTCCTAATCCCTAATATTCGAAAGTTTAAAGTGGAAATTTATATTTTAAAAGCAAAATCTTAGAGGCCTTATCTCTTTTTAAACTGTATCCCTTTTCAACATAAATTAAGGCTCTTCCAGTGATTAATTGCTAGCTAGCAAAACTGCAAGGTGTAGTTGATAAAACCTAGACTATTGGTAATAACATGGAATATTTGTGATCGTTCATTTGCCACCACTTAAGAGGATCTCCTTTTAATGAAAGTCTTTTTTCTTTGCTGCAGTCTCTGTATTTTCGATATCAGCTGTTCTAACCATTCCTTTGTTTCCTCTGTTTGTGTAACAGTTTAGTTGCAATGCTGCAATTGTTCGATGCAGCAATCAGAATCTTGAATATCTGACAATAGCATAGTTTTAATCATAATAGATCCATGCTCGGAAATGAACTGCATTAGAGTTTATGACCCATTCTGGTCGCCCTTCCACAACTTCACATTTCAAAATTATTGTCATTTTCGAGAAATCAGGAAATCACTGGTGACCCTATGAGCGGTCACAGTAAGTAAAAAAACGGCAGAACCACCAGATAACACTTTTAAAAGATTCTTTTTCGAAATCTCTTATTAATTGCTTAATTTTATTTGCTGCTAGATTTTTAAACGCATAAAAATTGTATGGAAAACTGTCGTCCTCATAATTTCTATCGAGGCAAAGCAGCACTCGATGGAATTATATACCATATACAAAATAAAATGGCAAGTTCTGCTGGGCTATCGATTTACTTTTCTTTACTTTTTCGTAAGGACTTGTATAATTAATTGCATTTTTGCTTCAAGTAATGGAGTAGGCTGAGCTATATATATATATTTCTTATTGCTGCAACTTAAGTTCTGCATTTTTTCAAACTCATTAAACACTTCAGGATGCGTAGATTTCAAATGAATGTTCAAGGCAGTGATAGTACGCCTTTTACGAGAATATTATTATTTTTCACATATTGTGCACAATCTCCAGTTCAGACTTTTCTCAGTTTCATATTGAGACACACTACCTTGCACAATTTACACACTATTGTGTTACAAAATACAATATGTGAAACAATCATAAAACAGGAAACTGTAACTACACGGGCAGTTGACCTATTCTTGGTGCTAGGATTGTAGTTAGCTCACACACCACAACAGAACCCAGTGACACTGTTTAGTTTGATTACAAAAGATGCAGAAGCGGAAACAGAAGCAGAAGTCCAAAGTTTTACGGAACTTCCGCGCTTGCGGAAGAAAAAGCGGAGCTCTGTTAGGCAGGATCTTTTGAAGAAACGTGATTAGGGAAACCATGGATAACTGAAATTGGATGACCAAACGAGATTTCGAACCCGCATCCTCCATAATGTGAGGCCAGAGCGTTACCGCCCAGCCGCCACGCTTGGTCTGTCACAATCTGCTGAGACGTACGTGGTCAAGAAATTTTCAGTCACGTGGGAAGGACCACTAATACTGAATACCTTGTCTCTTTAAATATAAGGTATTAGTGAAGAGCTACTCGGAGAAAAGCTTTCGTCTTTTCTCCAGTGTCATCTATGCGTTGATTAAAGGTAGAAAGACAAATGTAGTTGCTATGCTCTGACAAAATAATAATAGCACTTGTCGCACGACTTTGGGCGACCCTAAATCATTTTAATCGTTCGAAATTTGCTACCATAAAAATTTCAAAATGTAGTGCAACCGAAATAGGTCAGCTCCTTACAGGATTTTTTTTTTTTTAACTTATGGCGTTACGCTTCGTCGACGTCGAGGTCATTAGAGGTGGAATGGGACTGCGGACAAGGAACGGGAAGGAATTCGGGCTTGGCCTTTTTGAAGGAAGCATCCCGGCATTCGCCTTGAGTGATTTGGGGAAACCATGAAAAGCCCAAATCTGGATGCCCGTACAGTGATTCGAAACGGCGTCCTCCCGAATGCGGGGCCAGAGGTTAACCATACACCCACCACGCTCGGTCCGTCAGGAATCAGTATGTTGTTTCAGACTGGGTTTGCTGAATGCTGCGTCCAATGAGGAGGAGCGATGCCCGCGTGACACGCCCGCGGCTGCGTTCTTATTGGTCAGTAGGTGTTTTGCCACAAGAAACCCAGCGCAATTCCGCTCCGCAATTTGAAGTCGGGTAGAGTTACCTCAGGAGACCACAGATCGCTTCCTTGCTTATTTACATTGGCTCTGCCAGCGAGACGAGATTGCGTCGCTGTTCCGTGACTGTGCCAGACTCCAAACATTCCCCACAGCAACAAAACCGATCCTCTAAGACCACTGCTATCTTCTCAATGGTGGCTTACAGTATTCAGGCATTCAAATCACCATCCGTCCATCCGGATATCAGTTTTCCATGGTTTCTCGAAATCGCTCTAGGTGGTGCCGTAATAGTTCATGCTCAATTTCCTTCCCGTTCCTCCTAACCTACTCTCCCCCCTCCCTCTCCTCTATCCTCTTTCGGCTCTAGTGACGTCAAAGAGTTAGCCGTAAAACCAGGAGTGAAAAAGAATCTTTAATTTTTATTACCCAGCTATTACACGAAAGGCACTAAATCTTTTTCATAGATTCCAGGTACCCTTATCTACCTAGGTGAAATATGCTCTCAACGAAGTTCGTGAGGATTTTGGGATGCAAATTCTATCCGTTTTATTAATGGATTCACGGGAATTATGGATTGCACCATACTTCATCCAGTTACGCGAATGAAACAATAGCATAAATATTTTAAAGAAATTTTAGTAGGAAAATTAATTTTCTGATGCTGAAGCCATTATGCCGAATTTGCATTGGAGTGGATTTATTTTGGTATTGTACAGTGGGAAAACAACATTTCAGAAATGCAGACATAGAACATACCATACTGAAGCAGAAAAATTATTTTACCAAAAATTTATTTTACCAAAAATCGCTCCTCGATGAGACATTTCTAAAAGGCGAACAAGTTTCTAAGTTGAAAAATTACGTATTTTCAACAAATGTACTGCCATCTTCATAAATAAAGTTACATTGAGAATTATTTTTTTTAAATGTTATCCGTAGTAAAGGAATCATGACCGATAAGCAAATAATTATACTGCAACACAGTTACTTTTCCCGATGTTACGCTGGGCGTGAAGCGTTTCGAAAAGTAATTCTCATTTTCAAACGCATTATTATTACATTTTCGATGTGAGAAGTGCTTGTGTCAGTTTCTGCAGGACATTAGTAAAGCTTTCGGTGTGTTTCGTTTTTGAAGGCTCCTTAAAACACGACACCACAGAAACTCACCCATACACATCCTCATTACTGGTACATCCTCATTATTGGTACTAGGCGATATACAATGTTTGAAAGTTAACGTTATATTAACTTTCAAACATTGTGTAACGCCTAGTACCTACAACAAATTTATTTGTGTTTTGTGTTTTTGTAATGAAAATGAATTGTTTTAGTATGAAAGCTTGCAAATATATATATATATATATTAAAGCTGGCTCAATGCGTTAAAAAAACCGACTAATATTTTGGAATTGATGTATAAACCACAAGCTTGATTTATTGTTTTTACGACTCATGACATTGTGAAATGATTCCGTTCCGTGAACCGTGAGATACCATAGTGTTTGTTTCTGACTGCACAGCTTGGTACAAGCGATAATGCTGTACGCCTCAGCATGAAATGTGTGCAATTCGGGGATGTGTCCTGGCTGAGCCTCACTCAGCATGCACGGACTGGCGTCACCCATACAGCTGAGAGGCGTCGCAAACAAAGACGCTGATTCAGTCGATACTACGTCGCAGATGGATCGGCACACTCGCTGGTGAAAGAAACTGACACGCCCATTTGCACGCGGCGGCAGCACTGCAATAAATGCAAATAACGTAGTTTCGTTGAACATTAATATTAGTTTTTTTAAAATAAAAGTGGAATAGCTATTCAACCTGCTGTAAGTATTTTTATGAGTTTTCCTTTGTCTTATGCCAGGACGTTTAATTGTTCGGATTCCACGTAAAACTGCAGGTCAGGAAATGAATTCTTTTTCATGTCAGCTAAATTCCTGAGCACAAATGAAACAATGACACAAGACAAGCAATACTTTCAATTAAAAACACCCATGTACGAGGGCTGTTTAAAACTTGTGACCTGCTGTTGCTTCGTACGCTGGTAGGTCTTCACGGCCTCTGTAAGTCGTCATCACAATGATCAAGCATATGAACAGTTCTTTTCTAGTCACAAGCATGAAAGATTGTAAAATAGAAATCAAACACACAGTTTACAAAACATTAATACTATCACGTGATGAAGACTGTTCTGCCAAAAAGATCTTATAATAGTGTTCTTAATTTAACAGTAGGATACGGTGCCGAGAATCTACGTAAATAAATCGACGATACAAAACATCGAGATAAACCATTATTTTTCAGACAGTGAAGTGAATACGCATTGCAGAATGTAGACTTGGATCACTTAACCCTTTGACTACCATTTTTATTTTCTTAAAAAGTAAAACAAATTCCCTCATACATGTTTGGTAGGCTTTGAAAAAGTAGTTCCTGCAAGGTCATACTCATAATAGGTGTTTAGGTGGGGAGGCGGGGGGAGAGATTTTAGGGGGACTGGGACATATATGTCCCACTGGTATTACGGTTGGGACAAATATGTCCCAGTGGTATTCGAGCCATGAAATGAAAATAGAAGTAATAGTTTAGAAAAAAATTATTTTGGCAAAATATGCAAAGAGTGTATTTATGAAAAAGTTACAATAAAGTTATTTGTGAAATGGTGTGAAATATTGTTTGCAGAGTGGTAACTGAAACAGTTTTTTGTCCTACTTTCGATTTTATTCCGCGTACATCGTGTACATAGTCTCCTTGTAGTACCTTCGATGTGCAAGTGGTCACCTACATTCAGCATTAGCTTAATAGAATTTCCATCTTCACTCTCATCAGAGTTGTCCTGATCAGGCTGGTATTCTACGTTTGATGAATCGTCCAAGACGGATTCCTACAATATTCGCTGCAATTCTGCTTCCTAGTTTTCTTTTATTTCTTATTTCGAGGGCCCAAAAATATGTAAAAAAACCATGGTAAGAGGCAGTTTTTTGTGGGCGTAAAAGTACATAAAACGACCGTGGTAAAACAAACTTGAGGATGAAGTAAAACTTCTGACCGGCACCGGTGGGACAAAATATATCCCATCAGCGAATATTGATTAAATTATTATATAATATTAGGCCTGTTATTTACCAGGTTCTGATTGGACAAAAGTAATACACTTGGAAACGAATAATTGACAATTATTTTACAAAACAACACGAAATAAACACAGAACGGTATCTTTGTACGACCGCTGAAAAGCAACTGGCGGGAAACAATTGTTTTACTTCTCAGTACAACATAACTGGTGCCATCTATGGACAGAATTCGGAAATAAATGTCTCCTGCTCACTTCTATACTAGTGGGACAGCATCGTATAACTTTCAGAATCACTATTGCCCCAGTCGTCTCTGAATGTTATTTCATGGGACACATATGTCCGGTTGGTAGTCAAAGGGTTAACTTTTTGTCACTAAATAGTTATCGGAATATAGTATTAAAAATGAGGCTTGGGATGTTGGGAAAACCGCTTGTAACATTACACTACATTCAACGATTTGTAGCTTGTCGAAGATGATAATTAAGAGCTGTTTTTTGTATTATATTTTTATGAAGGTGCATATAAATATTATTAAGAATCTGCGGGGACAAACTCGACATTGAAAAGCACAGCAGCTGATATTTTACATTTTTCGAAAGGCAGTTCGACCCTAGACTTACGGCGCCTAGGTATCTTTCAACTAAGACAATCAGGCAAAACGAAAAACGTCCCAGACACCAAGAACACCAATAAGGCAACGATATGCCTTGCGACAATCGTTTTTCAACGTTTGGTAGCATGTGAACTATCTGAACTAAATAAGAAAGCAACTTTTCGAGTATAAATTTGAGGTCTCCTATAAAACTATGACCTACCAATATTTGTCTACTCTATTTGGTATTTTTATGCACGTTGAATCACTGCTTCCTGGCGGTATGATATTGTGACACATGGATGCAGCAGTCACTGCGTGTGTGGTGGCTTCCATTTCTTCATACGATGATGAACTAAATCTCCTCCCATGTGGTAGTAATAGTTCATGAGTAGCATCATTTGCAAAACACTGTCAGTGGCCTTTTTTTTTTATGTGCTTTGCTAGGAAGGTATACAACTGTGGACGTGTTTGGTATTCAAAGATAGTATTACTGAGAGATCCTGAATACTACAGACAGATAAAATTCGTTGTTCACTTAGAAGGAAATATGAGTCTACACGCTACTGTGAAGTTACAAGTCGTTAGCCACTGGAAGTAAAATTGAAATACTATTTATATATGTACCATTACTACAAATTTTATTTAGCCATTTCAACATACCGTCTATCTAAAAATGAATGGAGTCCATCTGAGGCAACTGTTCCGAGGTCATATTAATTAACCGTACTCATTAAGAGACTACTCATTAGGGCAGGCTATAGTTGGCTACTCGGGATGATTAAATACCAGCGCCAAATAAAGAACATTACACTCTGCATAATGACTTAGCATGTTTTCGAGAAATCATAGCAAATCGAGATTTATGTTGATGGAGTTGAAATGGAGCTCGGTTTCATTCTGATATACAGCCTGAATGTAAACGCCTTTCTACCATGCTCGCTACTATGTTTTTTACAAGTGTGTCACGAGAAAAACTACTCAACCGGATATTACAAAACAAACAAAGAACAGTCACATGATACCGATTCTCGCATAGTTTCTGGTTGTATAGTTTCTTTCACATGCTTTCAATTATGATTATTTCGACACAGATTATTTATCACTTCTTCAATGCATCCATAAACATTCCAATGTTTGTATGCGTTTTACAAACAGTTTAACAAACTGAAGTTACGAAGAACCACAGCCTTATAAAAATTTTCTATGATATCACAAACAACTTCAGGGGAGTTAATTTGGTAATAAAAATTTCTGAATTGTTGTAACATTTTTGCTAATGATGAATTATTAGGATAGTCTTTCAGTGATTGTTAATACCTTTGGTGCGTCACTAAAAGCTACATTGTGACTGAGTGGTGTATCAATCACGTTTTCAGAATATCCAATACTAAATTACTTTGCGTGTACTTGTAGACGTGAGTTCATTCTATTTGGGTAATTATGATTATTTGAAACATTGCGCAATGTAAGCAGACCTATTTTACACATCTGCTGTACTTTATTGGAACTTCAGATACAAAAGTCTACTGTTGATACAAGTAACGTCATGCTCGGTGACAAGAAAAGGACACTTTAATTTTTCTCAGATTTTTGGCTAAAATGTAATTACTTATTATTTGGTCAAGGAGAAAAGAAGAAACGGTGTTATCATCCATCCACCGATAACACTAGTAAAATCTCGCATTCGGAAGGACGCGGGTTCGAATCACCGTCAGGGCAACCAGATTTGGGTTTTCCATGGTTTCCTCAGATCAATCAAAGCGAATGCCGCAATGCTTCCTTCAAAAAGGCCATGACCGAATTCCTTCCCGTTGCTTGTCCCTAGTCCCATCCCGCCTATAATGACTTTAGCCGTCGACGAGGCGTAAAGCAATAAAAAAAAACAGTAAAATTTGCAAGATTAAAAGAACAATATTTAAAATAAAAATTTATATGTAATAAGCATAATCCCTTGCTACAATACGTCTGAATATCTACTTCCTTGTGCTTCTTACCACTATTACTACAACATGCGCATCTGTCACAATTCTTGACGAAATAATACAGCTTCGCCGAAATTAGCAAACTGAAACCCTGGGGTTTGTGTGCCAACCGTCTTTTAGTTTAGTCAATGACTGTGGAATGTGTAATTTTGAGCCGGATGCGGGGATCATCCCAACGGAAAACGGCTTAGTAATCACTGGAACCGAGATATCAACTCCCGTCCATTGTAGTTGCCTGTGCCCAGTACGAGGGAGTTTCGTGTATTAACTGACGCACCACGCTGAGTATATTTCCAGTGAGTTTTTCATACTGACCGGCGTCAGTGACGGATTGTAGACCAGGAGATCTCAAAGGATGGATCTAAAGCTAACGTGACAAAGTTTCAAGTGGCCACTTAATCTGCCCCTGAAATGCGGGTCTTAGATACTTGAAATGCATAATGCATACTTTTACAGATTTAAGAGCATTAGAAAATTATAACCGAAACTGGAAAAAGAATTGTGGATCTTTCAGTCACCGAAGTTAGGGTAAAAATATGCACACGCTCCTTGGTAAGGAGTTGCAGCAGCCATAACGCAACGATGAAGAGAAAAGATAAATAGGTCGTCTGCAAATCTACTAGCTGATTCTCTGGTTCATATAAAGACTAGACAAATACACAGGATCTGCACTGGGCTATCTAACAGAAAAAATATTCTAATATACACTGAAGAGCCAAAGAAACTGGTACACCTGCCTAATATCGCGTGATCCCTCGCGAGCACGCAGAAGTGTCGCAACACGACGTAGCATGGATTCGATTAATGTCTGAAGTAGTTCGGGAGGGAATTGACACCATGCATTCTGCAGGGCTGTCCATTAATCGGTAAGAGTACGAGAGGATGGAGATCTCTTCTGAACGGCACATTGCAAGGCATCTCAGATATTCTCAATAATGATCATGACTGGGAAGTTTGGTGACCAGCGGAGGTGTTTAAACTCAGAACAGTGTTCTTGGAGCCACTCTGTAGCAATTCTGGACGTGCAGTGTGTCGCATTGTCATGCTGTAATTGCCCAAGTCCGTCGGAATGCACAATGGACATGAATGGATGCAGGTGATCAGCCAGGATGCGTACGTACGTGTAACATGTCAAGTCGTATCTAGACGTATGACTCCGTCTGCACACGCCCCACACCATTACAGAGCCTCCATCAGCATGAACAGTTCCCTGCTGACATGCTGAGTCCATGAATTCATGAGGTTGTCTCCCTACCATCCGCTAGATACAATTGGAAACGAGACTCGTCAGACCAGGCAACATGTTTCCAGTCATCGACAGTCCAATGTCGGTGTTGACGGGCCCAGGCGAGGCGTAAAGCATTGTGTCGTGCACCCAGCAAGGGAATACGAGTGGACCTTCGGCTCCGAAAGCCCATATCGATGATGTTTCGTTAAATGGTTCGCACGATTTAATGTTTTACCGGATTTCCGATATTCACGATGCACTCATGAAATGGTTGTAAGGGAAAATCCCCACCTCATCGCTACCTCGGAGATGCTGTGTCCCATTTCTCGTGCGCCAACAATAACACCACGTTTAATGTCACATAAATCGTGATAACTTGAAATTGTAGCAGAAGTAACCGATCTAATGCCTGCGCCAGACGCCAGACACCTGTTGCCTTATATTGGCGTTGCCGACCGCAGCACCGTACTCTGAGTGTTTACATATCTTTGTGTTTGCATACGCATACCTATGCCAGTTTCCTTGGCTCTTCAGTGTATCATTTCTGTTTGTAAGGCATGTCATTTATTCTGATAATTTTAAAATCTATCACTCGGAAATTCAACCTCAATTAATAATAACGTTTTTGTCTTTTCTTGTTTGTGTCTGTTAACTGTTACCATCTCTTCGGCAACAGATCCTATACATCATTTCCGAAACAAAAAATGATAGTTTTAACTTTACAAAATGCGCTTATTGATAAAGAAAAAACAAGTATTACACTCATGGTGTTACTTTCTCGGTTAGGATGTGGTGAAATAATTGTTTGAGCGGTCATACAAGTGTTGCTGCCAGTGGAACTCGCCAGTAATCAACAAATACATTGAAATATAATCTTCGCGTGTTCGTTGCCGGATCATGTTGATGAAAGACGAGCTTTCGACGGTGTGCTCTGCCGTAGCGACAAGGCGGGAAAGCCTTTGTTGAAACATATTCATTTTTCTAAAAATAAATTTCTTGCTTTGGACAAGAACAGCTACAAAGACATTAAGTATTTTGGAATTCTGAATCCGTTATACATTTCCAGGCTCAATTCTTCCAAATCATGAAATACATTAAAGTGCCAAATGTCATAGGACACCTCCTAGTACCGAATGGGAATCCGTTTTTCCTGGCGTGGCGAAAAGAACCGAACGTGGAATTTACTCAACTAGCCATCGTAAGTCCCATATAGAAATATTCACCCATGTTTCCTCTACCGGTGTCCCTAATTGCCGGTGCAGGATTTTGAGACTGACGTTTCGATCATGACCCAGAAATATTCGATTGTATTCACGTATGGCGATCTATGTGGCCAAATCATTCAATGGAACTGTCCGAAACGTTCCACAAACCAATCTTCAACGATTTTGATCAGGAGACATGGCGCATTGCCACCCTGCAAGTCAATCGGTGTTTTCGAACATAAATGCCAATGAATCGCTACAAATCGTCTCCAAGTAACTGAACAGAATCATTTGCGGTCAATGATTGGTTCAGTCTTACTTCAATGTAAACACAGTTCATTCCAGGATGGAACCACCACCAGCTTGCACAGCATTACTCGTGGCATCTGCACCTCACTCAAACCCTACCATCAGCTATTACAAATTCATGACTCATCTGATCAATAAATCATTTTTGAGTCATCCAGGCTACAACCAAAATGTTCACGAGCCCTAGATAGTCACTGCTACCGATGGAGTTTTATAGCTGTGGCCAAATGAATTGGCGGGTGTGTGCTAACGCGCTGTTGCCGCACTTGGGAACAATCTCGCAGGGCGCTCTCTTTCTATCACTTGAAAATTGCAACGCTGAGCGTCCTGTGTTGCCTAATACGAGCGGCATAGGCTCGATACCCAACCCCCTCCCTTTCAACACAAAAATGTGCGAACCTGTGAATGAAAATTAGAAAATATGTCAGTGTGGTTGAGAGAGGACGTTTTGAATTTTAGTGATGTGTAATTTTCACATTAGATAGTAAATAATTCGTTTTAGTTATGTGTTTAAGTAATTTAGTGTAATAATTTAACCGAAAAAATAGTGGAGTAATTTATTATTAGGGTAATTTAGCAAGAGTATCGTGCTACAAAAAATTTACTTATTCCCCTACTCCAGGTATTTCCCGACTAACAACTTCAACGAGACGCACGTCATCGGCAGCAGAACCACAGCGGCTGAAGAAGACAGAGTTTCGCCGACAGAGTTAATCTATCATTCACAATTAATATAAATATTTCATACTTATTGTGGACAACAATGACGAAAGTTTGTCATCAAGATGTACGCTGGTGAGGAAGACATGAAAATATGGACGTATTTGATGGTGATGAAATCGAAAACTGTAGTGACTTGTTACCAAAAAAATTACAGGTTATTTGTGCTGCAGCTTGGTGTCGTTTAGAGAAATGTCCAGCGCGTGTATTGTGAGGGAAATCACTAGAAATCAAAGAGCGCCGGATGGCTTCTTAGTACGTATAAAATGTATATAGGAGGCGTTATATAAAATAAAAACCTTAATTGTTATTAAATATTTTTATTTTAGAATCAGTCTTACACATTTTGAAATGTAAAGCGATCTTTCCTTTGGTAATCACTCGCTAAAATTACTTACTTGTAAAAAAAAAAATTCTATGACATTTATCAAAAATATTAGTGTCTTAATTAACAAACAAAACAACATAATATCTTCTTACCTTCGATAAATATTTGTAAATATTTCTTCTTATTGAAACGAAAGAGCAAGATTTTATTTTTATTTTTTTTAACAGACTAAATAATATTGATACAAGATTGCATGTACATGATGTACTGTAAAAAAAAATATTAACTGCATTATAAAACAAAAACAATCAGTCTAACGTACTAATATGATTTATAGTCTAATCTAATCAAATCAAATTTTGACAAACAAAAATGTCATCTCCTTATATTTTTTTATTACTTAGGCCTACTTATATTTTTTAATCAAAGGTAAATTATGATGTAAAAAGACTAAAGCTTCTGCCCTGTCTGGCAGAAATCGATTTTTTTTTTTTTTTTTTTTTCCGTATACTTTTCCGGCCTCAGAGAACAATCGCTCACTGTAAACGGAACTTGCGGGACAACTAAGGTACACTTTAGCGATGCGCGACATTTCAGGATACCTAGAACTGTTGCGACTCCACCACTGAAATGGGTCTTCATTGCGCTTTACCACCGGTAACGCACAGTTCATGAGATGCCCTTGACCTGTCATCTTGAATATCTTCTATTTTTCTTGATACAAATTTTTGGTAGCAATGCCAAAAATTCCGCTGTGTTGCTGTTTCTATATTGTCTTCATCGATGGAAGTGTAGATCATCTTTGCCATTGTGGCTCTCGCCATCACTCATGCTATTTTTCAGAGATTCTAGTAAAAATTGAGACCTAATGGTGATGAGGTCCCTTGTCTCGAAAAACTGTTGCTTATATCTTGGATCCAAAAATGTAGCCAGGTTGAAGACATTGGTATGCTCCAAGTCGAGCCTACTCATCAAATCATTTTCCAGCAGGACTTTCATTTCTATGATTTCTTTGTTTTCATCATTGTAAATTTCTAGATATTTCTATAAGGTTTTCCGCTGAGGTATTACTTCAGACACCGAAGAGGAACTTGAACTTATAATCTTAGTAATCTCTTCAAATGGCTTCAACAATTCAATGCTTTTTCCGAGTATTTTCCACTCTTCAGTAGACAAATGTTCGAAATTTACCAATGTTTCAGCCACGTATAAAGAAACAGCCTGTTTTTTTTTCTATAAGGCGAGATATCATATACATAGTACGTGAAATTCCACCCGGTAGATAGCTTTTGGACAAGCTGATGGTCTGGTAAATTTAGTTCTTGCTGCAGATCACGAAGTTTTGACTGAGCCCGATTAGAGTGGTTGAAGTGTGTGACAATTCGTCTTGATTTTTCAAGTATTTGTGTCATGGTATCATGGTTCAAAGCAGTATTGATTGCTAGTTATAGAGTATGTATGAAACAAGGTACTCCCTTAAAAACTGAATCGTCGATTCCATTCGTCACATTTCTGCCGTTGTCTCGCACAACGGCGTAAATTTTGGTTGTATCTATCTTCCACAAAGTTGGAATTTCTTCTAACCAATTTTTTATATTATTGGCAGTATGTGTTTCGGGGAAATGTTTCATTTGCAATACTGGGTGATGATATTTGAAACTATCGTCAAGCTAGTGAGATGTAAAACTCAAAAAACTTTCCTTGTTATTTGTGTTTGTCCACATGTCGGTAGTGACTGAAATTGCAGCTGCACTCAGCACTCCTCTTCGTATTTCAGATTTAGTCTTTTCGTAAAGATGAGGAATGGTGTTTTCTGTGAAATACTTTCTGCCCGGTATGCTATATTTTGGTTTAACTTTTCTCATCAAGTTTCTAAAGCCAGTATTTTCAACAATTGACATCGGCTGGTTGTCAAGTGCAATCATCTCACCAATCGCAATATTGATGTCTCTAGATCTTGAGTATTCACGTGACCATTGTACAGCAAAACTATCATAAATATTTTGCTGGCTTTTCTGACATAATCTGAACTATGACGACACTGAATTTGACGGAATAGGCACTGTTGTAGGTATCTCATCTACTTAGATTTGCGACTGGGATGAATCGTCTGTGGTGGAACATTTGATCACAGAACCTAACTGAGGTATCAGGGTTGGATGTCGGTATTTGATATTGTTGTTCATACTCCTAGTATTTGCTGTGTTTTCCTGCCCACCATGGGATTATCATTTGGCACTGATTACACTTCACTTTACGCGAATAATTGTCCAATTGATCAAAAAAAAAAAAATCCATACACGAGACTTGGCATGATTAAATTAATTTTAATTCTCTTTCACTTTAATTAACAATAACACCACTGTTGTTATTATTTTTTACACAAAAACACCGCTCTGACCAGTGCACAAGCAAAAATCAAGCGAACTAAACAATACATGTTCCGACACACTCGTAGGCTGCGGTTGCGACTTGCGCGCGAATCAGTTGTAAACGAAGCGTCAACGGAAAAAGCCGAATACCCCTGAAACCGTGATCGGGTTGGCCGACTAATCGGCCTCTTTACAACCGAGTAATCGGCTAGTCGGCCAAAGTCGGAACATCTCTAAAAATCACCTAGTTTGTTTCTCCAAAGAAAAATGTGAAACAATACAACACTCTAACAAACCTTAGCGACTTTGACAGGGACATCGTCAGGAGGAAATTATACGAATTTTACTACAATAGTGAGTGCCCTACCTTAGAAAATTGTAGTAAAAGATTGACACAGAAGACAAATTTTTCAGGATCTACACTATCTGTAAGACGTATATTGAACTATGTAGGGTTTAAATACAGGCGTCAGAATGATTGTACTCGAGTTTTGCTTGACTGAAACTACATAGTGGCTTCTAGAGTCAAATTTTTGAGGCGTAATGAATGATACTTAAATAATATATTAAATGCAACTGTACTTGCATAACGTAATTAACGAAATGACATACATCAATACTTTATCGCAAAATAGTGATTATGAATTATTTAAAACACATTAAAAACTATTACTACAAGTAAAATGTGAATACAACTGTTATATGCGCGGTTTGGCAACGTCGCATTTGAGACCACCCGCCAATAGATCTGGCCACAGCTATAGCAGAGGCTCTCACTTTCGTATTCTGTTGCCATATGCCATCAACATCAAATTTCGCTGCACTGTCCGCTTGGACGCGTCTGTCGTAGGTCCCACATTGAGTGTTGCTGTTTTTTGACGCAGTGTTGCTTGGGTATCAATACTGAAAACTCAACGCACACGTCGCTGGTGCCTGTCATTAAGTAGAGCTGGTCGGCCACTGAGTTGTTTATGGCCAGAGGTAATACCGGAACTCACATATTCAGGACACACTCTCAATATTGTGGATCGAAGAATGTTGAATTCATGAACAGAATGTCCCATGCCTGTAGACCAACTCCATTCCGCGTTCAAAATCTCGTGTCTTGCGGCAATAGACAAGTGAGAAAACCTCACGAGAGTGCAAATAAAAGCCCCAATAATTCACGACAGATTTACACGTTTTTCGCGCTGTGCTGCCGCCATCTGAATCTTTGTATATTCCTATCTGATTACTTGCAGCACTTCAGTGTCTTCGTAGCACGTGATTTGTGGAATATATAGTAAATATTTTATTAGTAGTTAAAAACCGTCAATAATGACGGATACATTTTAACCTTCTTGAAAAGATTCTAAGCAAAGTATAGTCCCAGAAACGCGTATTGGTTAATTATTTTATTAATTTTTTACATGCTAATGCCATAAAAAATAAGGATTTTTATCACATACTTATTGATATAATTCTTGATAGTTATCGTATCTTGTAAATTTATCCGGTTTCAATCAAAAAAATTAGGCTATTTTGTGTTCCGGTTCTAGTAATTGCTTTAGTGAAACTACCATGCTTATTTAAACAAAATCCATATGTTTATTAATGAATTGAAAGATTGCACTTACTTGTCTTCTAGTGTTTGCGCTGCGTTTTTCTAGCAGCTAATGTCAACGTTTCGGCTCCAGCCTTGTTCCTTCGTCGGGGCTGCTTCTAGATATTTATCTTTATTGTTTACCGGTACATTTGACGAACTGTTTATATTCATTGGCAGAGATGATGTTGTTTCTGCGCCAAAGTGTATTTGTTGTTCCAGAGATGTTTACATATTGTGGTACGATCTGGCAATTGTTGCAA
>CM061920.1:71649397-71672807 GCA_031002005.1 Vandiemenella viatica
TTTATCTGGATTATAGAACTCAATATTATTATTTGTGATTAAATGTTCATTTAAATGTTTCTCATAGGACAATGGTTTGTAATTATTGTAAGCACGCAAATGCGAAGAGGTCTGCTGGCTCAAGTGGTCGTCTGACTGTTCGCATCGAGCCGCCGTCGCGTGCGGTTGCTCGATACTTTCCTCAAGCGAGGTTCAGTGAGTGTATCAGTGAAAACTTAGCTTGTGGTTTACGATAGTGAAAATGGAATCGACGATACGGAAGAATACACTGAAATTTGCGTTCGACGCGAAGGAGACAAGACCACGTGCATATGACTTCCATGAATGGCTGTATGAAAAATTCGACTTGACAGACGCAGATGTATACGGAATCCAAATGGACTTCTTGACTTATGCAGTATACGTTAAAATGACAAATGACAACTTGTGCAATACTATCGTAGAGAAAACTGGAGGGAAAGCCGACTACCAGAACCCAGATGGAACCGTAAGTACCGTATATATAAGCCACGCAGGGCTGGGGCTACGATCAGTAAGAGTTTTTAATGTACCATTTGAAATTAGTAATGCTAGTGTAACGGCAGCAATCCGAAACTATGGTGAAATAATAACGGCGACCGACGAAAAATGGAGCCCTAAGTTCAGATTCCAAGCAAACAACGGCATACGGTGTGTGAAAATTGATTTAAAAAAACATATACCTTCCTATATAATGATACAGGGTTTCAAAGCATTAATAATATATGAGGGACAACCGCGCACATGCTCTGTTTGCAATGAACCAGGACATCTAAGATCTGAGTGTACAAAACGCCGACCATTACAACTTCCAAGAGTAAAATTGTCAACATCAGAAACTATAACAGCAAATGCTACAATCGCGGAAGCGAGTAAGGAAAGTAGCAACACAGCGTCTTATGCAGAAGCCACGGCACAAGTCAACAGTGTAAACATAGGCCACACTGTAACATCAGCATGTGAGCCACACACAGAAACGTTGGAAAACACGGAAAACATGGAGATCGATGTAGAGGACAACTCGGAACAGCTCGGCGGTAAACAGGAAACACAAGCCGAAAAATCTGGACAAGAAGAAGAAGAAAACGAAGAACAAGAACCGGAACAGAAATTACATGAAAAAGAAATAGAAGAAGAGAGTATCCCAGAACATGTCATACACATAGAAACATTTACAAATAAAACAACTCACCAGGCAGAAGAAGATTCCGAAACAAAACAACGGATTGAAATGCACAGCTCAACGATCAATAACAAAGCCGAGAAAGAAATAAGCGAGAAGAGAATAACAAGACAATCTAGCAGAAGTGCAAATAAGGATGGTGCCAATACCGCAAGTCAATACATAGCAAAAAAACGCCGAGCTCTCAGTGAACGACTCGAAAACAACGGCAAACCAGTAAAAAGAATAGCAGAGAAAGTAGAACGAACAACAAATAACGCCAAATCAAGACAAGAAGAAGAAGAAGAAGAAACAACCAAAGTGAGAATTGAAGGACAAGACACACCAAAATACGTAAACGATCAGAAGATAAGAGAAGAAGATAAACCAAAACTCCTCAGTAAAGACAGCTGGTACGAGGAAGTAATGGAGGGATCTGATGAGACGTAAAATAACCAATGACAAGCAATCAAAGTTATAGCATTGCAACTATAAATATGAACAGAGTAATTACGCCATTCAAAATAAAATGCCTAGCGGATTATATTAAACAAAACAGTATTGACATCGCAATGTTACAAGAAGTGACTTTTACGGAACTAAACATCCCTGGATACGATGGAATAATCAACTACTCCAAAGAAACCAACACGGGAACGGCCCTCGTGATTAGAGAGGGAATTGAGACGGTTAGTACAGAAACATTAACAAACGGCAGGGGCCATTGCAACTACAATAAATAACACGCGAATAATCAATGTTTACGCCCCCCTCTGGCAATAATAATCGAGCCCAAAGAGCACACTTCTACAAAACAGAGCTACCCTATCTCCTGCGAAATACCACAGGTGCAATAATAATGGGAGGTGACTTTAATTGTGTACTAAGCCAAAAAGATCAAACCCCAAATTTCAATGGGTGCAGGGAGCTGACTAACCTCATTCGAGGGATGGACTTTCACGACGCTTGGGAATGCATTCACGGAAATGCCAAAGCCTACACATATGTATCAAACAACTCGGCAAGCCGACTCGACAGGATCTACGTAACGGAGGACTCTCCGAACCAAAACAAACCAGTGTCAAACATTTTTCCTCTAAGCTTTTCAGATCACAACAGTATGCAATGTACTGTCAACATGCAGAGGCAGCCAGTTTAGCAGAGGCAAAGGATTCTGGAAATGTAACATCTCTATGCTTGAAGACCCGGCGCTAGACGAAGAAATCAAAGTGTCTGGGACGAATGTCTAAAAAACTGTAAAAAATATAAAAGCACACTATCTTGGTGGGTTGAACATGTGAAACCGAAACTAAAACGAACCTTAATCTCCTGGGGGGACACAAAAGAACTATTGGATGAAGGGCACAATTGAGTATTATTACAGATGCATCAAGGAATTATACCAAGAGCCCACCATAACTGTCGATACTAACTATAAAAATAAAAAAAATACAAAGCCAAGATCCTATCATTACAAAATATGCAAGCAAACAAACTTCTGACAACTTCAAAACCGACTGACGTCGCAACCAAAGAAACGGCAGCCTTGTACCACCTTATAAGGAGCACAAAAAGGAGTAAAAAAACTTTAATAACCAATATAATTAAAGAAAATGGTGAAAACATCAAGGACGGAAGAGATATAATTAAAGAAATTACCACGCATTATAAAAATATTTTAAGTCAACTCCAACTAGTACGGCGGCAATCTCCGAGTTAATATCCAACTCAAGTAACACAGCAAGTGTGGAAGAATCAGCAACTCTAACAAGAATTTTTGACCAGATGAAATTCATACATCGATAAACAAAGCAGCAAGAGGGAAATCCCCAGGACCGGATGGGTTACCCATAGAATTTTATATTCATTACTGGCCCATGCTAAGAAATAAGTTAACAGAGATTCTAAACGACTTATGGACAGAGGACAATCTTCCCACCGCCTTCACAGAGGGCATCATAGTGCTAGTACCCAAAGGCAACCAGATCAAAAAAATCAATGAAATACGACCAATAACTTTGTTAAATTCAGATTTTAAAATACTAACGAGAATCCTCAAAACTAGACTGGAACCCCTCATGGAGAAAATCTTAGGGACCTCATCAAACCAGTGCTATTCCCGAACGTAGCATCTTAAATACTGTGTGCGAATACCGTGATATTATCAGCATAAACGCAGAAAAACAAACGCCATCAGCTCTACTATTCCTCGATTTTGAAAAAGCTTTTGACCGAATTGAACATAATTACCTCTTAAAAATCATGGAACATAAAGGATTTGGCTCCCCATTCGTGGAAGTAATAAAGAAAATAATTACAAACACACATTCAAAACTCCTTATAAACGGACACCTGTCAGCGCCCGTCAAGATAGAAAGATCGATAAGACAAGGATGCCCGCTATCAATGATCCTGTACGCACTGGCAACGGAACCCCTGCTTGAGAAATGTCACCAAAATTTAACAGGCATTAATCTAAACGGATACAAATTTACATGCAGAGGATACGCAGACGACATTTGTATAGCCGAAACTTCAGCGGAGGACATCCAAAAAAACGTGGGAAATAATCACAACGTTCACGGAAGCAACAGGCGCAAAACTTAACCCAAAGAAAACTGCACTGCTCCAAATAAGTGGAGCAGAGATCCCACCTCCAACAGACATCTGGTACGAGCAAGTAGAAGAACATAAGACATTAGGCATTGTTTTTCAAAAGAACATTATGAAAACAATAACTAAAAACTGGCTCATAACACTACCAAAAATTAGGGCTGTTATAAACATGCACTGTGATAGAGATCTGGATGCAATACAGAAGGCTAAAATCGTACAAGTATCTTTATTGAGTAAAATGGTCTACATCGCCCAAGTACTGCCGATACCCGACACAATTGCAGATCGGATACAGAATCTGCTAGGGTGGTTCGCAAGCAGGGGTAAGATCTTCAAAACAGCGTTCAAAACAATGACTCTACCCCTAGGAAAAGGAGGCATAGGAATGATAAGCGTACGCGAAAGATGCTGCGCATTATTCCTCAAAAGAACCATAACGACAGCGGAAAATGACCCAAACGGCCCAACAAATAACTTGATTAAAGAAACAAAACCAGTCACTGAGGAAATACCTTTCAACATGGCCGCGATAAAGTTCAACTTACCACATATGAGAAAATTTCACCTAGAAACAACTTATGCAAAAACCAAAGGATGCACGCTGTACAACAAGACAACAAAAGAAATCTACAAAATAATCAACACATCTAACCACAGAAATAAAATCGAAATTAAAAATCCACAATACAACTGGAGCAACATCTGGAAAAATATAACGAATAAAACTCTAAACACTAAAACACAATCCTTGTGGTATGACGTCGTAAATGAAAAAATCTCAACCAACAGAAGACTTTACGAAATACATCTATCCCGAATGACAGATGCAGAAATTGCGGAAATACTGACACCCTGATACACAGAATAACGTGTAACCAAAACCAGAAAATATGGAATTGGGCAAGAAGAAGAATAGCCTTCCTTGACAGAACATCACCTTTAACCGTGAGCATCCAGGAAATACTGAAACCTGAGAAAAAGAGATATCCTGAAACGAAACACAACACGGTACAATGGATACTAGGCAATACCCTAACTTATATGCTACAAACGGAAAAGAGTACTTACGACGAATATATAGCATATATGAATACTATATATTACGAAATTATCCAAACTCAAAATTATAAAAAAGACTTCGCACGGATGCTCGATATAATAATGACAGAATCATTCCAATGATCACAATTTTAACCAAATAAAACTGATTATAAACCCCGCCTAGACCCAAAGAGAGACTTTTTGAATCAAAGGCACGAGGGGAACCTAACTGTACCAAATATTCAAATCATAAAGAACCTCAAAAAACAAAACATCCAACTGATGGAAAATACCACTAATAAATACAAATCAGGAAAAGAGAACATTGAAACCCAAATTTTATTATAAAAAGGTTTAGAGCCAGGCAAAGAGCCAACCACTGGCGAGCGAAAGGCAGGGCTGAAGGGGAGGAAGGAGGCAAAAAAAAAAAAAAAAAAAAAAAAAAAAAAAAAAAAACTCGAGATGAAGAAGTCCCCGGTTCTAATCTCTGTCTCGGCGGGGATTTTTATACGAACTTAACCCGGCATTAACCTCCGGCCCAGCGTGCTGTGTAAGGTGAAATACGCCATACTGGTACTGTGGTTCAGATTCGACGTTGAAATGTAGGTTCCCTGTACCAGGTAGGATGGGCGGGCTAGGTAGAAACCATGTCACCAGGTCACTACGACCACACGAAATTATAGTTCCATTAGTTTCTAACAGATGGCGATGTGTTAACTTATCGATACAACACTTGGTTAGCTAGGTTGGGTAATCATCGAATAGATCAAGTTCTGTTTCAATTTATTTATGCTACAGTTTATTCCTAACAGATGGTGGTGTGTTAATTTATCGAACCATCCAGTAGATGGCGTTGCGTTTCGATTTTATTTATGCTACAGTCTATTCCACGCCATATGTGTAAGTTTCAATTGTGCTGTGTATTGTGTTATAATTATACTGTATTGTTGTTCATCATTTGTGTGGTATTATACCTAACGAAAAAGTAATTACACACATGAATATAACATTAAGAAAACGTTACGATAAATTCAAATCGTGTAAGTATTTCTCGCTAGCTTATCATTTTTCTTCTTCTTTTCGTTATGGTCAGCTAGGGACCACGTGTCAGTTTCAGTTTCTCACCTGTTGTTTTTTCTTTCTTCCTCCCCAGTACTCCTTCATTATTGCACTCCTCTCTACTTTGGAATCCTGCCATATTCGAAGTCTGCTTCCGTAAAAATATTCTTTCCGTACAGTTCACTGATATTATTTCGTTTCAAATCTTTCTAAACCTCTTGAAAGCCTGGTGTCATCCATGCTATGAATGTATCCAAAAAATATCATTCTTCTTTTTCTGATTCATTCTGTTATTTTTTCAATGTTATGATATATTTCCTCATTCTTCCATTTTACTTTATTTTTCAATGGACCCAAAAATTCTGGTTTCACCACTGTATTATAGTGACTGATTTTAAGGCTTTCAGAAAGGCACTTTTTGTTGTAATTCAAATATTTTTCAGTGAAATGTCGCCAAAAAAATCTAACCTCGACAATGCGTGTATTAAAGAGGCACGACGAAAACGTGTCGAGAGAGCTCATCAATCAGCAACACAAATCGCGGCAAGTAAGGAAGTTCAAAGAATCAGTACAGCTGAGCGTCGTATGCAAGAATCTCAAGAATAGCGTGATGAACGTCTGTGACAGAATATATCGAGAGTAAAAGCGGCACGAGAACAGCACTTAGTTCCATTTAGAGAAAGAGAAGGAGAGAGATAGCAAATCCGCCGTGCTTTAACACGTGCATCATTTGATCGTCTTGCGTTCGAATATGCACAAGACATTGATTACTCTGCACATTCTAAAATTGCAATCGATGCAATGGACAAAGTATGCCAATACTGTCAGGCGTTGAAATTCCGCAATGAAGCAGCCGGCATGTGTTGTGCATCAGGAAAAATTGTATTATTACCACTTCCCACTCCTCCCGAACCTTTGCAATCACTTCTTGCTGGCGAATCAAACGATTCGAAATTGTTTCTGCGCAACACACGCAAATTCAATTCTTGCTTCCAGATGACGTCTTTTGGGGCAGCTAAACTTTGCGATCTCACATCTGATGGACGTCATTTTGAAACTACATTCAAAATACAAGACCAGATGTACCATAAGATTTGGTCGTTGATACCGATGCCATACGATGACCCGAAGTTTCTCCAAATCTATTGGAAATTGTGAGGAACGCGTTAAAACTAGGTGCCAGTATAATTTCATCGAACAAGCAGAAGATAGAGAGCAATTGTGGTATAGTTGGAAATTTTTTTCGAAAATAATAATCAACTTATTCAATTGTTTAAAAGAGTGTCGCCACAATTATCAAATTGTCATCAAAGCTGACAAATTACCATCAGGAGAACACGCTGGCAGGTTCAACGCACCAACCGTACATGAAGTCGCAGCAGCCGGCCTCGGTTCAGTTCGGTGAAGTTCAAAATGTAAATAAAAATGACGAAATAACACGATACAAAATAGGTAGATACATCAGGAGCAACGAAGCTATCTGGCATATTTTTAGTTTTAGCATCCATGAAAGAGACCCTTCTATCCAGCATCTTGCAATACATCTTGAAAACGGTTAACGTCTATATTTCACCGAAGAAAATATTTTCCAATGAGTACTTGAACTACCAGAAACGACAAACCACAAACTGCAGTGTTGCAAAAGAGTTCATTTATAATTTGGAATGAGTGTACAATGGCTCATAAACATTCACTCGATGCATTTCATAGAACTGTGCAAGATTTGAAAGGCAACGATAAACTTTTCGGTGGTACTATCCTACTACTGTCTGGTGACTTCCGACAGACATTACCAGTGATTCTTCGCTCTTCTTTTGCCGATGAGATTAACGCATGTTCAAAACAATCGTTTTTATGGCGGAATCTCGAAACAATTTGATTGACCATGAACGTGAAAGTACAGTTGCAAAATGATCCAACGGCACAAGTATTTTGTAAGCAATTGCTGGATATTGGAAATAGAACTTCATCGAAATACACAATACATCAAATTTCCAGACAAATTCTGCACTGTTGTTCACTCAAAAATGAACTAACTCAGCGTGTGTTCCTGGATATATCAAATAATTACTTATTCAAAATTGGATCAGTAATCGTGCTATTTTGGCAGCAAAAAATGTCGATGCCAACGAAATCAACTTCCAGATATAACAGTTATTGCCAGGTGATCTGATGTCTTTTAAATCAATAGACACTATTGTAGAAAAAAATGAAGCCGTAAGTTTTCCAAATGAGTTTTTAAACTCTTTGGATATAACAGGAATGCCGCCACACAATCTCCGGTTAAAGATTGCTTCACCGATTATTCTTCTTCGTAATTGGAATCCACCTTGATTATGCAACGGTACACGTTTGGTGATCAAAAGGATCATCAGAAATGTTCTTGAAACATTATTTTGACTAGAATGTTTAAAGGAGAAATCGTCCTGTTGCCACGTATTCCAATGATACCGTCAGAAGCTCCAATACCATTTAAAAGGCTTCAATTTCCGATTCGTTTGGCTTTCGCTATGACAATAAATTGGATTTGGAAAATACGTGTAACTCCCATGGGCAACTATATGTCGCCTGCTCACGTGTAGGGAAACCATCAAATCTATTTGTATTAGCAAAAGACAGGCTAACCAAAAATATTGTGCACTAATTAGCAGTTAGATAAATTAAAATTATAAATTTTAATAATTTAAAATAATGAAAATAATTGTTAAAAATGTTATAAAATCAACTTCATAGACCTCATTTATAAAACTGAATTTTCAGTTTATATAAATAAATAAAAAATAATTTATTTATTTATTTTTATAAATATCAATTTTTCATATGTTTTCAATTAAGTAGTTTGTAATAAAATGTAAATTAAATTTTTTTATGATCGTTTGTACTTGATTTCAACTCTCCGTAACTCTTTACCAATTACATTTGAATTTCCAAATCGACTAAAATGTTTTTGTTTTAATTAGTGAATATTAATTTGACTACTTGAGGAAGTTTAGAATAACATTAATCCAACGTACTATAATTCCTAAGTCACAGCAACGCGTGACCGGGTCAGCTAGTATACTGTATTAAACAATATAATCTTCGCGGCCTCGCTGCCGGATTGTGTGGATAAAAAACGAGCTTTCGGCGACGAACTGTGCCGCCCTGGTCACCACAGCGTGAGCACTAGGCATGAAGATGGCGGCAGAGTGCGTCACCGAAAGCTCGTGTTTCACCTATAAATTCCGGTAGCGAACCCGCGAAGATTATATTGCAGCGACATGCCGGGAAAACCTTCGTTCGCACATACAATTTAGATTTTTCAATACTCTATTACTTATTAAGTTATATTTTATCAGTTATGGTATTACACAAAAGATCCAGTAATCTTTACCAAGCTACATAAGACGGCGAAAACTTATTGAGAATATGTCTTCTTCTTCTGGTCCCTATCCGTTCCGGATGTCGGCAACCATCTTGGCTGTCTTATCTCTGCTGGTTGATGCTCGAGTTAACTCCGTAGTTGTCTTGGAGGTCCATATTCTCAGGTTTTTTAACGAAGAAATTTTTTCTTCTACCAGCACTTGTCTTTCCTGTAGTTTTTCGGTTAATTATTGAACGCAAGATAAATTAATTATCTCTAATTTCATGAAGTTCAGCTTGAATTCGAAAATTAAAAACAAATATTCATTTTCGACCTGTTCAATATCTCGAAGTCTCCGAGTCATCTATAGACTGGTAAGAACTGGAAATCTGCCAATAAGAAGACTCGCGACACCAAAGCTGCCAAATGATGCTGATGTAAAGATCGAATTTTTAAGAGAATGTGGAATTCTTACAATATTCGGGATAAGCATTAACGATAACTTTCCAATGCAGCATAGCTATTAATGAACACTATAAACCTCTTACAAATCTGTGTCTCAAACTGCAGATACTAAAAAAGTATAGAAGACACTGAAATTAAAACAATTGTTCTTAGAATATTTCCGTTTGCTCCGCCATTACAAGCAACGTACTAACATAATTTTTTTTATAGTTTTCACAATCTGAAAGTTTAGGCTGTGGATTAGAAGCTCAGGTCTTATCAAGCTACATTTTTTTTGCGCATGAGCAGGATATTAAACTTTGTTCTGCACGTTGGAAATTTTACTAATAATCTAGCAAAACCTTAAAACTAGTTAACTTATTTTGATATGAATTTGAAAGATTATGGTCCGTCTCAAATTTTCGGTATATTTCATCACGTAACATTTGTTGGGGATTGAGTGATAAATACGATAAAAACTGTGTGACGATATCCTATTATCATCTAGCGTTATCCAGTTTTTAGACACGACAAATGTCCGTAGTGAAACGAAAACTCCTTGTTAGCGGAGCACGAACGTCAATGGAGCGCAAAGAAAAAAGTAACAATTAAATAGTTTATATAAATGTGTCACAGAAAACAACGAACTCATTATCAAGATCGGAAAAGAGTGGTTCGTTTGTCATAACCAACTTTAATCACTGCTTATGATACCAATGCAGATACTAATGTTATTTGCTCAACAAAGATTATGCCTGTGCTTTGATTCACCTTTCCATCAATAGATGGCACTACGAGTAACTTATATCGAAATACAATTTTTTGGGCCTATATTTTCTGAATATAACAAGCGACTGAAGCATATACAAGGGAATAAACTTGAAATATCTTTATTTATCTATCAAAACAAAACGTTAATAATACATAACATTTTTACTTGAGTTTAGTTCCTCTAGTTAATCAATAGATGGCATTACTTGTTATTATTGGAGTTCTTTTTGTTGCCCATTTGATAGTTTAAATATCACTTAAGTTATCGATTCATCAAATAACTCGTAACAGAAAGTAGTAAACTAATGACGTTAATTTGCAAGTCAGCGGTAAAATGGCCCGAAATCAGGAACAAAATGTATAAATTATGTTTTTATTTAAAGGTTTATTTAGCAAGGAAAGATTAGGGCTGTCAATCCCTCTCTTATATCATACCAGGTGTTTATAATAAATAATTTACACTTTGTGAAAACTAATAGTATACAATACTTATTTTACATTTGGATTAAATTAAGTTCATGAATAAAATACTAACCAAAAACTTACTAATATTTATGAGTAAATTCTTAATAATATTCTTGTCTAACTAGTGAATCATTTAATAGAATAAACTAATGCTAGTGAAGGCTGAAGGAGTAAATGGTACAAACTGAATACTAGTAGGCTGAAGGAGCAAGACTCAACCCAATAATAGGGAAGGCAGAATAAATATGTGGACACAGTATAAATCAACATAATCGAAATCTAAAAATAAGTTATGTATGTAAGAAGAAGTTTTTCAGTTAGTGCTCGAGTAAGTAATGCTTTCTCAAAAGAATTTTAAATGGGTCTATTGAGTTTTTTTTTTTTTTTTTTTTTTTTTTTTTTTTTTTTTTTTGTGTAGTTCGAATTTTCAGGGGAAAATCATTCCATAATTTAGCCACTGAAATGAAAAAGGAATCGGCTAGGTTTCCGAGCTGTGGAAGTGGGTGGTAATACATTTGAGTTCAGTATCTAGTGTTAATATTATATGAAATTCCTAGGTATATGAGATATTAGAACAGAGGTAGGCGGGTGTTTTCACATGAATGAAGCGGTGAAGAAGTCGTAGAGTGTGAAATCGTCGTCGAATGCTTACGCGTAACCACTGTAAGCGATCATATGAAGATGAGACATGGTCGTACTGTCGCAGGAGTTCATAACAAGTTCAAATTTCCTCACGTCTGCCGAACTCAAATTTTGCTAAATAACGTCACAGTAATCGAGATGGGGAAGCACATGGGACTGCACCAGTTGTTTTTTTTTCTTCAAATGAGTGGGGAAGAATATATTACATTTATACAGAGCATGAAGAGAAGAGTAGGATTTACGACATATAAAAGTTTTTAGTACGATTATTAATAAGACACTGTTGTTAGTCCGTTACAATTATTGATTGTTCTTGGAATTATGCAGAAAATGTTTGAAGAGATCAAATAGCACAGGCACGGGACACAGGGCACAATTGTATAATCCTTTTTGACTAATGAAGTATTTAAAAGAAAATTCAGAACTTATAAACACTTTCCTATAGGTTTACCAGAGGATTATCTAAGAGAACACGTTGTAATTTACTAATTACTGACTATTTTAAGTGATAATTCTATTCAATGAATAAAAATTGTAACTTTTTACTCTGAAATTCGAAATGCCATAGATCCACTGAGACTGACTTAGTTATGCTGTATGTAATCTTCCATTTCCTTATTGTATGGGAAAACTCCAACATTTTAAAAATAATTTCCACAACTTTTCCGACTGCGAATGCTAAACAGGATTTCACCAAAGGCGAGCATGAAGCACGGAAGGTGTAAAACTCCATTCCGAAGCTGTTGTCAGGTGATCGACTGGAGCCATCCTGTTACGGACTGAATGGTCCATAATTCGGCCGCCAGAGGCACAGGAAGCGCTGCGAGCAGCCACTGAATGCTCGCTCCGATACCAAATCTAATTTCGAGCGCCTGCAGTGGGATTAAAGTGCGCTAGCAACGCCGGAAACGGAAACACTTCCAACAGACAGTGAGGAGATACTGCGTAGATGTGCAAGAAAGCAAAGAGAACCGGAATGAAAAACTTAATAGCGGATAATTAAAAGCAATAATTTCTCAAATCAGTAATGAATTGTACGAAAGATGCCATTAATATCACTGAAATTTGACTTAGCTCAAAATAATTATAAGTTTTGGTAAATTTCTTAGGTAAGCTTTTTCTGAAATTTATTTCTAGATTCGCAGATTCTAAAAACAAATACCACCCTAGTACAAAATAAAACTAAATTTTGGTAATTTCCTAAGTTAAGTTTTACTGAATTTTATTCCTAAATTCGCAGGTTCTGAGAACAAATAATGCCTTAGTTCAAAATAGAGATGGGTCGTTCGCGAGTGAATCAGTTCTTTAGAGCAATTCATTTAAAAGAGCGAGTGAGCAGTCGCTCACTAAAAGTGAACGGTAGTTCTTCTAGGTGAATCAGTTGATTCCGAAGATCATGAAGAGCTAGCTCACGTGGGTTTAGTGGACTGGAGAGCTAAAAAAAAGGTCTACTATTTCTATTGAAGTTGACATAAGGGGGTATTTCCAACGGAAA
This sequence comes from Vandiemenella viatica, assembly GCA_031002005.1. Lineage (NCBI taxonomy): Eukaryota > Metazoa > Arthropoda > Insecta > Orthoptera > Morabidae > Vandiemenella > Vandiemenella viatica. Next base: position 71,662,454 of record CM061920.1, read on the forward strand.
GTGGGGGTATAACCGGATTGTGAGGGGTGAGACCTAAAAAAAAGGTCTCAAATAAAACTGAGCTACTGAGCAAGTAAACGATTCAAAAGAATTAGTTCTTTTCATTGAGTGATCAAATGAACAACCGCTGTTTTTAGTGAATCACTTTGCCCACTTCTAGTTCAAAATAATAATAAATTATAGCAATTTCCTTAGCTAAGCTTTATCGAATTTTATTCCTAGATTAATAATTCTAAGAATAAATTCTGAAGTAGATCTAATGCAATTTACGGACCATTTCGTACTTCTCAAACAATCCTACATAAAATGTGGATATTTCAGTTTCTTTATCATTAATATGAAAGAATTGAAGAGGATGAAATGAATAAAGTGTCTTCCTTTACTGTTAAGAAATATATCAAATTCTTACAGTCTATTGTAGGATTCATAATCAAAAGTCTTTCAGCAACCTCACACCGATATCGAAACTATTAGCTTCTAGAAAAAATACATTGCAGGAAGAACAGTTGTCACGTATCGAGCCCGATATTATACGATGCTTTAATATAAAATAGCTTACTTCCGTGAGTCCTCATACAGTGATAGTGTTTATTGAAGAATATTAACTTAAAACTACTTTTCCAAAACATTTAAAATACAACACCTTACTGGCGTACACACTCTGTCGCTACTGGAGAAAGAGATTTACATCAGGACACGTTATTTTAACCATGGCAGTATCTTTTTAGAGCCATAATTCCACTGAAACCTTCATATTTATTTTTAAAAATACAATCAACTAATCTGGTCCATATCATGTTGAAAATTGCAGCTAGATATACCATTTATTTCATTCAATCTTATTTTCCTGGAAAACAAATTTTGTCCATTGTCAAATATATACAATAACTTCACAAAGATTTAGTTTAAGTCATCATTCATGTAAGGAGCAATGATTGTTCTGACGATCGTGCATGCTGACAGAAAAATATAGTCTCTCATTGGGGGACTTAAATAGACTTTTCTGGAAATGATGGTTTCTCTTTTTATTTTTTTGAAATTGTTAGGATTTCACAACTGAAGTACCACGCTTTTAGTGTGAACTTGAGCCTTGGTTTACAGTGTATACGATTTGTTATTAATATATTTAAACAATTTGTTAGATCAGAATAGGATAACATAGTGGGCGTTCGTTATATACTCAATTAGTTTCTTAGTTATTATAGAAGAGATATCTTCTGAAGACTAAAAATAAGCACGAAGTTCATACTAACAAACTGTATAGAATAAATAGTGACTTTTTTTCCGAAACAGGGTATTTGGAGGAAACCGAGACAATTCATATTGTTTGTGTTCATGCGTGTGTGGTACAATTCTTGTAGTTTCCTCCGACCAACACATTTTTAAGTGTAAATTTTTTAATAAATTCTGTCTTCGGGTCTACTGCGTTGCAAGGTGTGGAATGTCAGTACTGGTAGGGTCCAGTAGACATGAGTTCTTTGGAGAGCCACATCATGCTGATTAATACCCTGTATCTCCATTTACAGAAGCCAGTGTCTCGCCAGATATCTACAATTCCTTCGGTTGAAACCGTAATGACGATTTGTGCAGCAAGCTAGGAATTTGACTGCAGCATAAAATCTTATCCTATCGGTTCAAGGGATATGATTTTTTGCAAAGAATAGGAATGAAACTAACCATGACCTTCATCAAGGTATAATCCACGAATTTTGTTGAAAAGATTTTGGAAATGGATAGGTGAAAAATCGAAAACTGGATTGTCGGAGCAGAAATTGATTGTCCTACTAGATGGAAAGATAATGAATAAAAGAAATATGTGAGGAGCTGAACATAAAATTTTACCACATACTCTATAGTAACTAACACTGTTAAGTTTGTACTGCAAAGCCCTCCATTTTAATTCTTACTTGTAGATCAAAATTGTTTGAAAGTTTTCTTCTTTTTACTGCAGATGGCTATGATTTCAGCAAAACAATAAAACTTTAAATCCGGGCGAAACTTTTCATATCTTCGGTCCCTACAACTAAATAAATGTTTCTATCGACAGTCTGTAAATTGTTTTGTTATTACAGAATAATGTTTCTAAACACTGAGGTCATTTCAAGCCATAGTGAAGCAACTATTAGTATTCTCTTTTTGATCTATCAGTAAAACATCTTTGACCCATAATGTAGCAACCTCCAATGAGAAAAAATCTACTCTTAGAAGATGCAGTAGTTTTTATACAGCATTGACGGTAAATTGTGCTACTATCTCATGTACCAATATATACTCGAACCGTGCCTATTATTCGCGTCGGACTTATAAAAGAAATGCAGAAGGCCTTTTATGATTCAGTACTTTAAGCAGGAGGTCCGAAAAATGTAGTGTTTAACGCTTTGCTACTACATACCGGTAATTTCTTCGATAACTGAGTTATGATATTACAGTCATGTTACCTGTGTCTAATACTTTATCTTGGTGATTGAGAAACTAGAATGGTAGGTTATAACACACAATGGTACCAAATACTTATACAGTATAGCCCAAAAATACATTTCTAATAAACAAACAGTTATGTAGGCGGGAATTCTACTTTTATCCCGATGATCCTCAAACTTAATATGAGATTATGTTGGTCATTCCATTGGAAGTTATAGGAGAATCCTCCTATAGAATTTCCCAATTGTAGGTTTTTCCACCAAAACAAAATGTGCAAGACTTCGCGTTCAATGGTTGATTTGTGTGTGGAGTGTTTCCAAATGTCTTGTGGGAAACGAAAAATTTAACTAACTCTGAAATTAACAAAGGCATCTTGTGTAACAGCCATTTGAAACTTCTCTCAAAAGCCTAAGAAATCATGTTGCATAGAAACATTTTTTAAAAAAAGCACTGCTGACAATATGTTGGGAAAAAAAGGAGATATTGCCTTTAGTATTCCATTATTCTGTCTGTCCACAGTTGCACTAGGAAAAATACTTCCAAGAAGCCTTTATTGTACAAATTATTACGTAAAATTTTTGTTCTTATTTATAACATAAAATCTTTGTATTTTGTACATTTGGGAAATTTTACTTATCTGCTTATTTTACGCTTAATTAAAGAGGATATTTTGTACTAAGCATGCTTGCTATAGTTAGACTTATCCCGTTGAACTATGGCAACCTGCTGTAGGTCTCGGAGAGATAGCATCTGTGGTGTACGAGCGAGGGCCAGACGGAGTTGGCCAGCTGGATTAAGCGAGTCAGCTGAGATACGGCGACCAGGTAGCCTAGAGAACCTGGGAAGATATACGACACCGCTGTGCAAACAGCTCGTCTTAAGGCTTCGTAGGCTTGAAAACGTTGTGGGATTGCGAAAGGAACATTTTGTCGTAGCGTTAGCTAATAACATACAATAATGTTACAAACTTAATTACCGAATAATGTTACTAAAGTAACTCAGCCATTTTGATGATCAAACCATCCTTTTCACTGGTCACGAACGGTAAAAGTGAAATTAAAATATAAGGAACGTTCAAACAGAAACGAACCGATGTCTTGAATGTGCAAACAGGTGGCAGAATTGTATTATTGTTGCATCAATAACAAAGAGGGTTTCCGACAAGAGCGTGGAAGTCCACATGCCCGCCGCTTTAGGGTCACGAGGACACGTCACGTGACTACAAAGCTAGCAGAAGCATGCCTCAGTGGTACAGTGCTCATTCGTGTTGTAAGCAGTGAAATGGAGGCGTCAAAAGAAGAACAAACAGGTGTTGTTCGTTTTCTGACAGCGGAAGGAATAAGACGAACGGACATTCATCGATGAATGTCACAAGTGTACGGTGAACACTGCATTTCCCTCGCAAGGCTCAAGGCGTGACACAAACGCTTCAGGGAAGGACGGGTGTCGTTAACCGATTGATGCACGGTCTGGAACTCCATACCGCATTACCGATGACATCGTCCACCTGGTTGATGGACACGTTACCCAGGACTGCCGACTTACTTTGAAAACCGTAGGCGTCGAGGTCGGAAATGTTCACACCATCATGACGGAAAGACTGATCTGGCGAAAATGGTGGGCCCAATGGATGCCCCACAGTCTTGAACCACAACAGGAAACATGTCGAATGGCCCACTGTCTTGATCATCTGCAGCGCTATTCCAGGCAAGGGAATGAGTTGCTGGCACGAATGGTAATTGGAGATGAGTGTAGGTGTCATCACTTCGAACCATGATCGAAACGATAAAATCTTCAGTGGAAGCATCGAGGATCACCACCACCCAGGAAATCCAAGGCCATCCACACAAGTGCAGGAAAGGTTATGCTTTGACCAAAGGGGTCCCCTTCTGATAGACGCCCCCCCCCCCCCCCCAGCACATGACAACAGCGAATGACCAACGTTACTCGCAAACCTTGGCCATCATTCACCAAGCGATAAAATTCAAGTGGGAGGTTCTCGGTCACTCTCCACAGACTCCAGACCTCTCTCCATGCGATTAAGCCATTTTTGGTTCCCTAAAAATGGCAATGAGGGGCAAAGGATTCACCTCGGACGACGACGTCAAGCAGTACGTGCGGAAGTGGTTCACATCGCAGCAATTCATCGCCTTGTGTCGCAGTGGGACAATTGCCTCAACAGCCAGGGCCAATAATTCTGTAATACAGGTACTGGTTTATTTTCATAGGCCTCCTGCTCGTTACTTTTTGAACCAGCCTTATATATATATCTGCCATAATTCACATGAAACATTACAACACAGTTCTGTTTTGAATCAGAAAACGGAACTAAAATTTCAGTATGATCATTCGGAAAAATAGTATGTCTGACTGTGATCTGTATGACCTAGGATCTAGGTCCTATGAAGCCAAAAACGACTCATTGAAGCTGAAAGCTTCAGTAGATATCCAGAAGCAGTCTGCCAGCTACAAAATTTCCAACTTGGGAGAGGGAAACAAAGCAGGTGAATGATACTTACCACGTTACCTCCACGAATGTTGATATGGGGAACTATCCATCTAAATCCCATGAACGGTAGTTACCAGATATAGAAGTTGATTGTCTTTGCCTATTAGAGTAAAAACACAAAATACATGAAATACTCGTACCAAACACCTGTTTATGCTTCCTAGAGTATCGATAAAATAAAACTCTGTAGCTCGGGTAGTGCTAACGACGCTCTGAAGAAAAGTGGAATGAAATATATGCTATGCATTAATGCGCGATTTAGTAGGCTGGAATCATCTTACCAGTAAATCTGCAAATTAAATATTGACTAGTTTAAAGTATCACTTTTTAAAAGACGTAGCACATCCTACATCTGTCTCTACAGCAATACTATTTATTTATAATGTTCGTTTACAGCGGGTGGGCGCGGCCTTTGGCGTAGCAAATTTTGGGAGCTCCTGGTTGGAGCGTCGGTTACGTCTGGTATTTCAGCGCGCTCGATATCCTTGGCCAGACCTGAGTAGCTTATAGACTGATTAAACATTCATTTAGTACTATCCGGCTACCGAACAGTTGAAGAATTTCCTATAGCTTCTGAACTAATGACGCAGGTAAGCTGTTGTTCCATATTGAGTAATACTTAAACTAAAATAACACAGATGAGTGGGTACTAAATGCCCAGAACCTGGCTTTACCAGAAATCTGCTGCGGTTCCTGAGTACGGAAGGAAACGTTCTGCCTGTGATGACGTTGACGTCTCTTGCTGAGATTGTTGAATGTCTATATCACGTTATGTTTATCTCATGCTATCAAAGTCTTGTGGAGTCTCCTAGAAATTCTTCTGTAAATCGAAAAGATTTAATCTGTTACTAGAAAGTTGGTCAAATAATTATACTAATATAAAAATACATGGGAGGTTTGCCTTCTACAAGACGTAGCTTCCTGATATTTAAACTCATGTACTTTTTTTTCAGTTTCTGACTCCATTAGATAACTACTGCTTAACATTTTGAATTCTGAATACATCTAACGTTTTACTTTTCCCTCGACAATATTAATTTTCTAGATACGATAATACTATTAACAGTTCTATATTTTACAATTAATATGAATCTCTCGTCTAACAGTGCTGCTTTAAAAACTTATATTGCTTTTTCCAATTGTTACATGAAAGCAGTCACCCCATAAGAATCTAATCATGGCTGATGCCAAAATATTCTTGTAATTTTTTCATAATTCAACATATTTTCTAAATCTGATTACCTATATATTTTGAATCAAAACACTGTTTCTTTGTTTAGTTACGAACCTTTATGTAGGCCATTATGTTCATTACCTGCAAAACATAATCAATTACGTTTTTTGGGTATCGCTACAGTATACGTTTCTTCTGACTTAATCATATATCCCGTTGATGATTTGTACTCAGACCACTGTCATGTGTTGTCCTTAATGCACATCTCAACATTGTCCTCATACTAATTTCCTCATGTCTATTAAGCTTCTGTAAACTTAACGAAAGAGGCATACCATAATTTTTGCTCTGTTAACTAAGTAAAGTCATATACATTGTTGACGAAAAATCAAAACATCGTCAAATATTAGCACTATTATAGTTTTAAACATTCTATATATTTATATTACTACTAGAAGAGATCCCGGAGTTGTCCTGTTTGGTTGGCGTACACAATTTTTATTAACGCAACGATAAACATGTGTACAAAGTTTTATAAAATTCACGCTAACCATATATGTATACTATTTTCATTCGTCCGAAAAGATTCATGTGTATCAAGCTTCATTAATTTGGTACCAGACATTTCCTGTGCTAAACTAAACGTTGATTTAGTGGCACAGTTCCAAGAATGGTGTAGCTTGGATACTTTGATGCGGAATGTCGGTTTTCAGGCTACATTTCAACCTAATAACAACTTCTTTTAACGTTGCTGCTCAAAAATCGAAACACTTACCATACGCAGACTAATAGGTCTACATACCACAGACATAGAAATGTATCTGATATCATGCAGAAAATATAATTTGGCAATACTACGATAGCCGAGTCGCTGAAATTTGATGAACTTGATGTATTATTCTTATATATCCCGATGAGACAAATCGAAAGTAATGATTTTTTTTATATCTCGCTTAGTTCTCGAGTTACTGAAACTTAAAAATCATTTATAGATATTGTTCCTTGTGCTTCTCGTGACGTTTTTCTTCTGTTCCAGGCTGTATTTCAAGCTAACCGCCACAACTAAGAAAAAAACAAAACACCTATTGTACCTGTTTACCGTGTGATTCCTAGAGCGAATTTTTTTTTTTCATATCCAGGCAGCATATTAACCTAACCACCACACTTTTGAGATACGATATCTCGCGGAATAAGATATGTATCAGAAAATGGTATTCTTTACTTTCAGTTTGCCTCGTCGAGTTACAGAAGAGTTCATGATCAAATATGGCGTTTGCGAAATTTCTGTACTTTCGAATTGTCTCGTCGAGATATATACGAACTGACCACAAAATTTATCAAATTTCAGTGCCTCAGATATACTAGAATCCCCCAGATTTTGAATGAATTTTCAGAATTTGATAGCTTTGGGTCGAAGTTAAAATTTAAGATATGTCTTAATACGTTGCGACACATTTATGTTACGAACAGTCTAGCATTACGTGAAATTTGATTGAGTTTTCACAGTATCAACATTAGGTTTGTCTGAATGTACTGCCTCATCTGCCACTGGAAATGAGAATTTTCTGATTATGCTACTTCATCTGGCGCTGGAGCTCAAATTTAAGATCTCTTTCTTACCTGTGCAGTTGAATATCTAGTATTCAGAATTATATCTCAAGTATTTAGAACTAAGGGAGATAAAAAAAAATAAATATTCATTCATTTTTTTGAGTTATAAATTGAGTTATAAATTGCGACACCAACGTTAAGAAACTGCGTTACTACATTAATAAACAACGCTATATTATGTTAGAAACTCACATTTGTTTCAATTGCGAAGTGAATGAATATACTTTTTCCTGGAAACGGCAGATATTTTAACTCCGCTGACTCAGCCATTTGTACAAATATTAAAAGTGAATACATAATAACACTAATGCTGATGGCCAGAGACACTGTAGTTTTACTGCCAGAGATGGTGGTTAAAGGAAATCTCTGTTGTTTTTTCGTTATTACTTTCTCGCATTCAATATGGCCATCTATGGAGTTTAAAAACTAAATTTCCCCAACTAAAGGAACGAATATTTCAAGTTTTGTTTAGCATGGAGTATGCAACATAGGTATTACTATTAACTTACTTTGATGCTTTCATTATAGGCTATGATCAGAGACAATGTAGTTGCGTGCTAAGTGCGGAGTATGCCACATCTAGTGTATCCATCTTTGGTATTTGGTGTATCCATCTTTGGTATTTGTTACCACACGTTGAGAATTTCATTTAATGCCCTAGCGTTATGTAACGTAGAATCGAAGGTCATAGCAACAAATGAATTGAGATTCTAAACTTTAAAACGTTGAAAACCCCATTGAAATCTTCTCAGTAGTTTCCGAGTTTTTATATCACAAAATTATTCGGTTTTCGTTTTTAGATATAGATTTTTACATTAAAACGCTCTATTCCTGTAACTATATTAATTGTGCTATTCAGGCATAACTTTGCGATACTAGGCCTACTTATTCATAGATTCAGTGCACGAATACAACTCAAATCGCCATTAATGCCAATATTTGTGCACAACTCAGCAATCTCAATGCTGTATTACCAAATTTTATATTATTATTAGTAGAAGTATTATCTGCAATTGGAGCCTGTCAGATCATGCAAAGCCTTAACGATTCAGTTTTCTGAGTTTCCATACAGCTCTCCGTTGATTCTCTTTCTTTCATCAGTCCACTTCGTCCACGGTCTCTTAGTGACTTCATTCTTCGGCGGTACTTCCTATTAGTTAATTTTTTGTCTGTACATTTGTCTGTCTATGATTTCTGATTATGTCTGACTAGATCTTTTTTGATCTGCTGGACCCAGGGCGCAGTTTTTAGCAGTTCTTTGTACGTCATAATTTTAAGAATGAATCTTGTTGTAGGGAGTCTTAGAATATGTACATAAAATCTTAATCTTCTTTTCTTGACGTCTGCCGCGAGGTTTGACAGTGTTTCTGTTGCTTTCAGAGCGTTAAGTCTGTGTCCGTCATCAGTTTTTTCTGGGCCAAGGGTCTTTCTTATAATTTTGATTTCTTGTTTCAGAATGCTTTCCAGGTCACATTTTCTGGGCAGTATTAAAGTTTCGCTGGCGTACAGGGCTTCAGGTTTGATACCATCTTAGACATTTATAGTATTAAGCACGTGAAAAGTGAATGTAGAAATTTAATTACTGATTTAAATTAAGTTTTTACCACTAAATGACCTACTACAAGAAAATATATTTGTTAATAGTTTTCACAGTTCCCTCGAAAACATTATTGATCAGTAGGTATAAGAATCTATCACATATCGTTTATGGGTAATTTATGATTCTTAAAAGCAGTTAATTTCACAAACATGTAGCACGAACACACATGAAGCCTTCCATTTTCCTTTGTGACTCCTCCCTCCTTAAGGCATATACCAATGCTCACGGCTATTATCTTCTGTTTTCTCAAGCAGGTACAATATTGCACTTACAGTTGGTTGTTATTCAGCTATCGTTAAATATTTTATAGATCACTACTTTACTCTTCACTCGTTCATAATTAATACAGTTATAATTAACTCATTTAAGACGCTCTATGTTATTTACTGACACTGCTACATTTAACGCTAAGGGCACTTGCACTCTATTTATAATGCGTGACAAGACATACAAATTAATTCCATTCAAGATTTATCCTAAAATCTACTCTCCATGAACACCAGGTCTAGCTACTTAATGCATGCATAACAGTTCACAATCGTAGCCTTTGTCTGCTTCAGTGGTTTGTGAGAAACGTTACTTCTTTTCCCTGGCGTTCATATTTTTGAGGCCTGATGTAACTGCCAATGGCAGCGCGTTTCCCTGCTTCAGCTGTCTTGCTGGTGCGTCCCTTTGCAGCCGGAATATCTTTGACCTGTCGGCTATCAATCATTTATAAAATATCCTCTTGCGATATTTGTACAATCTGTACGTGGCCCGGTTGCTCCAGAAGGAAAATCAAAACAATATGTGTTATTTTAAAATCAATTTTCTTAACCGGTTCACTATTTTAACATAGTTCAGCTAACCGAAAACTAATAATATTTTTAAAGTTAATTACCGTGGAGGGAAACAGGTTTTAATATCACCAGATGAATAATATTGCAAGTGGTTGTTTTTTTATCCTTATGTGGAATATCGCCACCACAAAAAATTTTCCGTCAACGATAATTGTAGATGTGAGTGACTCCCATCCATGCACACAATTACATCATCCTCT
>CM061920.1:71673807-71710597 GCA_031002005.1 Vandiemenella viatica
ATGAGCTCTATTCACCTTGCATTAAAGAAACATAATTTCTGTCAACAACAGTTGCCATAGGTGCAGTAAAGGATCTTCTGTATTATAAGCAGAGAATCCGTACTGACCAAACGTACAGATTTTTTTACCAAAATAACCTGAAGAGGTTAACTAAACTTCTTGTATTTCTAACTTTTTTTCTTCACCTTCATTTAAAGTAGGTAAACAGAGATTATTGTAATTATCATTACGACAACGGTGCAAGTACATGTTGTAATTTAGTTAGTGTAAGTAATTCCAAGTAACTATACATATATCCTGTTTCTCTGTTATGACTATGCATCTGTTCTTTGTTTTAAAGATGTACTGCAAGAACAAAGAATAGAACATGTTAACTTTAAAGCAATATAACATGGTAGTGATTCATGATGTGGAAGTTTGTGTGATGGTCATCCGTGTAACGTTAATGAATTCAAAAAAATTAATTCTCCTTGTGTGGAGTGAGAATCCGATTCGCGTCCTTCCCGTGGCTTTTGCGGCTGCGGCGATCGGCTCCGTTTCTTCTCTGCGCTACGCTCGAGGACCGGCAGTAAAGCCGTGAGCCACTAAAGTGCTGACTGCATCCCGCTTTTATGGCCGTAGGCCATCTTTTGACGTCACAGCGGTCGCAAGCGGAGCGCCGAGATGACCGACGACCTCCTCTCCCGCTCAGGCGTTCGTGGTCCACATGTAAAAATACAGCCGCCAGCGCGATAATAGGCCAAACACCAGATCACTCAACAGCTCCAATCCGGGTTGGAAGTTAGTATGCACTAATACCACGATTAATGAATTACAAAACAGGCCAAAACTGAGATGCATACAGGACTCGTGTCCGTCATCTTAGTCATTTGATTGATAATCTAATCAGTGGAATACTTTCCTGGTGGTGTCGCCGACACTGCATCTCACGTTTTAACCATATTACTTTTAATTAAAATTGACCAAAAAATGAATTAAAAGGAGAAACCTAAGTATAGGCACAAAACCTGTGGTACTTTGAGAAACGTAGATAGGACGCGATCAGCTGATGGAATGCGAGTTTACAAACATACTAGTTGATTCCGGATATGCAATAAAACAATTCAAACGATTTGAATTTCACCGAGGAAGGTGGTGTAACGGTTAGCGTTCTGGCCTCGCATTCGGGAGGACGCCGGTTCGAATCCCCGTCCGGGCATCCAGATTTGGGTTTTACATGGTTTCTCAAATCACTCCAGGTAAATGCCGGGATGTTTCCTTTAAAAGGCCATTGCCAAATTCCTTCCAATTCCTTGTCCCCCCATTCTTTCCCGTCTCTAAAGACCTCACTGTTAAGAGACGTTAAGCAATTTAAAAAAAAAAAATTTTCAGTTCCGAGATATTTCATAGTAAAAACAATTTTTAGCTTTTAACCCTCGGAGCAGTTAGCTAAAATGAAAAATTTGCGGATTTTGGCTATCGTGAACTCAGCTGTCTCGTCTCAGCTAAAGGTGCAACAAATAACAATTTTTCGGATTTATAGACATGTGTAATAAGAATCTACTGTCTAAGTTGGCGTATTTCCGTGATTGTTGTAGTATGACATCTTTTTCTTACACAAATTTTTGATATTAGTAATAATATTCTACAGTAAAACGAATAAAATACAAGAATCGGTGAGTAAGTTGAAATATAATGAAGTGCCATGAACTATCATGAGTATCATGACATCCCATGTCTTGGTTTCACGTCTAATTTTTTTTTTTCATTATTACTATAGACGCAAAATAAGGAACTGTTCTTAATAATAAGACAAGATTTTTTTTAAGATGAGAAATGTTAGAAACAAGGCTTTCCCGTCGTATCTTTGACACAAATTCTTCACAGGTTTGCCGCCAGATAATGATTTCTAAGGACAAGCTTGTCCTTAGAAAGCATTATCCGGCGGCAAACCTGTGAAGAATTTGTGTCAAGATTTTTTTTTTTTTTTTTTTTTTTTTGCGCATTCCGATTCAAATTACCCTTCAACTGTTGAGAGTAACAATCCGTCCATCGACGATATTGGAACTAAAAAGAATATTTAAAATGAAAAACGTAATTACACGTAGAAGATCATAGTTGATGGCTCTAATCACCATGAGAAAATAATATTTATTGTTACCCGGTAATCAAGACAACCAGTAGTGAAGATGTTTTTCAATATAATTGTCTGCTACATAATACGAAAACTTAAAAAGACACAACAAACCTTCTATCATTAGTTTCTATTTCAATTTTACGGTATTTTTTGTCATGTTCAAACCTGATGGTTCAATAGAAAAATGTTTCATATGTGTTTTCATCTAAAATGTGTGATTAATCTTTGTGTTACATATATATGAAATGTTAAAAGTTTCAAAGAACCAGGTGGTGTCCTTTCGTATGCAGAACAAATAGGCTCGGAAGAAAGGTACATTACATTTTTAGAAATGTAAAACTCGAAATAATTTTAATTTAAGATAAATGTTACTTTTATTCTGCTAAAAAGTCTGTGGATTGATAAAACAGTAATGCATGCCTGGAGAAAGGATAATCTAATCTTTAAGATCAAACTGGAACATCCTTTCGTGATACTCGCTGTCATTTGTTTTGATGAAAGCGTATCCTTTGTTGAGACATGAACTCTCTCAATCAAGACAAAGCACTACTAAAGTATCTAAAAAGTAGGAGTGTCCTTTGACAAACCATCAGGATGAACGATATTGCACTTATGAAAACTTCAAGCGAATCATTTGCGGAAAAAGGGAATTTAGATCTTAAGAACTTTCGTCCAAATACACCATAAAATATATTATGAAATTGTCAAGTGAAAGACATCATGGATCACTTAAAGAGTTACGTAACTGTTAAGTACTATTTAATTTAGTTGGAAGCGAATTCGGGTACGGTAATTCAAGAAAGGTTTCTGGTACACAGACTTTTTGCAAATATTTCAGTAACAAGCTGGATTTGTTTCTAAACATTGATACAGGTTATGAATAAATATTGTGGGAAGTTCTAGATTTACTACAGTTCATCAAGTAATAATGCACTTTAACTTAAACCAAACATAATGTTGTAACGAATTTACGATGAAACGTCTAAATATTTGTGTGAACTTGGTTTGGATCTGATTTGCTTTCCCAGTTAGCTGAATTCAGAATACATTTTCGCATAGTCAATTTCACTTAGTTCAGCAAATTTCGAGTGCCTTTCAGTATTTACTTACTGCACCGAGTACCGTGGTGGGTTTGGTAAGTTGCGGCTGTAGGATATGTGTTTTCTACCTTTTGCAAATATCATTATTATAATTTTAAATCACTGCATAAACCAACTTTTCACAGCTTGTTTGTGGACGTTAAACGTACTAACACTAACCATAATTTCACGTGAACTGCTCTTGAAGTTCCTGAAAATTTTACATACCACTCCAAATAAACACCCTGAGTTATTCATTACCTATCACCTGTCAGCAACCTCTCTTCGATATGATACTTGTAAGCAGTTAATTTAATCCGCCATGAGCGCCATGATGATAGTCCGCATGGCTGAAGTTTTCTCTCAGAAAAGAGGATTGGTGGGCCATTTCTGCGTGGCCATCAGCATAATGTGAGAAGGCAGCCATGCACAGTATATATAACATAACTTAATTTTTGGTCGAAGCTATTAAATTATCGCCTTTTGATGTAACGAACCTGACAAGCGAAATGAGGAAGAAGCATAATCTCCCTCGCCTTTGAAATTAGAACTGGAACATTTCAGTAAGTGGTATAAATCTCGTAAGTGAAATAACTTTGAAACACGTCAGCATCGTCAACATCTTTGAATTTGTGGTAGTTTAGTGTATTACTGCAGAATAACTCTACTAAAGATAAGGTGGACATTCAAAAATATGCAAATGTCAGCGAAAAGCTAAAGAGCGAAGCGAACAGAGCCGTAAGATGGTAAACTTTTACTTTCGACACATTTAAAACTGAGAATGGCAACATGGTGTTTACAACATCAGAGGAACAATGTTACCCTGAAACATTTCAACACTTTACAAATCTAATCTTAAACTTTTAACTAAAAACTTAAATTATTTATCTCGATATTGTTCAATTTTCTTAATCATAGCCAACGATATGAGTGTGAATGATTCAAACAACGTTAATTGATTTTTTATTTAGAACTTGAAAGCTTATAATTCGCAGTTGAATATTTTCTTGATCAACATTCTGTGAAAATGTCTATAAAACTTTGGCCTTCTTCTTCCTGTTTCTTCATAACTTGTTCAAGTGGGTCAAAAATTATTTTGTAACTATTTTACTTTCATTCCTTTCCATTTCCTCCGGTTTAATTTCTATTCCATACTGCAACATTTTTGTACTTGTTTTGACTTTGCGTTAGATTAGAAACTAGATCCAGCTTACTCAATCTTTCTTTCCTGGTTGTATTATCCAGTTCATTTGACTGTATTCACTGCCCTTAATATTTAAATTTATCAACCCGTCAGATCTCTCCCTGAAGTTTTTCAATATTGTGACTATGCGCAATATCCGTATATAGTTTAATCGTGTAAGAATTTTAATCCTGTTTTATCCGTAATTTTTTGGAGATTATCCAACGCTATTTTAAAATCAGAATCATTTTTGGAAACTGTTGCAAAATCGTCGGAAAAAACTGATCTTTTTTTTCTCAAATCATCTTCTTCCTGATTCAAGATGGATTCTTTCAGTGTTCCCCATTCGCAGCGTTTTCTCACACGCGCGTATAATCTTACCAGCTGATACCCGCGACTTCGTACGCGTGGATTAAGAATTTATTTCCCAAAATATAATATAGAAAGTTGACGATAACGAAGGATTGGTCCCAAACAACACCGAGTAGGCATAATACGACAGGAAAGCCATCAATATATCATTCTACCATCTAACCTGTCTCATGAAGAGAATCAATTTCCAACATATTTATCAACATAAAACATAAATGAAGGTGCGGGGATGTGGGAGATGTGAGGGGGGAGGGGGGAGGAGGAGGTTAACTAAGGGCAGATTTATTTCAGCTTGGTCTTTTCTTTTTCTTCAGCATGAGGTAATAACTTTAGTTGCTCGTGCTCTGCTAGAGCTGAGCTGCACCTTAGGCCAGTTTACGCCCGCGAGGCATGTTTAAAAAGAAGGCAAAATAAACTGGTGCCAGAAACATTTAAGCAGACACAAAGTAATAGGACAGAGAAAATCGACATCTATACTCAATAATACGTTTTTTTCTCTAAACGAAATTTACTAACAAATTATACATTAACATAATGTGCGAGATGCACAGCTTGAGCAACCGACGTACATTACAGACTAACACACACATCCGCCTCTCTGTCACCATTCAATAAGTTCTCAAAATATCGTGGCTACAACTATTAATCATACCAAAAAAAAAAGTCCTGTGCCGTTCCTACAGATACAAATTCCGTCAACATTGGTATAGACATGAAAGGTACCCTTTAGTTCATCAAAAGCACTCCCACTAGTCATCCCCAGCAATTACATGGTTTATAAATTGATTTTGAAGTCGTTTGTGTTGGACTTAGAAATTTCGAGAAGAGTAATTTTCAACTTGAACGAATTTTCCTGCATTCATTCCCACAGTGAAAATTCATCTTAAAAATCATTTTAAAGTGTATTCATTATATCGGGAAAAGTTTATTTTAAGAGATATATTGGTTTTGTTTATGTTTTGAAACACGCTATCAGGAAAGTAAAAATCTAAGATTTGAAATATCTTTGAATTGAGTAAAGTTAAAGCTGATGTTTCTTCACCGGCTATATTCAGCACTGAACATTTTGATAGGAAAATTAATTAATTTGGCAAAGTTTAATTAACAGTTTTAATTAAGAGAAAAAATGAACTTTTTAACTAATAGGAACACGATTTGAAATTTATATCAGTAAATAGCCTAAATTGAGACAATTACGAACATATAATGGTTTTGGTAAAAAGCTTAAGTATTTGTCAGAATAATTAAGTTTTAAAAGATAGACTGTCGCTGATTGTTATTGAAGCGCGTAAAAATTCCGCCAAGTTGGTCATGTTATGACTTCAATTTTAAGCTTATAGAAGTGCTTTTGAAAGCGAAATTAAATTAAAACAGATAGAACATGATCATAGGAAACCCTTGTAAAAATTGCAAGTTAAACTATTTCGTACTTTGGGAGACATTAACTAAAGAAAAAGTTACCGACGTCATATGCCATGGCAAGGTTATAAAAGACCATCCAGCCACCATGATTTGTCTCATTCTCTCGCCGGAAAGTGATCGCGCAACTACGCGCTAGTTAGCGTAACGAATTACTCCATGCAGTAGCGATTTCGGCAAGTTCCAACATGCCGTAGTAATGTACTCACTAATTTTTGCGGAAGTTAGTGGGTTTGTCTTCTCGTACGAATGCGCTAAACCTGTAATCTTCAATGAAACTGTTGTTCGATGATTATCGACATATCTGGTACCGACATTGTACCAGTGAACTTTCTCAAGAATATAAGTATTGTGTTACTCTGAAACCAAGTGACTTTATTTCAATTACCCTTCCCATTTGGGGTTTAATACGAATGAGTGGCGGCCGATTTCTTAAATATTTTAGGTACCAGAAGGCTACACATGGTCATGAACTTAGCTGTTCACAGTTCGGGTTAAAGTGTTAATCCCCCAACGAAAATTACCGCCTGAAAGACATTTAGTCATCAAAATGTATCAAAAAGACAGAGCCTTAATTAGTATTGTTACTGCAGATCACACATACACACACTGACTGCGAACAACCCCTGAAGGATCAATATAACTTAAATACAGTGTACAGTAACAGCATTGCAATTGTACCTACGATTTGCCTCGCATTGCACCCGTAAATTTGGGATATCTACAGTTTAACATGCAATCCGAACAACCGACGGTCCAGGCGTGACTCATACAATCAAATAAAATTTTTAATTTTTTTTGCCTTCACGGAGATTTGAACCAGAGACCACGATCCAAAGATCAGTAAGCAAGCACTTTAACGATTTTTTTTTTAATAAGTTTATCTTTGTTTATTCGAATTTGTCTGTACTATATTATCGTTTTCTCAGTGCGGACATCACAGGACGGACACAACACCCATGCCCTCGGCCGGATTCGAACCGGCGACCCTGGCAACGCGAGGCAAGCACTGAGCTACCAGACCACTGAAGGGAAAGTTAGTACAGAGACCTATATCCTACGCGTCTGTCTATCGCCGTTCAGTAATTTTTCAAAATTAATAAGACAACTTGTATTATTTACACAGAATATTTTTCATCCAAATGTAGACAGTATTTTTCTCCTTGTTTTAAAGGATAAGTGTGCAAAGTTTCATCGAGATAGGATGAAAAACTGTGGATTTGTATGAAGAACAAACAAACAAACATTCATCTTTATATATATAGATATGGTACCAAACGGAAAACGGTAAGCGAGAATCTGTTACCTTAACAGATTCCTGTATTAATCTGAAGGTCTACTTTTGAGCTCCTGTATGTAAAACTCCATGTCTCCGTTATTATACCGCCTGCATTTAGACAGTGGTATTTTTTTTTCTGGTGGTTAATGTATTATTCTGCCAACTGTAGGTGGTTCTGAAGGTGGATTGTCTTGCAACGGCTGTTTGAGATGAAAAAGGTGTGACGGTACTTAGAGTTTACAAAATCATTGAAGTATTTGGTTAGTAAATCACAGTTGTCTTATTGTTGGTAAGCAGTTTCCCTGGAGATTTCTTGAAGTGAATTCTCAAAAAAATTGTACCCTCTTAGTTCTTGGGTGAATGTTTAGTAAAATTTCCTAGTGTTGTCCCACACTAGTGGTTTCCCACACTACCTGCGTTTCTTAATTTGATGAAATTTTTATATTTGTTTTCTTATTTTTGTGAACTGGTTCCAGACAATTTCTATGTTGTGAAAATCCCAATTCTTTCATATTTTTACTCTATATCCTATCATGTAATATTACATATTGTTTATGAAAAAACATTGAGATGGAAACGGTACTCGTACAAAAACCTGCCGGTATCGATAAAAGGTATCGAATTTTGAAAATATACTCCTCGACACTTGACCCGTGGAGGAAATAAGAGTTTACGACGTAGGCCATAAACGTTTGCATAGAAAGGTGAGACGTTCTTTTGTAGACGGAGTTAGTTTTTAACACGGTGAGGGTTAGGGCATAGATATTGTAAGTCAACCTAGAAAAGGGCAGTGCTGTAACAAATAACGGTTACTGTTGGACGTGTGTTTTCTTTTAAATTCGCTAAATTCGATGTTAAACGCGTTTTCACAGATGAAAAGCGAAGTTTTGCCAATATTTTTAGGTGTACTGACGAATCAGCGAATCAAATTCTTGCCCCCAGAAACCAGCATTTATGCATTGTTTCATGTTTGCCTATCGGAAGTACCATCCTTAACTCGTGGGATTGGTAGCGGGGCGTTACGGGGGAAAGAATTGCCTCTCCGTCTCGGTTAGAGAAGCATTTAGCAGATCCTGTTGGACAAGATCCATCGGCCTGAGCACGTAGTGGTCTCACAATTTTTCATTCACCAAGGGACGCAGTCTTGGCGATCGCCTGAAAGAAGACATTCACCTAGCCACGTCTTTACTTGCCACATCTGTAATATGACGTGCACAAATCGGAGGGGTAGCGGTTGGAATGCAAGAACGGGAAGGAGGTCGCTTATGTCCTTTATAGAGAAACATTCCAAGCGTTCACCTGGAGAAATTTCGGAAGATCACCAGAAAGACTGCTGGATTGGAATTGAACCCAAGTCACTCCGAATGCAAGGTCCAAATGTCGCCACTTATCCACCAGGCGCTGTTATACTACTAAGGCTGAAAGTTGGCACAACCGGAAATTTTAACCAATACACATAGACCCTCAGTACAATCTTAGTATGTAGCAACTTGGATTAGTATTACCACAGTGTAATGTTACGAAATATTTTAACTTTCAGACACTGACAGTGTCCAAGCACAAGTATATTATTAAACAGTTTGATACAAAACATTCGTCGTCAAAGACATTAATTTAAATCTGGTTATAACTCCAACTATGATAGCCACAATATGCTATACTCGACTAAAAATTAAATTACAAATATCAGCTAACACAGAATACCAACTAAAATCTGAAGTATAGCTATGAAATTTCACCTCTTATATTTCATCCTCTACCAGAAACTTAAGAGTTATAACTGCAGAGCAAATTACCGGTCATAGACTTAATTCTTCCCAACTGACTCCACAGAAAGCTCTGCCACAAAGATACTTCTTTAACCTGATGGAAATTTATTGATATCAATAAATATACGAACAGATGTCCAACGTATAACTGCGTACTCAGATGTGTGATAAATACGTAAGTTGGTCTAGTGCTGTGGATCACATTATAGAATCTCTTTTGAGGAGTGTATGTAAACCACATACACAGCACCAACATTAGGTACTGAAAGCTGGTTAAAACCGGATATAAGTTCAGCAGAAATTTTTAACCATAGCATGAATGTTTTCCGTAAGGATAGGTTACATTCAAATGGAGGTGGTGTATTTATAGCTGTTCGTAAACACCTAATAACACGAAATAAATATTGATACGGTCTGTGAAATCCTATGGATTAGACTAAAAGTAGCTAGGACAAAACTTGTAATAGGGTCTTTCTATCATCCACCAGATGCAGATGTAGGTGTTGCTGAGGCCTTAAGAAATAACGTAAGTAATATAGCTCGTCAATTTCCGGATCATGGAATAATACTAGGAGGCGACTTCAACTTGCCGTATATTGACTCGAGTAATTACGCCCACGTTACTGGTGGCAGGCATAAAATATCCTGTGAGATTATTCTCGAACTTTTCTCAGATCTTAATCTTGAGCAGCTCGTCACTGAACCAACGCGGTGCGACAACGATAACGAAAACATTTTAGATATTCTCGTTACAAATAGGCCTGAATTATTTACGGACATTTCTACCACCACGGGAATAAGTGATCATGAAGCTGTAATTACTACAGTAAAATTAACAGTCGAGCGCAAAAATAAAAAAGAAAGGGTCGTTTACAGGTTCGAAAAGGCCCCAAAGGAGAGTTTAAGAACGTTTTTGAGGGATAAATACATTACCTTTATAGAAGGAAGAGGCTCGGTTGAAGAGATGTGGCTTCGATTCATAAATATAGTCAGGGAAGGAATGGACTTACATATACCGAAAAGGACAATCAGTGACGGAACGATCCCCCGTGGTATACGCGTGAAGTTAAAAGGTTACTTAAAAATCAAAGGAAGATTCA
The DNA here is from genome assembly GCA_031002005.1 of Vandiemenella viatica. Classification (NCBI taxonomy): domain Eukaryota; kingdom Metazoa; phylum Arthropoda; class Insecta; order Orthoptera; family Morabidae; genus Vandiemenella; species Vandiemenella viatica. The sequence goes on from CM061920.1 coordinate 71,684,125, forward strand.
TGCACGCTCAAGAAGGACGATGTATAGGAGTGATTTAGAAAAGCTAGCTGAGACAAGAGGACAGGTCAAGAATGCGATGCGCGAGGCCTTTAATGACTTTTGATGCAACTCACTTTCCAAGAGCCTCATTGAAAATCCAAAGAGTTTTTGGTCGTATGTAAAAAAAATGAGTGATTGTGATAACAATATGCCAGTTCTACTACAAGACGGTCGGGAAGTTGATGACAGCCGCGACAAGGCTACCGTATTTAAAGCCGAATTTAAAAATTCCTTCACTGACGAAAACATGGAAAACATTCCCGTTTTTCCACGGCGTGTTGAATTTGAGATGGATCCAGTACAAATTGATAGTGTAGGTATCATAAAGCAATTAAAGCTCCTGAAGTGGGGGAAAGCGCCGGGTCCTGATGGTATACCAGTAAGAGTATTTTCGGAATACGCGGAAGAAATAGAACCACTTCTGTCAGATATATTTCGTAAATATTTAGAGGAAAGAAAAGTACCTTCTGACTGGAAAATTGCGCAGGTGATTCCCGTTTTCAAGAAAGGAGATCGGAGAGATCCTAGGAATTATCGACCGATATCACTAACATCTGTTTGCAGTAGAATTCTGGAGCATGTCATATGCTCTAACGTTATGAAGTTTCTAGATGAAAACGAGCTACTTACAGCATACCAACACGGATTTCGAAAGAACCGATCATGTGAAACGCAACAGGCTCTATTTTCGCATGATGTAATGAAAGCTATTGATGCAGGATCACAAGTTGATGCTATTTTCTTGGATTTTCAGAAAGCTTTTGACTCTGTACCACACAACCAACTCTTAGCGAAGATCAGAGCGTACGGTACATCTGATCAGATTTGCGAATGGATACGCGATTTTCTAACTGGTCGGTCACAGTATGTCGTAGTAGACGGGGAAGCTGCTTCTAAACTAGATGTTACTTCGGGCGTTCCTCAAGGAAGTGTAATAGGACCACTTCTTTTCTTAATTTTTATAAACGATCTCGGTGACAACGTTAATTGCAGAATGCGATTTTTTTGCTGATGATGCACTTATTTATAGGGAAGTGAGGTGCTCCGACGATTGCTTAGAAATTCAGCGCGATCTGCATGTTATTTCGGAATGGTGCAGTGAATTGCAGCTTACACTTAAAGGTAAAAAGTGCAAGGCAATGCACATAAGTAATAAAAAGACCCCGCTTGCTCAGGAGTACAAAGTTAACAATTCAGTTGTTGACACTGTGGATTCCCTGAAGTATCTAGGCGTAATAGTACAAAGCAACATGAAATGGGACTTGCACATAACTTCCGTTGTAGGCAAAGCTAATTCCAAACTACGATTCATAGGACGTATTTTGAGAAGTTGTAATGCTCATACAAAGGACATAGCGTACAAAACACTAGTGCGTCCGCATTTGGAATACTGTTGTGGAATCTGGGATCCGTATCGCAAGGGATTGATTGACACATTAGAGAAAGTACAGAGAAGAGCCGCTCGATTCGTGACTGCTAGTTACAGTCCTTACGTAAGTGTCACAGAGCTGATTCGTGGGTTGGGCTGGGATTGTTTGGCGGACAGACGACGTCGTTTTCGTTTGAAATTGCTGGAGAATATGCGAAAATCTTTAAGTTACGAGTGCAACGAAATACTTCTTCCGCCAACCTATTTAGGTCGCAATGACAGGAGGGATAAGATTAGAGAAATAAGATGCCGTACTGATTCATTTATGTATTCTTTCTTTCCTCGATCTGTTCGGGATTGGAATGCACAGAATTAGGATTGGTGCTTAGCACCCTCTGCCACCCACAGTATTTGTGATTTGCAGAGTATAGATGTAGATGTAGATGTAGAACATAGGGTACTGAAAAGTTATTGTCGATTTTATTCGTTTCCAGACATGCATTGCAGACGCCTGATGGCGTTGCGTTGTGTACTAAAAAGCTGATGCCAGTATCTCTACTAATACCATCTCACAAATGTTTGGCGAGAGCCAATTGCATGTTCCCTTGTCCTGCATCAGTCGCTGATTTAATTTATATTTTTTCATTTACATGTTAATACGCCACTTAGTATTCATTAAAAGCGGATATTTCATTAATCCCTGCGCATTAAGCGAGACTCACCCATTTTCCCCTGCCAAATGTATACATTTGGATTAACCACAGAAACGCGCGTAATACGTGAAACACGCTGACAATTTAAAACGGATTTCCCTCCAGTTCTGACGACTTAATTATTCTGTTTTGTACTAGAGTGTACAACGAATAAGAAGCACTATTTCCCTGCAACAGTCATAAGGATATTATTAACTTTGCCTTCTTTGTGAATCAAATGCCGACTTTTATTAGTAAAGGTAGCTCAGTCTTTGGAATTCAAAGTTAAATTTTAAGACACGACAGAAGCGGAGTGCGGGGAAAATAGAAAAACTATCAACTGGTAGCTAAACAGCAATAATTTGCTTTATTTTATTCATTATTGTTTCTTACGGAGATGTTCATGTAAAAGTGATCTTAATGACGTCTGTAGATTGAAAACAACTATCTCAAGGGATGAATTATAGTTTTCATATCTTAAAAATGTAAATGGAGCCAAAACATTTGAAAACGGAAATTGTGTTACGTTTATTGACTTTACAATATCTGAGAAGTAAAAGAAAAATATCAGGACGACAACGCGGTAACTAGAAAAAAGAGTAACGAATCGACCATTAGAGCGTGGTTCATTGATAAAATCCCATATTATTTGACATTTTCGGAACTTTTTTGTTGAATATCTTATGTGAAGTTCGGCAAACATTTAAATCGTTGTAGTTCATCTTATTTAACATTTAATACTAATATTCGTTGCTTTCAGGCAATGATAACTTTGAACATGTGTGGTAACAACTAAGCTTTGAAACCCAGATTTTTACTGTCTCCCAATCTACATAGCCTACATATTTCGAATTATAAACAGACCTACCATAGTAATTTAGTAAGGAAACTAACCATCAATGTAATTTCAACAGAAATAAATCCGATTTAGCTAAGATTTAGTCTATAGATTAGAAAAGTGCAAACTGTAAGTGTTATGTTAATAACAAGGGAAAAATTGGAAATTAACACGTACCGTATGCTGTAAAACTACCGTGAAATAAATGAACGCATCCACACTATAGATAATTATTTCGCCAGTACTAACAATTAAAATTAAATACCGAATTTAAACTACATATTCCGGTATCAGAAAATACAAAATTAGTATTACTTCTCATTGATCGCTCTGACAAAATAATTTTGAAATAAGGTAAGGTGTGGGAGATATGGTGGTTGAAAGTGGTTTACGGGGGGCACTTTCATATTTCGACCGAAGCGTATGTCTTATATTTCATTTTTCAGCCAAAATTGTCTAGCGTGAATCACTTGTGTTTGTGTGTGGTAGTAACATAGAGTCACCGATCATGCATAACGTTGGTCGAATGGAGGTAGCTGTGGGGGTGGGGGTGATATGGTGGTTGAAAATGGTGGACCTGATGTAAAACTAGACATGTATGTCCCTATATTTCACTCCATAGCCGAAACTACCCAGGGCAGTCTACTGGTAATTGCATGAGATATTAATCTCAAGTCTCCCACTGTGCACCATGGTGGTGTCTTATCGGTAGCTATGGAAGTGTGGGATATATGGTGGTTGAAATTGGTCGACGGAGAGCAATTTCATATTTTGACCAAAGACATGTGTGTCCCTATATTTCATTTTACAGCCATAAATACGCTGCGCAGATCACTGATCTTTGTGTGTGGTATTAGCCTCTAGTCTCCCATCGTGCTCTGTAGTGGTTACATGTCAGTAGCTATCAATCAAAGTTCCTTACAATCACCAACGAAGACGTGAGCATCAGCTAGTGTTTAAGAAAGATTTCGTGGATTACAAGTTATCGGGGACAAATATGCATTTAACAGGTGCGCTTAAATGCAAGGTATACTAAAACTGTAAGAGATATTCAGCGTTTGTGGAATAATTAGACCACTTTTTTTATGAAAAAATTACCTATACTTAATTGATAATTTATTCAAAGCAGTTTGAATAACTATGATTGATTACGACTCCATTTGTGCTTTTTGCAGACATGAATCACATTTACCTCAATTATGACTTATTTTATTGCATCTGTGGATATTTACTAGAAGGAAATAAACACAAAATTTGAAATTAATTATTTAACAAATATTCCAAATTCCGAGTTGTAATTTTTCTGTGAGTGTCGGCAGTTATCCCCAGAAACTTGATTTAGAAGTTTTTTTATGATAAACGTTTTTTGAAATTCCAGCAGAACTTTCGACTATTTCTTCCTCACATTTAATGTACTGGCCAAGAGATTACAAAATATTCCGGATACACTCAAACCTACTTCGCCTAAGGCGATGAATCATAAGATATCTCTTATCGCCTCTAAGCCTTTAGGCTAGACACTATTAGCTTTATTTGATGCTGATTAATACTTGTTTTCTCAGTTCCGTTTATTTAAGTTACCCAAGTCTCCTTTTGTTTTATTTATCTCAGAAGTTCAACTTCACGCATCACTTACTTGAATCAAGTAACATATACACATTATTTGCTCTCCAAACGGCGTAGAGCATCCCACAAAAATTGTGCGTACAAAACAATGGAAATAGTTAAAACCTGATAATTTGTTGGTGAAAGAAAAAATTGAGGAAAGAATTTTTGGAGAAAGGCAAAGATTAAAATATATGAAGATAACGGATAACTTAGGTTGTTAATTGTATTGAGATGAAACGAAGATTGCACAATTCTCTTTGTTTATGCAAGTAATAAGAAACTAGGAATAAATATTGTATAAAAGAACTGTATTAAATGTTATAAGGCCTTCTTCTTCATGTTGTATATTCAGCGCTGTCCAACATTGAGTAACTAGGCTGTTTCAATAGTGACTGTGCCACTTCGAAAGAGAGTAGAAAATTATTCAAATAACTTGCACTTTCATTTTGTAGCAGAACAACTAAAGTTTCACTTTGTAACGTGTCGGGTAGCTGGGTCCTTAATTTAGGCATATAAATTTCATTTTTAATACTCTCAGGTATCAAAATATTGATAATTTTGAATTTAATGAAAATGAAAAGGTTTCTTTAAATAAAACGCATAACAATATAAATAAATCTAAAATTGCCATAACCTGGACATTTAATTTCTCAACTCAATTAAAAATTGCACAAGGGCGATTGAAGCTACTTTAATGACAATGGCAATTAATAGTACTACACCCTTACCTATACTACAGAGGATCATCCGTATACTATAATTACAGACATACAAAATGAACCTATCATCTCGTCTAGCAATGTGACATTTACAATTAACAAATTAATGAATCAAAGAAATAACAAAGACACGGCGTTGATTTTACAAACAAACAAAAAATCACTGAAAATATATGTTCCGGCTAAACTGATTACTGTTTGTGGGTTGAGATTCGTACCTGGAAGTCTCCTTGCCAGGGCCGACAAATGGGCAAGAGAACTCATTTGAATCTTAGTGCACAGTTCAAAGTATCTGGTTATGTTACCGTATAATGGCTGTACTGCGTGTTGCACCCACAAGATTTTCCTTCAGTAACCCTAGGTTCAACTCATTAAACACTCGTAAAATGTATCTGGTCACTATTGCCAACTGATCAGAAATGTTTTCTCGGTCATCACCGATGGATCAGTCCTCGTTGCGATACTCGCCACTTGCTTCGCCGCATCGGAAAGTCTTATTCTCCCAGCAAAGAACGTTGGTTACACCAATGACGTATCGAGGTTCTTCCTTCTATTCGCAAAAAGTCGAAACATGAAAAAATAATTATTTAAGAAAAGTAACTTGAAATGAGTGAGAAAGCAGGTTGTAAGATTTTTGTGAAAGATAGAAGCTAGTTGTGGCAAACACACTGTTAAAATATTATGCTAGAGGGATATATACATGGAAACATCCTGAGGATACTAGTAGATATCAGATAGATTATATCATGGTCAAACAGAGATTCAGGAATCAAGTTCTAGACTGTAAAGCGTGCCCAGGAGCTAACATACACTCTGATCATAATTTGATAGTAATGAATTGCAGGCTAAAATCCAAGCAAATAAGGAAGCAGCATAAGCAGAACAGACTGAAAGTGAATAAACTGAAACAATCTTGCACGAGAGAAAAATTGGCAGAAATGGTAGACTTGTGTCTATGAAGTAAATCTGAAAGGAGTTCAACCGAGGACGAAAGGAATGTATGAAAGATCGAAATACTGAAAGCTGCTAAAGAAACACTAGGCTTTACGGAACAAGCCGCCCGAAAACCTTAGATCACAGAAGAAATTATGGAGATGATGGATCAGAGGAGAAGGTACAAAAATGCTCAGGATGAAGCCGTAAGAGAGCAATACAGGCAATTTAGAAATCAAATAAACAGGAAATGCAAAAAAGCAAAAGAAAAATTGCCGGAAGAAAAGTGTGAAGAAGCAGAAAAGTAAATGGTCGTAGGTAAAGTAGATGTTGCATACAGGAAGATAAAACCGAATTTTGAGAAATGAAGAAAAGGGGTGTGAACATTAAAGCTGCAGATGGGAAATCTCTTTTAAGCTCAGACGATAGAGCTGACCGATGGGAGGAATACATTGAGAAACTGTATGATGGGGATGACTTGAACAATAGCGTAATGGAAAAGGAAGGTGATGTCAACATTGATGACTTAGGAGATCCTGTTTTGAGTACAGAATTTAATAGAACTCTCAATGACTTGAAAGCAAATAAGGCAGTTGGAATTGATGAGATCCCTGCAGAACTTCTTAAATCCCTAGGAGAAGAAGTAATCGTAAGACTTTTCAAGCTGATATCAAAAAGTTATGAAACAGGAGAAATTCTAACTGATTTTAATAAAAATATCATCTTGACACTTTCGAAGAAAGCACAATCCGATAAATGTGAGAACTATCGCACCATTAGTCTAGCATCACATGCTTCAAAATTACTAACCACAATAATATACAGAAGAATGGAAGGGGTAGTAGAAGATATAGCAGGTGAGGATCAGTTTTGGTTTTAAAAAAATCGCGGTACAAGAGAAGCAATTCTGGTTTTAAGATTAATACTTAAAGGGCGGATCAAGAAAAACAAAGATACTTATATGGCGTTTGTTGATTTAGAAATAGCTTTTCATAATGTTAGATGGGACAAGATGTTCAAAATTTTAAAGAAGTCAGTTCTAAAGTATCGAGATAGAAGAATACCTTAAAAACTATATTAGAATCAAGTGGCTATTATAAAAATAGAGAACCATGAGAGTCAAGCATCATTTAAAAATGGTGTGAGACAAGGTTGTAGTCAATCCCCGTTAATATTCAACTTGTATGTAGAAGTAGCAATAAAGAAAGTAAAAGAAAAATTTTAATTTGCCGTAAGTGTTCAGGGAGAAAAAATCAGTATGCTACTATTTGCTGATGAAATTGTCGTGTTAGAAGAACGGACTGAGAACATTGAGACGTTACTGAATGGCATAAACAAAATACTGAATGAAGATTTTGAACTGAATATAAATCAAAGCAGGACAAAATTGATGAAATGTAGCAGAAATGACACCAATACTAGTAGATTAAATATAAAAATAGGATCGGTTGCAATAGGAGAAGTAAGTGAATTCTGTTACTTGGGAAGCAAAATTTCAATCGATGGCCGAAGAAGGAATGATGTTAAAGCAGAATAGCACTAGCAAAAAGAGCCTTCATGGAAAAGAGAAATCTTTTAGTTTCAAACAATAATCTAGGAATTAGAAAGAACTTTTTTTGTGTGGAGCACAGCACTTAATGGTAACGAAACATGGACTTTAGGAATGCCAGAAAGAAATAAAATGGAAGCATTTGAAATGTGATGCTACAGAAGAATGCTGAAAATTAAGTGGAAGAAATGAACGAGTTTTTGAAATGATGGGTGAGGAAAGAAGTTTGTGGAAGAAGCTTACAGAAATAAGAGTGTGAGGTCCCACTCACATGTCGGTGCTATGATGAGATTGTAAAAAAAATTGTAAATAATAGGTTTTCACAGCATAGTAGTGTGTATCGGTATTTGGGGTAGTTTAAGTATCTTTGTAGTAATGTAATTATTTGTAAGTTGGCAGTACTGTGCCTACAACGAGATAGGAGGTTGAAAAAGAATATGGCGCTGATAGAAGGCGAGTAATTGTAATAGCTGGATAATAACAATTCTGTGTTGGTTTATATGAGTTTTGAATTGTTAAATTAATTGTGCGAGAATAAATTATTGGTGGATTTAATTTCATATTGACACCCGTTGCGCAAGAGTGTAGTTGAGAAAATTTCTTTCATCAAGTGATAATAATGCGAGGAGGTAGCGCAACCGCAAATGCAACACTTAAGGCCATGTGTTGGCGTTAGCGGGCTATCTGCCTTCTGATAGTTATTAAAAATTAGCAAGGAGTACCTCGCAAGAGACAGTCTGGTAAGTCATATTGTGATTGGTTGATTTGTTAGTGGAGGGAAAAGTCGAAGGTAAGAACTGTAGAGGAGGACAAAGATTAGAATATATGAAGCAGATAACTGGGGACGTGGATTATGTCTTTTCACTCTTATTTTTCAGGCTGCGAGTTTTGCCTCCATGTTCACTTTTCATGGAATCGCGTTTATCTAACTTCCCTGGCTTGTTCATTGTTTTTCAAAGTCACGCACCCTGCTCTTAAGTAGTCGATAACACACTGTCTGCACTCGGGCATATAACACGATTCGTCACGGAGAATTCTTGACAGATTTCCAGGCACCTTAGATCTGGCAATTTTGAGTTCTGCATGTACCAATTCGACACAGTCAATTCATAGACGTTTATTCAGCCGATGATACAGTGCTTCCCAGAACTGCCTGACATGTGGTGGTCTGACACCGGTCGATCGGAGACTCGGCTAACAGCCGTTCACTCGCCAGATACTCAAAACACTGCGCAATGAATTTATCTGTACTGCACGTACATTAATAAAGTAATTGTGATGTTATAATAACATTACAACATCGAAGTGTCACTTTGATGCGAAGTGACTGCCCCGCAATCACTTTCTTGTCCAACACGATCTAGTATATGGGGCGCCAGTTCTGCAATTGCATTGTACATCCGGTTTCTGATCTCAGTGAGAATTGAAGATAGAAGTTGTAAATAAACTCTACTTTTAATGAAGTCCGATAAAATTAGAAATATGTGATGTCTTTGGAACGAATTTTTATTGTGCATAATGTGAGATATATCGCTATAAAATTACATTTTAACCGATTCTGTGAGATTTAGTAGTATATTAACAGATGTATTAAAATATCCTTAAGTTCCTTGCAATACGTCACATTACAGTAGGCTCGCCCCCTTCAGTAATTAACTTATTTTAATTATTATATTTATTCTATGCCGAGTATCGAATGCTATGTGCATTGGTGACTGGCGAGATTGACAATCGATTAGTAGGGCAGAGAGTGTGGAGTCGTGCAGAGAACGCGTAGGTATCGTGCCTCTGGGTTTTGTGAAAGTGATTGAGTTGTTTATACACTCTGAAAAACCTGCATCTTCGGATTATTTGTCACTACTAGTAATTTACTTGTGTGTGAGTTTATTATTATTTTTCCATTGGTGGCCGGGTGCATTTGTGCAGCAAAAAACTCTGAATAAATCTTTGGCTTGTGGTCTGCATGCTCGAGGTGTTTCTTTGAAGAAACTTTTGTTTGTATTTGTTTTTGATTTTTACCCTAGCCAGCCAATGGTGGCGGCCGATAATTTAATTAATTAACGAAGTCTGATGGACCTTATCTTAGGTGGTCGAAACTAATCATAAAGGGAACTAATTTGTGATTCGGAAGGAACTGTTATCAATCACGTACTTTCAATTTGTTCCCCGACAAGCAGCACCCTATTTAATGCACATTAGAATTCTTAATCAGTCCTAAATTAAACACAATACGCTTTATGGTCTAAGCTTATTTTTATCTGTGACTTTGCAAGTAAAAAGGGTATCATAAAGTAGTATGCATCTCACGCAGTAAGACTGAATTGAAATGTTGGCTCATAAAAATACAAAATAAAGTTGAAGAATAGATTAATTTGAGTTAGCAAATCAACTTGTGGAAGTTATTCAGTTAAAATTGTGATAAATTTTCAAACTGTTGTTATTGAATTACAAATAGTAATCAGGAGGAAGAACCTCATAAACCGTATCGGGTGGTACACAGCCACAACCGTGAGAATTTCTCGTCTACTTTTAGCTAAGACTAGCAGTTAACCGCTACTTCGTCCGCTTGAAAATGTGTTACAGAATAAGGGATTATTTTAATAATAATAATAAATATTACATATAATAACTAAAATTTATTTGCGTCTTACAACAGAAACACAATTACCGTAATAGTTCACCTCAATCGTATGAATCAATTTCAATCTAAAATAGAAATTTACTTGTTAAAGTATGGATTAATTGTTACCTCATTAAGGCCTTTGATTAATTTCATAGTTCTAGCTTTACTAAATAACACTGAAAGAGTTAACTCACTTCTGTCTATCATGTCTTAAAATTAGTTTTTTTTCATGGACTTCATTTCCTTATGTCGCTTCACCCAAATAATTCTGTTTTGAAATAGAAACTAGCATCTTAAAGAGCCAATTGATTATTTCTTCATTATGATCTTTCATAATATTATTACGGGATTCTTTTAGTTTCTAATGTGTCAACAGAAATGAATGCTTCTGGGTTGATTCACTAAAGCAAATGCAAATATTTTATATGATTTGGGTAACGAATGTTTCAGAGAAGCACATAACTACTTAAAATAAAATAAAATAGTAACTTAATTACAGTTTCATTGAAAACAACAACAAATTTCAACTTTAACAATTAATTATCTGTCATCCATATTTTTGGTACTGCAGTCTGTCAACAGATGGCATTACGGGTATTTTTTATTTTTTTTAAATCGAAATGTTGAGGAAACGTAAATACAATCTTTTATTTTCGTTTCCACAATCTGCCAACAGAATTATATGTCTACGTTTAAATTAACAGGAAAAAATTTACGCATCTTCAGTCTGCTCAATTCTATTTGTGTGGATAAGCTCGTTGTACGATTTGCACCATCCCATTCATGAATCATTGTGCCTAATGCTCTTACTAAACCAGTTTCTTAAAATCTCTATCTTTTTTAAACCCTCATTAACTTCTCCAGCCTTATCTATAACTATCTAAGAAACCTTTCTTCCCCTAAGTTTTCTAACATAGCTATAGAAATTTCTGAAAGCACCAATAATATTCCTTATAAATTTACCTTTAGCCACCATATTTGCTATTTTTAATTCCACGTTTAGCTGTTTGAGAATTCCCTGCGGCCTTGTTGTCTCTTAACTCCGTTACGTTCTCTTCTCACCAACGTCGTTAACCGCCTCATCTCCCTATTATATTATTTAAGTTCTGTAATTCTCTTTATTTTCCCGTTTGGAATAACAATTTCTTCACCATTTTTTCACTCTTTCTACTTCAACTCCACTGTACTTGTGTGATCCTTCCCTTCCTAATAGTTTCCACCAAATATCTCTGCAATTTAGACATCTGTGCATTTTTTAAATAATTGTACCTATGTCCCCCTTCAATTTGGGACACTGGTTACCTGAGTCCTCTAAAATCCATCAGAACAGTTTCATGATGACTTCAAATCCCACAAAGTTATCTTCGTTCTTTGTTAGGAAGATATCCAATATGTTTCGTTATCTTGTGTTCTTCTCTATCACTTGTGTAAGGCCTCCTAACAACATTTCCTTATACTTAAAACATCAATGAAATCTTTAAATCATTGGAATAATTATTTAAAATCATTCGGTTTAATATTGAATGGTTTCAATAACTTTTATACTGTTAGACATGTAGTTTAATAGTGGCCCATTGTTGGCACTGGCCGTCAGCTATTTTGTGGAACCACTGTAGCAATTGTGAGGCGGTTGGCGGCCGTTTTGACTTTCTTTGGGTGCGCCCATAAACGACGTGGGCTCATTATGGCCTCCCTTGCCCCCTCCCCCCTCGCCCTCCACCCACGCGTAGCCCTCGCATCGCAGTTTGTAGTTTTCTCTTGACAGACTATCGCTAAAATTATTGCACACAATCCAGCTGATATTTGCGTTATGTACTTTTCTATAATTATGAATGTTGTGAATGGAATCTTGATCAATAGTTGGGAAAAACCTCTTTCTTAGGTACAGTCATATATGTATGCTTTTCTTCCTAAGTTATTACTGAAATTAATTCCTCACTGTTCATTACTTGATAAAATAGAACAAAATATACCTGATGCGTAAAAATCTTCGAAGAGCTGCATTTTTAATTAACTTTTGCTGCAGTTCTGATAACCTTCTTTCTACATTACTAGGGATTGTATCTTTGATGTGCTCGAAAGATTTCTATAAATTATTGGATATTAAAAGCTCTTTGGAAAATCACTTATAATAGACCTCGTAAAGTTCATTGTACATACCACACTTTGAAGTTGAAACAACACATCAGTGAGCACTTTAACTAAAGTTGCACCGATATTCACATGACAGAACTATATTGGAATTATTTTAACAACGAGCCGTGTTGTCACTTCCGGTCGATCCTAATCAAAACAGTTTCATTTCAAACCATCCAAACAATACTAACTTTCAGTACCACAGAAAATGAAGGGTGTTATATGTAAGCCAACCTGAGTCTAGATACAGAATGGATAATATTTTTCGAATCATAATGCGCTATAGCGTGTAGGTTACTTCAAATTAGCCAGCCACGTGCGACCCAACACTATATCTTCAGGTCACACTGTTAGTGTATAGGATATCTAAACTTTATATGGAGATAATTAAACGACGGAATTAAATATCCACAAACTGTTGTGTGTTCTTTACCTACCTGTGAAGAATAATATGAATGAAAAGCTAAGGACACCCCCCTATGCGTAGACCAGCGTAGCTAACAACCGAACCCCACCATCTCCCCTAAACTGATCCACGTTGTGTACGGATGCTCCCTTTCAGAAATTTTGCTGTATGCCAGTATGGGAGATCTCCGCGGAGTACTGTTTGAGGGAAGTCGTCCAGTTACCTAACAAACAGTTTTAATACATGCCTTGTTTACTTCGGAGAGAAGTTTGATGTATTGATTAATCTTTGTACTTAATAAAAGTAAATTAAAAGTTGATCTTCTTTTTACCTGTCATTAGTCTTTCGACTGGTTTGATGCAATCCTCCATTCCTTCCTATCTTGTGCTAACCTCTTCATCTCTACATATCCCTTACAATTATCTGCTTCATATATTCTACTGTCTTCCTCTACAGTTCTTACCTTCGACTGTTCGCACCACTAACAAATTAACCAATCCAGAATGTCTCAAAATATGACCTACCAGTCTGTCTCGACTTTCTATAAGCTACTTGCACAAATTTCTTCATCTATAATTTATGAAACTAAACATTCGTTAATTTACATCTTCGGCTAATAGTGTAGCTCGTAGGATCCTGGTTGTCAGGGACATTAAATGGTCTTCAGATTCCCTTTAGCGAGATACCTTGTGTCGCCTCGGAGAGACTTTTTGTCATCCCAGCTCCGAGCTTCTTTCTGCTCGGTCACCTTTCCTTCTGTCTCGGCACATTTGTCGTCGTTTCAGCTGACTTTGACACTCGCTGTCCTCTCATCCTGTTCTGGAGGAACATTATCACCGGTCCAGCTGCTCCTGGAAATAAAGCCTCCCGTATTTCACCGCGGGAGACGACGATGAAAAAAAGTAAAAAGAAAAGAAAAGTTAAGAAAAGGAAATTTGTAACGTATATTTGCTGCCATATTTATTAGAACGTTATTAAAATTAGTTACTTTTTGTTTTTTGTCTATTACTCGGCTAAACGCGGAAATGTTAATGGTGAAAAAGAGAACATTAAATTTTTGTTAATTCACCCTATTGAAGATTTCTTGGCAAATTTTCTTATAATTACTTTTTTTTAGTTATTGATGTTTCATATTTACCTGAATATAAACCGAATCATCTGCTCAGTCATTTTAAATTGGATGTTCTATTACGCGTTGCTGTGGATGGGCTATAAGAGTCAATGGTGTCATTTAAAAAAATTGGGCACTTTTCCTGAACGTAATAGGGTATGGAAAGATTATTTTACAAAATAGGTAGTATACATCACCAGTATCTGCTGTAACATAATATTATGAAACGACATTTCTGTTCATTAATACTCCTAAGACAGTCACGATACTACTAATTACTAGTTATTATCATTGGATCTAACTTAGACCTTATAAATATGAAACACATTCCTACTCTTCTTCTTTAGAGTTCAAACATTACAACTCACCAAGCCAACACAACAAAAAAACTGTTGACTGAATTAATACATTACATTTTTTCCAAGATAATAATGAATATGTATATAGTAAGATCCCAGCTGAACAAAAAACAGTGAACTAAAACTATCTGGCATTTACATGCTTGATCGCTCGAGAGATGAAGGTGTTTAGAGAAAATTGTGATTGGCATATTTTTGTTTTATTGTGAATAGAATAAGATACACGAAATTTGCTTAGAAAAACAATTACAAATCTCTGAAAGTTTAATTGAGGAAGTTGAGGACAGACCAATAGGAATGTAAATAAAACATGAATATTCTGATCTATAAAACGTTCAGCGCAACACTTTTAATCCTCATAAATTTCTATGAATTGACCCTTATTTGTTTCTACTGGCACCAACTACTCACACGTGTCGCTATTTCGGTTGAGAAGTCTTGTGATTTCGATTTAAGGCAAAACTGAACAACCTGCAGCCAAAAGTCCATTACTGTCACGGATTTTCCTCCACGCGTTCCCTTGAAAGAACGGGGTATGAGACATTTGCTGTAGTGGCAACAAACATACGTATTCAAAGTTGTGTTTGTAAACAACGGTGGATTTATTCGAAATACATACTTGGAGCATTTAAGGGGTGTTTGGACGACTTTTTAAAATCAGTATTCACATATATTCAATACAAAAACAACTCATCGCATTTAATTTTCTATCCGTGTTTATGAGATATTGAAGCTTTAGTAGCCGATCAAGCGATGCGCAAAGAACTGATTCAGAAACCATTGTTTATCAAATTTCAATCGTTATTATTGTTTAATAGCCATTTCTAACCATGAAATGATGAGGCATGGGTTCTGATCATGAAGAATCTGTGGCGTAGTCACTACGTCCGGTTCACAGGCGGACTGGTTACCTTCTCGTTTGTCAAAAGGAACCTATCCTGACGGGAAGAGCTTAAGCGTCGCCATCAGTCTTCGATTCAATTAACTTATGTTATCTATGTTGTTTACGAGTGTAAATGGGGACCCGTCCCATCATTTGGCTTTGTGATTCAGGACCTCAAATATGATGGCGGTATACGCAGGCAGGACTCGAACCTGGTCCCTTTGTGTCTGCTCCAATCCAGTGTGTCACATTTAAGCAGACTGTTCTATTTGTATGATAGCGCCTTATGACTTATCTCCTTAACTGAAATGATTTATGGTAGTACAGAAACTTCTTTGTTTAGAAATAGAACTATTATGCTCAATATTAACGTGACACTTTGTAACATTACAGTTACCTTCCGCCGGCTACGAAGTTGTGTCTCTGGAGCGGAGAAATACATTTTTTCTAAGTCGTCGCAGGGCACGCACGGCTCGCGGAGCGCGGCTCACGTCGTAAAGGCATTGACCTTACTGTATGATGTAGTTTCGTAAGTGTAACTGTGTTTAAGAAGAATTTCATGTCGTCGATAGGAACTGTGATTGTATAAGTGAAGTTCTAACAGTATTTAAATGAACACTGGACGTCAAATTGTGATAGTGGATGATTTAGCCGGAAGGAGATATTAATTATAATTTTCCTTTTGTCTCAAGAACTCTGTAATCTTTCGCATACGAAGTTTCGACTAGCCTTTTACTTTGAAATTTGATTGTGGCCAAACAGTTAAAAAGTGTTACTGTGATTTATTAATAAACTTCATTGACGTAATGATTCTTATTAATGAACTTAATGACCTTTATAAATTGTTCTTATAATTACTGCTTAGGTCCGCTTTGGTTTAATTAATTATCTGGTGACCGGCGGCACAACGAACTATATAAAATTAAATTAGTTGGCTTAGAGAACTGTGACTTTGAGTGAAAATATTTCGAGAGGTACCAAGTTAGCAGCCACAACTACATACAATATAACTGTCTTAGAACTTGCTTCCCTCCTCAGCTCACAAGTGATCGATGAGCAACAAAACGATCAACCTTCGATAACAAACTTTGCTGAATGGTATTAAAAGTACGAGTATAAACACTATTGCCCCTGAAACAGTTGCTTTGAAGGATGTTACAACCTAAACTGCGATAAAATGCATCTATTTTCACTTATTCAACAATCCACTGAATTTCGTAATTGAAACAAAAGGTTATTTGGCAAAAAAGTCAGTGGCTAAAATTTTACTTGGTTATCTAACCATTCCGGACGAAGTTGGGGCTAGCGCGCTGTTTGGATGCACTGGTCACCAGTTATGGCACAGCATAGGAGAGAGGTTCCGTGTTTTTATTACTTTTATATATACTAATCACATAAAAAAAAATGAAGCTGAGAAAACGACCAAAATACAGTTGATTTAACTGCCATAGAAGTAGAATGATTAAAAAATAATGAAAGAAATGGTAAGGATTGTTCTCTAGAACATACGCGATACCGAAGATTGGTACTTTTGTAACACATCTATTATTGCATTAGAAGCTGTAGACAGTATACACCAGCGCCATCGAGACTAAAGTCCCGATTAAGCTTCATGCGGACTTCCAAACCAACAAATGGTGCTCCAAGCAATGAAAGAATACTGGCTTGTGAGAAGAGAGTGCAACATGACAAGCCAAAGGGGGTCTACTACCTGGGTCTGAACAATCATGGCCCATATGGAAGTCGTAAAACAGGCTTCGACTTGGAGTTCGCCGCTGCAAAGATACTCTTGCCACTTGGGGATACCTGGGAGAACAGCCAGATACCACATGTTCCTGCGGGGAGAGAGAAACCATGGTACATCTGCTAGCTTGTCCACAAATCGGAATAAATTTATCTGATTTTGACCTCCAATCAGCTACTGACAAAGCCAACGCATTGGCGGCTGATGCTGTCATTGACAAGAAAAAAGAAGAAGAACACACCTATTCAAAACAATTTGTTGTTTTTATGGATAACTGTGATCAATATGCAGTGAGACGTAATATAGTCATATTAATACTTGAAATTAATCATCTAGTACATAATGAAAGAATGAGCCCGACAGACCCTACTTCATCTCTCTTCGGTGGGGGTACATGAGATTCTAAAATATAATTAAGTATATCTTCAGTTTTTACCAATTTTCACGATGTTTTCAATACAATTTGACTACCAACATGCGTGCTATTTGTCTGTCGGAAGTTCTATATCTGTAAGAATTACCATAAGATTCACAAACAAAGCTCCGACGCAAATGTTAAATAAAAACTAAAGACGTACGTTTCTCCGTTTTAAAAGTGATATCATATTAAGGATATATTTACTGCACCTTTTCTGGACAAAGAAGATAACGTTTAATTATTTTGTTGATACTCTGTGTACAAAATTCAAAGGTGAATACAACACTACCGCGGTAACGCCACGGCCACTGTTCGGTACGACACTGGTTCAAATCCCAATCCAGCAATTCAAATTTCGGTTTTCTATGGTTTCAAAAAACCACTCCAGGTTATGAAAAATAAGTTTTACATCATATCCGGGAACACTAATTCTAAACAGATCGTAATCAAAATGATTTCTTTGACTACAACTGAATCTCAAAACAGTAACGTCTCTTTTGTTTATAGGAGACTCATTACCAGTAAGAAAGGTACATTTCACTTAACTAATATTCATATGGAAAAAAAAAAACCTAGAACAACAAGATCAGTTGGTAGAAGATATATTTCACTAAAACAAAATTTAAAATGGTGAAACTATCTTACTATTCGCCGTAAAATCTACTCTCTCACTGTGCCTAGGACTACAAGCTACTTTAATTTCGGATACTTCCTTACACCTCCCTCCCTCCCCCCTTGCTCCATAGAGGACGAGAGTTTGTAAAACGTATTGGTTTTACTTGTTTATTTGATGCCATTAACAATAAGTGAGGTTATTACGACACTGTATTTCGACCCACCTCATGAAGTCATCGGGGCTTCGAAAGTTATTATTTTCTTTTGGTCGCCACAGTTGTGTCATGACCGTACTAAAATGCACTTACAATTCTCTGTGATTTTAAGTACTGTATTCACAAGTTCACAGGAATAAGCAATATGCAAAACACACACACATCGGAAGTATGTAGTTGAACACCTTTTAATTTTTTTATTTAATTGCAATGGAGCACACGCTCGGGTGGCAATTTCCTTACACACCCATTTTCCCCTTTCCTGTACCCACCTACATTTGCCCTCTGCAAATTATAACTTTAAATTCTTTCAACGTTTTCGGCAAATTATTCATCATTTCCCTGGTAACTTATTCCAATCCCTTACACCTTTACCTAAAAAAGAGAATCTTCCCACACCCTAGTGCCTGAAATCGAGTGCCAGCTTGTGGTTATGGTCATCTTTTCCCTTCCGTGTACTACTTTTCATACCTACTCCACTATCTTTCCATGTCTCATCGCCAGTATACGCCCTGTACACTCCCATGACCCTCCTCATCCTCCTCCTGTCTTGCAATGAATCATATTCCAGCTCCTTTATCATATCCGTCACTGATTGCATTTTGCAATAATTTCCAGAAACAAATCTAGCAGCCCTTTTTTGACCCTCTCCCACTCCTGTATTTGATATGTCAAATGAGGGTCCCATACTACACTACCATATTCGAGCAATGGTCTGACCAAAGTTTTGTAACCCAATTCCTTGACTTCTCTCGTACATCCCCTCATCACTCTCTCCAACAAGTGCAGAAGTTTGAAACCTTTTCCTACCACCTGTCCAATGTGTCATACCCAGTTTAGCATGTTATCAAATGTAATGCCAAGAAATTTACATTTCATGTCTTCAGCAAGCAATTCTTTCCCCACCTTATATTCATAATTAACCTTTTGTTTTTTATTTGTGTATCTAATAAGCTGACTCTACTTTGCATTTATCTTCAACCCATGTTTTCCAACCCAACTAGATATCTTCTCCATATCACTCTGCAACTGTTAACAATCCTCTATCGATTTGATTCTTTTATATAGCATTATGTCATATGCAAACATTCTAATTTCAGATAGTAAACCATCAACACAATTTTTCATTAGAACAAAGAATGGCAATGGTCCCAATACACTACCTTGCGGCATTCCCATTTTTACTTCCACTTATTTTGGAACTACATTTCCTACCCTAACTTTCTGTTTTCTACCTTTAAATCACTTTCTCATCCACTCCAATAGTTTTTACCTTATTTACTACCATTTTATGGTTCACTCTGTCAAACGCCTTTAACAGATCTAGTGCTACACTATCAATTTGGCCTCCCTTGTCCATTTCATCTGAAATATCTTGCATATATCCCACCAACTGAGATTCACATAAATATCCTTGCCTGAACCCATGTTGGCTGCTTATAAACCACTAACATTCCACACATATATTTCTGATGTGGTTGCATATCAATCTTTCCATTAATTTACCTACCACTGATGTCAAACTGATTAGCCTGTAATTCTCAACTCTATTTCTCACCCCTCCTTTATGCACTGGTACTACTATTGCACTTTTCCAGTCCTGTGGTAAGCAGCAAGTATCCAGACTCAATTTAAATAATATTTCAAGATAAGGTACAATGTCACATCCGGCTATCTTTAAGATATCTGCAGTAATATTATCTATACCAGCTCCTTTATGTTTCTTCAGCTTTCTTATTTCCTTCATGATTTCGTCAGGATGAATTTCAAATCTTTATTTCTAACTGTGTTGTTAAACTCGTTCTCCGAATTAGACACTACCGTTTCTGATTCATTGTCCCTAATGCTTTCACTCAACAAGTTACTTAAAATCTCTGCCTTTATCAAATCCCTAGGTAGTAGCCATTGGAGAGGTGTAGGCCCTCTTCTGCAGGCTCAGTTAGGTACAGGATACCAGGTCACAAGTTTTTTCAATCCTAGTGCAATGTTAGGTGTGGTAATAGAGTATATAGGATCACTTTGTAGGAGTTTCACTAAGGATGACAGAGTAGTGATAGTGGGAGGTGTGGGAAATTATATTGATGGTAACGCGTGTTATAGTATAGAGAGTGACCTGAGGAAGGTGGTAAAGGAGGCACAGCATACCAGGGTGGAGCTCATGCAGGTCCTAAGTCACCATGGCCGGCCATAATTGAACTATGCTGTGAAGCGTGTTAATGTGGAAACGGAAATGCTACTTGGGAAAGGCATTAGTTCTGTGTTGGGTGTTGTGCCTGTGAACACCATTGGTAGGTGGGGTTTCACTAGGCATGTCCTACACCTAAATAGAAGGGGGAAGGGAGTACTTTCTGAGTTATTAGCTAAAGCAGTGAGGGAGCCCATTTCCATTGATGATGGGGTCAGGACTGTGCCTTTTTTAGGTTAGGGTCTGCTGGTGAAGGGAAAAAAATAGATTATCAAAGTGTTACTGATTGCAGATTCACGATGGGAAAAGTCACAGATGTTAAAGAAATAGATGAAATGACTGAAACAATAACTGAATGGGGTAAAACTGGGAAAACGGAGATAAATTCTGAAAATATAAAGCTAGTAGTAAGGGTATTAATGGTAAACTGTAGAAGTATAATGAACAAAGTAATCGAATTTGAAAACTGAATAGAGATACACGAACCGGGAGTAATAATTGGGGTAGAGAGTTGGTTAAAAGAAGAAGTACTAGACAGTGAGGTTTTTTTTCTGATGGTTACAGAGTGTACCTCAGAGATAGAGGAGCAATTGGTGGAGGAGCTTTCATACTAGTTAGAAAAAACTATCACAGTTCACTGGCGTTCATAGATCAAGACCATGAGTTACTTGGGGAAGATTTCTGGGGTAAAAAAAAAGAAAAATGAGAGTGTTGGCTGTTTACCGCATTGGAAGAATGACAGAAGAAGATGAGTCTCTTGGGGAGAAATTAAATTCATACTCAGATTTCAGAGGTGAGAATAGAATGATCATAATTGGTGGGGATTTAAATTTACCAGGTGTAAAGTGAGAAGGAAATAATATAAATTACGCAAAGGAACAAAGATTTGCAAATCTTTATATATAAAGATGGGTGTTTGTTAGTTTGTTTGTTCTTCATACAAATCCACAATTTTCATCCGATCTTGATGAAACTTTGCACACTTATCCTTTGAAACAAGGAGAAAAATACTGTCTACATTTGGTTGAAAAATTATCTGTATAAATAACACATGTTGTCTCATAACTTCGAAATACGGCCATAGACAGACACGTTGGATATAGTCGTCTCCGTACCGTGTTTCCGTATAGTGGACTGGCAGCGTAGCCGGCCCTGGTAGCGTAGTGGCTAGCGAGCTTGCCTCGCGTTGCCAGGGTCGCCGGTTCGAGTCCGGCTGCGGGCATGGGTGTTGTGTCAGTCCTGTGTTGTCCCGACTGAAAAACGATAATATAGTACAGACTAATTCGAATAACCAAAGATCAACTTACAGATGGATAAGATGACAAAAAAAAGCCATCTTAAAAATAAAAAAAATAAAAAATAAAAAAGTGGTTAAAGCGCTCGCTTATGAACGTCGTGGTTTCCGGTTCAAGTCACCGTGGAGGTGTTGTAGGTGTGCACTTTTATACGTTATAATGATCCCTCAGGTGTTGTTCGCAGTCAGTGTGTGAGTGTGAACCACAGTAATATTATAAATACGGAAGTAAGTCT
Organism: Vandiemenella viatica; assembly: GCA_031002005.1. Taxonomy (NCBI): domain Eukaryota; kingdom Metazoa; phylum Arthropoda; class Insecta; order Orthoptera; family Morabidae; genus Vandiemenella; species Vandiemenella viatica. The sequence continues at coordinate 71,706,097 of CM061920.1, forward strand.
CTGTCTTTTTGTTACATTTTGACGACTAAATAGCTATAACGTTGTGATGGAATTTTATAAGGAAATCTGTATGAAGAGCACAGGATATTTTTTCCAGAATGATTAACAGTTGTAGTCATGAAATTTTCAGACCTTATCGAATGGTGACAGAAATATGTTGGAAATTAATTCTCTTCAAGAGACAGTGTCGACGGTACAGTGATATAGTGATAGCTTTCCTGTCATATTATTCTTACTCGATATTGTTTGGGACCAATCCTTCGTTAGCAACTTTCTATATTTAATACTGGCTAAAAAAATTCTTAATCCACGCGTACGAAGTCGCGGGTACGGGCTAGTATCTTAATAAGGGGAGGTGGATTTACACAAGTGGTTGAGCAAAACACTAGGGAACAAAATATTTTGGATATACAGTACTTCTAATTAAGCCTGATGAAAACCTTGTGGTGTGTGAAGTAACTGAAGGAATAAGTGATCATGATGCAGTTCTGATGGATATTAGAGGATTCACTGAATCAGCAGCCAAAATTGAAGGGGGAAATAGGTACAATTATAAAAAAGGCACAGGATTCAAATTTGAAGAGATATTTCAGAGAACAAGTCAGTAAATGGATGGAAGGCACAAGTACAGTAGAGTGAAGATGGGGAGAGTTCAAGGAGATATTAACCATGGGGGAAGAAAAATTTATTCCAAGGCAGAAAATAAAGAGAAGTAGAGAACCTGTGGACTATAATAGGGAAGTGAGGAGGTTGAAGAGGTTGGTAAGAAGAGAAGATAACAGGGTTAAGAGACTGCAGGGTAGTAGGGAATATTTAAGACAACTAAACAAGAAGTTAGTAACAGCAAAGAAAGTGGCTAAAGATGGGTTTATGAGTTGTATTGTCAGTATCAGGATACTGATGGGATGGGCGGGTGTAGAGACACTTATAGATGAGGATGCAGAAGAAGTTACACCTTTTATTCTAACAGTTTTGTCTTACATTAGTACGCCGAAATTAGATATCACTTGTCCGAAGATCACAAGTCCTAGTGAGTGGAAAGTTAATCCCAAAATAGTTTCCTTCAATTAGCAATACCTTAAATGCCTGTATAACAATTACTAGTCCACAATAGCACATTATCAGCTCTCCAGGTACGTCTCTGTGTATTTTCACATTATCTGGCTCGTCTTACGTTAGCGACGTTAAGCCAATAGTTGTTTCCCGTCGCGGAAGCGCGTATTAAGTATCCACATGCCCGGATAAGTCTTCAAAACACATCACTTCACTTCTGAGAAACTACCACTTTCCTGCTACTGCTATGAGAGCTAACACATGACTGACTGCGAGTCTAGCATAAAGTAGTGCTTCTCGCTCTATATCGATTATCGATACATGCACAAATACTCTTTAATTGTGGATCGTTAGGTTATTGTAGTTTCACAAGTTGAAGCCAACCGTTAAACCTTGCGTTCATTCGCTCATCAATCTCTCTCTCGCAGTCTTCCATTTCTTGCTGTCTCAGCATACTCGTAACAATCTACGTCTCGTACAGATTTTGTATGGTTTCATGGTTAACTTTTCTTCTAAGCTTAAAATGGTACATTTCTTGTTTACAGATCATCTCTTCATTGCTCCGAAATTCTGTTTTATTCAACAATAAGTCACATCGACTTTACTCAGAACTTTTTTCTTTTCTTACTTCTTCACATCATTTTGCAGCTATTTCTCCTTAGTCATTCTGCGTTCCCTGTTCATTCAATTTCTGAGTGTATTCTTCCTTCTTAGCTGTGACACAAATACCACACCTCTCAAGTTCCATCAGTTAGGTGTTATTAATCTTTCTACAAATTTAGTTCTAATTGTCCCCAAAATTATTTGCAGGTATTTTTCAAAAGTACGCAAGGTTATGAGCTTGTATCTGTTAAAGGGGTGTTGGTACATGGATAATTAATTTACTGTTTGCTTTAGGGGCTTTGAAAATAGCGGTCATCTGTGGCAGTTTCATTATAATTAATGTAACACTGGAGGTTTCAGCTTTGTACATTGTTTGTATAACGGTACTGACGTACAAGACAAAGCTAACACTAAATTAAAAACGCTTCCAGTTATTTAAGATTGGTAAGGCCAGCATATAATTTTGCTTGTTTTGAATTAAGCGAGCGGTTACCTGTGTTACCCAAATCATTATCATTACTCCTCTGCATGCCAAAACCCCCCAATCAACGTAGTTTTTCGTACACATACTCAGAAGTACTCGGAAATAGATGTTTAACAACTCAATATTGATGGTTACTAATTACCACTGATTTTGATATCATTCCTGATCAGATAGTGTATAAAAATAATACGAAGTTGTTTGCATCTTCAGACGTTCCAAATATCTGCTTAAATGTATCCATTCCACATATTCCACGAACATGACATGTACATCTGTCCAGTTCGTTATGTTGAAGCTTTATGAACCTAGTAATTTTGTGCTTTTATTGTATTTTGTTAAGATTTTCCGAAGTGGCTTGACCAAATTCTCAATCAATTCCCATCCCAAGTTAATCTCTCCATCTCTTCTTCCACACACTAAAATCCTCTAACCTTAGGAATAACTGAGAACTCCTATTGTATCTGTGGGAATGAATAGCAAACAATTTATAACATTAGTACGGATTGTCTTCTCCAAACTGTACTGTGGCAGTATCTATAAGTTACATGAATTGTAATCAAATTTTTAATTCTGTGTAAGCTTATTGCTGTCTTTAACTGTTGCATTATTGTTTACGAAATGACTAAATTGACTTAAGAATGAAGTCTTTCCCTGCTTTGAGTACTAACACAATGCTCGCGGTGTTAATAAGTTGGGTGATCATAGTGTTTGTGGAAACGCCGTATTCAATGCAGGTCCTGCTTTTTTCTATTTCCTCCATTAAGAAACTAACCAATCCCGCATACGTCCACCTTCAATCATTTCGTTTCACTCCTAAAGAATGCGATCGTTAAAACAGTCTACAGCAATCTGATTTAATGTGTGTATATGTTGATTGCATTTCATTGTTCTGCTGTTTAATTTGAAGATAGCTGCGATTTTAGTTGTGCGAATCCAAAAAAAAAAAAAAAAGCTGTGTGCTTGTTTTTGTTATTCATATACTTTTAAACTGTTGGCAGTTCCTTTGTGGGATGCGTTAAATCCGACCGGGTGAGATATAAACCCACAGCAGTTGTACCAGTATGCTCCGGCACTTTGATGAACTCAGCTAAATTATCACGATGATAACTTCTTCGTTTGTAAAACAGCCTCCACACCATCCTACGATCTAAACATATTACTTAGTTCTGCTAATTTATTTATTTTATATATATAATTTATTTACTTATTGCTTATAGCATTATGTCTCGTTGAGGTCATTAGACGTGGGAATGGACTGAGGCAAGGAACGGGAAGGAATTCCGCCATGATTTTTGAAGGAACCATAGCACCATCCGCTAGTGATTGCGGGGAAACCACGGAAAACCAAATTTGAATGGTCGAACTGGGATTTAAACCCGCTGTGAGGCCAGAGCGTTGCTGTTCACCCCGCTACGATCGGCTTAGTTCTGCTGAATAATCTTGTCACATTGCCTTGAATATCGCCTGTGAAGTGGACTGTATACAGCAAAGAAGCGTCGCGTAATCTGTTGCCGGAAGACTCACGCTTATGAAACAATCTGTCCGGCCGGACGCTACTGTTGGCTGCAGAGTGATTCCAATAGAATGTCACCTTCCTGATGTAGAAGGTGTCCGACTACCGTGCACGGCGCCCCGCCTGTCTCCTGTCCTGGAGACTGACAGCCCCAAATTGTTTGCCGGTCACAGCTGACGGGCGCTGTCAACACTCATCGCTCGTCCTCTCCCAGAGCAGTCGAAGCTTCCTTGTACCGCGGCTTCGCGGGCAAAGGCCGCACAACGGCGAGCTAGGCTCTCCAGGAGACGATAAGTCTTTAATTAAAGATTTACATTCGATGAATTGCTTAACGCAGAAGTAATAAAATCGTAATTGTTTTGGTCAATGAACTCGTTACAAAATTTTTACCAAAAAAGAAAGTTGAACCCTACACTTTCCGGTAAAAATATGCAAGCAACTAAAAGCAAATGCTGTTATTACGACCACTGTGCGATCTAAACGCATTTCGTGGTGATGATGCATAGAAGGATATTGGTGTAAGAATTAAAAGTAATGCATGGAAGGGAAAAGATGACCATGACCACAATCTGGCACTCGATTTCAGGCACTAAGGTGTGTAAAGAGAGCGCTTGTTGGCTACCGTTAAGAAAACGTGAGTTGCCAAAAAAGGGAGGGGGGAATTATTAAAATCCAAAATAATTCCTGAAAATGAAATTTACATATAATAATGATGCTATAAGGGGATCTAATAGGTTACTAACTAGAACCATGAATTTCAGACACAAAATAAAACCTCATTTATTGAGTCTTATGGCCTTACAAGGTCGGGTAGTAATTAACGTTACGTTAAACACAATTAGATCAGC
>CM061920.1:71711597-72118360 GCA_031002005.1 Vandiemenella viatica
GACGACTGCGCTTTGTTACAAGACGATATTATGAAAATAATTGCGTGGTGTAAAGATTGGCAGTTGGAGTTAAACGCTGAAAAGTGCCAAGTCATGCGTGTAAGTAAAAAGGTGAAACCATTTAGCTTTGAATATACAATTAATGGCACTGTCCTTAGAACGGTAGATTCCGCTAAATACCTAGGGGTAACAATTCGTAATAATTTGTCGTGGAATGAGCATATCGAGAATGTAATTGGGAAAGCAAATCGTATGCTTCGATTTCTAGGTCGTAATTTAAAAAATGCACTCCGGAAGTTAAATCGATTGCGTACAAGTCACTAGTGAGGCCTCACTTGGAATATTGTTGCTCTGTATGGGGTCCCCATCAAAAGGGATTAATGGAGGCATTAGAGATGGTCCAAAGAAGAGCCGCCCGATTCGTGACAGGTATATATAGTGGGAGGGAAAGCGTAAGTGCCATGTTGAAGGAGTTAGGTTGGGAAGACCTGGAGCACCGAAGGCGTTGCTCTCGACGGAAGCTAATTGAAAAATTCTCGACTGACGTATTTCGGAATGACAGCAAACAAATATTGCTACCAGCAACATTCATATCTCGGAATGACCGCGAAAATAAGATAAGAGAAATCAGGGCCAGAACTGATTCATTTCTCTACTCATTTTTTCCACGACCGATTAGGGAATGGAATAGAATGGATTTACCGGGCGAGTAAACACAAAATCGGACAGGAGTAGCTTCCGATAAAGCACTCCGGCCATCCTGATCTGGGTTTTCCATGGTTTCCCTAGATCACTCCAGGCGAATGCTGGGATGGTTCCTCACAATAGCCCATGGGCGCCACCTGCCATATCCCGTATATCCCTTCCAAACCATTACCTTTCCTGGTAGCTGCAATGCACCCTCCGCCAAACACTTTTAGTGAATCGCGGAGTAATAGTAATAGTAATAGTAGAAAGTTGTTGGTAACGAAGGATTGGTCCCAAACAATATCTAGTCGGAATAATATGACAGGAAAGCTACCACTATATAATTGTACCGTCAAACCTGTCTCTTGAAGAGAATCAATTTCCAACATATTTCTGTTACCATTCGATAAGGTCTCAAAATTTCGTGACTACAACTGTTAATTATACTGGAAAAAAATATACTGCGCCCTTCATACAGATTTTATTATCAAATTCCATCAATATCGATATAGCCATTTAGTCGTCAAAACGTAACAAAATGACAGAGACTTACTTCCGTATTTATAATAATATTACTGTGGTTCACACTCACACACTGACTGCGAACAACACCTGAGGGATCATTATAACGTTAAAAAGTGTACACCTACAAAATTGCAAGACTACCTACGATTTGCCTCGCATTGCACCCCTAATTTCTAATATCTACAGTTTAACATTCAATCCCAATAACCTACGGCCCAGGCCTGACTCTTACGATGAAAACAATTTTTAAAAATCTTAGGCTCCACGGAGATTTGAACCGGGAACCACGACGTTCATAAGCAAGCGCTTTAACCACTTTTTTTGTTTTTGTATTCATTCTTAGGGTGTTCTTTCACCTTTTTTTATAGTGTATTTATCAGTAGTATTATCACCTTCTTGGACATTTTCAGGTCCTTTGCGTTGTGTTTGTTTGGATTATCGTCATTTATTTGGTTTTATTACATTAACTTTTAAAATTCCGGCTTTCTATGTGTGGCTATTCTTGTGTTTCTTGATCCTTCCTGTTGTTCTGAGGTAGGTACAATGGTTTTGTTTGCCTTTTAGTTGATTCATTTGGCGCAGTTCACGTTATCTTATTTTCTTTTATTCAGTGAGCCTTTATTTTGTTCTTTGAGGGTTGTATGAGTAGTTTTGTCTGGTTTGATTATTGTCACGGAAAAGTTTCCGTCATTATTATATCGAGCATTCGTGCAAAATCTTTTTTATAGTTTTGATTTTGGATTGTTTCGTAATATAAAATTTCATGTGAGCTATATACTCGTAATAGGTAGTCTTCTCGGTTTTAGGATGTAAGCTAAGGTGTTGCCTAGTATCCACTGTACAGTATTATGTTTCGTTTCGGGATATCTCGATTTGTCTGGTTTCAATATTTCCTGGATACTCACTGTTAGAGGGGAAGTTCTGTCTAGGAAGGCTATTCTTCGCCTGGCCCAAGTCCATATTCTCTGGTTTTCGTCACATGTTATTCTGTGCTTCAGTGAGTCAGTATTTCCGCATTTTGTGCATCTGTCAGTCGGTGATAAATGTATTTCATAAAGTCTTCTGTTGGTTGGGATGTTTTCGTTTACCACGTCGTACCACAGTGATTGTGTTTTAGAGCTTAGGGTTTTATTAGTTATATTTTTCCAGATGTTGCGCCAGGTGAACTGTGGATTTTTACCTTCGATTTTGTTTTTGTGACATGATGCATTTATTATTTTGTAAATTTCTTTGGTTGTCTTGTTATGCAATGTGTATCCTTTGGTTCTTGCATAGATTGTTTCGAGGTGGAATTTTCTCATATGCGGGAGGGTGTACTTTATTTCTGCCATATTGAATGGTATTTCATCAGATACTGGTTTGGTTTGGTTTATTAGAATATTTGTTGGGCCATTTGGGTCATTCATCGCTGTCGTTATGGTTCTTTTAACGAATAAAGCACAGCATCTTTCACGTACACCATTTATTTAAAGGTAAGGTCATTGTTTTGAATGATACTTTAAAGATTTTACCCCTGCTTGCATACCATCCTAGCAGATTCTGTATCCGATCTGCTATTGAATCGGGTATAGGTAGGACTTGGGCGATGTAAACCATTTTGCTCAATATAGACACTTGTACAATTTTAGCCTTCTGTATTGTATCTAAGTCCCTATCACTATGGATATTTATGACTGCCCTGATTTTATTTAATGTTATGCGCCAGTTTTTGGTTATTGTTTTGACAATATTCTTCTGAAAAGTAATCCCTAATGTCTTGTGTTCCTGTACTTGCTCATACCAGGTGTTTGTTGGTGCTTGGATCACCCCCTTACTTATTGGTAGTAGTGCTGTTTTCTTTAGGTTGAGTTTGGCTCCTGTTGCATCCATGAATGTAATGATGATTTCCCGCGTTGTTTCGATGTCTTCCGTTGAAGTTTGGGCTATGCAAATATCATCAGCATATGCTCTACAAGTAAATTTGTACCCGTTCAGATTTATGCCTGTTAAGTTTTGGTGACATTTCGCGAGGAGTGGATCGGTTGCGATTGCATATAGAATCATTGATAGTGGGCATCCTTGCCTTACCGATCTTTGTATCTTGATAGGCGCTGACAGGTGTCCGTTTATGAGGAGCTTCGAGTGTGTATTTGTAATGATCTTCTTTATTACATCAACGAAAGGGGTGCCTAAGCCTTTTTGATGCATGACTTCTAACAGGTAATTGTGATCAATTCGATCAAATGCTTTTTCAAAGTCAAGAAATAGCAGTGCTGCTGGTGTGCGTTTTTCTGCGGTTATGCTGATGATGTCGCGATATTCGCATACGGTATTCAGGATGCTACGTCCTGGTATGGCACTGGCTTGGTGTGATCCCAGGATTTTCTCCAAAAGGGGTTCCAGTCTTGTTTTGAGGATTCTTGTTAGTATTTTGAAGTCCGTATTTAGCAACGTTATTGGCCGTATTTCATCGATACGTTTGATTTGGTTTCCCTTGGGTACAAGTACTATGATACCTTCTGTAAAGGCGGAGGGTAGGTTTGCCTCGGTCCATATATTGTTAAGGACCTCTGAGAACTTATTACGTAGCATTGGCCAATGTCGCATGTAGAATTCAATGGGTAGTCCATCCGGCCCTGGGGATTTTCCTCTTGCTGCTTTATTAATCGATATTTGAATTTCATCATGATCAAAAATCCTTGTTAGCGTGGCAGCATCTTGTGCACTTGCTTTGTTTCTTGAGTTAGATAATAACCTCGTGATGGCCTCCTTGTTGGTGGTTGTTGACTGAAAGATTTTTTTGTAATGTTCTGTAATTTCTTTAACTATATCTCTTCCGTTCTGAATGCGTTCACCATTTTCCTTAATTATGTTGGTAATTAATGTTTTTTTCCTCCCTTTTGTGCTTCGTATTAGGTGATATAAGGCTGCAGTTTCTTTTGAAGCAATGTCTGCCGGTTTTGATGTTATCAAGAGTTTATTGACTTGTTTGTTTTGTAGTGATAGGATCTTTGCTTTGTATTTTTTAATTTTTGTGCTTGTGTTGACAGTTATGGTGGGATTTAGATATAATTCTCTGATGCATCTGTAGTAATATTCTATTGTGTTTCCAATAGTTCTTTTCAGTTCCATAAGAGATTAGGGTCCGTTTTAGTTTCGGTTTTACATGTTCGACCCACCATGTGCGAGTTTTTATAATTTTTGCAATTTTTTAGACATTCAGCCCAAACTTTTTTTATTTCTTCATCCAGCGCCGGGTCTTCTAGCATGGAGATATTACATTTCCAGTAACCTTTGCCTCTATTAACAGGTTGTCTCTGCATGTTGACAGTGCATTGCATACTGCTGTGATCCGAGAAGCTCAGGGGAGGATGTTTGCACTTGTTGTTTTGGTGCGGAGAGTATCTGTTACGTAGATTCTGTCCAGTCGACTTGCTGAGACACTTGAAATGTACACAGACGGAAAAAAAAATCCCAACACCAAGAAAAAATTATTGTAGAGTAATGAAATTTGGACAATGCATTTGTCAAGTTAACATGTTTAATTGATTAAATTTTCAAGATCACAGGTTAATTTAAGCTCAAGAAAATGCATTTCAAATGTGAAATACTGTTAAATTAATAGCCGGTGTAACCTCCAGAATTTTGAATGCAAGCCTGCAAACGTGAATGCATTGTGTCATACAGGTTTCGAATGTCACTTTGTGGTATGGAGTTCCATGCTTGTTGTACTTGTGCTGTCAATACTGGGACGGTCAGTGCTGGCTGTGGATGATGCTGGAGTTGTCGTCCAATGATATCCCATACGTGTTCAATTGGAGACAGATCTGGTGATCTCGCAGGCCAAGGTAACATGTCGACACTCTGTAGAGCACGTTGCGAGACAACAGCGGTATGAGGGCGAGCGTTATCCTGTTGAAAAACTCCCCCTTGAATGCTGTTCATGAATGGCAGCACTACAGGTTGAATTACCAGACTGACGTACAAATTTTCAGTCAGTGTGTTTGGTATAACCACAAGAGTGCTCCTGCTGTCATAGGAAATTGCTCCCCAGACCATGACTCCAGGTGTAGGTCCAGTGTGTCTAGGCCGCAGACAGTTTGGTTGCAGGCGTTCCCCTGGCCTCCTTCTGACCAACACTGGAGATCTGTTGTGTTTTCTGATGAAAGCAGGTTCTGCCTTGGTGCCAGTGATGGCCGAGTGTTTGGTCAGAAGGAGGCCAGGGGAACGCCTGCAACCAAACTGTCTGCGGCCTAGACACACTGGACCTACACCTGGAGTCATGGTCTGGGGAGCAATTTCCTATGACAGCAGGAGCACTCTTGTGGTTATACCAAACACACTGACTGCAAATTTGTACGTCAGTCTGGTAATTCAACCTGTAGTGCTGCCATTCATGAACAGCATTCAAGGGGAGTTTTTCAACAGGATAACGCTCGCCCTCATACCGCTGTTGTCCTCGCAACGTGCTCTACAGAGTGTCGACATGTTACCTTGGCCTGCGAGATCACCAGATCTGTCTCCAATTGAACACGTATGGGATATCATTGGACGACAACTCCAGCATCATCCACAGCCAGCACTGACCGTCCCAGTATTGACAGCACAAGTACAACAAGCATGGAACTCCATACCACAAAGTGACATTCGAAACCTGTATGACACAATGCATTCACGTTTGCAGGCTTGCATTCAAAATTCTGGAGGTTACACCGGCTATTAATTTAACAGTATTTCACATTTGAAATGCATTTTCTTGAGCTTAAATTAACCTGTGATCTTGAAAATTTAATCAATTAAACATGTTAACTTGACAAATGCATTGTCCAAATTTCATTACTCTACAATAATTTTTTCTTGGTGTTGGGATTTTTTTTTCCGTCTGTGTATGTATACGCTATTTTGTTTCCATGAATGCATTCCCATGAGTCGTGTAAGTCCATTCCTTGAATGAGGTTTGCCATCTCCCGGCACCCATTGAAATTTGGCGTTTGGTCTTTTTCGTTTAGTACGCAGTTGAAGTCACCTCCCATAATTATTGCGCTGTTGGTGTTACGCAGCAGGTAAGGGAGCTCTTTTTGAAAAATTGGGATCTTAGGGCTCTGTTATTATTGCCTGATGGAGCATATATATTGATTATTCGGGTGTTGTTTATTGTGATTGCAATGCCCCTACCGTTTGTTAGTCTTTCTGTATCTTTTGCCTCAATTCCTTCTCTGATCATGAAAGCTGTTCCTGTATTTGTTTCTTTGGAGTAGTTTATTATTCCGTCGTAGCCAGGTATATTTAATTCCATAAGGGTTACTTCCTGCAACATTGCTATGTCTATGCTGTTTTGTTTTATGTAATCCGCTAGACATTTTATTTTGAAAGGCGTAATGATTCGGTTCGTGTTTATCGTTGCGATGCTGTAACTTTGATTGGATGTCATTGTTTATTGTCCGTTTCATCAGAGCCTTTCATTACTTCATCGTACCAGCTTTCTGTACCACTTGGTTTTTGTACTTCTTCTTCTTCCCCTTTCTTTTGATAGTAGGCGTATTTCGGTGTTTCTTGTTTTTCCATTCTCGCTTTCGTTGTTTCGTCTTCTTCTTGTATTAGTTTGGCTGGATTTGTCATTCTTTCAACTTTCTCTGCTATTCTTTTAACTGGTTTAGCGTTGGTTTCATTTCGTTCGCCGAGGGCTCGGCGTTTTTTGGCTGCGTTTTGACTTGTACTATTGGGGCCATCCTTATTTACACTTCTGATAGATTGTCTCGTTATTCTTTTCTCCCAGATTTCTTCTTCAGCTTTGTTATTGGTTGCCACCGTGTGCATCTCATTAGGTTGTTTTATTTCTTGCTCTTCTTCTGCCTGGTGACTTGTGGTTTTGTTTGTATATATTTCTACCTCTGTGAGATTGTCTGTGATACTCTCCTCTTCAATTTTTTGTTGTTGTCTTTCTGTTCAGGTTCTTCCTTTTCCTCTTCTTCTTGTTCGAGTTCTTCAGATCTTTTTTCCTGTTTCCCGTTGGGCTGTTCCGGGTTCTCCTCGACGTCCATCGCCGTGTATTCCGCGTTGTCCATCATTTCCGTGTGCTTCTCACTTCCTGATGTTATTACGCGATGTGTGTTTACACCATTGTCTTGTTGTGCCGTGACTTCTGCATATGTCGTGTTGTCTTCCTTATTGATCACTGTGAAGTGTTGCATTTTCTGTTATATTAGCAGCAGTTGTTGCCAATTTGTGTCTTGGAAGTTGCACTGGGCGTCGTTTTGTACAGTCAGATCTTAGATGTCCTGGTTCATTGCAGATTGAGCATGTGCGCGGCTGTCCCTTCATATATGATTAATGCTTTAAAACCCTGTATTGTTATATAGAAGGAATATGTTTTTTTTAGATCAATTTTCACGCACCGTATTCCATTGTTTGCTTGGAATCTGAACTTTGAACTCCATTTTTCCTCCGTCGTCGTTATTATGTCACCATAGTTCCGGATTGCTGCCGTTACACTAGCATTACTAATTCAAATGGTACATTGAATACTCTTACTGATCGTAGCCCCAGCCCTGCATGGCTTATATATACGGTACTTACGGTTCCATCTGGGTTTCTGGTAGTCGGCTTTTCCTCCAGTTTTCTCTACGATCGAATTGCACAAGTTGTCATTTGTCATTTTAACGTATACAGCATAGGTCAAGAAGTCCATTTGAATTCCATATACGTCCGTGTCTGTTAAGTTGAACTTTTCGTACAGCCATTCGTGGAAGTCATAAGCACGTGGTCTTGTCTCCTTTGCGTCGAACGCAAATTTCAATGTATTCTAACGTATCGTCGATTCCATTTTCACTATCTTAACGCACAAGTAAAGCTATCACTGATACACTCACTGAACCTCGCTTGAGGAAGTATCGAGGCAACCGTACACGACGGCGGCTCGATGCGAACTGCCACTCAGCTGACAGGCCACTACGCGGAATCTCGGTACGCAGTCGTCCACATCCAAAGTGTCTGTCTACCACCGTATTTCGAAGTTATGAGACAAATGTGTTATTTATACAGATAATTTTTCAACTAAATGTAGACAGTATTTTTCTACTTGTTTCAAAGGATAAGTGTGCAAAGTTTCATCGAGAACGGATAAAAACTGTGGATTTGTATGAAGACCAACAAACCAACAAAAGAAAAAAGCAAAACAAACAAACATACATTCGTCTTTATATATAAAGATTACTGTGGTTCACACTTACACACTGACTGCGAACAAAACCTGAGGGATCATTATAACGTAAAAGAGTATATACCTACAACATTGCAAGAATACCTACGATTTGCCTCGCATTGCACCCCTAACTTTCTAATATCTACGGTTTAACATTCAATCCGAATAACCTACGGCCCAGGCCTGACTCTTACGATGAAAAACAATTTTTAAAAATCTTATCCCCGACGGAGATTCGACCCGGAGACAATGACGTTCGTAAGCCAGCGCTTTAGCCACTCAGCTGCCAGGCTACTACGCGGAAACTCGGTACGGAGTCGTCCACATCCAAAATGTCTGTCTACCGCCATATTTCGAAGTTATGAGACAAATGTGTTATTTATACAGATAATTTTTCAACCAAATGTAGACAGTTTTTTTCTCCTTGTTTCAAAGGATAAGTGTGCAAAGTTTCATCGAGAAACGGATAAAAACTGTGGATTTGTACGATGAACAAACAAACCAACAAACAAACAAACAAACAAACATACATTCATCTTTATATATAAAGAATAACATGCGCAAGTTCGTTTTTCCATACCAGCTACTCTTTTCGCACTATCAATACTGTTCAGAGTTTGTGTAGGCTGCATTATAGTTGGTTCACCGGTCACGAACTGTATATAAAGTTTGTTGTTGTTGTTGTTTAATTTCAAGTCAGAAACAACCCACAAAACAGTTATCATAGCAACTAAGGACTTGGGCCGAAAAAATCACCAACATAATAAAAGCGTCAGGTTAGGAGTTGTTTGTCAATACCGTCCAAGTACGATATAGAAGCCCAGACTTCTGGTATGCGCCATTCTTGTGTTCACATTGTCAGTGAAAATAACCTGTAACATTAAACTTTGTCTCTCGAAAATAGCACCGTACATTAACGCGATTTTAATTTTGTTGTTATTAATTCAGTATTTGGTTTAATAATACAAAATGGAGAAATTTGTCCATTATTTCTGGAAAGAGAAGTTTACAAAAAGATTTAAGTTTAATTTTACAATTTCATATTTTTCAATTTTTAAAGAGGACTCAATTGTGGCGTACGAAATTTTCCTTCGGTACGTACAAATTAATCCAGAGTTTTAAATGTGTCGACTAAAACGTAATTACTGAATACAACATCTGTCTTCAGCAGGCGTGCGTTTTCTTCATTTGGGACGTATTTACGCCAGGGCCCAGAAATTGATTACAAACCCACACAGTCAAGTTCAGACGAATTAGACTTTGGTAGCATGAAAAAGAAGTTAATTAAATGTGAGAGAAATGTCTGATTTGACTAATTACTAGCGAACATTCCGACTTTATCTCCTTGTTCCTTTCCGTGATGGCAACACAGCACACAAGTGTTCCAGCAGTAAAGCTGAAATGTCCCGTGTTAATCAAAAGATATTAGAAAAGATGTAAAAAATAATATAAAACAACGTTTATAACGATTTCAATACATGGCACCTTCTACAAAATTGAAACAACTCCGTGTTAGTTAAACAGATTGTGCCTTCTACATGTCTGTTTGTAAATACGGTTTTAAAATAGCGTTTTTTCCGTGAAAACGTTAATTTTAAACTATTTGTTTATTTCTCGTCATTAGCGGATATATAGTTTTCAATATGATGTTTCAGTCATTACTATTGAGAAATAATGTATATGATTGATCGTATGATCCAGCTACACAATTAAAGCTTTCATGTACAATGCACTAGACTTTCACGCACTTTATTAGCTTGCTGTTATCTGTCATCAACTCCGATAGAATACTCAACAAACCTGACGTGGAACCCAGAAATCTAGCGACATGGAACACAACCGGTAGGAACTTTGCCGATTCCATACTACAGGAAAATGCTCATCACATTACACCAAACGAAATCTAAAGTACTGGATATACGTATTCTTAACCATTCTTCATAACTAAAAGTTACATGCTTCTGACTGATTAAATGAAACTCAAAATATCGTTTTAAAACTGAAACCTCCAGTAGAGGCTAGTTTACAGGCTCGTAATCATACCGCGAAATCTCCAAAAATGAAACCATATTTCTTGTGGAAAACTCCAAACTATATCAAGGGACTTGTGTAACCATACAAAATTTTATAAAATAAGACTAACGATAATAAAAAGTATCTTGATATGTATATAAAAAAGTCTGTGTTTCTATTATCATGCTCCCAAGAATTATTTCACATTTTCAAAATGAGTAGGTTCATTTACAAATTTCGTTCCTGGTTGCAGTATATGCCGTTTAGGAGAGTGCTCAATGGATTCCCGGTCGGTCACCGACTTTTCATGTCGATAGTTTCCTGAAATCACTCAATGTGAGTATTGGGTGGGTTCCTAAAAGAGATTAATGCCTTATTACTTGCCGTTCCTTATCCACGAAATTCTTCTTTATAACATCGAGATGTATGAGCCATAAAACTCCTAAGGAGAATTTTTTTGCTAATATGCAAATTATATACCCTAACCAGTAACTGAAAACAATGTAGTACGAAAAAACGCTTTGGTATCATTCTACACAATCATGATGATTCGTAATTGTTTTCGAATGAGAGAAGCACTCTACCTAGCCACAAATAGCCTTACAGATATTCATATCAGCAGTACTTTCAGGTAAATTGAAGTGGGAAATAGGTACAAATATAAAAGGCACAGGTTTCGAATTTGAAGAGATATTTCAGAGAACAATTCAGCAAATGGAAGGAAGGCTCAGGCACAGTAGAGTCAAGGTGGGAAGAGTTCAAGGAGATATAAGAAAAGGGGAAGAAAAATTTATTTCCAAAGCAGAAAATAAAGAGACGTAGATAACCTGTATACTATAATAGGGAAGTGAGGAGGTTAAAGAGGTTGGTAAGAAAAGAACATAACAGAGTTAAGAGACAGCATGGTTGTAGGGAATATTTAAAACAACTAAACAAGGACTTAATAACAGCAAAGAAAATGGCTGAAGATGAGTTTATGAAGAGTATTGTCAGTGCAGGAGGACCATTCGACTGATACATCTAGAAATTTCTATGGCTATATCAGGAAACTGAGGGGAAGGGAGGAAGTTACTGACGATTTGAAAAAGGCAGAGATTTTAAGTAACTGGTTCAGTGAAAGCATTAGGGACAATGAATCAGAAACAGGAGGGTCTAATTCGGAGAACGAGCTTAACAACACAATTAGAAATGACGATAGTAAAAAATTTGATATCCATCCTAACGAAATCATGAAGGAAATAAGAAAGCTGAAAAAAAAATAAAGGGGCTGGTGAAGATAATATTACTACAGATATCTTAAAGATAGCCGGATGTGACATTGTAGCTTATCTTGAAATATTATTTAAATTGAGTCTAGACACTTACTGCTTACCACAGGACTGGAAATTGTAATAGTAGTACCGGT
Organism: Vandiemenella viatica; assembly: GCA_031002005.1. NCBI lineage: Eukaryota > Metazoa > Arthropoda > Insecta > Orthoptera > Morabidae > Vandiemenella > Vandiemenella viatica. Next base: position 71,723,408 of record CM061920.1, read on the forward strand.
ACAAAAGGGAGGGGTGAGAAATAGAGTTGAAAATTACAGGCCAATCAGTTTGACATCAGTGATAGGTAAATTAATGGAAAGATTGATATGCGACCACATCAGAAATATATGTGTGGAACGTAAGTGGTTTTCAAGCACTCAACATGGTTTCAGGCAAGGATATTCATGCGAATCTCAGTTGGTGGGATATATGCAAGATATTTCAGATGAAATGCACAAGGGAGGCCAAATTGATAGTGTAGCACTAGATCTGTATAAGGCGTTTGACAGAGTAAGCCATAAAGTGGTAGTAAATAAGTTAAAAACCATTGGAAATGGATAAGAAAGTCATTTGCTGGGTAGAAGAATTTTTAAAAGGTAGAAAATAGAAAGTTAGGGTAGGAAATGTAGTATCAAAAGAAGTGGAAGTAAAAATGGGTGTGCCACAGGGTAGCGTATTGGGACCATTGCTATTCATTATTCTAATGAATAATTGTGTTGATTGAATAAAATTTTTCTCGGGTAGCTAGCCGAGTTAGTCCATCGTTTGACCACGACGTTTCGGCGGTCACAAACTCTGCCGCCATTGTCAAGTGACTGGGTCACTTGACAATGGCGGCAGAGAATGTGACCGCCGAAACGTCGTGGTCAAACTATGGACTAACTCGGCTAGCTACCCGAGAAAATTTTATTCATTTACAATGCCGAGAAAATCTCCAGTCTTACAATTGTGTTGATTGTTTACTATCTGAAATTAGATTGTTTGCAGATGACATAATGCTGTATAAAAGAATCAAAACGACAGAGGATTGTAAACAGTTGCAGGGTGATCTGGACAGGATATCTAATTGGGTTGGTAAACATGACATGAAGATAAATGCAAATAAGAGTCAGATTATTAGATACACAAATAAAAAACAAAAGGTTAATTATGAATATAAGGTGGGGAAAGAATTTCTTGCTGAAGACTTGAAACGTAAAAATCTTGGAATTACGTTTGATAACAAACTTAACTGGGCAGGATACATAGGACAGGTGGTAGGAAAAGGTTTCAAAGTTCTGCACTTGTTGGAGAGAGTGATGAGGGGATGTACGAGAGAAGTCAAGGAATTGGGTTACAAAACTTTTGGTCAGACAATTGCTCGAATATGGTAGTGTAGTATGGGACCCTCATTTTACGTATCAAATACAGGAGTTGGAGAGGGTGCAAAAAAGGGCTGCTAGTTTTGTTTCTGGAAATTATCGCAGAATGCAATCAGTGACGGATATTATAAAGGAGCTGGAATGGGATTCAGTTCAAGACAGGAGGAAGATGAGGAGGGTCATGGGAGTGTACAGGGCATATACTGGCGATGAGGCATGGAAAGATATTGCAATAGGTATGAAAAGTAGTGCATGGAAGGGAAAAGATGACCATGACCACAAGCTGGCACTCGATTTCAGGCACAAGGGTGTGGGAAGATTCTCTTTTTTAGGTAAGGGTGTCAGGGATTGGAATGAATTCTGAGAGAAATGATGTATAATTTACCGAAAACTTTGAAAGAATTTAAAGATAAAATTTGTAGAGGGCAAATGTAGGTAGGTGCAGGATAGTGGGAAGATGGGTGTGTAGGGAAATTACCACCGGAGCCTGTGCTCCATTGCAATTAAATTAAATTAAATTAAATTAAATTTCATTGATAGTATCCGATACGTATATCAGCTTAAAATCAAAACATACGATTAACCCTGGAGTTAATAACGTTTTAATTCTTTCATAAATTTCGTTCCCTCAGAAGAAGGACGCTGGAGAAGCCTAATCAGGGTCGTACCAATCTCACGGGTGAGAGATGTTCAGTGAGAAATTTGCATTAAAGCCATTTGTGTGAGTGCTTCCGACAAAATGGGCGTCACTTTACTTGATAACTTCTACCTGAAAATTAATTTCCCAAATCTAACCGATTTATATGCTAGTATTATATTCTCCGCGACGGCGCATTTACAACCCAATACGAGTGCTGTGTAGTGTAAGTATTCCTTTAAGTCTTATCAGTATTCTCTGTTTATCAATTGCAGTGAAAATATGTGCTTTCTTCAGTTTAACCTGTAGATTTAAAAAAAAAAAAAAAAAACAACACAAAGAAAGAAATTATTCCTGTTGAGCCTCATATTTTTCTTTCTTTCTTTTTTGGTTTACGCCTTTTCGATGACGAGATCATTAGATGAGGAAACCAACTGCGGGCAAGGAATGGGAGGGATTCGGTCATGGCGTTTTGAAGGACCCATCCACGTAATTACCTGAAATGATTTCGAGATCCACTATTAACCGAAATCTGGATGGCCAGATGGAGATTGGAACTGATCCTGACAGTTATCTAGAATGTTCATTACATTTGTTCCCATACTGAAATCTCTTTTTATACTTGCTGGTGAAAGGTTTTCCCAATATTTAATCCTGCGGATTTCTTGCTTCAACATGAAAGTAATATATTACGTCATTTCCATTTTTTATATATGTACTAGCTATCTGACGTCAAGTTAGTACCCTGTTAGATTAAATGTTACCATAGTATAATACACTGATATTAGTTCCTTTTCAGTCTTATGTTGTTATATTAACCCGTTCTTCATAAATTGTATCATGAAAGATATTTTGTACATACAATTCAACCAGATGACTTGCATATCATCTTAAATGTTTGGGAAATTAACGTCCGCACGAAATGCATATAATGTAAGTTATTGGTATTTATGTATTATTTGATGCTTGAAGATTTTAAATTGTTTCAACTTTTGACTGATTCTGAGAGTGAAAAGAATGTTTTAAGAATGTAGATAGCCATCCATTTAGACACAGGAAGGTAAAATCGAGTGGAGAACTAAAAGCAATTCCATCAGATCTGCTGTTCATTCCTGTAATTTCAAATAGGTTTTAGATTTTTGTAAATATTTGTAGCACGATGAAGCCATATGCATTATTTATATAAAATATTGCGTGGACAAAATTATTAGATTATTGCTGTTACAACGATTTGAAAAAATAGTAATAAATTGAGTCAATATCTAGTTTGGTCAGATGGCACCCATCTTATTAGTACACATAAAACGTAATTAAATGGTGATTTAACCACTCATTATGAACCATGAGAGCGATATTAACCACCGTTTGCAATTTCAGAAAAATATTGCCGTAGTAATATCTGTGCACAAATGAGAGTGGTGAATAGTGTCTTATGTAATGTTCAAAATTATTTCCGACGAAAGGTACGAAGCACGTTAGATATCAGTATCCCATGACACTAAGTTCTTACCGCAGCATAATTCTTCTCGTTTCATGAATATTCAGGTTAATAAACATCTTTATTGACAACATGTGACATTCTTCAACCTCCCCCCCTCCCCCCCCCACAAAAATCCTATTATTAGCTATTATTATTTGCTTTGATTAATTGTGTCATGAATAATTGTATTAATTTGTAAATTAATTTATTTTTAAAAGATAAGCTGTAGTTTGTTTAGCCTCGGGGTAGTGTAAGCATATTATCTTTAAGTAGTATTGTAGAATCTGTGGGCCTCGCTGGCATTGCTGAGCGAGTTGAATTCAGTGTGTATCGGGCGCCTGCCTTGAAAACGTGGCAAGGCACGTGTTTAAGTAAAGCATTGTTGGTTCTGCGCCCGTGCTGTTAATGTCGTAAGACACGAGTTTGCGCTCCATTGTACGGAAGACATAATATGGTGGGATATGTATTCGGAACTTGTTAAAATACAGAACAAATGTTTAAAATCTTAATTTTAAGGAACGGTGTTAAATAAATGAAATGATTTTTGTTTGGGACAGTGGATTTAATTTCTACAAATGATAACAATACCTCGCATTTTTGGCTGTCGTAAGTGATTAACTACTTGCAATTAAAACTAAATTCAGCATTCAGCTTGCATGTGTTGATAGATGAGAATGGGCTATTCTCGTCCAAAAACCCGTTGTAACCCCAATCGTAGTGGAAGTGTTACTAATTTATGTGATGCTTCATAAGTTGCATGGTGGATGTCGCCAGCTAATTAAACCACACTAATTGAGTGGTTAGCTCGGAAACATGGTTGTCAATAAAACAATTAAAATTGTCGGTGGTGAAATGTTTCAGATAAATTCTACAACCTGTTCGAATGGAATAGTTACTAGCATGAGACCAACATGGAATTTTATGACGATACTAATACGATCCAAGTTATCGCGAAAAAATATTTTTCCACTAACAATAAGGAATAGAATTTTTTCTTCCAAGTCTAACTTGTTAAACATTATTACTGTCTACCAGACATTTCTTATATCAACGTTTAGCTGGTACTTGTCCCATTTCTTCCTTGATTTTCTTTTTAAAAGTCCCATTTTAAATAGTGTAAATGTATGTTGGTAAAGCACGCACAGAATTCAAGCTTTCAACTGCATTCTATATCACAACATTTGCCTTATTGTTACTAGACGTATCTTCTAACGAGAAAATATCAGATACCGACAAACACACAATCACCGTGAAGAGAATCATCTCCACGAAAAATGTTTTCATGAACGAAAACAGTAATTTCTTAGCCGAAAACGAAGAAAGTCAAAATTAAGCTACACTGATTGCTAAAATAGAATTCAACGGACTAGCGCCCTTTTCAAATGAAGACTCAGTTCCTTTCATGCCGGACATTGCTGCGAATCTTTTGTCACGAAGAGGCAGGTCTTTTGTTAAGCGCTCTCCGTCTGTCTAATACCCTACTCAGCATTATGAGTTGCCAAAGAGAATACTTACGGACAAAATCTCCTGAACTCTCAATTGTATCAACGACTCAGCAGTGTCGTCATTCCTTCAAAAGGATAGGAAGTTTCAAAAGGTATGTTACACCCTTAGAGGTTCTTTTAATCTACCTGAAGTTATTAGTGATGAAAACATACAAAAAATGTACCTGCGATTGAATGTATGCATACAGTATGCTTTTGTTATGATTCCTTTTGAATCGTATCTCTATAGTATTCATTTTTATGGGCTGTAACTGTATTTGTTTGTGGTACAGAATGATGTAATTCACTCACATATACTAATAAATGTTGCATCAGATGTATTTACTACTGCTCAAATACCATACTGTTGAATAACAGCAAGTTTACATACGTAAATATGCTTCCGGCATTACCGTGTAGTAAGGTTGTATGAATGAAAGTCTTAACACTTTTCGAACTTTTGTTTATGCACTAAAAAGCAAGATAACTGTAAACACGTAACAGTAAATCCTGCGTATCAAACATTTATCCGTTAACTAACTTAAAAAAGTGTAATTACTATGAAAACGATAAGATATTTCCAGTTTCTACGAAAATCGAAAATTGTGAAGAGTTTGTTGTACTATAAGGACAAATTTATCCCAATGTGATGAGCACATAGTGCTTCATAGCCTCTTTAATATATGAACTCCAGATAAATATAGTCGCAGTAAACTTAAATGGAATTTATAATAAATATTTCCTCCCTGTTTAAGTGCTATACTGGCTCCTTGAGAAAAATCACAGATTCTTCACAGGTAAAATTAGCTTTACTCATAGATTTAACTGACTAAATTTAATTATAACCATTCACAGGACATTTTTCTTCTCAGTAAATTTACGCTTGATATTACAAATAGTTATAATTTTCTGGCCATTAGGGCTACAACAATTTTCATAACAGATATGATTTATCACAATAAAAGTATACATATTACCATTTCTCAGATAAATTATTCAACAAACCAAAATATTGCCCTTAAAAATGCAATCGATGTTTTACACGCTATATTTAAATGGAAAAATTAAGTTTAACATTTTATAAGTGTTTAATAGCATATAATAATAAAAATTTCTGTTTCGTGTTTTTATTTGGTTTTATGTCCAGTGTTCGTAAAGATAACATGTGTTTACGTGTATCTTCAACACCTACAGCACTAAAAAATTATATCACACCTGATCAAAAGTCCGCAGACATGTGCATCTCAGATTACACTTTCATTTATTGTCAGGGATTTAAAATCCGGTCTGTCTTTATGAGAGTGAGGGTTTGGAACAATTGAAGCCTAAAAGACGCTAATAACGGTATCAACCTTGTTTTTTCAATAAGACACTACCGTTCGTCGATTTTGATGTCATTAAAGTCAGAAGAGGTTTGGGAGTGAAGAAAGGAAATGAATTCGGTCATAGAATGTTGAAGGAGGCATCATGGCAGTTATATTGATTGATATAAGTGAACCGTGGAGAACTGAAATCTTAATCGGCAGAACCACAAATCGAATGCGTTTCGTTCCACATGGAAAACTCTAACATTTACCAAGCATCTACCATCCTATTTTAAGTTACATTGAAGATTATAATTTATGATTATTAAAAACGTATAAAAAGAATTTTAATGTGATGGTACTGTTAAAATTCAATCTAATATCACTAACCTAGCTTCAAAGTCAGAAAAAAATACGGGTTGAGCGATGTGAACGGTGTAGCAAAATGTTTCAGTTATCATCCTGAATTGTTATAAAATTACACTCAATGTAGCATCTCGCGTCTCAGGCTGCAGCAAAAATTTCAGTTGTCATCCTGGCCCAGCTTGTATTTCCACTCAGCCACAAACTCCGCTAATATTGGCGTTAGAAAATCAAAGCTTCAATCACACACGAATTATCACACTCACTGTATTGCATGTTAGTGACAAGCATCACGATATAAACTTGACTCAAAATCTTCATGAATTCTTAAATATTTCTTTTTCGTGACTCAGATCCATTTTACAACGACTGAACGGCTGACACAGTTACACGTTGCAGAAATATAGCGCCAGTGAAAGAAAAGGAATTAAAAATAATTCTAAACAACTTACATCGCGCTGCGCAGTATTAGATTTAATCGTGTTCTAGACTGCGTAGTTTGCGATAAATGTGGAACGAATTTCATCCGAAAAAATGTGGCCCTCATAAAAACCAATTTCTTAAAAGAAAAACTTAAATTACTTATGCCCTCTGCTCTAACCTAAAATTCTAGTTATCATTCTGGTCCAGCCTAAATTTTAAATTTTAATCTAATCAAAACTTCAGTTAATACTGTTTCCCGAAAATTAAGCTTTTATCTTATATATCTATGGGTTAAGAAATTATCGGAAACGTTTCTATCGAACAAATATAAATAAACGAAACACAACTAATAATATTAATATGTTAATTTAAACACAATACATAATTTCCTTTAAGTACGTCGCCAATTCATTTCTTCGTAGATTCTTAACTGAATAGAACTGTGATTGAATAATGCTCATAGACCCTACTATGTAGTGTCTGATCGGTGTTAGTCCAGCAACGAAGGCTGGCTGCGTCACAGCGTAACGGTAATCGATACACAAAGACCAAGTTTAACAATTTATTTGTGTAGATGGCTTATCAGTAAATATTACGCTGGGATAGAATAAGAAGATTGTTATGTATTCCCTGGAGTCATAACAGGGATTGGGGACTCTCTGAAGCATTTCAAATACCCTTTCTGTTGGCTTCTATGCAATGCTGGATTTCCCATTAGGCTTTATAGGCTCCAGCCTTAGGGCGGCAGCGTTTTGGGGCCGGCGAATTTCCTAGAAAAACTTTCGTATGTGACTAGAATGGGTTAATTTTCAACACAAAATGTCGTAAGAAAAGTTCTGTCTCTCTTGCAACATTATTCTAATGATTTAGACGACAATTTGGTTGAGGAATGTATACATTTTCACAGCCACGCTTCAACTAATAATATTGCAGAGAAACGTCAGTCAAATTCGTTACTTGATCTCTACAGATTTTTGAGGAAGCAATCTCTGTGTAACATTTACCCAAACTTGGATATACTGTAGCTATCCGCATAGCACTTTGCACTCCAGCCACAAATTGTTCTGGAGAAATAAGCTTTTCCTGCTTAAAAAAAAGTGAAGAATTACCAGAGGTCTTCATTATCTCAAGAAAAACTAAACTCTGTACTCTTCTATATATAGAAGCAGAGATAATGACCACCATAAACTATGATGATCTTATAGATGACTTCACCAATCAAAAATCTCGTAGAAAACTATAATTATATATTACATTTTTTTATTTTCTTGTTTGGTAATAAACATTTTTCTTGTTTCTATTTTATGACTAAATCTGAATACTTTCAAGTAATAAAGTCACTCTTAATCTATATCTATTCACATACACATATAATCGTTTGCTACGTAATAAAGGTAATACAAATTAATGATTAGTATAAGTATGAAGGAGAAAAGGGCGGCACAAAGTGAACAGCCTACACTAAAAAACAGTTTAAACTGGCCCTGCTTCTATGAATACGCTCAAAGGAACTAAAAAGGGAAACTATTTTTGGAATTATTTTCTGTCGATATCCTTCTTCAGTCAAAACTTTAATTAATCTTATATATGTATATCAAACATATGTATCCCTATATTTCACTTTTCAGCCACCACTACCTTGCCGATAGTTGTGGGAGCATGGGGGATATGGTGGTTAAAGATTGACGATGTAGGGGATTTTCATATTTCGACCATAGACTTGCGTGTCCCTATATTTCTCTTTCCTGCCACAACTACATAGCGTAGACCATTGATTTTGTGTGTGGTATTAGCATCGACTCTCCATTCAGCACTATGGTGGTTGCATGGCAATAACTGTGGGAAAGTTGGAGATAAGGTGGATGAAAGTGGTCAACCTGGGGAACTTTCGCATTTCGACAAAGACGTATGTGTCCCTATGTTTCACTTTTTAGCCAAAATTATATAACGCAGATAACTGGTGTCTGTGTGTGTTATAACACACATTCGCCGATCGTTCACAACGTTGGCAGAATTCCAGTAACTGAGGGGGTGTGGCAAATATGGAGGTTGAAAGTGGTCGATCAAGCATATTTTCGTATTTCTATCAAAGGCATACGTGTCCCTATCGTTCACTTTGCTGCAACAACTACATAGCGCAGATCATTGGTGTCTGTGATTGATAGTAGCATCAAGTCTACCATCGTGCACTATGGTGGTTAGATGTCGGTAGCTATGGGGGTGTGGGAGTTATGGTGGTTGTAAGTGGTCGATGTAGGACATTTTCCTGTTTCTACAAAAAACGTGTGTGTTCCTATACGTAACATTGCAGCCAGAACTACCAAGCGCAGATCACTAGTGTCTGTGTGTGGTAATAGCATACAGCACCTATCGTGCACAACGTTGGCCGAATTTCGGTAACTGTGATTGTGTGGGAGATATGGTGGTTGAAAGTGGTCGATCAAGGATATTTTCGTATTTCGACCGAAGACATGTGTATCCGTATATTTCACTTTGCCGTCACAACTCCATAACGCAGATCACTGGTGTATGTGGGTGGTAGAAGCATCGCATCTCCAATCGTGCGCTATGGTGGTTAGATGTCGGTAGCTATGGGGATGTGGTAGATATGGTGATTGATAGTGGTCGACGTATGGAATTTTCCAATTTCTACCAAAGACGTGTGTGTCCCTATACTTCAACTTGCAGCCGGAACTGCCAAGTGTAGACTACGGGAATTTGTGTGTGGTAGTAGCCTGCAGATTTTCACCGTGCACTATGATGATTGCATGTCGGTAACTTTGGAGATGTGGTAGATATGGTGGTTGAAAGTGGTGGACTTGATATAAAAAGATACATGCGTCCCTATATTTCACTCCACAACCAAAAACGTGTACCGTGGTGGTGTTACGTTGGTAGCTATGGGGTGTGGGAGATATGGTGGTTGAAATTAGTCGACATACGGCGTTTTCATATTTCGACTAAAGACATGTGTGTCCCTATATTTTACTTTGCAGCCCTAAATACCCTTCGCTGATCAGCGATGTTTGTGTGTGGTGTTAGCCACGAGTCTCTCATCGCGCCCTAGGTGGTTACATGTCGATAGCTGTCAATCAAAATTCATTACAAACACGAATTAAGCCGTGGGCACCGGCTAGTTTTCAAAAATTCTCAAAAGGAATTTTCCTATGGAACTTATTTAAGAAAGCTTTCGCCGTGCTTATAACTTCCACCTGATTATTTGTGACATTCAACTTTCTGTTCTATCCTTGGACCAGCCTTAGTAGAAGAACGAGACCCGAAAGAAATGGAAGTTCTGTCACTAAATGAATGCACTGTGAAATTCGTTTTTATAAGGAATTAGTAAGTTTTGCGAACGTCCTTCTGCTTTCAAAGGAGGGCAGTCAGTTGTGTTGGCGGCACAGAACTATGCATGTGAATTCGTCGCTTCAGGCGAATTGAAGCATTGCAGCAGATAGTAAATTCTATTATCCTAAAAGGCACGACGTAGCCGCGTAAAGAATGGTTGCTGAAAGCATTGAAATAAGTTAAATCTCGCGCAATAAGATAACGTAATGGACCGAACTGCATCGGAAAAGCGGAAAGAGCTTTCTGCTTCCTATGAAAATCTGCGTTATTCCAAGCTCGAGGGCAGTACTGATTTCCTGATAATAAAATGAAATAAATTCCTTTTACATAATGGAATACATACGTTATTAAAATTTGGAGAAAACAACAGGTCCAAAGTGTAAAATGAGTTTTCGGTATCAGACACGGAGACTGCAGTCTGAACAACAGCGTCTTATAGTCAGTAAAAAATGTATTTAAAAAACTATAAACATAAGTTTTTGTAGTAATGTGAAATGAAATAATAAAAATAATGTTTCAATGTAAATATTTTGTTCATGAGCAATATTATGACCCACAGTTAAGTATAAGTTAATTTTTTGAATAAGCTAAAAGTAAGAGCAAGGTCACTGACTAGAAAATTAAATGTAATTTAAACAAAAAATCGTAGATTGATACACACTCCCGAGCTATTTGTATGAATTGTCTTAGTTTTTTTTATCTCTACCTATTCGTAAAGATAGAGTGATTACGAAAAGAAAGTTTATTTTTTGGTCAATGATTTTGTTCTTATTTTAGGCTTATTTAAAAAATTAAGTTATACAGAACTTTGCGACATCCAATCACTTCTCCATAAACTCTGTTTATTTAGAGATTAATTTTAACTTTTTAGTTAACACTGCTATATATTCGTGTTTTATATTTTTAAACTTTTTTTTTGTTAGTCTCCAAATAACATAGAAGATATAACTAATGAGCACACTCGAGTCTTAGCATTTCTTGTGCGACTAACAATTATTTCATTCGTATTCGTGTAACCCCGCCATTTCAGCTAATGCGTCAACATTATATAGAACTCTTCCTCTTAGCTTGGATCAATAAAGTTCTGCTTTTTGGAGACCATCCACTGAGTTTATTTAACTCAGGAAGCTATTTTGAATTTCATGTTTCTGTTTAGCTACTTCTGAAGAAGTTGCCGAGATGTGTTTGCAACCACAGCATCAATATTGTTCACATAATTGCGAAACACACACACGACGTCTTGCACCGTTGTGATTTCTTTCTTTTTTACTGTCACAGTAATGAGAACACCAGGACACCACCACAAAATTATTCTATTGTCATATGGATTTTTTTTTTTTTTTGTAATACGAGTGCAAAATTTCAGATAATTCGGGTGTCTGGATGTGGGTGAAAATTGAACTGAAAAATTTCATTATATTCATACATATATACAGGTGAAGCTAATGTAAGCGAGTTAAGAAACCAGTCACTCGGACGACTAACGCATGGTAGCAACAAGTGCTTTTACAAGTGTTGTTCGATTTAGTGGGACAGTTCAGTAAGGCATTGGCTGAAGTATTAAGGTAACGAGCTACCAGTTATAAATAACAGAGGAATGAACTGCGGGACTCAGCATCTTAATTTCGTCATCGTCGGTAGAATGTGAACATTATCATGGAGGAAGTTAGTCGGAACATTAATGAAATACACGAGCTTTTTAGTTCATTTTGAAGAGTAATATATATAAAAAAATTAAAGTAATTGAAGGAGGAGAATTCACAGTAACTGAGTTGAACTTCGTCTGTGCGTAGAGTTGATTAAAATGCAGTTGAAAAGAATATATTCTCATTGTTTGCAGCCTTTGGCTAACATCGTCCTCCAAATGGCGGTAGTGTTCAATGAAACTAACAATCAAAAATGAAATTTCTTAGCAGGATTTGTGACATTTGCCGAATTTATATCCTTTCTAAAATCCTCTTACTAGTGTTACTATACTATTCTAATAAAATAAAATTAACCACTGCTAAATATTTTACATTCTATGAGTGCATAGTAACAATAAAACATAAAATTTTCAACAAAAAAGGACGACTTCAACAATACCATTCAATAAGCCATTTAAAAAACCAGTATAAAATAAAATATATAAGAAACACTACTACATGTAGATTGTATTAATTAGACTATCCAATTATTATTATGTTCAACGTAAAACCAGTATTATCATACTTGATAATATCTCTTTTTTTATTGTAGACATCTTCTGAAGTCGGTGCTATAAAGAATTAACCAAACAACAGTCATTGTAATTCTAACTGTGTGCAAAAGTACTAAACGAGTAATTTTTGTATAGCTAAAGCAATATAGAAGTTGAAGTTAGCTAGTAAACGATTATTGAAAACCCACACTCAAGGGCTGACTTCGATGTCAGCGATCTTTGAATACGATACGCCCTTTCGAGCTGCAGTTTCGTTAGGCATTCTGTGTCTCGTTTCTGAATTGTTTGTTTCAGAAGAATAAAATTCAGTTGAGTTTTTTTTTATGAATTATTAGTGTTTAGTATTTATTTCTTTACTAGCTGATGCCCACGACTTTGTTAGTGATTGCAAAGAACTTTGACCGACATCTAACTACCATAGTGCACGATGGGAGACTCGATGCTACTACCACACACAAACACCAACGGTCTTTGCTATGTAGTTCTGGTAGGAAAGAGAAGTATAGGGCCACACAAGTCTTTGGTCGGAATATGGAAATACTCCGCATCAACCACTTTTTAACCACCATATCTCCAACACCCCCACAGCTATCGGTATTCGGCCAACATTCTGTACGATAAGAAACTCCATGCAACTACCACATACAAAAGCCAGTTATCTGTTTTAGGTAGTGGCGGCTGAATCGTTAAATATAGGAAAATACAGGTATATATATATATATATATATAAGATTTATTCGTGATTAGTGTCAAAGATTAAAATACTAGAAAATTGCAGTATCCGTAACTTCATCCACGCGGACAAAAAAAAAGCTCAGTCGGTTTTTTTCGCATTAATTTACCAAAATTTACTGAATTTTCTGATGAACTAGCAGCAGAGATAAATATCAATAAAATGGGGTCTGAGAATCAAAAAATTAATATACTTAATTACATACAGTCCCTGGCCATATTATTAGACGCACTGCAAATCTTTAGTATTATTTGCAATAATTACTTGTTGAGTACTATTTCTCATGCAATTAATCGTAAAATTTATAACAGTTATTTAGGGCACTTAGTTCATTGTTGAATTTTATGTCTATTGTTGCTATTTGACATTGGATTGTTGACTTATTGTGGCTATCAGTGTGCATAGTACAGTGTTCAGGTACGGACCTGTTCAGTGGCGTTCTCGCGTGTAACTGCTCTGTTTCTTTGTTCACTTTTATTATCATTTGCGTAATATCGACATCTCAAGTGAGTGTTTAATAACCATATATTACTGATTGTGACCTTTAAAAATGGGTAAAAGAGGAGATATTACACCACGTAAAAAAGCAGAAGTCAAAGCCCTCGTTAATACAAAAATGTATTCCAATCGGGAAATTTCACGAAGGTTGAAATTATCCGACGCTAGCGTGAGGCGCATAAAGAAGAAAATTGATTTAGCTGAAGAATTGAGCACCAGAAAGAAGAATAAATGTGGAAGAAAGCCAATTTTCACCCCAAGGTCAGAAAGATTTCTCAAAAGAGTTTGTCTAGAAAACAGATTTGCCTCAACGAAAAAGATAAAATCTCAACTTGAAGAGGCTAATGTGAATGCATCTGAACGCACTGTTCGCAGAAAGTTGAAGGATATTGATTTCAAGGCTTGTCGACCTGCTAGAAAACCCAAGTTAACAGCCGCAATGAAAGCAAAACGTCTGAAGTGGGCTAAACAGTGGTGTGATAATGATGTGGACTTCTGGAGATCGGTAATTTAACTTTAAAATTATTATTTACGATATGATAGATGCTATGTACATTTATTCATAATATATTAATTACGTTTCTTGATTTTTACATGTATGCTTCAGCGATGAAAGCACGTTTGAAATTTTAAGTAACAAATGTCAGCATGTGCGCCGTCGAAGAGGAGAAAAATTCCATCCCGACTGCATTATTCAGACCGTAAAACACCCAACAAAGGTGATGATTTGGTCTGTCATCAGTGGCAAGGGTACAGGACGTCTTTATGTGGTTAAAGGCATAATGAGGCAAGATCAGTACAAAGAAGTCTTGGAAAAACGGTTAATACCGCAGGTCAGAGAATGGTTGCCGAATGGGGAACCATTTATTTTTATGCAGGATGGCGCTCCCTGTCACACAACCAGGTTGGTAAAAACCTTTCTGAAGGAACACAATATCCCTCTGTTGGACTGGCCAAGTAACAGTCCCGACATGAACCCCATAGAAAATGTATGGGAACTCATGAAGAGGGAGATGGCAAAAGATGTCATCACGACAAAAACGCAGCTCTTGGAGAAGATCATCCAGGTGTGGTATCATCATCCGCAAATGCAGGACTGTGTACAATCCTGCATCAACAGCATGCCGCGTCGTATTAAGGCTTTCATAGCTGCGAAAGGTGGCTCAACAAGATATTAAAACTAGTGTTTTCATTTTCACAATATTTTAATATTTTGTTGTGCTTCTTTGAAATAAATTATTTTCAACAAATACCGTATTTTATTTATTTGTTATATCACCTGTGTCATGAAGCAGACTACACATAATAATTTTATTGCAATTTATGTATTGAAAAACTTATTTAGTTAGCCACAAATCAAAAATTGCATAAAAACTGTAGTGCGTCTAATAAATTGGCCAGGGACTGTACATCCTGATTGTTCATCAGCAATTTGTAAACAATGTTTACGAGTGATGTAATAATTCAGTGGATAAAATTCAATAAAAAAAATTGTAAATTGGACATGAACACAGAGACTGTAAATAATTATGTTCTCCTTTGTCATTGCTTATGCCAACACAGTTCGCTTCATACGTAGGAGATTGCTATACTTAATAAACATTTCGAATGCGAGAAGGTTTGTGCTAGATAGTATCAAACTCTTAGATTCTACTAGCTAAACCGGCTATTTCTTCACGCGGTATTTGAGATTTGTGCTGTTAATTCACAGATAATCAAATTAAATGCTGTGTTGGTAAAAAAAAAAAAAAAAGTAGCAGCCCTATTGTTTTCGTTTGTTCCTCCTGTCCTACATTTATATTGTTTGAAATACTTTAATCACGTTTGATCGCAAGATTTGTTTCTAACTTTCCTTAAAACAACCACTAATTGGAAAAGTTAACTATTTTTGTGACCCACAGGCACACTTCAGAATTTTTCATATGGCTTCTCTGTAAGCAGTGTATTAAGTGGTGTTTTCTGACGTTTGTACGAACAGATCGCTTTCTTTGTATGTGTATTGATTGTGATATCATCTCCCTAATAGGATCGAAAAGTAGAACACATCAATCGTGGTAGGCAATTCAACAGCGAAAAAGCTCCATCATGTTCTTCTTCCCCCTCGTAATTGGTGGATCAGTGGTTAGGACGCTTACTTTCAAAAGATGTATGTCTAGCCTCGCGTTCAAATCCCGTCGGGGTCAAGAATTTTTAAGAGTTGTGTTTGATCATATGAGCTACGTCTGGACGTACCACACTTCGGCCAAACCTTCCTTCCAGCCAATGCCATATGCATTAATTTTTT
The DNA here is from genome assembly GCA_031002005.1 of Vandiemenella viatica. Taxonomy (NCBI): domain Eukaryota; kingdom Metazoa; phylum Arthropoda; class Insecta; order Orthoptera; family Morabidae; genus Vandiemenella; species Vandiemenella viatica. Next base: position 71,739,284 of record CM061920.1, read on the forward strand.
ATTTATAAACTACTGAATCCATTGTCGCCATGTTTATATCAAATGCTTTTAAGGTGCGAGTAATGTTTTTAGTTATGTTTTATTCCTCACAATAGCCCATGGGCGCCATCTGCCATAACCCGTATATCCCTTCCAAACTATCACCCTTTCGGATAGGTGCAATTCACCTTCCGCCACACACTTTTAGTGAATCGCGGAATAATAATAATATTTCCAATTGGTGGCGCTAGAGTCTAACTTCTATATTTATGGTCTCATATTTGAAGGAATCCATTTAATATTGCTCGGTGGAGCTTGCTCGCAGCCGAAATGCCTTGATAGGACTTCAGTGCCAACAGAATGAATTATATATACAGCGCTCAAAGACCGAAAACGCTAAGTGAGCGAAAGAAACGACCACAACGTGTTCTGAACGCAACCACGACACCACTGGCTGATTGTATATACATATTTTAAATGTTAATTAATAATCAGGTGGTATTAAGAAAATAAAACACATTTTTTAATTACCATTTCTTTATCTTTATTCACTGTCTGGGATTAGTTGACAGTAAAATTATTAAAATAAAGATAGTTAGTAAGAAAATTACCTATAATGTGGCAGAGATATTTACTTTTACAAGAACTATTGCCATGATATGTTGAGTTACATTTTAATTTCTTTAAGCAACATTTGCATTTTTTAACAATAGAATTTCTTATACAGTGACAAATTATAAAGCCTTGCTGGCTTCCAGTTATAAATACTAAGCAAAGTGCTAAAGGAAATGAGAGACATGCTGAATGTTATAGTAACTCTCCGAAACTATAAATTCGTTACGAGCAAAAAGTCGATTGAGAAGACCTTCCTTGTTTACCAACTAATGGATTAATGCTCATAACAACACATAAAACATTGTTGTGACTTGCACGTCTTCATTAGCTTATGGTACACTAAATAAAACACTAAAACACAGGAACCAATTTCAACTGCAAGAAATTTTCAGTTTCACAGTGAAATCATTTTATGTGGCTGTTTATCTTGGCTGGAATTGGTACTTACTCTCTCAACAATGACGCTGTTCTTTGTCAAACAAAGCTTACAAGTAACGTTTGCACCAAACTCCTCATTCTCTTTGCTTTATCCGCAGATAGGGAGCGTGCACAAACCACGTAGCTCCATTTTGGCCTCCTGTGAACCCCCCCTCCCCCCCCCACGTAGCCCTACGTGGCTTTTGCCTCTACCCCTCCTTCCCCCCACGTAGCACGTAACTTTTTTCCCTTTTGATTCCAGAAGACATTTTGTACTGTTTTCTCTTGTCAGACTATTGTAAATTACATACGGAGATAGTAAAATGCGGGAATTAATATTCACATGCTATTGTGAATTCTGTTCCTCATTTTAACTGTGAAAAATGTTATGAAAGGAAATCTACATGACCTGGCTCGGAACCCCCCCCCTCCCCCCACGTAGCCATCCAGCCAATCCCTCCCCCCCCCCCTGGACCAAGCCACGTAGTTTGTGCACAATCCCATAACGTGAACATATTCATGACACTTTGAACACTTGTGACCTTCTGAAATAAATAAATAAATAAAAATGTGTCACTGTAATAGATACAGTATCAATAAAAATGCAAGTGTTGCTTAAAGAGCACAAAACGTAACACAAAATAACATTTTTTTTTTTTTTTTTTTTTTTTTTTTTTTTTTTTTTTTTTTTTTTTGCTTATGGTTTTAGCTATGTCGACGTAGAGTTCACTAGAGGCGGGAAAAGACTGGGGGCAAGTAACTGGAATCAATTCGGCCAGGGCATTTTTAAAGGAACCATTCCGGCATTCACATAGAATCATTTGGGAAAACCATTGAAAACTCAAATCTTGATGGGCGAACGGGGATTCGAACCCGAGTCCTCCTGAATGCAAGGCAGGAGCTTTCCTTCCCATCCACCAAGCTCGATAAAATGGATGGTAATTTTATTTTCGTAAAAATAAACAACTTTATAACATTGTTGGTAATTTTGTTACCAACTTTATATATTTTAATAATTTTACTGCCGACTTATATCAGATAATGATTAAAAGGAAAAAAATGGTAATTAAAAAGGGTGTTTAATTTTCATAACATCGCCTGATTGTTAATTAACAGTCAAAATATGAATGTACAACCTGTCCGTCGTGTCATGGTTCCAATGATTTATCCGTGATGACGCGTTTTACGCTTTTCTATTTTTCAGCGTATCGAAGTGACATAGAAACGTAGCATCAGCTTTCACTAAAATGACATAAACTATCACTATGTGCAGTTTCGTTGAAAGTGTTCTTTTTTGCTTGATCCATGAACACACAACAATAAAAATAAAAAAAATAAACATCTAAAATTTACATTTCCGGTCTCTGTAACGTGGAATAAATATGGTACTTTTCGGGATAAAAAGTGAGCTATCTTTGTGTGCAGTTTCGCTGAAATCCATGCGTTAATTTTTGCACTAGGCGCACGCTCAGGCAATGATTCCAAAATTTACAGTTTTGGTCTCTGTATCATATAGAACTATGTTATAGATCTAGATGAAAAGCATCCTACATGTTGATGTATGTCATAACTATACGAAATTTGGGTGAAATTGATTTTATCAGTTTTTTGCGTAATACCAAAAATTTCAAAATGTTTTGTATTTTAATCTGTATGAAGCAAAAAATTTATAAATATTCTGAATAAAAAATATCCTGTAGCTTTAAGTTTGAAATCGCTATATAGTTCAGTTAAAATGTGCATATCAGTTTTTGTGAGATGCGTGGGTAGGCAAAAAAAACCGGAATTTGCGATTTTAGCCTCTGTCTCATTGGAAACTATGTTACTGATCTAGATAAAAAGTAGAACATGTTATAACTAATGATATAAGCTTTAACTATGTGCAGTTGAGTCAAAATGAGTCTTTTAGTTTCTGAATGATGCGTGGACAGACAAACGAAATTCCAAATTTTATTGTTTTGTCATTTCTATTATCAGTAATGTACAGTACATTGCAATTATTATTATTATTATTGTTTATCAGCCGTTTTAAATCATTAGCATTTTAGGGTCATGAGTACTGATGATTATGAACTTCTAAGTGTGTGAAGCTTAGTAACCAAGCCAGCTTCAGTGACGGTTTCGTGAACCTCTCTTTGACTGGAAAGAATCTTTTCTAAAGCTTAAATGTTGCCAACTGTCTGCGATTAGTGTACATTATGTTCTTTATTATTAGTGCATTTTTTGTGAACCGTCCCAGCTTTCGTCGTCACACAATTTGCTGCCCTTTTCTTTCGATGGGCAGTGAAACATCGCGGTTACGGTATATCTAGACAAATATGTGATTGGGTTGCAGACTTTTTGAAGGACAGAACACAGTGTGTAGTTCTCGACGGTGAGCGTTCGTCACTTGCCGAGGTGAGGTCCGGGGTTCCCCAAGGAAGCGTGATAGGGCCTCTGTTGTTTCTCATATACATTAATGATTTTTGCTATATAATAAGGGGAATGAAAAGATTATTTGCCGATGATGCTATTATTTATCGTGAAATCACAACCCAGGACGACTGCGCTTTGTTACAAGACGATATTATGAAAATAATTGCGTGGTTTAAAGATTGGCAGTTGGAGTTAAACGCTAAAAAGTGCCAAGTCATGCGTGTAAGTAAAAAGGTGACACCATTTAGCTTTGAATATACAATTAATGGCACTGTCCTTAGAACGGTAGATTCCGCTAAATACCTAGGGGTAAGAATTCGTAATAATTTATCGTGGAATGAGCATATCGAGAATGTAAATGGGAAAGCAAATCGTATGCTTCGATTTCTAGGTCGTAATTTAAAACAATGCACTCCGGAAGTTAAATCGATTGCGTACAAGTCACTAGTGAGGCCTCACTTGGAATATTGTTGCTCTGTATGGGGTCTCCATCAAAAGGGATTAATGGAGGCATTAGAGATGGTCCAAAGAAGAGCCGCCCGATTCGTGACAGGTATATATAGTAGGTAGGGAAAGCGTAAGTGCCATGTTGAAGGAGTTAGGTTGGGAAGACCTGGAGCACCGAAGGCGTTGCTCTCGACGGAAGCTAATTGAAAAATTCTCGACTGACGTATTTCGGAATTCATATCTCGGAATGACCGCGAAAATAAGATAAGAGAAATCAGGGCGAGAACTGATTCATTTCTTTACTCATTTTTTCCACGAGCGATTAGGGAATGGAATAGAATGGATTTACCGGGCGAGTAAACACAAAATCGGACAGGAGTAACTTCCGATAAAGCACTCCGGCCATCCTGATCTGGGTTTTCCATGGTTTCCCTAGATCGCTCCAGGCGAATGCTGGGATGGTTCCTCACAATAGCCCATGGGCGCCACCTGCCATATCTCGTATATCCCTTCCAAACCATTACCTTTCCTGATAGGTGCAATGCACCCTCCGCCAAACACTTTTAGTGAATCGCGGAGTAATAGTAATAGTATATCGGAGGCTTTGTCTTTCGACATTTACTCCTATTAATTATGATGTTTTGAGACTTCAGTTATGGTTTGTCCTAGGTTTATGGCAAGATTTGTTCTGGCTTAGATTTGTGGCATGATTAGTTTTGGTTTGATGTTTCTATGTATATATATATTTAAGGTACTGGCAATTGGTGTCTGACGTGTGGACCTGGCCAGATAGAATATATCCCCAGCTATTTTATAAGTGGGTTTGATGACTGTTGTGCTGCTTTATGGAATTTCATCTCTAGTTCCCTAAATCTGTCTTGGAGCATTGGTAGTTTTGTTGCTTCGTGAATGGCTTTAGTGTAGAATCTGCAATTTAGGTGTAAGGCTCTCTTCAGGGCTCGGTTCTAGATAGTTTGTAGTCTGTGGGAAGTTTTGTGGGACTGAAGGGTTCTTTGCGCTTTTGTGGATCGGAACTACCTCGGCCTGTTTCCACCGTCTGGGAAAAGTCTTGGTGTCGATGATGGTGTTGAAAAGCTTGGCGAGGTGATTGACCGCCACAGGTGGAACATTGCACAGGCAGTTGTTGCCTATTTTATCTCTACCTAGGGCTTTCTTTGTATGTAAATGTGTAACGCGGCTAAAGACTTATTGCGGAGAGAAATTTTCAATATTATGGTCCTCGTCATCTTCTGCTTCCAGGAAGTCTTTAAGGCGATCGTTTACTGCTTCTACTATGACCTAATAACCAGGAGCTGGATGGAAATTTCTTTCTAAAACGTCAGCCAAAGCATTGGCCTTTTCCTCCGGGCGGTAAAGATGGTCTTGCTCTCCTAGGAGTGGAGGAATATGATTTTTCTTCTTCGTGAACCATCTTGTTTGATTCCATTGAGTGCCGTTTTCAGGTTCTAGCATAGCTAGATGGGCCTCCCATTCTCGATTACGGTGTTCAGTTGGAGAAACTTTTAGTTCCTTTTGTAATCGGTTAAGTAGTTTCCTGGTGGTCGGGTTCTTAGTTAGCCTCCACTCCTTAGCGATCCCGTTTTTGTGCCTGATGGCGGCCAGAAGATGAGGAGGAAGCTGTGATTATTGGTTTCTATTCCTTTTCATTGCGGTGGTGGCAGATATGGCGTTTGACACTGCGCTTTCAAAGACGTCAAGTATTGTGTCTGGGATATTGTCACCTGAATGATGGGCTAAAGCTACCGTTACTAGTTCTTTATATCTTATTCAGTTGGTTGTTCTGTAATTGGAATTAGGCCTGTCCTCAGGTTGCCAGATGCCTACTCCAACCTGAAAAATAACTGGCAAGTGGTCTGAAGATAGGGCATCTACTGTAGAAGCTGCTATGAACCCTCTGACGTTCTTCGTTATTAACACGTCGAGGATGTCTGGTCTGCCTCTGCTGCATGGGTAATGCGTAGGCTCGTCTGGAGCCCATACACACATGTTGTGCCTGTTTATAAATCTTCTTAGTACTTGTCCATCTTAGTTTGGATTCCTGCAGTGACAGTCCCGATGTTTTGCATTTAGGTCCCCGCCAATTATGATTTTGCTGGTTGTTGATGCTACGTCTGCTGCATCGCCTTTGGAAAAGGGCCTCTTGGTGGACGGTAGACAGAGATTACAGTAATGTTTCCGTTGGCCATGTGTAATTGGATGGCGATAGCCTCGATGTTTTGAAGCTGTGGTAATGGTGTTTCGTGGTGAGGAAGTCCCCTGGCGGTGAGACGATCTGTCCTGTAACAGTAGTAGTTCGCGATTGAGGCACGAAGAGCTGGTTTGAGGTGGGTCTCACAGACTAGACCCACATCAATATAGTGTTCTGCCATGAACTGTCCAAATTCACCAATTTGTGGGAATAACCCGTTTGCATTCCAAACGCAAATGGAGAGACCATGTATGTGTGGTCTTCTAGCCATGGTTAGGTGATTTAGCACGGGGGGTAATAGCCGAGGCTGTCTTTACTGCTGCCTGTATTTCTGCAGGTAGGCGATTCATCATTTCAACTAGGCTCAATAAAGTGTTGAGGACTTTACCCTTCATGTTAAAGAGCTTGTCGAGGCGGATATTTTGTTCGGGTCCACCGGGGGGCCGGTTACGACGACGGTTGCGAGTTCTAGTAGCAGGAGGGCGTTTTGCCTGAGCTGGGAGCTCTTCTGTGTGGTTCGTTTTTGGCGTACGGTCGGATTTTGGCGAGTTGGTGTAATCAGTGGATGTGCTTGTGGTCTTGGAGGCTGTTGCTTTATTGGAAGTAAGATGATCATCTCCAGTAGTGACTGTAGGGGGATTTTCACCACTGTGCAGGTTAGGCTGTTTCACGGTATCACTCTTCTTTGTCAACTGCCTTGACTTGTGGTAGGTAGGTGGCACTTTGTCTTTAGGCTGAGGTGTATTCCCAGCTTCCCTACTGAAATCTGGTGGTTCCTTCTCTTTTTCCTTCTCTTTGTAGTGGGAGGTTCTGGTGCCTCTCATTCGGTCGCGAGCCATCTTGTATGCAATGCAACCTCTGTAGCTCGCAACATGGTTTCCTCCACAATTGCTACATTTGGCTGCATTGCGGCGCTTCTCGGTAGTGCAGTCATTGGAGTCATGTGTTACTGCCCATTTTACACAGACAGGTTTCATATTTCAGAGTTTGGGTTTGGCTACATGTCCGAACAACTGACATTTGTAGCACTGCGCTGGACCTGAGGTTGACTTTAGCGTCTCAGCTGAGATCTTTAGGGCATATGTGCTCTAGGTCAAAAAGTTGCCTGTTCTCTAGTGTGTCCGGTACAACAACCAAGAACAGGGGCATGACTACATTTGTTCCTGGTCTCTTCAGTTGCGCCAGTCTGCACATCAAAACCCAGATCCAATATTTCTTCTTTCAGATCATTGGTCGGGGTAGAGCGTGGTATGACTCTAAGGACGACCTTCAGTCATTTCACGGCCCCTGTAAGAAAGGTATGGTAGGGGGTGTTTTTTCTGTGAGCAGATTAGCAACATTGCTGTAATCCTCAGCCGTCGTGAAAGTGAATTTAATTTTATCCCCTCCAGTGGTCTTAGCAGTGAAAGGGCTTTTAGCAACATTGTTCACCCAATCATGTAGCTTTTTGTAGCTATCATTAAATTGTACCACGATTGGGGGTATGTTGTTGCCTCTTTTTGGTGGTAATGACTCACTTTGTAAAGGCTGAAGCTGGTTGGACAGTTCGATTGTTTGGTCCTGGTCCGAAACTGGAGAAGCTTTGGCTGTTCGGCTTGGGTCGATGAAACATTCTTCGTCTGGTACGTTGAGTGCTGGGTGGCGTCCATCGTTTTCCAGCGTGGGGTTTCTTTCTTCACCTCTTGTCGTAGGGGTTTGATCGGTGGCCTCGTCAAGTCCGGTAGAAATAAGCCTCTTGAACATATGCCGGCTATGTGGAACAGGGAATAATGTAGTAGCACGGATCATTGGCTGATTTTTCTTCTATTTATTAGTCTTTTTGACGAGTTCTGTGACTCTCTTTTTCAATTGTTCTTTACCGGCCGGTAAGAATAAGCATCTCTTCCTAGAGGTGGCCGATTCCTGCGTTCGTGGTGGTGAAGGGTTGTCGTCTGAGTCGGTATCTTCTGATAGGTCCTGTTCGTTGTCGCTGCTCTGGCGGTTATTCCCCAAACCCAAGAAATCGTTACTGGAGCTTGTAGTCATCATCTTGGCGTCGGGGGTGGGGGTGTCGCTCTTTGGCCTTCGTTATCACTGCTGGGTTTCCAGCAAAAGAGCAACCCTATGCTCTCACTCGGGGGTTCCACTAGCGTAGGAGTGGGCCGTGGAGTGGTAAATCCCTAAGACCTCGGGAGGGAGGACAAGAGGAATCCACAAAGAAGAAGAAGGTTACGCTACCTCCTTCGCCAGCAAGCGAGCAGAGACAGCGCACGCGCAAACACACAACAGCGTTAGCGGTATAGCACCCGAGTACACGAGCGCTGATGTCCCAGCTTTCGCGTTGGAAAACCACCTTTAAACTGCAACATGGACGGCTGATATACAGGATATAGGCTATTGACCTATCCCGTTGCACTTCCCCGATTTAGTGTACGTCGTCTTAACGCCGTTATCTACACTAACTGATATGAAACTTCAGAGAGAGCATACTGAGATAATCCCATTCCAAACTAATCAAAATAGTGTACAGAAATAATTTGTTTTGTTTTGTTTTGTTGGCCTATACACATATTTTACAACTGTGATGAAATTTAAAAGCGAGATATTCGAGAGGATCTTCTTTCACCTATAAAATATAAGTATTGTAGTTTCGTAATAATCGGTGTACATGCATAAAAATACTCAGTTTTTTATAGTATTTACAACAATCAAGTACTAGATTCTCTGAAATTAAATTTCAATAAGATCGTCCCTAAAATAACACTTCTAGATTAAAAAAATTTTCCAGACGTCATTGTGTGTAAATTAAAAGATGGAGTTTTTTTTATTTTTATTTATTTTTTTAAATTGTCAAAACGTACTGACCTAACGTGATGAAATAAATTCGATTACATCCTCTTTCACTTGAAAATATTTAAGTAAATCAGCAGTTTAGATTTTCTTTGAGGGAGCCCAGCTATTAATATGAGTAGATAGTGTTACTACGTGATTGTGTATTGTTTCTTATGGTAATATTAAAATTCGCACTTCATGAATTATTTTTACTTTACCTACGTATAATTACTCGAAGGTATCCATGATTGTCGAGATCTTTATCCAAATAATTTTTGTAATTATTTTATTTTTCCATCATACACAGGAGACTATAATATATCCATTTTTAATCAGTGGACAGTTTTCAGTCCATACAGTTTATTTTACGTTTGATTAGAGCTGATGTTCATCGGAGTCATAACAGTCATTGCCATTCAATTGAATAACCCCTGAGTTTTGTAACAGCTGCTTGCAATTGATTTCTTGATTTGTATCACAAAGCAGAAGCTACTGTAAATTGTAACTCGCCTCAAAGATATTCTCATATTGCCTAATTATCATATATTCTTCATTCAGAGCTAGATTTTAAATATGCATAGCAAACCTCCACCAATACAGATAACCGACGTGAAATCTTAACTCCATTTAAATGGTCCAATGAATTCACGGAGATAGGATTACGTTTTATCCACACACAAAACTGTCAGAAACGAACGAGCAAAACTGAGCGAGTGGAGATAGAAGGATGAGATTTTTGATGCTGCGAGCTCTGAATATCGGATTGAGACCACAGAAGGGTTCCGTAATCACTCTCGTTGCGGTTTCTTGCTGGATCAAAAAAGTAGAAAGCAGTTGTGTAAGAGGCGTTATTTCTGCTTCAGTGAACCGTGAATACACCTGGTTGTCAGCTCTTCATGTTAAAACGACAGACAGCGTACAGACAGCGAAAACGGGTCAAAAGACTGTTTCTGTAGCAACGGGTCGTCATCGTTCTGTCAGCCATGACGCTAAAGGCAGTAGAGATCTTGTAACACAGCCATTTTGCACTGTCGGGTAGAATCATCTCTTGATTTGAATTTAATATCGATTACGAGATCCTCCACAATGCCACGAAAAAGTACAAATTTGATAATCTTGTCATTTTCCTCCCAGTATAAGCTAATGAATCTGTAGTTTTCCGCCACCGTTGCCAATATCTATAGCAGCGACATTAATATTTCTCACGTTTAGAAGTTTTTTGTCACTTTAATATCATTTTGTTTTACTGGTTTCTCTTCGTTACTCTTTCATTTTAGTGAAAGGAAACTGATGATGGTGAAAGCATGTTGGCTACAAGAAGATAGTACCATAAAGCCACCATCATAAAAGTTATTCTATGACGATAATCCTGCGAAATATCAAGTAAAGATACGGTTTTTTTTACTCAGTTTGCTGCAATGTTGCTTGCAGTTTTGGTTAATAAGATGATTATTATAGCCAAACGCTATACCAAGAGTAAGTTACCGTGCTAAAATCGGACAACGTTTCAAATAGTAATACTGCACACTTAACTTTCACATGGGATCAATTCACAATTTTTCATCAATTCAGTCATTCTAATCATACAGTATGATTCTAGGATCCCTGTTAAAAGCAAGTAAATAACCCACTTTTTTTTAACAACGTTTACTTGTGAGCGGTATTTCTTTGTACTTAATTCTACAATCGAGATTTCTTAACTGGCTTCTTCATGTAGAATTTCCTTTTAACCACTTCATACGTTTTTAAGTAAACTTTCATCACACTGATCTCACTGATCATCACGTTACTTCTTAATCTCCACTTCTAATCCCTCTGTTCCGAAGAAACAATAGTGGCTCAACTTTTGTGTTCGAGTTTATCCATTACGTAAATATCACTCAAACAAATCTACAGACACACTTGGAACTCCTTATAAACACATATATTTACTAATGCATCCATATGTCTCTTAATTTATTTGCTTTTTCACGATCGACTTACAAATGGAAAACAAAGCACTATTACTTCCTTGTTATTTCTCTCGCTTAAACCGTATCAAGGGCTTACTTTCCACAAGTTGGTTAGTACAGTAATTAAAAGAATCTTACTGCACAGCGAGTGTGTCGTAAGCAGAGTATTATTAAGTTCTCATAACATTTGTTTAATCTGTAGTTATTGTTATCATTTCTGCTACGATTAATAACTTGTTCGTTCTCGCCTCGCATTCAGGAGGACGGCGATTCGAATCCCCGTCCGGGCATCCAGATTTGGGTTTTCCATGGTTTCCCAAATCATTCCAGGCAAATGCCGGGATGCTTCCTTCAAAAGGCCATGGCCGAATTCCTTCCCATTCCTTGCCCTCCATCCTTTCCCGTCTCTAAAGACCTCGTTGTTGAGAGACGTAAAGCAGTTAAAAAAAAATGACTTGCTTCGACTTATATTGAGTCCAGATTTTTCTCCTAGTTCTCGTACCATGCAGTTATTTCTCAATATCCTCACTATTGACTCATTTCATCACAATGTCATCCTCAAATCGCAGCAAACCGATTGTGTCTCGTTTAACCGATATGCCTCACTTAGCTTTTTTTTTTTTTTTTAAAAAACATCCACTTTGACGTTACGTTGTTAAGTAGCTTCTATGTGCTGGATGTGCTCAGATAAACACAGTACTATTTCGTAAATTAATTGAAGAAGTTGTGTTATAGTTAACTTAGTTAGTTGAAGTTAAAAAACGCCTGTATTTAAAAGTGACAAAATTCAAAACACTTTACATTATTTAAATCAATTTCTACTGGGTATCTCGTTTCTCCATAGTAAATACTGGCTGTTACAAAAGTGAATTACCAAAGACGAGAAGAGATAAAGTTACCCGACACGCGTTCCCTTCGAGAAATTATATTTAAATTGGGTGATTGGAATTTTATGAATAAAACTTAACAGTTTCAGCAGTTACTAACTATCCTATTAAGTCGTTTAAGTTTGTAATGAATTAAAAGGTACAGTGCCATTAGGCACTAAGTGATCCCACGGGATGTGTGAATATTGCCGATGCGTCGTGTCAACGAACAGAAACGTGACGGAACTAAAGCGTCCAGATTTACACGCACCTTGGGGGGTGCTGACAACGTCCGACTCAACTTGGACATTAAGCGGATTTATAACCCTCATAAATAACTGAGACCCGCTTTCTATTTTCGCACGTTTCGGAAAGTTCCCGCCGAAAACTGGCGCAGACTAGCAAAAATAAACCTTAGTGACGTTTCCTAGTAAATGAGTGCTTTATGAGAGTAGGGGAAGACGATCCAGCCAATAGAGAAGCCGCCTCAATTTATTGCCGTGTTGGTGTTTTTTCTTGTCTGTTCTGGGGCCAATGTGGCGCTGGTCCTTTGGCGCGGATTGCGGTAATTCGCCAAGAGCCGGACTCGACATCGCATTACGACAAGTACAGAGTCTTGCTCGGAGGAGGAGAACGGACGACGAGGGACTCTGGTGCAGATCTTCATCTAGTACGGCCGAAGTGACCTGTGCTGAGTACGAGTCGGCAGCTGGGGACGCTGCCATCACGCTGGGCCGGACAAGAAAGCTGCACGACCCCATGTGGTGCGGGTCTTGCCTGGTCGCTCACCTGGGCCGTGAACAATGGTAAAAGCTACGACCCGGACGGAAACTCATGCAATCGTTCCACCCAGTAATGACCCTGAGATTTTGCAATGACCCTGAGATTTTGCTCTAGCTGTTTGATATTCAATGATATGTAATTGTTAACCTCAGAATAAAAACAAACTTCATGTTTGACTAATTTCACAATAATAAATTGTACACCCAATTTTCAGTTTTCCTATTCATTACAATAATATTTCATGTGATAAGCTGAAGATTAAGTATGACTTTTGATATTCCAAATTGATAATTTTGTTAATGATAAAACAGTGTGACCCAAATATAAACGTCCGCAAGGTAGACGTTACAAGTTGATACTGGTTAATATATAACCTCGTATCCCTGACGGATGGCCTTTTTGAATGAAGCATCCCGTCATTCACCTGGAGTGATTTGGGGAAACCATGGAAAACCCAAATCTGTATGCCCGGACGGGCTTTAAACGGCGCTGAGATGCGGGTATCGTGGTTAGCATGATGTTACGGCAACTTTAGCTACCGACGGAAACGTCCTATCTGTAGTCATTTGATAAAGATAGCTGGGTTTTTAGCTGCCTCCTGTATATTTAGCTTCAAAGAAACAATTCTTTTTGGAATTTTAATGCTTCTTGTCAAATTTGTAATCACTCGATCTGCCACTTAATGTACTCATCAAGACTGCGCTATTATTTCATAAACATTTACAATGATCAAGTTACCAATGATGTTTATCACCTGAGACAGAACTATGGTGCAGTATTTTGCGTTACATCATTCATCATAAAGTTATGACGCGTCATTAATATGCTGTGTTGGCCTTGAGGTAAACAGCTCTGAGATACAGACAATTCAGATAACTAAAACTTTCTACCAGCTTCACTGTATTTTATTGTCTTGGTGTGAAAGGTCTTCTCAGATAAACTTCACTTGCTTACAGAGAAAAACTAGATGTTCAAATTACGAGGGTGAGTCAAATGAAAACCTTAAATATTTTTTAAAAATATTATTTACTTTGCAGAAGTGGTACAAAGCTGCATCACTTTTCAACATAATCTCCCCCACGCTCAATGCAAGTCCTCCAGCGCTTACGAAGTGCATAAATTCCTTTAGAAAAAAAATTCTTTTGGTAGTCCGCGCAACCACTCATGCACCGCGTGGCGTACCTCTTCATCAGAACGGAACTTCTTTCCTCCCTTTGGTTCTTTGAGTGGCCCAAACATATGGAAATCACTTGGGGCAAGTTTTGGTGAGTATGATGGATGAGGAAGACACTCAAAATGCAGGTCTGTGATTGTTGCAACTATTGTACGGGCAGTGTGGGGCCTTGCATTGTCATGTTGCAAAAGGACACCTGATAACAGCAATCCACGTCGCTTTGATTTGATTGCAGGCCGAAGATGATTTTTTAGGAGATCTGTGTATTATGTTCTGGTGACAGTGGTCCCTCTAGGCATGTAATGCTCCAAAATGACGCCTTTTTCGTCCCAAAAGAGAGTCAGCGTAACCTTCCCTGCTGATGGTTCTGTACGAAACTTCTTTGGTTTTGGTGATGAGGAATGGCGCCATTCCTTGCTCGCTCTCTTCGTTTCCGGTTGGTGGAAGTGAACCCAGGTTTCATCCCCAGTAACGATTCTTGCAAGGAAGCCACCACCTTCTCGTTCAAAGCGCCGAAGAAGTTCTTCACATGCATCAACACGTCGTTGTCTCATTTCAGGAGTCAGCTGCCGTGGCACCCATCTTGCAGACACTTTGTGAAACTGGAGCACATCATGCACAATGTGGTGTGCTGAACTATGACTAATCTTTAAACATGCTGCAATGTCATTCAGCGTCACTCGGCGGTTTTCCATCACTATGGCTTCAACTGCTGCAATGTTCTGTGGAGTCTGTGACGGTTCTAGGGCTTTACAGAGTGTATTCTAAGACATTTGTCTGAGTCTTATTATAAAAATTATGAATTGCGAGCGTGGTGTAATATTGGGATCCATGCATAGCCACAGGTATTGCGACACAATCCTGGCGTCTTGGTAAGTGTTGCATCAAGAACCAGCGTCAGTATAAAAAGACGAGACGCCACCTAGCGTGGCTTTTTCGTCACCAGTCTTCATCGCAGTCGGACCTTCGGTCCAGAGCAGAGTTTACATTTGTGTGGCAGTGGGTGACTTCTAGGGGTTTGCGGTAACCGTCTGAGTTTGTCTTTTGGTTTTGTTCGGGGAGTAAGTGAGTCGTCTGTTTTTTATTTTTGTTATTCATCGAAAGTGAGGATTTTAGTATAATCACTCAAATTAGGTTTTTTCGTCGAAACTAGCAAGAGCTAAGTTTACATAAAGTGTGTCAGGTTAGGGAAGCAATAATAATACCAGCGAAATTTCTTATTAGTCGACACTTAGCGGTTGCGCAATTGTTAAAATTTGCAACGTCTATTCCACTGATTTAAATTCTGTTCCACTTTAGAAGTTGTATATCAGACATCAAGTGTTGATTTTTTAATTTATAATTGCGCAACAAGTGTGCAAGAAATTGATAGGAAGTTTAGAAATTTGAAATCGTAAATTTCCAATGTTGTGCAATTGGTGTGATGTTCAAAGAAATAGTTAGGGATTGTTAGCGGAAAGTATTAAGAAATACAAGGGATTATTTGCGGTCATAGCAGAACTGTCTTCTGATTTTTTGGAGAAGAAGGAATTATTTACCTGGTGAAAATTCTGTTGTGTAAGGAATCTTCTGATAGAAATTTAAATAATATACCGGTCGGTGGGTCTAACAAAATTTAAGGAAAGCTGTGCATTAAAGACTTGAAAGAAAAATCATTTAATCTATGATTTAGTAGTTTTGAGATACCCTTCTAACCTTTTATATATTTCAGAGAAGGTTTGAAGTGACCACCGCCGAAGAGAAAGAACATTGTATGTTGTTAATTACTTGATGCTTTCCAGGTAGGCACAAGTAAACGCCACGAGAACAAGAAACTTTATTTTTTGGTAACTGCACAGACCATAAAGTGAGTGATTGTTACATTATATTTTGGCAAGTGCCGGGTTCTTTCAGAAGTCACAACTCGTTGTGCCTGACCTGAACGCGAGCATCTTCCACTGAAGTCACACCATTTGCGAACTTCCTAATCCATTGGTAGACTTGATGCTGGGACAAACATGCATCACCGTACTGAACCTTCATTCTTCGATGAATTTCAATAGGTTTCACACCTTCACTACTCAAAAACCGAATAACAGAAAGCTGTTCTTCCCTGGTGCAAGTCTCAAGTGGGGCAGCCATCTTTATACTGATACTGCGACGGTATTTGTGCATCTGCACCAAAGAAGTTTGAATATTATACGCTAGTGTTCCTTCGCAAATTGAACGTTGCTCTCGCCGCCATATTGAGGGCAACCGGTAGCTTTCAATGTTTACTTTTGTACAGTTGAGACGTATTGACATGATCGCGTGCTCGTATATTTTTGGTTTACAAGTGTTTTATATAATGGGTAAGTCATGCGCTGCATATAACTACACCAACTGTGCTATAAGAGGCACAAATTTTCGTTTCACAAGTAAGTAAGCATTTAAATAAGTTCAGAATCTTCTACTATCTTAACGCCTGGATGTGATCTAACCTGCTGATCACATGTTTAATACTTTCTTTCGATACAGATTTCCGCTCCGATATTTGAATGAATTGAGGGAGAGGTTAGCTAACACACGCCGGATCCTGAAAATCATGTTATCCTACTTTCGAAGAAAATGATTGATATGTTTGTCAGGCTGAGATTTATCATGCTGCAAAAATGCACAATAAAAAGCAGAAAGTGTCAATCAGACAGAAATTAAACAAAACCGTGTTGTTTTATAATGAATAAAAGAAGTAGACAAGTTAATTTATTGTATTTACTTCCCTAATATTCTCATATAAATGATATGATTGTTAATAATTTAGTATTTTTATTCTCCATATATTGCATTAAAGGTGGTATAAAATTAATGTAGACAATGGCACCTTGCCAGCTAAACTTTAGGTAGTCTCTGGAGTAAACAAAAATAGGGGAAAAAATAGAATGGAAAGTGTTATACAAGGTTATAATTTTAAACCCCGGGGGTGCACTTGCATTGAAGTAGTATGTAATATGAAAAATGCACTTTAATATATTTTGTTGGCCTTGAAAAAATATGATTAGCAAGGAGTATCATGCTTAGATTTCCTGGACCCGTGTTCTGAGTTGCTAAGTCTTTAGAAGTGAAAGATTTTGGTTTAACAATGAACAAAAAAGATAAAAATAGTCACAATAGAAAAGCTAAACCTTTTCTTCTTCGGTTGCCTTCATACTGAAAGAACTAATCGGTCATATTCTTCATTTCAATATGATGAATGCCAGATTCTGTCTTTGAACTGATAAGAAAATGATTGCTTAACTTCAGAAGAAAACTTAGTTTGAGCTCCGACTTTTTAAAATTGTGAACCGGTATTTCATCAGTTTTCCTTCATTACATTTATAAATACGTCACTATTATTGAAATTTTAACATCTTTCCGGATCAATTAAATTAGCCTACTTGAAGAGGGAGAAAAAATTTGACATTGCTCAGAGTTAAGAAAATAAGTCAGAAAGTTAATTATAGTCAGCGAAAATTCTATAATTAACGTCATTCGATCTTATTTGAGCAAGTGAAGACCCTTAACAGTATAAAATTTTCCATTCTACAGTGGTTTGTTATATGACTGTACGAGGGTTTCAAAGTTCCCGCAACCTCTTGCCCCTAAAATGGCGGCGGCAGCCGGCTTCAATTTGCTAAGAATTCTGGTCGCCTTTCACATGCGATAGGAGGGGTCCGATCTGCACTATGCTGGCACCTACAGGACATTCTGCACGCTGCTTGTAGCACACTTACCAACTTACAGGAAGACGGCGCGAAATTTCGATTTTGTATTACAAATTTAAGGTTTTCATTTGACTCACCCTCGTAGATTAAGACGAAACCAGATTTTTGTCATTGGGAAACGTATCTATTTTGGTGCATGAAACCCTGTACTACATTCGCTCCAAACAAAGGTATAATTTTAATTGCAGTAAATACGATACTGTTATGGAACTTTTAAGAATATATAAAATGCTTGTGATGTTCAAAGTACAATGCAAGGGAAACAAAACAATTAATGTTGATATAATATTCCAGTAATATGTTTTTGATGATCAAAAGCCTAGCGAATCGAATTTCACAGTGAAATTAAATATGTTAAAGCTCTATAGGGTTTAATGCTGACGTAATGAGTTTGTTTGAGATTTAAGCGTTGATAGAGTTGGTAACATTAAATAAATGAAAGCTATAGCATGCAATCGTGCAGCTTTGAACAGTGTGATTCGGCTGACATACACTTTACATGCCACATAACGAGGAGCATACAAACAAGAATTATTGTGATACTAAAAACAATTGGGCACAGATTTTTAAAAATAGAGCTGTAATAATAAAATAAGTACCTGAATTATGAACAGTGTGGCTGCTGGGCATACCAAGCTTTTAAGGATCTTCAGGTCACTCACCTGTCAACAAGAAAAAATACATATGAAAGTAACTACAGAAACAAATGATATTTAATCCTGTTATCCTTAGCCATTATTACAATAAAGGTTTCTAGTGGTTTTCCCGCCCAGTGCAGCTAAATTTAGCTGCTGAGGAAGGAAAAACCTGTAGAAATCTTTATTAGAACCGCTGTGTTTAAACTAATTAAAACAATTATCAAACTCTTTTTCAAGTGCAGAGAAACAGAGTTGATTTTCTTCTAAATGATACATAAGTAGCAAGCAAAGAATTTTATCCTTATAAGTGGTAGCATATTTGAAGTACAAAATGATTTTCAGAAATATACATTCTATTACAGCTTGACTATTCATTTTCTTAAAAAGTTTAGTTGTTTGAGAAACTTAGACTACGTGTCCCCGAAATGATGTTATAAAAGTTGTGTTTGCAGAAGAATTTATGCATGGAAAGTTGACAAGCAATTTCCTTTCCGGACGAAAGGATGTCGGTCTTATTAGATCAGGGTCTTAGAGCCACTTTCTTCAGCAAGGAAAGCAATTTACGGCATCTAAATGAAAGCAGCTTTAAAGGAACGGCTTACTTCCTTGTCAACATAACATGCGCTGGCGCTATCATGAAACAGTAAAGCACAGTTTGTCCAATCAACAAACTATCACGCATAAACGGTGTACAGGACCTGTTGATCGATGGTAGGTTAATTTAAGTTCTGGACCTCGAGTGTGAAAATACCATGTTTATTATACCGATCAAACTAGAGTAATCGGTCTACCTGCGTCAGGAATTTTACCTTTAATTTACCCGAATAGTATTCGATCACACTAGATTATAAATTCATTAAAACACTTCTTTTCATATGTATCATGCAAATGACTGTTAACTTCTAATTAAAATCATACAAATAACGATAATAAAACGAAACAATTTCGTGCAGTCCTGAAGGCCTGATGCAGAATCAAACTACGGAGTGTTCCGCCTCTGCTGACGTCCAAACTAAGGACGGGTATATCAATGATACATTAGTGTGTATTGCTGCAAATTACGGATAATTATGCCAACTTGGTATATTCGAGGAGCATAAACCAGCGTAATTGATCACATTGACTTCATTCGACTTAATGATATCTCAAAGTAAGTTGGCATACAGTGGAAACCTCTACTTTAGTAAATGTACAAGAGGATTAATGATTACATTGATGAAATCGGAGTCAGCTACCACAGTAACTAGAAGGTGAATATTAAAATGAGGTAGCATTAGTTACCAAAATATCTTTATATACTGTGAGAATTAAGTTTTTCCCTGCGTATGGCTGACATCATTATATACTGTGTTTTTCAGCTTTGTTATCGATAGGTTTCAGATCAGCTTAGAAATATGTAATGCAGCACATAGTTATGGCTAAAACGGTAACTACTACAAATGTAATTGTCGCTTGCAGTATTACTTAACAATATTTGCGTGGTAAAGAGGTACTGACCTTGTTAAAAATTAAATAGATAACTAAGTAATTTAAATTATGTATAAGGGATACATACTGTAACGACCGAGTTTTAAGAAACTACGCTCGTACACAATATATGCTGATACGAAATGTGCGTCTGAGGGCTAACGGCCGAAACCAGTCGCCTTGTGTGACATCCCGTTACGGGGGTCCATTCTCCGAAAGAAAGATGTGACATTCTGGGAATGCCTCGATGTGAACAACTCACTCCACGTTCTACTGGGAGGCAGTGACCGGGATGTGTATGAGACAAGTTGACCTCGTCGTTGCCAGCAGCAGTGGGTGAGAGATCGCTAGAAAGCTATCCCTGGCTATAAAAGGCAGCAGCTCAACAGTTATTTGATTACTTTCGTGATTGTCTTCATGATTATCACGGTAAAACGTTGCGGTGCAGAATCTCCAATTCTGAAATGGGTAACAATAGCTAGAAATTCTGCTCTAAATGTGACGAGAGCAGCAAAAGCTCAGTTTAGTCGTGGCGTTCTTATTGTGACCTTAAGGCAAGGCGCGAATTGAGACGCGTATAGCGCGTGTGAGACGACGCAGCACAGCGCACTTTTATATAAACTACAGAATCAAATACAACAGCGCATATTGGGAACACGACGCTACGCGGCGCGACTCGCGTGTGCTCAGTCTCATAGCGCTGTGGTTGAGAGACAGTTTCTCGCGCCATGTGTGTGCGCGGCAGAGGAAACGGTAATAGATGCAGTGAGGTAGCACAAAGAGCTTTATTATACAAAACATGTAAATTATATTAAGACGAAACCGAGGAATCAGACTTGGGGTGTAACTGCATATAATTTTAATCTGAAAGACGATAAGTATAACCCATATTTCCACGAATAGCCATTTCACAATTTTCATTCATTAGTTCGTACTAAGGAAAGGATTTTTCTAATCGGTGTATCAAAAAGTAACGTTCGTTCTAACATGTCCCTATATAACTTATACAGGGCGTTCGCCGGGAACCGCAACCCACTGTTAGCGCTACAAGGAAGAAACTGCTCCCGGCGAGCGAGCGGTCAGTTTCCGGCATTGTTCGACCGTCGGCCGCGGACTATTTCATAATAATTACGCTTCATAAACTTCATAAACTTGTGTGCTAAGCATTTAAATGTGACGTAATTCATTAGCTTACCTTATAAAAGATGCTGGAAGTGTTGACCCTCTTGTGTAATGCACATTTCACATCTTCTGAACATATTTCGAGACACACGCTGCCCTAACTGACTTAATGATTTTTTGAGTGACTGTTCTAGTCGAAAAGCGATATCGTCAATTTTCTCCTCTGTGAGAATACGGTTTACCGACAGTCTCTTTTTGTTAAAAAATGAACCCGTTTCTCTTACTTTTTTAACCAGACGCAGAATTGTTGATTTAGCTGGCAGTAAAGCGCCAGGAAATTCGCGACGAAATTTACTGCGACACTTTTAAAACGACTTCTTCTTCACATATGTATCGTAGAGAAATATTCTTTGTTGCAAACTGGAACGTACCATAATTTTACTCACACTCAAACACGGTACAGATTAATAAGAGTATGAAGCCCCAAACCAGCCAAACCGCAAAGAAACGTTTATTCACAGCACTGATTAATAAGAGACTGAAGTCACAAACTATCTACAATGCAAAGAAACCGTTCTTAACAATGTAAGGGTCACTGCACTGCACTGTTGGGGCAGCGGAGGTGTTAAACAGTGCGGTGATTCACGGTGCCGTGTGGAGGAAACTGCTGGCTTCACTGACCGAGCAAGTTGCCGACGGCAACAGACTGGGAGGGTAGCGTTTTCCGGCGAACGCCCTGTAGAATGTAAAACATATGCAAATGAACTGTGGTATGTTGTCAATATTTTCCAATCATAACGGACTGACTTTTCCACGGAACGGCTCCTCAATTGTGGAAATACTCAGTGACATTTTCTTCAATTTGAAAACAGCTGAAGTTCATGCGGTGATTGAGTTTGATGCAACATTTTGGAATAGTTTACATCTATTGCTACCACTTCTAGGGGTAGTAAATTGCTATACAAAATGGGAGCTGATTTCACAGTATCTTTTACCATGTTCACTTTATTATAAAATGGTTTCCTGAACACACGAAAGCATAAAGACAATATGCCAAAGGCGCATTCCGTAGTTTGTCGAGCTTGAAAAATTCAGTCGTTGATAATTTGGTGTTCACGTCTCTTTGGATATGTTCCCATTGTATTTTCTGACAAGGAAAGACCTTGCGGCATCGGCGTAGATATACTTTAAGGTAACAGAAGCAGTAACATGTGTTTCATCATTTACATCTCCGGTGCACTACTAGCAAATATGCTTATTAGGCTATTTAAATTTCTTAGTCAGTAAGGAATAAAGCAACACTCCTTGTTCGGCATCATCTGATTCTACATAATGTCAAATGTTAATAATAATAACAAATGTTCTCCTCACATGTCATATATTTTCAGTCGCGAGTGGTACGCGCGCCACTTGGAAACTGCGTCTTAGACTTCTTTATCACCTGATATTACTACTGGTCATTCGAATATATATACTTTATGATGTTAAACATCTGCACATTATATACCAAAGCACCAATATCTTACCATTTATTATGTCAGATGATTATAAAGTTAACGTGTTATATATATATACACACGTAAGGGGCCTAACAACTTCAACTTCGCTATGGTAAGAACGTCCTACTTCACAAAGAATATGACAGCTTTAGCTGCTTCCTAATATTTAAACAAATGTTATTCGCATTTATCGGCTCTTACCTGCGATCTCAATCTTGTATCCTAGCTTCAAATGAATTTGATCTGCATTGTATGTGCCTACGAAAGTAGGCCATCTGAGTTTGTTTCCACATTAATTCTTGGCTTGCCTAACAGTGCGTAGCTCGGTTAAAGCGCCAACAGATCGTTAATTTTAGGTTATCCGGAACACAGAACCTTACATATTTAGAGTTCAATTTACTGCTTTAATTAGAAAAACTTCAGTTAGCTTATAAGTAAATTATATTTACATGAATAACATGTGTCCATCATGATTTTTAATAATGCCGAATGAATAAGATAAACGCAACTTTCGCACTTATCTCCCAATATTTGTTGTTTACCACGGCTATATAGTAGCATATGTTCCATACAAGAAAGAAATGATTCGATCAGCAGCAAGGAATGTACGCAGCCAATTATCTTCAATAATTAACAAACCTTATTGATTTAATCCATTTATAAGCCTTTATTAAGGGTTTTTTGGCGAAATTTTAAGAATTAGTGTAATCTCTGTTGATATTGCTTGAAGCTCTATCGTGCATGCAGCCGGATCAATTGATGCCCGAGAGATCTTCAAGCATCAGTTTCGCCTGGAAAACCTACGATTACATATCTATTACTGTTCATCAAAAAATTATTCTCATTTTTAAATTACTTGTAAATTACTCATTTATTGCCATATATTGTGGTCCCGTAGCCAAAATGCAAAATGCAAAAAAAAAAAAAAAAAAAAAACCATACCGTCATTAATTATTTTGTTAAGTCCCAACTCCACCGAGTACTCTGTCCATTGCGGTTTTATTGAAATATATTTGAATGTTGTTTTGGGAAATATTTAATTTAGTTTAGTATTTCGTGGCAGATAACCTCCCAGAGTCTTTTTATCCTAGAATTTGACTGCTAAATATGTAGCACTTAGTAAGGATATCCAATGATAATTTTTTGGATAAAATACAGAGACTACATTCTACTGCACACAAATTGATAGTTGTGGCAATCATCCTGATTTTCGAAACGCTTGATTTAGTTCTTTTTGTAAGTTGTTTTGCACATTCCTCAATTTAAATGCTTGGGATACTTCTAGTCCTGTCGAGAATGTTGAGTTCATTCATTACAAATTTCGCATTTCATCTGTAAAACTAACTTCTTCATTTTTCTGATCCATCGAAGCGGTACAGAAGTTTCGGCAGTGGATACTTCATGAAATTCTGCAGCATTACATGCACAAGCATAATGAGTCTGCAGAATGATACCAGTTAGTTCAAAATAATTTCATGTTGAAAATGATCTTGGCGAGAAGCAGACTCACTTGCCGACGCACAGCGCGATGGCGAAGTTTCCTTATTGAACTATCTAGAACTCCATCGGGAAACCACAAAGAATTTCATCTACACCACTGGAGCCTCAACGACGAGGACAAGCTAAGCTAAACAATGCAACATCGATACATTTCGTATAAACTATATGGCAATTACGAAGACAGTGAAACAGCACTATTTTTAGTACAAGTATTAATACAAATTTTTTGAAAGCTTTTAGTGGTTATTTCAATGTAGTAAACATTTTGCATGGCCAGAATTTGAATTGTGTTTTCGTCTATTTATATGTAGTCAAAAGCTCCAAGTAAGAATATACAACAATAAAAAAAATATTTTTTGTAACTCTTCTATTCATTGATTATATTGAATATACTAATTAATTCATATTTTTGTACAATGTCGTATTATTATTATTTGTTCTTACCAATACATATTAATTTTTATACGATTTTTTATGCATAGATACCTTTTTAAGTCGACACTAAAGAAGGAATCAGGTATACTAAAACAAAAATTAAAATTCTAGCTGTTTACCAACAACTAAACGAAAAAATTAATTTCTGTGTGGTGTTACCAAATATTTATATTTGATAACCATTATCATTTCGTATAGTGTAGTGCGCCCGCAAAATTTGTTTAAAGTTCGTTTCAACCATTATACGCTGATACGTATGAACTCACGTCCTTGTCAGGGCTCTTTAAATACATTTTTTTTTTTTGAATTGCCGTATTTTTCAGATATTGTGTTTCAATTCTGAATTGTATTTGTTGTATCTGCTTTATGTATTTTGAAATGAGGATTACGTATATTGTCAATATTTATAGTATTTTACGATTATTTATGGGAGAATAATCTTGAGATGGAAAAAATATAAATATTTTTGGGTAATTTTTTGTTTGGTATTGTTTGATTAAGATTTATTTTTCGTCCCTGAATTTTCTTATAAATCCTCTCCATTGGCTTACATCTTTGCGGCAATATAATCGCGTCCAACGCATGCAAATAGGCTCACTGGTTTGTTTGTAGGTGATGCAGAGAATTTTCACTATTTGGGGCATGTTCCAGGTCATCATGCGGTATACGAGTCTAACCTTTCAAATTGAAACATTGCAGTATGTGATAGTGAATTATGGTAAATTATGCGAATAACCGTGACTATAAACCAATATTAAAGAACAGTTTGAGTATAATGTGGCAAGCAACAATAACAGAGGAGGAAAATTGTCTGGAGTATTTTGCGTTTAGCTTTTGTTGACAATGATGAATCTCCACAAACCGGAAAGAATTTCAGGTGCAGCTCCATTTATTTGTGAAATCAGCTATAACAGTAATTTTTCTTTGTTTCACTATAAAAGGTTTTGCTAAAGACAACAGATCAATTTTTGTGTCTTTACGTATCGTTTAAATCGAGGTCATTAGAGCCTTAAACGGAACGGGAAGGAATTCGGTCATGATCATTTAAAGGAACCATTTCAGAACAGCGCTCTATCGAATGCAAGACCAGAGCGTTACCGTTCAATTGCTAAGTTTTTCCCATTATTGACTGTTTAGGTATGGAATATTACGTCTTCAACATTCATAGACTAAGAAATACGCTGTCTAACAAAACTAAAATAACCTTCAGGTTATAAAGGAAAATATTTAAATAAAATAAAGGAACACTGTGACTAACAACGTCTTTGCTTCTTGCTCAATATTAAGGTGACCAATTTTTTTACAATGAGAAGGAGGACGAAAAAATTTAATAAACGAGTACAACGTAAATAAATGAAACATTTTATTAATTCAAACAAAAATACACTAATTATGCTTACATCCCTCTTACTAAATTTAATTAAACGAGTATTTTTCCATTGAATTAATGTTTTCTGCCAATATATAATATACTAGCTTACCCGGCAATGCTTTACTATTGCTGGACTTGAGTAGGCACATAGATTAAATGAAAAAATATTTACATATAAATTTTAAACTGCTGTTTCATTCATTTTCAGTTGGAAAGGGTGAGAGGGGAAGCGCTTTGGAAAACATATGCAGGCAGTATTTTTCTGTTTGTTTCAAAGTATAAGTTTACAAATTCCCATTGAAATCTGATGAAATATGTGGTTTTGTCTAAATTATGGGGACGAGGGGTGGGTTTTTTTAATTTTTTTTGACAGGTACCTTCTCTGTCATCCCGTCGACAACTCACCAAAGCTTCACCGTAATCGGACGAACGGTTTGGGGGTTTGTTTAAATTATGGGGTGTTATGGGGACGAGGGGGTAATTAAGGTTGTGGAAAGAGAGGAGAGGGACTGGGTTTTTGTGAAATTAATGTGTACAGTATTTCTCTTTTTTAAAGTATAAGTGTACAAATTCTTATCTAAATCGGATAAAAAATGTGGTTTTGCCTAAATTATGGGGTGTTATGGGGAATAGGGGGTGACATTTTGGAAATTTTTTTTCACAGGAACCTTCGCAAACGCTCACTCGAAAACTCTCCAAAGTTTCATTGCAATCTGATAAATGGTATAGGAATGCATAGAAGACGAACAAACCCACAAACCCACAAACATTGATTTTTATATATAAGATTGGAATATATTGGAAATTTTGGAGCAAGATATATCCTCATATTGAATTTCAAGGTAAGTGCTGCAACTAGAGTATCAACTTTCAATCTTCATTTCTCACTTGTCCAAAATATTGCAGAAAACAATTGCGTCTCTTTCTGATGTGAGGAATGGAAATTCAATTTTTAATTAATTGTTGAAATGGCATTTCCTCTTCCTTGATTTTTTCACCCCTAAATGAAATAAAAAATAAAATATATAGCTCCACGAACGATGCAAGCACATTATGAATAAATAAAATTAAACCTAAAACTTTAATAACAAAAGCGATAAAACTTAATCAAATCTATTTTTAAATTATAAATGAACGTAATCTTTCTCGGCGTTGTTTATTTATAAACGTTTCTCGGGCAACAAACCGAGTGATGTTGTTATTAATACACTATATTTCGGCGACTTTATAGCTCCGTCGCCATCTTCAGGTGCAGTTGCAAGTCTTGCAGTCTGCCTTGAAGACACATGCGAGAGGCTTCTGGGACAGCATCATTAAAGAAGCATTTGAAATTCGCCTCGCGTCTGATTTGGTAAACAGGGATTGTGGATTCCAGATAAGTGATGCATGGATTCCTGTAATTGAGGCTGCTCATCACCAACGCTCTGCTTTTTGTGTTCCGCGGGCGTCTAATGACATCTGAGATGCTGCTAGGCAACATAACAACATCTGTCGTTGCCATGCCAGTTTACAAATAACACGCTCAAGGCTGACTTCAAGGCAGACTTCAAGACTGGCAACTGCACCTGAAGATGGCGACGGAGAATAAAGTCGCCGAAATATTGTGTATTAATAACAACATCACTCGGTTTGTTGCCCGAGAAACGTTTATAAATATTTTTAAATTATTTTACACTTTTGTTGAAAACAGGGTTGTATAAAATTGAATTAATAAAATGTGAGTTGTACTTCCTGTATATAATATTCACTGAGAAAGAAATAATTTGAGACACGTGAGCTTTTCCTACGCCCTGTGCATGCGTTTCATAATCGCATCTTTGCGAACGTTACCGTCACATGACACGTAACAGTTAGGTGCGGCATCTCTGAATACAGAGATTAACAGATTAGTTTTAAAATATCGAAAAGGAGGACAGGTAGGAGGACACTTTTTGAGGAAGGACAGAACTTCCAAAAGGAGGACTGTCATCCCTAAAGGAGGACTATTGGTCACCTTATCAATATAGAGCTTAGTGTTCAAGAAACTGCAAGAATGATTCTATCGTCCACTTAAACAGTTCGCAACCAGTGAGGTGAAAAACGCTGCTTATAGTAGGTTGTTAAGGCATTTTAAGAACGATTGGGAGAAAGAATTCTTGTATTAGAAATTGCGCTCAATCAGATTTAAAACTGCAGTTACATTGCGTGCGCTACTTTAACAGAGGACTGCTTTTGAACAAATCTCGCAATAATAAACATACGCTTTTGCGATTCAAAACAAAAACTTACTACGGAAAAACCTCCCCTAACTTCCTTACGTAAGCTTAAAGGAATATAGAATCCACGAAGTCGAGGAGAGCAAACAGAGGAAATTCTGTGTAACCATCTTAATTGAAAGCAAGAGAGGTATTCGAGCACCGTTATTATGAGAACAAACAGCCGACTGATTGCAGTTAGTTGTTTACGCGTCTCAAGCGATTGTTCCTCACATATATGCCAGCAGCACAATATGAATGTCAAAGACGTTTAATTCTTATGCGGCATTTCTCCACGTTTGCACGAAAAATATTTTTTTTTTCGGAATTATACTGCACCTAACAACCTTATAAAATCAAGATAATTACACAATCTGTTGTGTTCATTAAACCCAAATGTCTATGCAAAAAATATTTATCTAATCTGTCACAAAACTATAGAAACGAGCTGTGTCATGAAAATCAGCCATATTGCACATGCGTTTAAAGGACGCCACGGTTAATCAACGCACCTGTTTTTGGAAATACACTTACAACTTAAAGTATTTTAACGAAGATCTGTTTAAATTTTTATCTAGACATAAGATATAATCTATATTCTCTCTAGAATTGCTTTAAAAATAATAGGTGATGTACTTTATAAACTTGGGTAAGAAAAATTATCTTTTTTAAAAAATTCCAAAATCTTTAGTAACTGTCACTATTACAGAATTTTAACAATCTTTCCAACTTCTTCAGTCAGTTGTGATTGCTATATGTGATCTATTTCACTTGTTTGCCGCAAGTAACTTGCACAGTGAAGAAAAACACAAATTTCCAGAATATCTAGAAGCGTTAAGCCTTTCCAGGAATGTAGTAATTTTTTTTTTTTAATTTTGTGAACTTTTCAGAACTTTATGTAACATCGGTTGGGAAGGCCGGATATTTTGTGGTGATATCAACACTGGTATGCTTCTGAATTAAAATTCCATACATATTTACCGGAATACAGAAGGGAGAAACGCTTTTTCCACTATGATCAACTTTATTAGATTTTCATAGAAGCAATATTTTTGTCATCATGTTCTTTTCACTCTATGGTAATGTCATCGTCAACAGACCAGCAGTATCCATGTCCTCAATTGTCCGGTCTGTACATTTTAATCTTTGTCTATGAGTACATTTCTTATCTTCTACTGTACCATGTGTTGACCAGTTCCTACCTCTCAAAATGTGACACACCATCCATTCCATTCGTTCTTGTAACATAATTATTCCAAAAACTACTATTTTTTCGCAAACTATTTGGAAACTGCTTCAATTCAAATTTTTTTGCTAAATTTATTTTCAGTGTCACTCTATAACGAAAATATTTCAAGTCTATGAATATTTATATTTTGTGGCATCCAGAATCTTTATCTCGGAATTAAATAATGTACTGTGTTTCAGAGTTAGAAAAACGTGTACTTACAGTATTCGCGTTTAGGCTCATCGGCATCTAGACCATTAGATTTGATATCTCCAAGCAATACTTCCGCTACTGTAGGTGTTAATGTAAACTTTCCGATTAAGACTGTAACATAATAGAGTTTTTGGGGAGAAGAGGACTTGAAAATTTACTTACAGCCATGAAAGGCTAATAAAATTAAATTTTTGATTTACCTAAATGGTTTAGTCTTAATGTTTGCTATTGCGAATACGATACGCAGTTCATTTGGGCCAAATTACAACGATCACTAAATGTTCAAACAGAGATATTAGAAGACACAATTACCGAAAGTGAGTATCAATGGTAAGCCATCATTAATTGACATATTGAACAAGATGTCGTGACATTTAAAATTATTCCAAATTTCTCTGATAGGACTGTTTCAAAATTTTAGTCAGTAAATAACTACACTATTAAAAATGAAAATGAAAATTTATAGTTATAGCTTCTGTCACATATGTTAACTAAAAAAGAACTGTATGATCTATGAATGAAATGAAGATTTGCAAATGCTTTTATTTTATTCACTATCGGAAAAGGTGTTGTGATCAAAGCACAAAAACTAAATTGGATAAAGGGAATGGTGATTTTAAAAGGCAAATGGCGATATAAGAACAGTTAAAGTCAGCCTCTACATTTTTCTGAATAGGTATCTGCTCAAAAACATGGTTATCTCATTTGCACCGTTAGTAATAGGACCGTCTTGCTTTAGGAATGCGTTTATTTGCAATTCATACAAAAAAATTTATATTTGTGTAATGTTTGAAATATGTTCAAGAAAAAACTGATTGACTAACGGCTTATTGAGTATATTATGTAAGAGCCATACCGATATAGCTGAACAGACTACCGTTAAAAAACGTTTCAATTAGAAGCGCAAAAATTCTGAAAGAAGATAATTTATCATCTTCGCTACTCGAAGGGCACAATGGCTGGAAACGACACATCATGCCGTATATCATGAAAACGTTATCTGACCCACAAAATATCCGCCATGAAAACAATTGCAAGTTCTAAATATGCTGTTTTGCTCTACAGCTCGTACCTTTCATAATGTGATTGCGGCGCCGAGAGGCAGAATTGAGGGCTTAGGCAAGGTATGCAAAGCACTTTCTAAGGGGAAGAAACAGTCAACAATTAATATTACTGTTTAGATACTTCTGCATGAATTAGATGGCAATCACGTTGGCTTAGAGTGTTGTGGTACCACGGAATTAGCTGTTTGCAATCCTGCTGGTGAAAGAAAAATTCATTGTCAGGAGTTTGCCGGCAGGATATAAGAGGTGGTGGTGCACAATTTTTTAATGAGTACGTTGTGTACCTATGTCATGGGTTAAATCCGAAAACTTCTCCACATTGCCTATCACATGAAAGCATACGGCACTAATATCGGCACATGAAGGAAGGGTTTGAAATACAGTTGGAAACTATAGCCATTCAGTTTGACTTCAGTGGTAGGTAAATTAATGAAGAGATTGATATGCAACCATACCAGAAATATATGTGAGAAGCATAAGTGGTTTTCAAGACGGCGACATGGCTTTAGGCAAGGATATTCATGCGAATCTCAGTCACTAGGATATATGCAAGATATTTAAGATGAATTGGACAGGAGAGACCAGATTGATAGTGTTGTACTAGAACTTACAAAGGCCTTTGACAGAGTGAGCTATGAAATGGTGGTAAATAAGGAGGAAAAAACTATTGGAATGGATTAGAAAGTGATTTGCTGGGTAGAATATTTTTAAAGGTAGAAAGCATAACGTTAGGGTAGGAAATGTAGTATCAAAAGAAGTGTAAGTAAAGATGGGAGTGCCACAGGGTAGCGTATTGGGGCCATTTCTGTTCATTACTCTCATTAGTGATTGTGTTGATGGTTTGCAGGCGACATAATGCTATATAAAAGAATCAAAACGGTATAGGACTGTAAACAGTTGCAGGATGATCTGGACAGGATATCTAGTTGGGTTGGTAAACATGGTATAACGATAAATGCAAAGAAGAGTCAGCTTATGAGATACACAAATAAAAAACTAAAGGTTGATTATGATTATAAGGTGGGGAAAGAATTGCTTTTTTAAGATTTGAAATGTAAATACCTTGGCATTACATTTGATAACAAGCTTAACGTGGCAGCAGACATTGAACAGGTGGTAAGAAAAGGTTTCAAATTCCTTCACTTGTTGGAGACAGTGATGAGGGGAGGTACAAAAGAAGTAAAGGCACTGGGTTACAAAGATTTCTTTAGACCATTGATTGAATATGGTGGCGTACTAAGGACCCACATTTTGGGTATATAAAACAGGAGTTGCAGAGGGTGCAAAGAAGGACTGCTAGATTTTTCTCCGGAAATTACCATACACCAAAATCTGTAACAGATATGATAAAAGAGCTGGAATGGGATTCATTGGAA
Source organism: Vandiemenella viatica (assembly GCA_031002005.1). Lineage (NCBI taxonomy): Eukaryota > Metazoa > Arthropoda > Insecta > Orthoptera > Morabidae > Vandiemenella > Vandiemenella viatica. The sequence continues at coordinate 71,770,819 of CM061920.1, forward strand.
GATAGGAGGAGGGTGAAGAGAGTAATGGGAATGTACAAGGCGTATATTGGTGATGAGCGGAGGAAAGATATTGGTGTCAGGATTAAGTTAATGCTTGGAAGGGAAGCGATCACCATGACGACAAGCTGGTACTCGATTTCAGCACAAGGGTGTGGGAAGATAATCTTTCGTAGGTAAGGGGGTCAGGGATTGGAATAATTTACCAAGAAAATTGATGAATAATTTACCAAAAACAGTGAAACAATTTAAAGTTGAAATTTGTATTGGGCAAAAGTATGTGGGCACAGGAAAGGGGGGGGGGGTGGGAATGAATGTGTAGGGAAACTGGCACCGGAGCGGGCGCTCCATCGCAATTAGATTAAAGGATGATTCCTTCGTTGGATGGGGACATTTAGCTTGGCGAATCATCGTTTTCGTTTGTCCAGCAGTGGTTTTCACCCTCTAGCTTTCTTCATATTTCAGTAATTCACAGCATACTACATGAACAAAGTTCACAGTCAACAGAAAAAATGACAACACGTACATACACTTTCATTACTTTGGATGTGCAAGGGCAATACACTCCAGTTAAATAGCCCAAGAACTAACTTACTCCGGGGCAGCAATAGGGCATGCGTCAGCTGGTAAATGTTAAAGGAGACAATTATCATTAAAGAAAAAAGGACGTATGGCATTGTTGGCCAGGAGACCAGGAAGCGTTGTTCGTCCGTTCGATGCCAGAACATACAGATTTCTCGTGACTGCCGTAACCTAACCTAGTAATCCTGCCACGTATAGGGGACTTACAGTTTTACGTGTAATCCGTACCGTAGTGATCTAGCATACTTCACATGACAAAGCAAATCTTTGCCGGGTAGAAGGTCAGATTTAAAGGCCGTAAAAATTCCAGCCGATGCCGGGATTTGTACCGGGGACCATCTGTTTCCCAGTCATTCGCCTTAATAACGGAGCCACCAGAATGCTCCATTATCATTATGAATCAGATGTTTATTTTTATATCAGATTGTAATACTTAATAATGTGATGTGTATTTTTACCGTATGCTAAATAATTATTAATTATATGGTTTCTTGATTACGAGCCGAAATATTTAGATTTTATAAACGTTGTCATTATTGTTCTTCTTTTTGAACAATAGATATACATTTCACAGAAATAATGTGATGCAACACACATAAGTTCAGAATTATAATGGTTTAATAAAAACAGCACAAAATAGAATTTATTCATAAAAACATTTAATCAAATTTGATTTAAAATCGTATTATAAAGTGCCAGGAAACGATCCTTACCACGTTCTTTAATCGCAGAGTTGTGAAGACAATAAAGAAAACGCAAATAAGATGAACGTTTTGAGCAGAGCAAGCGTTCGTTTTTTTAGACTCATCAGACAGATGCAATTGAACTCTACTTGAGAAATGAGTTTTTAATACATAATTGTGTTTACCACAAACTGCTCACGTAAAACACGAAAAAGTACTTCTTAAAAGAGATGCGAAAAAGAAATATTTTTGGCTGTCACAGAGTGTTGGTGGAAACATAAAGGCATAATCTTCTATTTAATGCTGCCTCGAAGTTAAAATGACCACTACAAACTCAAATTTTTCTCTTATTCTAGTTTCTACTAAAATGCCATGTTTGAGTAAAATCAACTACAAAAAATAGTTATCATGTTAGCCATTTTGTGAAAGGCATTAACTTCAGTGAAAGTGTTACTCATTTATCCTCCGATGTACCATTTGTTTCATGAATGGTTTCTTTGTTTATAAAGACCTTGTATGATGTGTTTATATTCACTCAACGTGCTTTTTGAAGTGCTGTTAAAGGCAGAGACACGCTACCACGACGAATGGTCAGAAAACCGCTGAGGTACTTCGTGACCACCCAGCAGGTCACAAACCACTCGCTGAGCTTTATGGACACTTGCCGCTTAGCCTTCCACAAGTTATTTCCACTTAATTTCCGAAACCGGATGTATTGCCACTAAACGGAGAACCTTCCTAAAGCCAGAAAATAATACTGCAATGCCGTTCAACCGAAAATGCTGAATTTTGCGGGCACATAAATGAATGTTATTCTCGGCTGCACTTCCGAAGCTAACGACCCCACCACAGTGTTACGACGAGGGTAATGGTGCTGTGACTAGAGTGGTCGTTGTCAATAATTAAAGCATTAATCCAGAAATATTTTCAATTAATGTGCGCGTTTCAGCGTTGATTTCGTTATGTACGATATTATACGATTAAACATATATGAAACAGCAATTTGTCTCGTCATTTCTATGAAGGTATAAATTTATTAGTGGCTGTGTCAGCTTTGTTACCGCATCACGCGTAAACTGGCAGACCGATCTGGATAGGGTTTACCGGGTTGGAAGCTTATAGTATACCTTAACACATACGATATGTCTTATGAACGTACATGAACGTGGTTTGGAGCAATAAATGATAATCTATTCGTAATCTGAACAAGCAGACTTCACAGATCACGTTACATATAAAACATACAATCCTTTATTAACCTCAAAATGTACCCACCTAAGATCGCATTTCGTCAAAGATAAACACACCACTCTTAGGATTCTATTAATGTTGTTTTTAGCTACGTATAGAGGACGACAGGGATTGGAATATATGAAGCACATAACTGAGAAAGTAGATAGAAAGGCGTTTGTTGAGATGAAGAGGTTAGCTCAAGATAGGAAGAGGTGGAGGATCGCATTAAATCAACCCAGAGAATTATGATAAGAAAAAAACCTTTGATTATTTATTTTTACGGTTTTGTTGCGTAATAAACTTTCATCATGTCAAGATTTAATCTGTCACCTTTAACTATACTCTATTAGAAATCTCAGAGAGAATCTGTTATGAACCATATCGCAATTTCTACATAAAGGTGACAGTTCATGTGGACAGACAAGAGACGGAGCTTTTGGGTGCAGAATTAATGAAAGTCAGGGTCCGTTGCTTGCTCTGTGTGTGTATTGTTGCTCATGGGTACAATAAAAAGATTCCTCGCGGATGTATCTATCACCCTCGGGGAGAATGGAGATATATTCGCCGTGCAGGGAATGCGTGGCAAGGCACAAAAGCTCGCTCCATTTCCAGGTCTTGGAAACAGTGTTACGGAGAAATGTATTTTTATTAGTCGTGTGCCGACGCCTGGGTATATACAGCGTGTGACGTGAAAAGTATTTTGAGTGTATTGTGAATGCGTGGCATGTGGAAGTGGAATGTATCGAAACTGTGAGGGCGTTTTTGTGAGAACTCTGTAATATTTTCGAAGTTTTACATGACACGAGCGAATAAGAAGACCGCATGACTTGTCGGACCACCGTCATTGGACACCAGAGGCGTTGTCACGAACAATCGATGGCTGCAGCGAGCAAAGAAGATTCATAGTTTTGGGCGAGAGTAATAAATATTTTGCAACGAGCTTGGAGGAATGGTTTAGAATTGGTCGTATTAGATTTAGCATGATGTAGAGAGGTCAGTACTTACGTTTTGACTTGGGCTGAGGAGGCAGTACCAGACGCACCGACCCTCGGCTTATATGGTGCGACCACGCTATCTGCTCAGACATCATGCTGTCAAATTATGCCGTACTAAAGAGGATATAGCAGTTCCACACAGCACGACATTCCCATGTGGTAAACAAACGTCGATTCTCTGTGTGTAGTTTGCAGCAATTTTGCCCCTCTACCAATCTAGATAGTTAAATAATTTCCGTGTTATGTATCATTAATTTGTTTTTAATTGCAAAAGATTAATTAACTATGAGGTAAATTCATTGACTGCAACCCATGTTTATTTATCTCTCATGTCTCAATAAGATATGTAATGTGCAATAAATAATAACCATGGTTAAATTTAAATCAGTGGAAATGTCTTTTACCGTTTGGTTCTGAATGTAATATGTTCATCAAGTTTTTTCTATAAATCAAAAAAGTAAAAATATATTTTTTTACGTCTGACTTTGGGGCGTTATGTTACACGATAAATTCTAGCCAAAGTTTCTGAACTCAACCGAGTTAGGAAAGCCGCTATTAGAATGGAAACTTCTTTCAAAACGTTTAGGTATTGTTTTCTTCTTGTCCGGGTTAATAATTGCAAAGTAGCGCAAGAATGCTAGTACTTTATAGAGTATTAGCAGGCTGCGTGTGGTATTAACCCAGCATGAAGTTCAAGCACGGTAGTTTTCGGCACCTTCAAAGAAAATGAACATTGTTCAAAGCCTCTAATGTTGCGAAGAGATAAGTGTATGGGGCATTGGAGATAAGTGTGTCATATCTCCTTGAGACAGAACAGAGTCTTCATGCTGTTATACAATATATTAAAAAATTACAAGATTAACATATATATATATATCTTGCTTCTCCTTGTCTGATATGTTTAATAATCCAAAAATTATTACCAAGCAATTAATAGTAAGCGCCTAATATGATGGGAAATGTCATGCATATGTGATAAATTAAATTTAAGATCAGTTATGACTGTAGACTATTTTTGGCCCACTGCAAATCAAATAAATAAGAAAATTAAAAAAAAAAAAACTGTTTAGTCCTCACTCTCCCTGCTTCCTTAAGATGCCTCGGTTCTACTGCTTTCCGTTCTGAAACCAACCGCGACAAATGGTAATCATTACTTTTGAATCTATGGCACTTTATTCATCTTGTATTAACCTTACTCGTTCAGTGATAATAATCATAATAAAATCGTCCTCTTTAATACATGCACTTCCTTTTTGCTACTCATAGTCATGAACATCGTTTCTCTATGGCTTTACGCCTCTCTGACATCGAGGTTATTAATAGGGAAGAAACAGAAGTGACATTACTGAAGCGAAAAACAGAAGCAGATGTAATATTTATTTTTATGGAAACGGAAGTGGAAACAGAAGCTGAAGCAGAAGTGTTTGAAAATGTAGTTTGTTGTAACATAATCTTCATTTAGTGTCTATTTAGTTGTCTTATGACTTTTATTTTAATAATAAGACCAAATAAATTTGACACAAATTTACATCTAATTGAGTGATAATAATAATATTATTTTCCTAATCCCTAATATTCGAAAGTTTAAAGTGGAAATTTATATTTTAAAAGCAAAATCTTAGAGGCCTTATCTCCTTTTAAACTGTATCCCTTTTCAACATAAATTAAGGCTCTTCCAGTGATTAATTGCTAGCTAGCAAAACTGCAAGGTGGAGTTGATAAAACCTAGACTATTGGTAATAACATGGAATATTTGTGATCGTTCATTTGCCACCACTTAAGAGGATCTCCTTTTAATGAAAGTCTTTTTTCTTTGCTGCAGTCTCTGTATTTTCGATATCAGCTGTTCTAACCATTCCTTCGTTTCCTCTGTTTGTGTAACAGTTTAGTTGCAATGCTGCAATTGTTCGATGCAGCAATCAGAATCTTGAATATCTGACAATAGCATAGTTTTAATCATAATAGATCCTCGATCTCGTATTATGCAATGAACTGCATTAGAGTTTATGACCCATTCTGGTCGCCCTTCCACAACTTCACATTTCAAAATTATTGTCATTTTCGAGAAATCAGGAAATCACTGGTGACCCTATGAACGGTCACAGTAAGTAAAAAAACGGCAGAACCACCAGATAACACTTGTAAAAGATTCTTTTTAGAAATCTCTGATTAATTGCTTAATTTTATTTGCTGCTAGATTTTACAAAACATCGCATAAAATTGTATGGAAAACTGTCGTCCTCATAATTTCTATCGAGGCAAAGCAGCACTCGATGGAATTATATACCATATACAAAATAAAATGGCAAGTCTGCTGGGCTATCGATTTACCAATCAAACGCGATCCATTTCTTTACTTTTTCTAAGGACTTGTATAATTAATTGCATTTTTGCTTCAAGTAATGGAGTAGGCTGAGCTATATATATATTTCTTATTGCTGCAACTTAACTCCTGCATTTAGTTTTTCAAACTCATTAAACTCTTCAGGATGTGTAGATTTCAAATGAATGTTCAAAGCAGTGATAGTACGCCCTTTACGAGAATATTATTATTTTTCACATATTGTGCACAATCTCCAGTTCAGACTTTTCTCAGTTTCATATTGAGACACACTACCTTGCACAATTTACACACTATTGTGTTACAAAATACAATATGTGAAACAATCATAAAACAGGAAACTGTAACTACACGGGCAGTTGACCTATTCTTGATGCTAGGATTGTAGTTAGCTCACACACCACAACAGAACCCAGTGACACTGTTTAGTTTGATTACAAAAGATGCAGAAGCGGAAACAGAAGCAGAAGTCCAAAGTTTTACGGAACTTCCGCGCTTGCGGAAGAAACAGCGGAGCTCTGTTAGGCAGGATCTTTTGAAGAAACGTGATTAGGGAAACCATGGATAACTGAAATTGGATGACCAAACGAGATTTCGAACCCGCATCCTCCATAATGTGAGGCCAGAGCGTTACCGCCCAGCCGCCACGCTTGGTCTGTCACAATCTGCTGAGACGTACGTGGTCAAGAATTTTTCATTCACGTGGGAAGGACCACTAATACTGAATACCTTGTCTCTTTAAATATAAGGTATTAGTGAAGAGCTACTCGGAGAAAAGTTTTCGTCTTTTCTCCAGTGTCATCTATGCGTTGATTAAAGGTAGAAAGACAAATGTAGTTGCTATGCTCTGACAAAATAATAATAGCACTTGTCGCACGACTTTGGGCGACCCTAAATCATTTTAATCGTTCGAAATTTGCTACCATAAAAATTTCAAAATGTAGTGCAACCGAAATAGGTCAGCTCCTTACAGGATTTTTTTTTTTAACTTATGGCGTTACGCTTCGTCGACATCGAGGTCATTAGAGGTGGAATGGGACTGCGGACAAGGAACGGGAAGGAATTCGGGCTTGGCCTTTTTGAAGGAAGCATCCCGGCATTCGCCTTGAGTGATTTGGGGAAACCATGAAAAGCCCAAATCTGGATGCCCGTACAGTGATTCGAAACGGCGTCCTCCCGAATGCGGGGCCAGAGGTTAACCATACACCCACCACGCTCGGTCCGTCAGGAATCAGTATGTTGTTTCAGACTGGGTTTGCTGAATGCTGCGTCCAATGAGGAGGGGCGATGCCCGCGTGACACGCCCGCGGCTGCGTTCTTATTGGTCAGTAGGTGTTTTGCCACAAGAAACCCAGCGCAATTCCGCTCCGCAATTTGAAGTCGGGTAGAGTTACCTCAGGAGACCACAGATCGCTTCCTTGCTTATTTACATTGGCTCTGCCAGCGAGACGAGATTGCGTCGCTGTTCCGTGACTGTGCCAGACTCCAAACATTCCCCTCTGCAACAAAACAAAACCTCGAAGACCACTGCTATCTTCTCAAGGGTGGCTTACAGTATCACCGTCCATCCATCCGAATATCAGTTATCCACGGTTTCTCGAAATCGCTCTAAGTGGTGCCGTAATAGTTCATGCTAAATTTCCTTCCCGTTCCTCCTAACCTACTCTCCCCCCTCCCTCTCCTCTATCCTCTTTCGGCTCTAGTGACGTCAAAGAGTTAGCCGTAAATCCAGGAGTGGAAAAGAATCTTTAATTTTTATTACCCAGCTATTACACGAAAGGCACTAAATCTTTTTCATAGATTCCAGGTACCCTTATCTACCTAGGTGAAATATGCTCTCAACGAAGTTCGTGAGGATTTTGGGATGCAAATTCTATCCGTTTCATTAACGGATTCACGGGAATTATGGATTGCACCATACTTCATCCTGTTACGCGAATGAAACAATAGCATAAATATTTTAAAGAAATTTTAGTATGAAAATTAATTTTCTGATGCTGAAGCCATTATGCCGAATTTGCATTGGAGTGGATTTATTTTGGTATTGTACAGTGGGAAAATAACATTTTAGAAATGCAGATATCGAACATACCATACTGAAGCAGAAAAATTATTTTACCAAATATCGCTCCTCGATGAGACATTTTCTAAACGGCGAACAAGTTTCTAAGTTCAAGAATTACGTATTTTCAACAAATGTACTGCCATCTTCATAAATAAAGTTACATTGAGAATTAATTCTTTTCGTGTTTTTTTTTTTTTTTTTTTTTTTTTTTTTTTTTTTTTTTTTTTTTTTTGTTATCCGTAGTAAAGGAATCATTGACGGATAAGCAAATAATTATACTGCAACACAGTTACTTTTTCCGATGTTTAAATTTACGCTGGGCGTGACGCGTTTCGAAAAGTAATTCTCACTCTCAAACGCAATATTATTACATTTTCGATGTGAGAAGTGCTTGTGTCAGTTTCTGCTGGACATTAGTAAAGCTTTCGGTGTGTTTCGTTTTTGGAGACTCCTTAAAACACGACACCACAGAAACTCACCTGTACACATCCTCATTACTGGTACATCGTCATTATTGGTACTAGGCGATATACAAGGTTTGAAAGTTAACGTTATATTAACTTTCAAACATTGTGTATCGCCTAGTACCTACACGAAATTTCACGTGTTTTTGTAATTAAAATTAATTGTTTTAGTATGAAAGCTTGCAAATAAATATATATATATTAAAACTGGCTCAATGCGTTAAAGAAACCGACTAATATTTTGAATTGATGTATAAATCACAAGCTTGATTTATTGTTTTTACGACTCAGGACATGAAATGATTCCGTTCCGTGATCCGTGAGATACCATAGTGTTTGTTTCTGATTGCACAGCATGGCACAAGCGATAATGCTGTACGCCTCAGCATGAAATGTGTGCAATTCGGGGATGTGTCCTGGCTGAGCCTCACTCAGCATGCACGGACTGGCGTCACCCATACAGCAGGGAACAGCTGAGAGGCGTCGCAAACAAAGACGCTGATTCAGTCGATACTACGTCGCAGATGGATCGGCACTCTCGCTTGTGAAAGAAACTGACACGCCCATTTGCACGCGGCAGAGACCGGCAGCACTGCAATAAATGCAAATAAAGTACTCGTAGTTTCGTTCAAATTTTGTATTAGTTAAAAAAAATAAAAAGTGGAATAGCTATTCAACCAGCTGTTTTTATTTTTATGAGTTTTCCTTTGTCGTATGCCAGGACGTTTAATTGCTCGGATTCCACATAAAACAGTAGGTCCAGAAATGAATCCCTTTTCCATGTCAGCTAAGTTCCTAAGCACAGGTGAAAGACTGAAACAAGACGAACAATACATTTAATTAAAAACACCCATGTACGAGGGCTGTTTCAAACCCGTGACCTGCTGTTGCTTCGTACGCTGGTAGGTCTTCACGGCCTCTGTAAATCGCCATCACACTGATAAAGCATATGAACAGTTCTTTTCTGGTCACAAGTATGAAAGAATGTAAAATAGAAATCAAACACACAATTTACAAAACTATTAATGCTAATATGTCACGAAGACTGTTCTGCCAAAAAGATCTTAAAATAGTGTTCTTAATTTAATTGTAGGAAAAGGTGCCGGGAATCTACGTAATTAAATCGACGATACAGAACATCGAGATAAACCATTATTTTTCGCACAGTGAGGTGAAATCGCATTGCAGAGTTTAGACTTGGATCACTTTTTGTCACTAAGTAGCTATCGGAACGTAGTATCAAAAAATGGGGCTTGGCTTGTTGGGAAAACCGCTTGGAGCATTACACTACATTCAACGATTTGTAACGTGTCGAAGATGATAATTAAGAGCTGTTGTTTGTATTATTTTTTTTTATAAGGTGGATTTAAATATTATTAAGAATCTGCAAGGACAAACTGAGGAATGAAAAGAACAGCAGCTGACATTTTACTTTTTTAGAAAGGCAGGTCGACCCTGTACTTATGGCTCCTGGGTATCTTTGAAATAAAACTTGGAAGTAAGACTTGGATCACCTAACTTTTTCCCACTAAATAGCTATCGGAATATAGTATCAAAAAATGGGGCATGGCCTGTTGGTAAAACCGCTTGTAACATTACATTACATTCAACGATTTGTAACGTGTCGAAGATGATAATTAAGAGCTGTTGTTTGTACTATATTTCTTTATTAAGGGGCATATAAATATTATTAAGAATTTGCGAGGACAAACTGGAGATTAAAAAGAACAGCATCAGACATTTTACTTTTTTCGAAAGGCAGATTGACCCTAGACTTACGGCGCCTAGGTATCTTTGAAGTAAAACAATCTGATACCAGGAGCAAAAATAAGGCAAGGATATAGCTTGCGATAATCGTTTGTCAACGTTTGGTAGCATGTGAACTATCTGAACTAAGTAAGAAAGCAACTTTTCGAGGGTAAATTTGAGGTCCCCTATAAAACTATGAGCTACCAATATTTGTCTACTTTATTTGGCATTTTTATTCACGTTGAATCACTGCTTCCTAACGGTATGATATTCTCACACATGGATGCAGCAGGCTTCCATTTCTTCATACGAAGATTTTTTTTATGTGCTTTGCTAGAAAGGTATACAACTGTGGACATGTTTGAAATTCAAAAATAGTATTACTGAGAGATACTGAATACTACAACCAGATAAAATTTGTTCACTTAGAAGGAAATATGAGTCTACGCACTACTGTGAAGTGACAAGTGGTTAGCCTCTGTATGAAAAATTATTATATTATTGTAACTAACTATTTGCATATGTACTACCATGCTCATATTAATCCGAACGACCTGAATTGCACATCGCTACATTTCCTCCTGGGACTTATTCAACCACTTAAACACATCAACAAAGACAGTACTATACCCAGGAGGTGGTACAGTCTCACGACTATTAAAATTGAGCGGCATCCACCTCCCATAAAACGAAATACATTTCCGCTTTTTTGTTACATAAACCGAAATAGTGATTACATTTCCGCAATAAAAGAGTTATAGCAACACCGAATACGTTTCATTTACTGTTTTGAAAACATTTTACAGTTATTATAACACGAAAGTTACCAATCTCAAACATAATGCTGGTTTTTAGAAAGTACTGGATAACAACAAAACGCAGATTTTATACCCCTCTACAACAACTTAAAATGACTCGAAATTTACGTTAATATTCAACGTTTGCTGTGTATTATAATTTTTGGAAACAGTACAGACTTATCTAAGAGTTCAGTCAAATATATAACACGTAACAAGATTTCTGATTTAATAATATTGGCAGTGGTTGTAAGTATGCTTGCCTGTAAAAGCTATTCTTTTAGTTCTGTCGTTTCTTGAACATACTTACCGTGGAACAATAGAAAACAATCATAACATTAATGTTCTGGCTGACGTGAGACACTGTCAACGCAGCATGTGTGAGTAGGATTTGAAAGACACTTTTCTATTAAATTTAACTTCACCGTAAAGATTTCTGTCACTCAACATTCCCCATTTTTTCTAGTGCTCATAACAAAGTCGGGCGATTAATCATTGATGTAATACGTAATGATAACTGTTTAAAATAAACAAGGAACTAAATCAAACTAATGTGTCTATTGTGCGAAAAAGTTTTTTTTAGCTAATGTCCTTATTGTGCGACAACGATAATTTCTAGCCTGTGGTATTGGGAAGCAAATGAGAAATGAAATGGAAAGTGACTGTTCTTACGAAACAAATTCTCATCAAGGAAGAACATAAAATTCAAAGCTTCCGTATTTAAAAACATGCTGCTCCCACTAATGATAGCTAATGATATAATTGATGCATAACCGCAACTGGGAATTATTCGTAGCATGGAGTTATCTTCCCTGTCCTATCGCGTTGACCGCTATCTCCAGGAGTCCGTAAAAAATTCGGTTTGCGGTAATGGGCAAAATCGTTAACCGTAGCACAAAAAGAATATACATTATTAAAGAAGTGCAGAAATTTTAAAAGTTAATTCTGACGCATATCACCATTGATGAAAAGTTTCTTTAATTTTATTTTCTAAATTTAAAATTCCAAGAAATAAACAGTAAATTCCAGCAACGAGGAAAGATAATGCCTGGCTCGTTATTAGTTTCTCCTACCACAGCTTCCGTCTCTGGTAAGTCTGACGCTATGGTGCTGTAATTGGCTCAGGTTCGGATATGCTGATCCCGGAAGCTACGAGATGCGATGTCTTGCGGTTCCACGGTTCGAGTCAGCCGAGGGCAAAGGTGGTTAAATGATGCGTTATGTTTTTCTTGCGTTACCCGTGCACTGGGACAGTGAAAACATATTTTACACCTATTGGGAAGTTGAAATTACAAATTTCTGCCTGTATCTATTGTGAAATCAAAATTCGTTGTTATTCTTCAATAAAGTCACTATTATTTCAAAGGCACGGAAGAGGTTAGTATTCTAAAAACGTAAACGAATTCGGCAACGATATTTGAGAAATGGCAATTCCTCATTCCGTTGAGTAATTGCGACATTTTTTAGTTAAACAGAATTTTTGATAGCCAGATCGTGAGTGTGAATTGACAACTGTCTAGTGCCACTGATAAAATTTACCCTTCACCCAATTCGTTCAGCTACTAATTAATGTAAAATTCCGGGAAATAAACAATAACTTTCAGGAACGAGGAAAGATAATGCCAAGCTGTTTATGCGTTGTAGCCACCTCATCTTCCGTCTCTGGTAAGCCTGACGCGATGGGGTGGTAAGTGGCTCATATTCGCGGATGCAGATCCCCTGAAATCCCCTCAATATTACAATTTTTTTTTTTGTAAATGCCTCTCCAAGGATCTAGAATGTTCTCCAACATGGCTAGTTCTTGGAGTCTGACGCAAACGCAGTAAACATATGTATCCAATGGTATCGCTGTGAAATGCTCCTTCTAAATGCCAAATTGATTTCTAAGCCAGATGTGAAACTACAAGGCTGTTGGTTGCACATAGCTGCTCTTTTTTAACGCTAATTATATGGTAATTTCCCTGTCGCCTTGGAGACGCATTTACAAAAAATAATCCCTAACTCACAACATATTGAAATCACAGATCCAAAATAAAAAAAAATAAATTAAAAAAAATAGTTTCTTTATCGGATCAAGCGAGAAATTAAACAGCAGTGATTAATCTTGTAGGTTCTCATGAACAACTCCAAATGTACTCCCTGCCTTTATGGCACTAAACTCGTCAGATTATATTGGCGGAACAGTATTTTAAATTCCAAATACATAAATTTTATCGTCGATGTGGCCTATAAACTGCTAACAAAATGTTTTTCATATGGAGTGCTAAATGAATCTGTCTTCACGATAAACAACTAAAGAGGCTGCTATATTAGTGGACTGAGACATCCGATGACAAGTGTATTCGCGCTTGATATTAGAATTTATTTTTAAACAATTTGCCGTAAAATATAATAAGTTTTTTATACGTATATACATATGATACTTATTTTGCAACAAGTGAAATGGAAATAATCAACGAAAAAATACTCAACCGCAAGTGGGATCGAACCTAGGATCATCAGCTCCACAGGTCAGCGCATTACCGTTCAACCACTCCGCCTTTACAAAAAGACGTGCTTCGTCCATTATATAACCAAAGTGATGATTTATATAGATACAAAATCTCGTGAATGAATAGTTATTGATAATCTGTATAAAGAATCAAACTGTTAAAAACAGAAAATAAATCAGTTAAATAAAAATATGAGACGTGGAAGAAAAATAATTTTCCATTTCGTCTATGTGTCTCTTCTTATGATATCGCCTAGCTATGAGACACGATTCCTTGTATAGGAATTTCCGGAGTACAGCCAGAAGTCAGAAATCGTGACAACGTTGGAGGAAGTAGACGTGGCAGCGTTGCAGGAGGAAATAAGTGTGAACTTTCCTATTTCCTTCAGCTAAGAAAAACACCTTCATAACGCAAATAATACACGTAATAATTCATCATGAGCAGCAAATTCGGCTAAAGTTTTTTGTTGTTTTTCACTACAATTATGCAACTTAAGACTGCAAGTCACAGCTGGAAATTAAAACTGTAAGAGGGAAATACAAAATCTAAGGTCTCCCAAGCAAAGTTTCAATTTACTTTCTTCAATGTATACATCGTTTTAAGGGCTGAACAATTATACAATTTTCTATGCCATCACCATTCGACACGCGCATTCTTGTAGACGCTGTGACGCTCTGGCCTCTCATTCGGGAGGACACAGGTTGGAATCCTAGTCCGGCCACCTAGATTTGGGGTTTCAATGGTTTCCCCAAACCACTCTATGTGAATACCGGAATAGTTCCAAAAGGCCATTGGTGAAATCCTTGCCACTAGTCCTTTTCCGCCTCTAATACTCGGACGGGTATTCAAACCCGCCTCCTCCCGAATGCGAGGCCAGAGCGTTAAATCTCATCCACTATGCTCGGTCCTCCGATCCTAAGGCACTGTTGAACTTTCTTTACCGGTAGGCTGTGTTTGTTTGAATTTTTGCGGCTTAATCTATTTTGGAGTCGACTATCAGGGATGACGAAAAGTCACCGTTCCACTTCACACACGAGACTAAAGAACACTCACCCGAGTGGCGACATCCTTCTTCTCCAAATGGTGGTATCTATTTATGTTATTATACTGAAGTAATCGCAAACAGAGAATGACACAAAAATTGTATGATTTATTAAGTAATGAGTTTTTAAATCCCGCAGGTATCAAGTCGCTACGCTGTAAAGCAGTAATTTTAGAACTCTCTACTTCAATCCCGATTCTCAATTAACTTTCTTTACTTATACCAGTAATAAAAGAATTTATGCTAGTCCTATGATAATAACCTGATTTTAAATTTTTGAGTGATTTCCTTTCATGTTTTTACATTATATTTTTGTTTTCCTTGACGACGGTGAATGATCATTATAGACCAAATACAGAATTAATGATAGACATGGCTTAAAATCAGAGACGTAATTCCAACGATAAATTAATTGTTTCTTAAACGTGAAATTCGTTCTACTGCGAAATTATTATTTTCGATAAACGTATACAGTTGGAAATGTGACAGACGATCTGATTTCGGCGTGGCTTTCTTTCAGCGCTGCCGCCGCAAAAGTGTTTACTTTACTTTCATGTTGGTAGTTGGTTAAAAATCATTTTATAGTTTCGGTTATAAGAGATTACTTAAGTATCTTATTCCCTGAGGCAGTTTGGAAGGAACCAAGAATATATAATATGCATAAGCATAGTGTAGGTTCGGAACATATAAAAGGGGAAAAAAATTTAAAAGAGTATAAAATACGTGGATTTGAACCTTGAACCGCAGGTTCAGAAAACTACAACGCTAAAGCTAGGTACCAGTTTGTTAACAATGCTGCCTAGGAAGACTGTTTCATTCAATATTTTCCGAAATAATCTTTTGTTTCTGTAGTTTCGTAGTACTAAAAATTCTACCTCGTCGAAAATGGTTATTCGCTGGTATGTCCACAGACCACATTATGAGTGAAATATTATCGGAAGGAATTAGCTTAACCAGTATGTAAATAATGATCGTTAAAGTTTTACGCTACTCAGTTGTAGTAAAAAGTAGAACGGAGCCTTAGGGGTTATCTTTTGCCTCGCTTTAATGCATTCCCGTTAATTACAACTTTTGCGATAGGTTTTACGATCTGAATTTATTTAAAGTGTTATTGAAATGGAAGGTTGATGAACTACCCCGCCATTATGAATCGTCAGTGGGGAGGAGCTTAATTATAGTTTTGTTTCGTGCATTGACTTACGGAAATGAATAATCTGAAATATAGATGGCTGTGAATGATATTGCCAAAAGGCGGATCCAGCATTGCCTTACTCTTTCCTGGGATGAGATTGATGCCAGATTGTGCAAAAAGACTGATAGAACATGACAGTGCTGTCCACATTTAATGCAAATACTGTACGAGTATATATAGAAAATTAATGATTATGCATTCTTTAAGAAGTAGGAATATCCTGGGAATGGATATTCCATACGAGCCGTTCACGGAAAAGCTGCGCGTTCAACGCTGTGTGTAAACAGCCCTACTTCCTCATGATGATCCTACCACACATCACTTGTCGAGTGTAACTGAGACAAACTATAAATCCTTATAATGAATTACAATGTAGCGCTTGTTAGTGCTATCGTCATCTATCAGCTGACACGTAATTTTTTAAAGTTTTCTATTAACAAAACATTACGAAAAAATAAGTGTCACTATTTCTTTCTGTTATGATATTTATCTTGAGACAAAAAATTTCAAAAATTTAGAAACTGATAGATTTTTGTTTAGAATAAATGAAACGTAGGATATTTATAAAACCACTCTTCTTTCTCATAGTCCTCGTGGATGTTATGACGTCTATATACTGGCTATCGTTTTTCCAAACAAACCTTTTACTTTACACTTTGGCGAAATGAATGATCGCGAACAATTTATACTTTAAGACTAGATTGTTACAAATTTCAGTACCCACAACATGATTGTATTTACTTTAGCGTCAATTCAGAATACAATGAGTTAATATGTCAATACATACAGATACCAGCAGTTTAAATTAAATCTTGATTGTGTTACTGTTCATCAAACAAATAGGCAAAGTTCTTCAGCGGCATTAGACATTAGTCAAGTCACATTCACGATCCAGCCAAAAATGTTTCGGGTTAAATAAAATAATAATAAAAAATAATTTCTTCAAGGCCTTTGCAATAGTAATTACTTTACAGAAAAATAACAATGAATTTGGATTTCTCAATAGATACAGGCAGAAATCTGTAATTTTACGTCTCAACAGGTGTATAATACGTTTTTACTGTCTCAGTGTACGGGTAACACAAGAAAAACATAACGCATCGTTTAACCACTTTTTCCCGCGGCGCGACTCGAACCGTGGAACCACGAGACAAACGCACTAGCTCCCGGGATATGCATCCGCGAATATGAGCCACTTACCACCCCATCGCGTCAGGCTTACCAGAGACGGAAGATGAGGTGGCTACAACGCATAAACAGCTTGGCATTATATTTCCTCGTTCCTGAAAGTTATTGTTTATTTCCCGGAATTTTACATTAATTAGTAGCTGAACGAATTGGGTGAAGGGTAAATTTTATCAGTGGCACTAGACAGTTGTCAATTCACACTCACGATCTGGCTATCAAAAATTCTGTTTAACTAAAAAATGTCGCAATTACTCAACGGAATGAGGAATTGCCATTTCTCAAATATCGTTGCCGAATTCGTTTACGTTTTTAGAATACTAACCTCTTCCGTGCCTTTGAAATAATAGTGACTTTATTGAAGAATAACAACGAATTTTGATTTCACAATAGATACAGGCAGAAATTTGTAATTTCAACTTCCCAATAGGTGTAAAATATGTTTTCACTGTCCCAGTGCACGGGTAACGCAAGAAAAACATAACGCATCATTTAACCACCTTTGCCCTCGGCTGACTCGAACCGTGGAACCGCAAGACATCGCATCTCGTAGCTTCCGGGATCAGCATATCCGAACCTGAGCCAATTAAAGCACCATAGCGTCAGGCTTACCAGAGACGGAAGCTGTGGTAGGAGAAACTAATAACGAGCCAGGCATTATCTTTCCTCGTTGCTGGAATTTACTGTTTATTTCTTGGAATTTTAAATTTAGGAAATAAAATTAAAGAAACTTTTCATCAATGGTGATATGCGTCAGAATTAACTTTTAAAATTTCTGCACTTCTTTAATAATGTATATTCTTTTTGTGCTACGGTTAACGATTTTGCCCATTACCGCAAACCGAATTTTTTACGGACTCCTGGAGATAGCGGTCAACGCGATAGGACAGGGAAGATAACTCCATGCTACGAATAATTCCCAGTTGCGGTTATGCATCAATTATATCATTAGCTATCATTAGTGGGAGCAGCATGTTTTTAAATACGGAAGCTTTGAATTTTATGTTCTTCCTTGATGAGAATTTGTTTCGTAAGAACAGTCACTTTCCATTTCATTTCTCATTTGCTTCCCAATACCACAGGCTAGAAATTATCGTTGTCGCACAATAAGGACATTAGCTAAAAAAAACTTTTTCGCACAATAGACACATTAGTTTGATTTAGTTCCTTGTTTATTTTAAACAGTTATCATTACGTATTACATCAATGATTAATCGCCCGACTTTGTTATGAGCACTAGAAAAAATGGGGAATGTTGAGTGACAGAAATCTTTACGGTGAAGTTAAATTTAATAGAAAAGTGTCTTTCAAATCCTACTCACACATGCTGCGTTGACAGTGTCTCGCGTCAGCCAGAACATTAATGTTATGATTCTTTTCTATCGTTCCACGCTAAGTATGTTCAAGAAACGACAGAACTAAAAGTATTGCTTTTACAGGCAAGCATACTTACAAGACCACAGCCAAAATTATTAAATCAGAAATCTTGTTACGTGTTATATATTTGACTGAACTCTTAGATAAGTCTGTACTGTTTCCAAAAATTATAATACACAGCAAACGTTGAATATTAACGCAAATTTCGAGCCATTTTAAGTTGTTGTAGACGGGTATAAAATCAGCATTTTGTTGTTACCTAGTACTTTCTAAAAACCAGCATTTTGTTTGAGATTGGTAACTTTCGTGTTCGTGTTCGATGTTCCTAATACTCTTTTATTGCCGAAATGTAATCACTATTTCGGTTTATGTAACAAAAAAGCGGAAATGTATTTCGTTTTATGGGAGGTGGATGCGGCTCAATTTTAATAGTCGTGAGACTTTACCACCTCCTGGGTATAGTACTGTCTTCGTAGATGTGTATAAGGGGTTGAATAAGTCCCAGGAGGAAATGTAGCGATGTGCAATTCAGGTCGTTCTGATTAATATGAGCATGGTAGTACCATTACTCCAAATTGTATTTAGCCACTTCAACATACCGTCTATCTTAAAATGAACGTAGTCCATCTGAGGTAACTTCTCCGAGGTCATATTAATTAACCGTACTCATTAAGAGACTACTCATTAGGGCAGGCTATAATTGGCTACTCGGGATGATTAAATACCAGCGCCAAATAAAGAACATTACACTCTGCATAATGACTTAGCGTGTTTTCGAGAAATCATAGAAATTCGAGACTTATGTTGATGGAGTTGAAATGGAGCTCTGTTTCATTCTGATATACAACCTGAATGTAAACGCCTTACTACCAAGCTCGCTACTATGTTTTTTACAAGTGTGTCACGAGAAAAACTACTCAACCGGATATTACAAAACAAACAAAGAACAGTCACATGATGCCGATTCTCGCATCGTTTCTGGTTGTATAGTTTCTTTTCACATGCTTTCAATTATGATTATTTTGAAATAGTTTATTTATCACGTCTTTAACGCATCCATACACACTCCAATGTTTGTATGCGTTTTACAAACAGTTTAACTAACTGAATTTACGTAGAACCACAGCCTTATAAAAAATTTCTTTGATGTCACAAACAACTTCAGGGGAGTTTATTTGGTAATCAAAATTTCTGAAATGTTGTTAACATTTTTGGCTATGAGGAATTATTAGGAAAGTCTTAGGATAGTGATTGTTAATACCTTTGATGCGTCACTAAAAAGCTACATTGTGACTGAGTGGTGTATCAAGCGCGTTTTCAGAATATCCGATACTAAATTACTTTTCGTGTAATTGTAGACGTGAGTTCATTCTATTGGGGTAATTATGATTATTTAAAACATTGCGCAATGTAAGCAGACCTCTTTTACACATCTGCTGTATTTTATTGGAACATCAGATATAAAAGTCTACTGTTGATACAAGTAACGTCATGTTTTGTGTCAGGAAGAGGCCACTTTCTCATATTTTTGGCTAAAATGTAATTACTTATTATTTGGTCAAGGAGAAAAGAAGAAACGATGCTATCACACATCCACCTACAAGACTAGTAAAATTTGCAAGATTAAAAGAACAATATTTTTTAAAAAAATATATGTAATAAGCATAATCCCTTGCTACAATACGTCTGAATATCTACTTCTTTGTGCTTCTTACCCCTATTATTACACCATGCGCACCTGTCACGATTCTTGACGAAATAATACAGCTTTGCCGAAATTAGCAAATTGAAACCCTGGGGTTTGTGTGCCAACCGTCTTTTAGTATTGTCAATGACTGTGGAATGTGTAATTTTGAGCCGGATCCGGGGATCATCACAACAGAAAACGGCTTAGTAATCACTGGAACCGAGATATCAACTCCCGTCCATTGTAGTTGCCTGTGTCCAGTATGACGGAGTTTCGTGTATTAACTGACGCACCACGCTGAGTATATTTCCAGTGAGTTTTTCATACTGACCGGCGTCAGTGACACATTGTAGACCAGGAGATCCCGAAGGATGGATCTAAAGGAAACGTGACAAAGTTTCAAGTGGCCACTTAATCTGCTCCTGAAATGCGGAAGGGTCTTAGATACTTGAAATGCATAATGCATACTTTTACAGATTTAAGAGCATTAGAAAATTATAACTGAAACTGGAAAAAGATTTGTGGATCTTTCAGTCACCGAAGTTATGATAAAAATATGCACATGCTCCTTCGTAAGGAGTTGCAGCAGTCATAACGCAACGATGAAGAGAAAAGAGAAATAGGTCGTCTGCAAATCTACTAGCTGATTCTCTGGTTCATATAAAGACTAGACAATTACACAGGATCTGCACTGGGCTATCTAACAGAAAAAAATATTCTAATATACAATGAAGATCCAAAGATACTGGTACACTTGCCTAATATCGTGTGAGCCCCCGCGAGCACGCAGAAGTGTCGCAACACGACGTGGCATGGATTCGACTAGTGTCTGAAGTAGTTTTGGAGGGAATTGATACCATGCATCCTGCAGGGCTGTCCATTAATCCGTAAGAGTACGAAGGGATGGAGATCTCTTCTGAACGGCACATTGCAAGGCATCCCCGAAATGTTCAATAATGTTCATGACTGGGAAGTTTGGTGATCAACGGAGGTGTTTAAACTCAGAAGAGTGTTCCTGGAGCCACTCTGTAACAATTCTGGACGTGTGATATATCGCATCGTCCTGCTGGAATTGCCCAAGTCTGTCGGAATGCACAATGGACATGAATGGATGCAGGTGATCAGGTAGGATGCCTACGTACGTGTAACCTGTTAAGTCGTATCTAGACGAATCAGGGGTCACTCCATCTGCACACACCCCACACCATTACAGAGCCTCCACCAGCTTGCACAGCATTACTCGTGTCATCTGCACCTCACTCAAACTCTACCATCAGCTATTACAAATTCGTGACTCATCTGATCAATAAATCATTTTTGAGTCATCCAGGCTACAACCAAAATGTTCACGAGCCCTAGATAGGCACTGTAACCAATGGAGTTTTATAGCTGTGGCCAAATGATTTGGCGGGTGTGTGCTAACGCGCTGTTGCCGCACTTGGGAACAATCTCGCAGTGCGCTCTCTTTCTATCACTTGAAAATTGCAACGATGAGCGTCCTGTGTTGCCTGATACGAGCGGCATAGGCTTTATACCCAACCCCAAACCTTCCTCCTCCCTTTCAACACACATAAAATGTGTGAACCTGTGAATGAAAATTAGAAAATGTGTCAGTGTGAGGTTGAACGTTTTGAATTTTAGTGATGTGCGATTTTCACATTAGATAGTAAATAATTCGTTTTAGTTATGTGTTAATTATAGTAATTTAGTGTAATAATTTAACCGAAAAAATAGTGGAGTAATTTATTATTAGGGTAATTTAGCAATAGTATCGTGCTACAAAAAATGGATTCTCAGAAACAGACTTATTCCCCTACTCCAGGTATTTCCGGACTAACAACTTCAACGAGACGAACGTCATCGGCAGCAGAACCACAGCGGCTGAAGAAGACAACAGAGTTTCGCCGACAGAGTTAATCTATCATTCACAATTAATATAAATATTTCAAACTTTTTGTGGACAACAATGACGAAAGTTTGTCATCAATATGTACGCTGGTGAGGGAAGACATAAAAAATATGGACGTACTTGATAGTGATGAAATCGAAAACTGTAGTGATTTGTTACCACAAAAAACAAACATAGTGTGAAAAAATTACAGGTTATTTGTGCTGCAGCTTGGTGTCGTTTAGAGAAATGTCCAGCGCGTGTATTGTGAGGGAAAATCACTAGAGATGTTCGGACTAGTCGGCGACTATTCGGCAAAGAGCGCCGGATGGGTTCTTAGTACGTATAAAATGTATATAGGAGGCGTTATTTAAAATAAAAACCTTGATTGTTATTAAATATTTTTATTTTAGAATCAGTCTTACACATTTTGAAATGTAAAGCGGATCTTTCCTTTGGTAATCACTCGCTAAAATTATTTACTTGTAAAAAAAAATACTATGTCATTTATCAAAAATATTAGTATCTTAATTAATAAACAAAACAACATATCTTCTTATCTTCGATAAATATTTGTAATTATTTCTTCTTATTGAAACGAAAGAGCAAGATTTTTTTTTAACAGACTAAATAATATTGATACAAGATTGCATGTACATGATGTACTGTAAAAAAAATATTAACTGCATCATAAAACAAAAACAATCAGTCTAACGTACTTATATGATTTATAACCGTACATAATCTAATCAAATCAAATTTTTGACAAACAAAAATGTCATCTCCTTATATTTTTTAATCAAAAGTAAATTATGATGTAAAAAGACTAAAGCTTCTGCCCTGTCTGGCAGCAATCGATTTCTTTTTTTTTTTTTTTTTTTCGTATACGTTTCCGGCCTCTGAGAACAATCGCTCACTTTAAACGGAACTTGCGGGACAACTAAGGTACACTTTAGCGATGCGCGACACTTCAGGATACCTAGAACTGTTGCGACTCCACCACTGAAATGGGTCTTCATTGCGCTTTATCACCGGTAACGCTCAGTGGGACTGAAGTTCATGAGATGCCCTTGACCTGTCATCTTGAATATCTTCTATTTTTCTTGATACAAATTTTTGGTAGCAATGCCAAAAATTCCGCTGTGTTGCTGTTTCTATATTGTCTTCATCGATGGAAGTGCTTTGTAGATCATCTTTGCCATTGTGGCTCTCGTCATCACTCATGCTATTTTTCAGAGATTCTAGTAAAAATTGAAACCTAATGGTGATGAGGTCCTTTGTCTCGAAAAACTGTTGCTTATATCTTGGATCCAAAAATGTAGCCAGGTTGAAGACATTGGTATGCTACAAGTCGAGCCTACTCATCAAATCATTTTCCAGCAGGACTTTCATTTCTATGATTTCTTTGTTTTCATCATTGTAAATTTCTATATATTTCTATAAGGTTTTCATATGAGGTATTACTTCAGACACCGAAGAGGAACTTGAACTTATAATCTTAGTAATCTCTTCAAATGGCTTCAGCAATTCAATGCTTTTTCCGAGTATTTTCCACTCTTCAGTAGACAAATTTTTGAAATTTACCAATGTTTCAGCCACGTATAAAGAAACAGCGTGTTTTTTTTCTATAAGGCGAGATATCATATACATAGTACGTGGAATTCCACCCGATACATTCCTTTTGGACAAGCTGGTGGTGTGGTAAATTTAGTTCTTGCTGCAGATCACGAAGTTTTGACTGAGCCCGATTAGAGTGGTTGAAGTGTGTGACAATTCGTCTTGATTTTACAAGTATTTGTGTCATGGTATCATGGTTCAAATCAGTATTGATTGCTAGTTGTAGAGTATGTATGAAACAAGGTACTCCCTTAAAAACTGAATCGTCGATTCCTTTCGTCACATTTCTGCCGTTGTCTCGCACAACGGCGTAAATTTTGGTTAGATGTTGTATCTATCTTCCACAAAGTTGGAATTTCTTCTAAACAATTTTTTTATATTATTCGCAGTATGTGTTTCGGGAAAATGTTTCATTTGAAATACTGGGTGATGATATTTGAAACTATCGTCAAGCTAGTGAGATGTAAAACTCAAAAAACTTTCCTTGTTATTTGTGTTTGTCCACATGTCGATAGTGACTGAAATTGCAGCTGCACTCAGCACTCCTCTTCGTATTTCAGATTTAGTCTTTTCGTAAAGATGAGGAATGATGTTTTCTGTGAAATAATTTCTGCCCGTTATGCTATATTTTGGTTTAACTTTTCTCATCAAGTTTCTAAAGCCAGTATTTTCAACAATTGACATCGGCTGGTTGTCAAGTGCAATCATCTCACCAATCGCAATATTGATGTCTCTAGATCTTGAGTATTCACGTGACCATTGTACAGCAAAACTATCATAAATATTTTGCTGGCTTTTCTAACATAATCTGATCTATGATGGCACTGAATTTGACGGAATAGGCACTGTTGTAGGTAGCTCATCTACTTGGATTTGCGACTGGGATGAATCGTCTGTAGTGGAACATTTGATCACAGAACCTAACTGAGGTATCAGGGTTGGATGTCGGTATTTGATATTGTTGTTCATACTCGTAGTATTTGCTGTTTTTCCCTGCCCACCACGGGAAATTATCATTTGGCACTGATTACACTTCACTTTACGCGAATCATTGTCCAATTGATCCAAAAAAAAAAAAAATTCATACACGAGACTTGGCATAATTAAATTAATTTTAATTCTCTTTCACTTTAATTAACAATAACAACACTGTTGTTATTATTTTTTACACAAAAACACCGCTCTGACCAGTGCACAAGCAAAAATCAAGAAACAATGCGAACTAAACAATACATGTTCCGACACACTCGTAGGCTGCGTTTGCGACTTGCGCGCGGAATCAGCTGTAAACGAAGCTTCAACGGAAATCGCCGAATACCCCTGAAACCGTGATCGGCTTGGCCGACTAGTCGGCCTCTTTACAACCGAGTAATCGGCTAGTCGGCCAAAGTCATAGTCGGAACATCTCTAAAAATCACCTAAGTTTGTTTCTCCAAAGAAAAATGTGAAACAATACAGCACTCTAACAAACCATAGCGACTTTGACAGGGACATCGTCAGGAGGAAATTATACGAATTTTACTACAATAGTGAGTGCCCTACCTTAGAAAATTGTAGTAAAAGATTGACACAGAAGACAAATTTTTCAGGATCTGCACTATCTGTAAGACGTATATTGAACTATATAGGGTTTAAATACAGGCGTCAGAATGATTGTACTCGAGTTTTGCTTGATTGAAACTACATAGTGGCTTCTAGAGTCAAATTTTTGAGGCGTAATGAATGATATTTAAATAATATATTAAATGCATCTGTACTTGCATAACGTAATTAACGAAATGACATACATCAATAGTTTATCGCAAAATAGTGATTATGAATTATTTAAAACACATTA
Organism: Vandiemenella viatica; assembly: GCA_031002005.1. Lineage (NCBI taxonomy): Eukaryota > Metazoa > Arthropoda > Insecta > Orthoptera > Morabidae > Vandiemenella > Vandiemenella viatica. The sequence continues at coordinate 71,796,042 of CM061920.1, forward strand.
CAAACTATTACTACAAGTAAAGATGTGAATACAACTGTTATATGCGCGGTTTGGCAACGTCGCATTTGAGACCACCCGATAATAGATCTGGCCACAGCTATAGCAGAGGCTCTCACTTCCGTATTCTGTTGCCATATGCCATCAACATCAAATTTCGATGCACTGTCCACTTGGACGCGTCTGTCGTACGTCCCACATTGAGTGTTGCTGTTTTTTTTGACGCAGTGTTGCTTGGGTATCAATACCGAAAACTCAACGCACACGTCGCTGGTGCCTGTCATTAAGTAGAGTTGGTCGGCCACTGAGTTGTTTATGGCCGGAGGTAATACCGGAACTCACATATTCACGACACACTCTCAACATTGTGGATCGAGGAATGTTGAATTCATGAACAGAATGTCCCATGCCTGTAGGCCAACTCCATTCCGCGTTCAAAATCTCGTGTCTTGCGGCAATAGACAAGTGAGAAAACCTCACGAGAGTGCAAATAAAAGCCCCAATAATTCACGACAGATTTACACGTTTTTTCGCGCTGTGCTGCCGCCATCTGAATCTTTGTATATTCCTATCTGATTACTTACAGCACTTCAGTGTCTTCGTAGCACGTGATTTGTGGAAGTTTATGTGGAATATATAGTAAATATTTTATTAGTAGTTAAAAACCGGCAATAATGACGGATATATTTTAACCTTCTTGAAAAGATTCTAAGCAAAGTATAGTCCCAGAAACGCGTATTGGTTAATTATTTTATTAATTTTTTACATGCTAATGCCATAAAAAATAAGGATTTTTATCACATACTTATTGATATAATTCTTGATAGTTATCGTATCTTGTAAATTTATCCGGTTTCAATCAAAAAAATTAGGCTATTTTGTGATCCGGTTCTAGTAATTGCTTTAGTGAAACTACCATGCTTATTTAAACAAAATCCATATGTTTATTAATGAATTGAAAGATTGCACTTACTTGTCTTCTAGTGTTTGCGCTGCGTTTTTCTAGCAGCTAATGTCAACGTTTCGGCTCCAGCCTTGTTCCTACGTCGGGGCTGCTTCTAGACATTTATCTTTATTGTTTACCGGTACATTTGACGAATTTTTTCATTGGCAGAGATGATGTTGTTTCTGCGCCAAAGTGTATTTGTTGTTCCAGAGATGTTTACATATTGTGGTACGATCTGGCAATTGTTGCAACGGTTTAGTTTTTTTTTTTTTTTTTTAATGGCATTCGGCAACGGAGGCCATACAGCCAGCTAAATGTGTATTTTTTCCAATGTATGGACGCCACAGGACGGACAGGACACAAACACACAACACTTAACATCCATGCCCGCGGCCGGATTCGAACCGGCGGCCTTCCAACGGTTTAGTTTGATAGCACATACTTTCACTCAAACCATAGCCGCCGTATTTGTTGAAGTTGTTAAGATTTTTATTAAAACTATATAGATTCCCTAATCTTACGCTCTAAAAGTTTCTTGGTTTTAGAACGATTGTAATTTTTCCCCTCTAGGGAATCCCGCAATCAGGGGGATCCCGCATCATTAAACAGTCTAGCGGATCGCACACAAAATAATCGGATCCGCAATCCGCAAAATGGGGCGAAAACGTGCGTCAGTCTGCGTGACTCGCTGCTCCACTCGGTCTCTATCGGATGTATTGCACTGTTTACCTGTACCCTTACCGTTGGCATTTGATTCGTGTGAACAAACGTATGTTTTCGTCAACCTTCGTAATTCGTACATAAATTGATCCACGTTTACGTATTAATTAAAACTTACTTTTTTTAGTGCATATTTCTATAATTTGAGTTAGGTTGCGTATTTAGTTCGATTTTCTACTCGTAACTATATTATAAATACTTTTTATAAGTCGCACACGTCATCTGAACTACAGAGTTAAAGCTTTTTATTCACTGTTTCATTATTCCCTAGTTCTGTATTTGCAGATAAAATAATTGTGACAACTTCCTGTATTTGCGGCTGAAAATTTGATTATTCGTTGATACGAAAATAATTTTTTTTAAATTTTAACGATCACATAACTATTTATTTTACAGCTATCTAAAGGCAATTGTATATCCTTTGACCTATCGTTGTTTTGGCCACCGCCTCGGTGCGTTTGAAACACAAGTCTTTTGACAAAAGTAACTTGCTTACATTTGCCGCTCTGGCATTCGATTAAACCCTCACGGGATGATTTTGTCAATTGCCACAATACTTTTGAGTGAATAGCATGTGTCCTTTCAATTCCTTGTTATTATTTCGACTTACGGCAAAAATGTTAAAATGAAGTCTTCACGGGTGTATGGCCGAATTATGTTGTGAAAACACCATACTTCGGTGGCTGCCTCCCCCGTCTTCCTTATGTGTGAAATTTCGTGTTTTTATAATCCGGCGATACATCCGTGAGGAGTGTATTATAATCATACGCCGAGAACAAGAAACAACTCAGGTGACCTGGCCATTATGCATACAATGTTTTCAAACTAATGTGAGTAATAGTAAGGTACATAATATGATTTAAGAGTGAATATTTACCATTTTAGTTTATTTATTCCCAGTGTTGTTCTATGTTATTTTACTCTAACGGAGACAACTCAGCGTGTCTCACCAATGTACACTTGACGACAATCACAAGGAATCTTGTTTACAACGCTCGATTGTAAACGGAGTTATGCATTAGGAGAAACAATAAATAAAAACGCAGTACAAACCCGAAAAGGCAAGGAAGTACATTTTTTTATAAATAACACCTGCAAAAAATTTAAATTTGATATTCTCAATGACTTTTTTCAATTTTATCTTAAATGTGAATTATGTTAACCCAAACCTAGACAGGTATCTTCCTTCTTAGCTTGCTACAACAGCTGCATCTAAAGGCAGTCATCCCCGACTATCATTGGTCCAGGCAACGTACTGTGTGGCATATATCATCACCAAACTAGAGTTTTATTATTATAATTGGTGTTTAAGTTATTGTTAGGTTTAACTCTCGCCCAGTTCGTTTTCTTTAACGAGGATTAGTTTCTTCATTTGATATGTTTTGAAACCGTCTTTTCAAATATGGTTACCTGCCCATCCATTGCGATGATTGCTCGGCCTTCACTGTAATTTACTGAAATCTGTTACGCGTGGAAACGATAATGTATTGGAACAGTTAATTGCAAATTGTTGGTACTGCTCTCTTGTTTTCACATAGTTACAGCGTTCAATTATCCTCATGTCACAAAATCCTGATCATTATTACGAGATTAATGTGAGGTGCCAAACGATCATAAATAAAAGCAGATCATAAGCTTTGTTTTGCTATCAATGGATGACAGCCTCTAAAGCGACGTAATTAATTCTGTTGGAGTAATTGTATTCCAATAATTCGAATACGCCCCTCATTAAGCTCCTGCAAAATGAAATCTTCAAAAGCATATCATGTAAAATGATGCACTTTAATTCCCTGCAAAAATGTTAAAACGTTACAACCCTAACGGTAAGCAATAAATTTCAAGAATTAAATTTGAAATTAAGGGTTTTTATCAATGTTTGACAGCATTGTCTTTGGTTAAAACTTGTAACTTAATATCAGTTACGGAGTGTTTTTTCTTATCAAAAGCAGACGACTGGTAAATAAATCTCTGATTGAAACGGACCATACATGATATAGCCTTCGAGCGTGTCGCTTGATCATCGAATTGAAAACTTTGGGTTGTCACAATAAAATTTTGTACAAATTAACCTAATCTGCTGAAGCAGTTCATTAGATTTTACACAAATCCTTTGACTGTAGAGTTTGTTGTAATAACATTCTCTGTGCCTTATATGGTTTCATTTTGTAGCTTACAAACTCTATATGTGCATTTGAATGGAATTATTTTCTGTTCGTTCTACAACTTCTTTCAACATGAATATGATGATCATGCAAAATCCTCAGTGGAAAATTTCCGATTGTCCTTCTAGTCAAAAGCGGTATCGTAGGTAGCATATGTGCAAGAAATTGCTAGAGTGTTTTGAATTCTGTTACACCTGAACGAATGTTTATCTCTGTATGATGCCGAATGTTTCGGAAAAAACGTATACTACTTCCTTCTTGAAGATTACCTATTATGTGCAGGCCGATTTTCGTTTAAAACCTACTTCTGTTTATTAAACGAGTCATATCAATACGTCCACACACACACACACGCACAAAAAAGTTATCTCATGCAAATCGAGAATAATATCTGACGCCATAGTGATTTCACAGGGTTAATAAAGGATACCTACACTTCGCAATGTACGACTTTTGTCTATTCTAGTCTGTTCGAATCGGCATACTACATGTTAAAAGGAATAATTACGCTTTTTGACCCATTTATTTCTAATGGTTTCTGGATATCATCAATAAACGGCTTGAGTCTTGAGATTTGCAATTACAACCTTTTTCTTGTTTCGTATCTCACTTGAGTTGTACTACACACACCCACACCAAAAAACCGTCGTTACCATTGATCAGTTTACACCTGCTTTGTGCACTGATATCGTATATACAAACATATTTAAATGAACACCGTATAACAAAGACTAATCTGTAGTTCAGCTTACATGCCCCGAAGCCTGCAGCCGTTACTATCCTTACGGAATACAAATTGATGGCATATAGGTGGAACAACAGAAGCACGATAATGCAACGCGTTTATCGCCGAATGAACTGCATAAAAATTTCTGTAATATTATAAAACACATATTAAAAGCTGCTTAAATTACACGCCTGGTAATTGCACTAATTTTAGGACACTTTTCTTACGTTTCCAATATGTTAAAAGTATTCTGGGATATCTAATGCTGATCTTTTTCTATGAATACGGTAGCCTTACATAAAAACATAATGTTTATCTGTACCATTTGCGGGAAACAACATTGAAATCAGTTAACGGTCTATACTTCTGTGGAACATTCAAGCTGTAAGTTTCGATAATCGAAATTGTCTGCATCGTTTCGCTTTCTGCCGAATATTGATTGAGACTAATGCATTTATTACGTCCCTATCAGAACGCTATTAGCCATTGGATTCAAAGGACTATATCCATCGATATAGCTTGCTAGAGTTACTACCCTCTAAAGCTTTGATTTACATTCCGTAATATTTCCTCGTGCGATGTTCTATGAGTCGCTACGAAATCTGCTGACAGCTGTGAAGTAACTGAGATATCACAACAGAGAATTATGATGAATTTCTTCCTGCCCTCTGACAATTTTTTTTTTTTTTTTTTTGCATTACAGTGACTTTAAATCCTTACACACGTCTACCTGTGAAGATGTTTCTGGCTTCATACCTCGTCAACATCGAGGTCATTAAAGGCGGGAAAAGAACAAAATAGAATTCATCCGTGGCCTTTTGAAGGAACCATCATTGCATTTTGTGAAGCTGCTTGACTACGACGAACAAAGGAAGTGCCAGAGATACATTTAACGGATTTTAATTATTTTAAGCACGATCACCCTCCAAAACGTAGTGGATACTTCTGTGTGAAACATCACAAACTTTAACAGTGCCCTGAAAAATTACTCGGTTTTTAATGTATGTAGAAATATGCATTGAAAGAATTGCTATACAAAATATAACCCCAATTGATTTTTGCCAGTAGAAAGACTGAAATTTCCAGGATTCAAAATAATGACAGGTGTATGAATATTATCGCTTTGCGAACACATGTGTACAAAAATCGTGATTCATTTTCTGATTACGTTGTTGGTAATTTAGAAAGATTAGCAAGATATCTTTGCAGTTCGGTAATAAACATATTTCGTCAATTGTATCAATAATAATGTAGAACTACCTAACAAATTATGATTTCTGTAAGAAAGCTTTACATTTAAATTCCACTGTGTGATAGTAAACTGCATCATCATTGACAAACCACTGGAACTATTATCACCATATGTTATTTACGTCACCACTACGGTTTTTAGTAGTTATGTCTCATTCCATTAAGTGGCGCTGGAGTATGGCAGGCATTTCACTGCGAGAAAAGCTCCACCAGACAATTTAAAAAGGATTTTTTCAATTTGTGCAATATCGACTCAAATTTATAGATGACTAGCTGTTACCCGCAACTTTGTACGAATGTACTTAAAATTTGTTGGTAGAATTGGTTACAGAAAAATGTAAGTTACGTAAGCATCCCTAAAAACACGAAGTCAGGATAATATGACCCAGAAGCAATCACCATTATCACCATACCATTCTAGCATCGAACATTTCTCATAAAGAGAATCAATTTGCAACATGTAAAAAAATATAAAATAAGTTGAAGGTGGGGGAAGGGGTTAACTGAGGGCATCTTGTCTTTCAGCTTGGTCTTGTCTTCTTTCTTCAGCATGAGAATCAGCTTCTTGGTTTCTTATAACTTTAGCTGCTCGTGTTCTGCTAGAGCTATGCCTTAGGTCTGATTTCACGCCTGCAAGGCATGTCAAAATAGGAGATAACATATACTGATGCAAAAACTTTTAGGTAGACAAAAATTAATAATCTGTTGCAGTGAACTGATCGTACACTAACACACTGCCAGAGATACGTATCCTGAGTAACAGATATTACACTACAGACTTACACACACTATCCGTCTGCTTGTCACCACTCAGCTAGTTTAAAGAATTTAATGACAAAAATGTTATTTACCCCGAAAAAAATATGCTTTGTCCTTCCCAATGATACAAAGTATTTCCTTATCAAATTTTATCTATATCGGTATAGGCGTTTAGTCATCAAAACGTAACAAAACAGACAGAGAGTCAGAGTTACTTTCACATTTATAACATTACTAGCTGATGCCCACGACTTCGTACGCGTGAATTAAGAATTTCTTTCCCAGAATTGAATATAGAAAGTTGTTGGTAGCGAAGGTTTGGTCCCAAACAACACCGAGTCGGCATAATATGACCGGAAAGCCATTACTATATCATTCTACCATCGAACCTGTCTCTTGAAGAGAATCAATTTCCAACATATTTAAAAACAGATAAACAAACGAAGGTGACGGGATGTTAAAAAGGGGGGGGGGGGGTTAACTAAGTGCAGCTTTATTTCAGCTTGGTCTTTTCTTCTTTCTTCAGCATGAGCATCCGATTCTTGGGTTCTAATAACTTTAGCTGTTCGTGCTTTGCTAGAGCTACAACTTAGGCCAATTTACGCCCGCAAGGCATGTCAAAAAAGAAGGCAAAATAAACTGTTGCCAGAAACATTTAAGCAGACACAAAGTAATAGGACAGAGAAAATCGACATCTGTACTAAATAATACCTTTTTTCTCTAAACCAAATTTACTAACAAATTATACACTAACATAATGCGCGAGAAGCATAGCTTGAGCAAGCGACGTAACATTACAGACTAACACACACATCCGTCTCTCTGTCACCATTCAATAAGTTTTCAAAATTTCGTGACTACAACTGTTAATCATAGCTAAAATAAGTCCTGTGCCCCCTCCGCAGATTTTCTTGTTAAATTCCGTCAATACCGTGTAAGCCTGCTGGCGATTTATGGATTTTGATTATTAAAAGTCACTTATTCGACACACACATATTCATTGATTAAACAAAAGGTTCTTTATGCCGCGGTCGCCAGGCTTAGGTATTAACGATTGTCGGGTTACTAAATGATAAGCTCACATACTTTAGAATGGACAGATATACCAAACTTTATTGAGCTCATAAGCTTATACTTTCACACCAACGGAAAATACCACTACCAAATCAACATTTAAATAAGTAATCAGACTCCTTTTCCGAGAATTGCAGACTCGTGGGACAAGAGGAATTAAATTGCACAAACTCCCACACTCTCCACAGTACTCATAACACGTCCACAGTCACTTGAGATCGCTGCACTCCATGCAAAACCATTAATATAACACATTACTAGTTTCCACGTTACACTCCGCCAAATCTTCTAGTCTTTTCACAATTTCTATAATTACGACCGAAATGTTCCCGCGTCGACAACTAAACTTGACGGCGGTCAACGATGCACACACCAAAGAAGAGCTCCACACTGGCTTACTACGCCGGCCACAGATACTCTTGTATGGCTCTGACGTGTGTTATGTTACAACCGGTATAGGCATTTAGTTGTCAAAACGTAACAAAGGACAGAGACTTACTTCCGCATTTATAGTATTATACTGCAGATCACAAAAACACTGACTGTGATTCACTGCTGAGGGATCAATATAACGTAAAAAAAGTGTACACCTATAGCATTGCAAGGCTACCTACGATTCGCCTCGCATTGCAACCATAACTTTGCGAAATGTACAGTTTAACATACAATCCGAATAACCGACGGCCCAGGTGTGACTCTTACGATCAAAAACAATTTTTAAAAATCTTAGCCTGCATAGAGATTTGAATCGGGGACCTCCACGGAAACATTAGTAAGCAAGCGCTTTAATGACTGAGTTAACTGACCGCTACACGGAAAAATAGTTCAGAGACCTCCATATCCAACGCGTCTGTCTAACGCCGTTCAGCAATTTTTCTAAAATTTAAGACAACATGTAATATTTATACAAATTATTTTTCAACCAAATGAAGACAGTTTTCTTCTCCTTGTTTCAGAGGATAAGTGTGCAAAGTTTCATCGAGATCAGATGAAAACTGTGGATTTTTTTGAAGAACAAACAAACAAACATACATATATTCATCTTTTTATATATAGATTAGTATAGATCAAACTGACTGCACGGGAAACAAATCCTGTTAGACCAAAATACCATAAAAAGTAAAACGCGTACGGCGCTTTGAGTACGGAAGGATTTCTCGGCCGCTTACGACCTACAGTTTAACATGGAATCCGAACAACGAAATGACCTTATGTGGCTCACATGATTAAAAATAACTCTTAAAACGGGATTTGAACTCGGGAATCAATCCACAACTCTTGGAGGCAAGTGCTTTATCCACCGAACCACCAGCAACCTCTCTGGCAGAGTATTACATGTTATATTTCTATCTGTCACCGTTGTAATATTAGTAGAGATAGACTCCAGTCCATCTATCGGATTAAAACATAACTGAAATCCTTAGTCACCAGCTCAAAACATATGCACCACGAGCGATATGTTGGACTTTGCAATTCTATTAGGAAGTTTATATCACAGTATACTCGTATATATATATATATATATATATATATATATATATATATATATATGAGTATACTGTGATATAAACTTCCTATATATATATATATATATACATGCAAATAATGCAATCTGATAGTACAAGCGTCAGGCACTATCAGTTCTAATTTTCAGATAAGCTTTTTAAAACTATACTGATGTGTGTCTATGGGTCGTCAACACATATAAACTGTCCCAGTTATTGGTAGTTTCAAGGAGAGTTAGTAACAAATGAAGCGCTAATACGTGATTAAAGCATTACATACAATGTAAATTCAGAAGAAGAGCATAAAATCCAACAGAAAAAAGGAATAAAACTGAACTGCTCCTCCGCTTTTACCTTTATGGTAATATGTCTTTACTAGTTTATCCGTGAATTAAAGACACGAATCTCAAATCCCACTTGTCGAAGTAGCGGGTATAACTAGTACAGTATATATTTATTTACTGGCTATAGTTTTTTACATTCTTTTAGTGACATATTCGTATCCATCCATAGTTTACTTTATTTTATTTCTGTCCTTATATCATTAGTGTAACATGAAGTCCAGGGCAATTATTTATTCCTTCTTTGTCACACAATTTAAGTCAGTGGATGCATACCAACAACAGAATCAGGAAGAAATCTAGCAAATATCAAAAGAAGTTAATGACAAGGAATAAGGAAGAATAGAAGGTAAAACCTTAACCGGATATTGGACTTGTAAGTATAAATCTTCATGAAAAAGGATGATTGTTGCGCTACGAACACTTTAGTGCCGATTCCCAACGGTGATTTATCAAATTCGTGCTTTCGTCACGAAACGAAACATTCTCCTTAATTATGAGTTTCGTTTGCGGAAAGGAATTTTCCGTTAGTAATAATGACAGGAAAAAGAGGGATTCTATCCTATTGAAACCATACGGTTTAACAAGTAAATCCATTATAATTTTCCACTTAAATTTAATGCGGGATAAAGGAATGGGCGATTTTAATTAAGTTTTGAGTTCCTCTTAGCTTGTTCTATCTGTAGCACGCATTTTTCACAAGGAAGATAGTGGTAGTGAATAATAACATTGTTAGCTAAGTGCTTAAGAAGGCGAAATCCATTCGTTCAGCCCTTTTTTAAAAATTAATTCGCGTCTTCAGGTCAATAAAATTACATTGCAAGTGTGCGGAAAATGGATAAACATCAAAAAGTCTACATGATAACAATAAACGCTGTATGATTTTGAGATGATGACTGGGTGAATTATCAAGAAACTCTTAGTGATTTTGTAGGTGATACCATCGCGTGCTCCGCTATACTTACCGTACAGAAACATTATTACAAACTACTTGGCGGGCGACTTGATCCACGCGGAATTAAAGATTTGAATGTCAAAGAAATTTGTGCTGGATAGGAAAAAACAGAGGAGCAGCCTTATTTTGTCCTCATTCTTGAATATCCTTCTCTACTTCTATATTTCGGCTGTATACAAACGTTATAAACACGCATTTGCCCATCATTTACTTAATTACTGCACTACGGAGCCAATCACTCTAGTAGATGTCGGAATACTTCCTCCTATTCTTGTTTGTTAAATTTACGATTTCAGGCACAAGGGTGTGGAAAGATTCTCATTTTTAGGTAAGGGTGTCAGGGATTGGAATGAGTTACCAAGTGAAATCATGAATAATTTACCGAAAACGGTGAAAGAATTTAAAGATAAAATTTGTAGAGGGCAAACGTAGGAGGGTGCAGGATAGGGGGAAGATGAGGGTGTAGGGAAATTGATACCGAAGCCTATGCTCCATTGCAATTAAATTAAATTAAATTAAATTTAAATAATTGTGTCTGTCATGTTAAGTCCGAAGAAACGGAAATCTTTGGCTTGGTGGCTTCATTATTGATGCTAAAGGGCATCTGAAGCACTTGATATCCAGCTGTCTTTCTAGAACTACGAGTAATGTGTATGCCAGTTGTTCCACTTGTAGCAGATCAATGACTAAAGCTCCGTGAAATAATATTGAATTTAATATCATCGACAAACTTACTTTATTCACTTGTGGAATTTCTTTAATAGTTGTTGTCGTCACGAAATTCATTTTCGTTTCCATAAAACGTGATATTCAATTGCATATTACTTTAGCGAACCAGCAAACGCCATCATTTCTTCAAGTTTTTATTCGAAATAATAATAATAATAAAAAAATCAGACATGTTTAAGTAAATATCTTCTGCTCGAAATTAGAATAAATTTCTCATGTGGGTGAATATTTTCCTTAAGTAAACTACAAGTTCATTAAGGACTGCAGTTATTATACTGACCGGAAAGAATGAAAGAGCGAGCAGTGCTTTTAAAAATACATCTTTCAAGAGGTTTTAATTGCCACTGCTTGTTACAGCTGTAATTTCGTTCTCTGGACTCGGTTTCACATTTGTTTCCTTATTTTCCCAGGACACCTCTCTGTTCTGAGCCACGGGCAGAAACAAATATACATTTAAAGCCACAGTGTTTACCGTCCCTGAGCAAATGTTATTTTTGCTCTTTCATAAATAGCAATTATTAAAAATTTGAGAATTATATTTTGTAATAAGTTCTCTCTGCTCAACCCATATTAAAATGCTTGAAACTATAAACCATTAAACATCCGACACATTAGTTTACAGCTAATACAAAAAGTACGCTGTATCTTACATTCTGTCTATAATTTCAGTGTACGTTAAACGCAGAAGAAATATGTGTTGCAACTTTAGTCTTTAACACTTACTTTGTGTTGCTTGCATTGATTTTCGAGACTCTAAAAATCTTTTAACAAAAAATATATGCAGGTATCCAGATAAAACAGTATATGGAAAAGGTAATTAGTGTAGACCACTACAGGCGGAAAACTAAGTAGAACACTGACTTCAGACAATTGTAGCGAATTATTTTAAAAAAAATTAGGCACAGCCGTTAATATTTTTCCATCCAGGTTATAAGAATACGACCTGAAAGCCAAAAGTATTAATAGCATTAGCTTAAATTTTTATTGATTACATACTTAAACCAGTAAAATGCCGTACAAAATACGCTCCATTTATGAGCTACTATGGAACTGAAAAAGCCACGTGTCTTGATTAAGCAACGCAGGCGTTAATGAAGTATTTAAATTAGAGAATTGACGAAAGGAAGAGTTATACAAGACTTAACAAAACTGTAAACAAAATATTTATTTTATATTGGAAATGGAAGAAGAAATTATTGAAATTATAGGCGTGTTACCAGTATTACGCAAAGTCCTGTGTATGAGGGAAGTTAACACTAGCTATCATGAAAAAAGAACCCCAAAATAAAAATTTTGAACGGTTTACTGATCTTAAAGAAATCTTCATCATGATTTATCATTTTTACCTCTGCTTGTCATCTGGCATATTATTCGTCTTCGATTTCATTCTATCTCTTCATTCGTCTGTATCCTTCCGCATTTGTTATACTCATCTTTTTATTCACTTCCGACAGGATACCTCCCCTTTAAGTCTTACTAACATAGTTACTGGCATCGTATAACAAACCATTTCAGGCTTTTATTTATTAGCAATTCTTCCATTGGCCTAAGTTTGATGCCAACTTTCCCTCCGACATTGTTTCCGACCTTGACTAGTCATATATGTTATGCATACAGTCTCTCCTTGTTCTATTACAGGTGTGATCAACATACGTGGGTTGGTATATGCTTCATACTTGAAACTTTGTGTTTTAATCCCTGTGGCTTAATCCTAGTTAATGATGTGGTAGAAATTTACATTGTTTGATGCAAGATTTGTTCTGATTTTCTACCTTTGTTAACCTTAATTCCTAAGATTTCACACTTTCCTGTTTGTCCCAGACTTGTCACATCTTCTGGTACTTAAATGTTTCTCGAAACTATAGTATTTTCAGCCATTTCACATTCGGATCAAAACCACATTTCTCAATTGCCTATTTCCTTGCTCTCACTCGAGATGCTGTATAATCTTCAGGTTCGTAAAAAAAGATAATTGTGTCTCCATGCAGTACGACATTACTAACTGACGATTGACACTTAACCTTCCTTGCTCCCCTCTCTGTCTAAATTAAATACGAGTACGTGTCTTTCGTTCGTATGCAATTTTATACTTTCCTTCTATTTACCATTTATTACTTCTCATATCAGTGTATCGTAGATAAATATTTATATTATAAATTACAGTACCTAATAATTTCTTAGAATTAAGACCATTATTTTGAACATATTTGTTTAAATATAGAATCATAATGTGTAATATTAACTCTGAAAACTATATGTGGTGTAGTGAATGCCAAGTTATTCATGGAGTGTACGGAAAATAAACAAGGGTTGATTTCTGGCAAGGAGCGGATAGCTGAGACTCCGTATCCTGGGGCGGAAACAGTCCCGTTACCCAGGCCGCCAAGTTGTCGCCTACAGGCCAGCGGACGTTGCCCTGACGCTGGGGGTGGCAATGACGAAGGTCGGCGAGTTTTCTTCCGCCACGCCAAGAGACGCGGGAGCGCGAATCCACGTATCTGAATGCGCGAGGTGGAACACGTGATTTCAAGAAGCCCATTTCCTCCAATGAGAAGTGGTATTCGGGTTTTTTGATATGTTTCTTTCTGTCCACATGTGACTACGGAGAGGAAGAAGGGACGCTTTCTCCGACAGTGGAGAGGAACGGTCGACTCTTTCTCCGACAGTGGAGAGTGAGGGTTATGTTTTTGGAGAGGACGAGGACGGTTCGACAGAGCTGATGACGTACTGGTAGTCGTCTTATAAGATCTCAGACTGGCGATCCTGAAGTGACGATAGACCGCCATGTCATCCAGATAGGCTGTGACACAACTTGCAGAGTCGCTGTCAGCAAATTGGTAAAGTACTCCGCCAGGCATGACGAGTTCACGAGACTATTGAATTCCGTAAGCGTCATGAGATTACGAGACTTGCTCTTTTACAAAACCCTGAGTTAGCTGGCAAAGATTGGTGAAACGTGATAGCACGAATTTTGTTGTGACTATTAAACTATTAAAGGCGCCCGAGATTCAATGTTGTAAATATCTAATGTTACAATTGTTAACGTTGGTCATTTTCAATATCATTTGTTAATTTTGATATTTAAATTTGCAGTAGGTAATTCATGACTTACATTAAAAATAAATTCAAATATTGTTTGCTTGAAATAACGGCGTATTGTAACGTCTAGGCTTGTTGTTTGCTTGTTTGAGTGATGTTAACGATAAATGTAAAGTGGCCTAGCGATGTAGAAGCCATAGCAATTAAATAAAAATCAATGTCAGTTCTTTTAAGACCTGACCGATTCTTGCCAATCAAAGATTTTTAATTTTGATAATAAGTTTATTAGTAAAATTAATAACCCCCCCCCCTTTTTAAACACCCGTACCTATTACAAGGTTAACATGCTGTCTGGACCTGAAAAAAAAATCGCTCTAGGAATCACACGGTAAACATGTACAATAGGTGTTTTGTTTTCTCCTTAGATTTTTTTTTTACTTATGGTTTTACGCCTCGTCGACGGCTAAGGTCATTAGAGGCGGAATGGGACTAGGGACAAGGAACAGAAAGGAACTCGGCCATGGCCTTTTTGAAGGGAGCTTACCGGCATGGTGAAACCATGGAAAACCCAAATCTGGATGCCCGGAATGGGATTCGAAGATTCGAACCCGCGTCCTCCCGAATGCGAGGTCAGAACGTTAACCGTTCTTGGTGGTTAGATTGAAATACGGCCTGTACCAGAAGAAAAACGTCACGAAAAGCACAAGTTACTATGTCTATATATGATTTTTAAGATTCAATAACTCGAGAACTAAGCGAGATATCAAAAAAATCATTCTTTACTTTCGGGATATACAAGAATCAACGATCAAATTCATTAAATTTCAGGGACTTGGATATCGTATTATTGGCAAATTCTATTTTCTGCGTGATACCAGATACATTTCTATGTCTGTGTTATATAGACCTATTAGAGTGTGTATAGTACATGTTGCAATTTTTTAGCATCAACGTTAAAATAAGTTGTTATTAGGTTGAAATGTAGCCTGAAAACTGACTCCGTATCAAAGTATCCAACCCACACCATTCTTGGAACTGTGCCCCTAAATCAACGTTTAGTTTAGCACAGGAAATATCTGCTACCAAATAAATGAAGCTTGATACACATTAATCTTTTCGGACGAATAAAAATAATATACGTGTAAACAAACCTCCACCCATCTCTATCGTGGTAGAAGGCTGCTGAATCTAGGTTTGCTTTACTTCTGAAAATGGTTGGCTGCGAATTTTATAAAACTTTCTACACATGTTTATCGTTGCGTG
This sequence comes from Vandiemenella viatica, assembly GCA_031002005.1. Taxonomy (NCBI): domain Eukaryota; kingdom Metazoa; phylum Arthropoda; class Insecta; order Orthoptera; family Morabidae; genus Vandiemenella; species Vandiemenella viatica. Next base: position 71,811,510 of record CM061920.1, read on the forward strand.
AATAAAAATAGTGTACGAGTAAATCTACGCCAACTATACCGGGCAACTCCAGGAACTCTTCTAGTAGCAATAAAAATATATAAAATGATTAAAACTCTAATAGTGCTAATATTTGACGATATTTTGATTTTTCGTAAACAAAGTATACGAATTTACTTAATCAACAGAGCAAAAATATGGTATGCCTCTTTCGTTACGTTTATAGAAGCGTAGTAGTAGTGAGGAAATTAGTATGAAGACAATGTTGAGATGTGCATTAAGGACAACACATGAAATTGATCTGGGTACTAATCATCAACGGAATATGTTATTAAGTCAGAATAAACGTATACTGTAGCGATACTAAAAAAGGTAATTGATTATGTTTTGCAGGTAATGAACATAATGGTCTACATAAAGGTTCGGAACAAAACAAAGAAACAATGTTGTAGTTTATAATATATAATCAAATTCAGAAAATATGTTGAAATATGAAAACAATTACAAGAATATTTTGGTATCAGCCTTGATTAGATTCCTATGGAGTGACTGCTTTTATGTAACAAGTGGAAAAAGCAATATAAGTTTGTAAAGCAGCACTGTAAGACGAGAGATTCATAGTAATGGTAAAACATAGAAATGTTAAGTGCCAAAAGTAATGCCGGAATTTCAAGCACTTCAATAGAATTATCGTATCTAGAAAATTAATATTGTCGAAGAAAAAGTAAAACGTTAGATGTATTCAGAATTCAGTTAAGCAGTAGTTATCTAGTGGAGTCAGAAACTGCAGATAAAGCACATTAATTTAAATATCAGGAGGCGACGTCTTGTACAAGGCAAATCTCCCGTGTATTTTTATATTAGTACAGTTACTTGACCAACTTTCTAGTCACATATTAAAGCCTTTCGATTTACAGAAGAATTTCTAGGAGAAGATAAAATAATTACGTAATTCCACAAGACTTTGGCAGTAAGAGATAAACATACGTGATATAGACATTCAGCAATATCAGCAAGAGACGTCAACGTCATCACAGGCAGAAAGTTTCCTTTTGTACTCAGGAACCACAGCAAATTTCTGGTTAAACTAGGCTCTGGGCATTTAGTACCCACTCATCTGTGTTATTTTAGTTAAAATATTACTCAATATGGAAAAACAGCTCAACTGCGTCATTAGTTCAGAAGCTATAGGAAATTCTTCAACTGTTCGGTAGCCGGATATTACTAAATGAATGTTTAATCAGTCTATAAGCTACTCAGTGAGGTCTGGCCAAGGATATCGAGCGCGCTGAAATACCATATGTAACCGACGCTCCAACCAGGAACTCCCAAAATTTGCTACACAATTACCGCACCCACCAGCTAAAAACAAATATCATAAATAAATAGTATTGCTGTAGAGGCAGCCATAGGATGTGCTACGTCTTTTAAAAAGTGAAGCTTTAAACTAGCTGATTTACTGGTAAAATGATTCCAGCCTACTAAATCGCGCATTAATGCATAGCGAATATTTCATTCAACTTTTTCTTCAGAGCGTCGTTAGCATTACCCGAGCTACAGAATTTTATTTTATCGATACCCTAGAAAGCTTAAACAGATGTTTGGTACGAGTATCTCATTTACTTTGTGTGTTTACTTTAATTGGTAAAGACAATCAACTTCTATATCTGGTAACTACCGTTTATGGGATTTAGATGGGTAGTTCACCATATCAACATTCGTGGAGGTAACGTGGTAAGTATAACTCATCTGCTTTGTTTCCCTCCCCCAAGATGAATATTTTGCAGCTGGTGGACTACTTCTTGAGATCTACTGAAGCTTTTAGCTTCAATGAGTCGTTTTTGGCTTGATAGGGCTTAAATCCTAGGTCATACAGATCACAGTCATACATACTATTTTTCTGAATGATCATACTGAAATTTTAGTTCCGTTTTCTGATTCAAAACAGAGGTGTGTTGTAATGTTTCATGTGAATTAAGACAGATGTATATAAGGCTGGTTCAAAAAGTAACGAGCAGGAGGCCTATGAAAATAAACCAGTACCTTTATTACAGAATTATTGGCCCTGGCTGTTGAGGCAATTGTCCCACTGCGACACAAGGCGGTGAATTGCTGCGATGTGAACCAGTTCCGCACGTACTGCTTGACGTCGTCGTCCGAGGTGAATCCTTTGCCCCTCATTGCCATTTTTAGGGAACCAAAAATGGCTTAATCGCATGGAGAGAGGTCTGGAGTCTGTGGAGAGTGACCGAGAACCTCCCACTTGAATTTTATCGCTTGGCGAATGGTGGCCAAGGTTTGCGAGTAACGTTGGGCATTCGCTGATGTCATGTGCTGGGGGAAGTCTATTAGACCCCCTTGGTCAAAGCATAACCTTTCCTGTTCTTGTGTGGATGGCCTTGGATTTCCTAGGTGGTGGTGACCCTCGATGCTTCCACTGAAGACTTGTCGTTTCGATTATGGTTCGAAGTGATGACACCTACACTCATCTCCAACTACCACTCGTGCCAGCAACTCATTCCCTTGCCTGGAATAGCGCTGCAGATGATCAAGACAGTGGGCCATTCGACATGCTTCCTGTTGTGGTTGAAGACTGTGGGGCATCCATTGGGCGCACCCTTTTCGCCAGATCAGTCTTTCCGTCATGATGGTGTGAACATTTCCGACACTCAATCCGACCTCGATGGCTACGGCTTTCAATGTAACTCGGCGGTCTTGGCTAACGAGTCCAACAACCAGGTGGACGGTGTCATCTGTAATGCGGTATGGGGTTCCAGACCGTGCATCAATCGGTTAACGACACCCGTCCTTCCCTGAAGCGTTTGTGCCACGTCTTGTGCCTTGCAAGGGAAATGCAGTGTTCACCGTAAACTTGTGACATTCATCGATGAATGTCCGTTCCTCTTATTCCTTCCGCTGTCAAAAAACGAACAACACCTGTTTGTTCTTCTTTTGACGCCTCCATTTCACTGCTTACAGCACGAATGAGCGCTGTACCACTGATTCATGCTTCTGCTAGCTTTGTAGTACGTGACTTGTCCTCGTGACCCTATAGCGGCGGGCATGTGGACTTCCACGCTCTTGTTCGAAACCCTCTTTGTTATTGATGCAACGATAATACAATTCTGCCACCTGTTTGCACATTCAAGACATCGGCTTGTTTCTTTTTGAACGTTCCTTATATTTTAATTCCACTTTTACCGTCCGTGACCAGTGAAAAGGATGGTTTGATCATCAAAACGGCTGAGTTACTTTAGTAACATTATTCGCTAATTAAGTTTGTAACATTATTTTATTTTATTAGCTAACGCTACGACAAAATGTTCCTTTCGAAATCCCACACCGTTTTCAAGCCTACGAAGGCTTTAAGACGAGCTGTTTGCACAGCGGTGCGGTATATCTTCCCAGGCTCTCTAGGCTCCCTGGCCGCCGTATCTCAGCTGACTCGCTTAATCCAGCTGGCCAACTCCGTCTGGCCCTCGCTCGTACACCACAGATGCTATCTATCCGAGACCAACAGCAGGTTGCCTTAGTTCAACGGGATAAGTCTAACTATAGCAAGCATGCTTAGTACAAAATATCCTCTTTAATTAAGCGTAAAATAAGCATATTAGTAAAATTTCCCAAATGTACAAAATGCAAAGATTTTATGTTATAAATAAGAGCAAAAATTTTACGTAATAATTTATAGAATAAAGGCTTCTTGGAAGTATTTTTCCTAGTGCAACTGTGGACAGACAGAATAATGGAATACTAAACGCAATATCTCCTTTTGTTTCCAACAGATTGTCAGCAGTGCTTTTGTTAAAAGATGTTTCTATGCAACATGATTTCTTAGGCTTTTGAGAGAAGTTTCAAATGGCCGTTACACAAGGTGCCTTTGTTAATTTCAGAGTTAGTTAAATTTTTCGTTTCCCACAAGACATTTAGAAACACTCCACACACAAATCAACCATTGAACGCAAAGTCTTGCACATTTTGTTTTGGTGGAAAAACCTACAATTGGGAAATTCTATAGGAGGATTCTCCTATAACTTCCAATGGAATGACCAACATAATCTCATATTAAGTTCGAGGATCATCGGGATAGAAGTAGAATTCCCGCCTACATAACTGTTTGTTTATTAGACACGTCTTTTTGGGCTATACTGTATAAGCATTTGGTACCATTGTGTGTTATAACCTACCGTTCTAGTTTCTCAATTACCAAGATAAAGTATTAGACACAGGTAACATGACTGTAATATCATAACTCAGTTATCGAAGAAATTACCGGTATGTAGTAGCAAAGCGTTAAACACTACATTTTTCGGACCTCCTGCTTAAAGTACTGAATCATAAAAGGCCTTCTGCATTTCTTTTATAAGTCCGACGCGAATAATAGGCACGGTTCGAGTATATATTGGTACATGAGATAGTAGCACAATTTACAGTCAATGCTGTATAAAAACTACTGCATTGTAGGTTTCTACATTATGGGTCAAAGATCTTTTACTGATAGATCAAAAAGTGAATACTAATAGTTGTTTCACTGTGGCTTGAAATGATCTCAGTGTTTAAAAACATTATTCTGTAATAACAAAACAATTTACAGAAAGTCGATAGAAACATTTATTTAGTTGTAGGGACCGAAGATATGAAAATTTTCGCCCGGATTTAAAGTTTTAATGTTTTGCTGAAATCATAGCCATCTGCAGTAAAAAGAAGAAAACTTTCAAACAATTTTGATCCACAAGTAAGAATTAAAATGGAGAACTTTACAGTACAAATTTAACAGTGTTAGTTACTATAGAGTATGTGGTAAAATTTTAGTTTCAGCTTCTCACATATTTCTTTTATTCATTATCTTTCATCTAGTAGGACAATCAATTTCTGCTCCGACAATCCAGTTTTCGATTTTTCACCTATCCATTTCCAAAATCTTTTCAACAAAATTCGTGGATTGTACCTTGATGGAGGTCATGATTAGTTTCATTCCTATTATTTGTAGAAAATTATATCCCTTGAACTGATAGGATAAGATTTTATGCTGCAGTCAAATTCCTAGCTTGCTGCACAAATCGTCATTAAGGTTTCAACCGAAGGAATTGTAGATATCTGGCGAGACACTGGCTTCTGTAAATGGAGATACAGGGTATTAATCAGCATGATGTGGCTCTCCAAAGAACTCATGTCTACTCGACCTTACTAGTACTGACATTCCACACCTTGCAACGCAGTAGACCCGAAGACAGAATTTAGTAAAAATTTTACACTTAAAAATGTGTTACTTGCTCAGTAGCTCAGTTTTATTTGAGACCTTTTTTTTAGGTCTCATCCCTCACAATCCGGTTATACCCCCACTTTCCGTTGGAAATACCCCCTTATGTCAACTTCAATAGAAATAGTAGACCTTTTTTTTTAAGCTCTCTAGTCCACAAAACCCACGTGAGCTAGCTCTTCATGATCTTCGGAATCAACTGATTCACCTAGAAGAACTACCGTGCACTTTTAGTGAGCGACTGCTCACTCGCTCTTTTAAATGAATTGCTCTAAAGAACTGATTCACTCGCTAACGACCCATCTCTATTTTGAACTAAGGCATTATTTGTTCTCAGAACCTGCGAATTTAGGAATAAAATTCAGTGAAGCTTAACTAAGGAAATTACCAAAATTTAGTTTTATTTTGTACTAGGGTGGTATTTGTTTTTAGAATCTGCGAATCTAGAAATAAATTTCAGAAAAAGCTTACCTAAGAAATTTACCAAAACTTATAATTATTTTGAGCTAGGTCAAATTTCAGCGATATTAATGGCATCTTTCGCACAATTCATTACTGATTTGAGAAATTATTGCTTTTAATTATCCGCTATTAAGTTTTTCATTCCGGTTCTCTTTGCTTTCTTGCACATCTACGCAGTATCTCCTCACTGTCTGTTGGAAGTGTTTCCGTTTCCGGCGTTGCTAGCGCACTTTAATCCCACTGCAGCCGCTTGAAATTAGATTTGGTATCGGAGCGAGCATTCAGTGGCTGCTCGCAGCGCTTCCTGTGCCTCTGGCGGCCGAATTATGGACCATTCAGTCCGTAACAGGATGGCTCCAGTCGATCACCTGACAACAGCTTCGGAATGGAGTTTTACACCTTCCGTGCTTCATGCTCGCCTTTGGTGAAATCCTGTTTAGCATTCGCAGTCTGAAAAGTTGTGGAAATTATTTTAAAAATGTTTTCCCCTACAATAAGAAAATGGAAGATTTACATACAGCATAACTAAGTCAGTCTCAGTGGATCTATGGCATATGTCGGATTTCATACGAAACAGTTACAATTTTTAATCATTGAATAGAATTATCACTTAAAATAGTCAGTAATTAGTATATTACGACGTGTTCTCTCAGATAATCCTCTGGTAAACCTATAAGAAAGTGTTTATAAGTTCTGAATTTTCTTTTAAATACTTCATTAGTCAAAAAGGATTATACGATTGTGCCCCGTGTCCCGTGCCTGTGCTATTTGATCTCTTCGAACATTTTCTGCATAATTCCAGGAACAATCAATAATTGTAACGGACTAACAACAGTGTCTTATTAATAATCGTACTAAAAACTTATGTATGTCGTAAATCCTACTCTTCTCTTCATGCTCTGTATAAATGTAATAAATTCTTCCCCACTCATTTAAAAAAAAAAAAAAAAAAACTGGTGCAGTTTCATGTGCTTCCCCATCTCGATGACTGTGACGTTATTTAGCAAAATTTGAGTTCGGCAGTCGTGAGGAAATTTGAACTTGTTATGAACTCCTGCGACTGTACGACCATGTCTCATCTTCATATGATCGCTTACAGTGGTTGCGCGTCAGCATTCGACGACGATTTCACACTCTACGTCTTCTTCACCGCTTCATACATCTGAAAACTCCCGCCTACCTTTCTTCCAACATCTCATATACCTAGCAATTTCATATAATATTAACACTAGATACTGAACTCAAATGTATTACCACCCACTTCCACAGCTCGGAAACCTAGCCGATTCCTTCTTCATTTCAGCGGCTAAATTGTAGAATGATTTCCCCTGAAAATTAGAACTACCAAAAAAAAAAAAAAAAAAAAAATAAAAAAAAAAAAATTAATCGGCCGATTTAAAATTCTTTTCAGAAAGAATTACTTATTCGAGAGCTCTAACTGAACAACTTCTTCTTACATGCATAACTTATTTTTAGATTTCGATTATATTGATTTATACTGTGTCCACGTATTTATTCTGCCTTCCCTATTATTTGGTTCAGTCTTGCTCCTTCAGCCGACTAGTATTCAGTTTGTACCGTTTACTCCTTCAGCCTTCACTAGCATTAATTTATACTATTAAATGATTCACTAGTTAGACACGAATATTATTAAGATTTTACTCATAAATATTAGTCAGTTTTTGGCTATAATTTTACTCATGAACTTAATTTAATCCAAATGTAAAATAAGTATTGTATACTATTAGTTTTCGCAAAGTGTAAATTATTTATTATAAACACCTGGTATGATAGAAGAGACGGCTTGACAGCCCTAATCTTTCCTGGCTAAATAAACCTTTAAATAAAAACATAATTTATACTTTTTGTTCCTGATTTCGGTCCATAAACCCAGAGAGGCTGTCGGCCATTTTACCGCTGACTTGCAAATTAATGTCATTAGTTTAATACTTTCTGTTACGAGTTATTTGATGAATCGATAACTTAAGTGATATTTAAACTCTCAAATGGGCAGCAAATAGAACTCCCATAATAACAAGTAATGCCATCTATTGATTAACTAGAGGAACTAAACTCAAGTAAAAATGTTATGTATTATTAACGTTTTGTTTTGATAGATAAATAAAAATATTTCACGTTTATTCTCATGTATATTCTTCAGTCGCTTGTTATATTCAGAAAATATAGGCTCAAAAAATTGTATCTCGATAAAAGTTACTCGTAGTGCCATCTTTTGATGGAAAGTTGAATCAAAGCACAGGAATAATCTTTGTTGAGCAAATAACATTAGTATCCGCAATGGATAGCATAAGCAGTGATTAAAGTTGGTTATTACAAACGAACCACTCTTTTCCGATCTTGATAATGAGTGCGTTGTTTTCTGTGAGACATTTGTATAGACTATTTAATTATTACTTTTTTCTTTGCGCTCCATTGACGTTCGTGCTCCGCTAACAAGGAGTTTTCGTTTCACTACGGACATTTCTCGTGTCTAAAAACTGGATAACGCTAGATGATAATAGGAAATTGTCACACAGTTTTTATCGTATTTATCACTCAATCCCCAGAAAATGTTACGTGATGAAATATACCGAAAGTTTGAGACGGACAATAATCTTTCAAATTCATATCAAAATAAGTTAACTAGTTTTAAGGTTATGCTAGATTTTTAGTAAAATTTCCAACTTGCAGAACAAAGTTTAATATTCTGCTCATGCGCCAAAAAATGTAGCTTGATACGACCTGAGCTTCAAATCCACAGCCTAAACTTTCAGATTTTGAAAACCCTAAAAAAATTCTGTTACTACGTTGCTTGGAAGGGCGGAGCAAACGGAAATATTCCAAGAACAATTGTTTTAATTTCAGAGTCTTCTAAACAGTGAATTGCAATTCTCTTTTTTAGTATCTGTAGTGTGAGACACAGCCTTGTTAGAGGTTTATAGTGTTCATTAATAGCTATGCTGCATTGGAAAGTTATCGTTAATGCTTATCCCGAATATTGTAAGAATCTCACATTCTCTTAAAAATTCGATATTTACATCAGCATCATTTGCCAGCTTTGGTGTCGCGAGTCTTCTTATTGGCAGATTTCCAGTTCTTGCCAGTCTATAGATGACTCGGAGACTTCGAGATATTGAACAGGTCGAAAATGAATATTTGTTTTTAATTTTCTAATTCAAGCTGAAATTCCTGAAATTAGGGAAAATTAATTTATCTTGCGTTCAATAATTAACCGAAAAACTACAGGAAAGACAAGTGCTGGTAGAAGAAAATATTTCTTTGTTAAAAAACCTGAGAACATGGACCTCCAAGACAACTACGGAGTTAACTCGAGCATCAACCAGCAGAGATAAGACAGCCAAGATGGTTGCCGACATTCGGAACGGATAGGGATCAGAAGAAGAAGAAGACACATTCTCAATTAGTTTTCGCCGTCTTATGTAGCTTGGATCTTTTGTATAATACCATAACTGATAAAATATAACTTAATAAGTAATAGAGTATTGAAAAATCTAAATTGTATATGTGAACGAAGGTTTTCCCGGCATGTCGCTGCAATATAATCTTCGCGGGTTCGCTACCGGAATTTATAGGTGAAACACGAGCTTTCGGTGACGCACTCTGCCGCCATCTTCATGCCTGGTGCTCACGCTGTGGTGACCAGGGCGGCATAGTTCGTCGCCGAAAGCTCGTTTTTATCCACACAATCCGGCAGCGAGCCCGCGAAGATTATATTGTTTAATACAGTATATTACTATTCATATTCTTCGAAATCAAGAACGAAATGAGAATAATATAATAATAATTTATAAAATTGCAATGGAGTACCCGCTCCGGTGGCAATCTCCCTACACCCCATCACTTTCCCCTTCCAACCTACTATTTCACTATGCTAATTTTTACTTTAAATTCTTTCAGTGTTTCCGGTAAGTTATTCATCACTTCTCTTGGCAATTCATTCCAGTCCCTCTCACTCCCTTTCCTATGAAAGAAAATTTTATAACACCCTTATGGCTGATATCAAGTTCCAGCTTGTGGTCACGGTCAACCTTACCCTTCAAAGCACCTCCCTTAATTTTTCCACCAATATCTTTCCATGCTTCATCACCAGTATAGGCTTTGTACACTCCCACGACTCTCTTCACCCTCCATCTATCCTCCAATGAATCCCACTCCAGCTCCTTTATCATATTAGTTACCGATTGTGTTCTGCAGTAATTTCCAGAGACGAACCTGGCAGCCCTCCTCTGCACCCCTCCAACTCCTGTATTTGATACTCAAAATGTGGATCAGAAAGTACACCACCATATTCCAGCAGTGGTCTGACCAAAGTTTTGTACCACAATTCCATTTCCCTACTACCTATCCAATGTGTCCTGCCAAGTTAAGTTTGATATCAAATGTAATGCCAAGGTATTTACACTTCGAGTCTTCAATAAGTAGCTCCTTCCCCACTTTATAATGGTGATCAACCTTTGGTTTTTTATTTGTGTACCTAATAAGCTAACTCTTCTTTGTAATTATCTTCATCCCATGTTGACTCACCCAGCTAGTTATCCTATCTATATCACCCTGCAGCTGTTTACAGTCTTCTTTTGTTTTGATCCTTTTATATAGCATTATGTCATCTGCAAACAATCTAATCTCTGACAGTAAACCATTAACACAATCATTCATTAGAATAACGAATAACAATGGTCCCAATACACTACCCTGTGGGACTCCCATGTTCACTTCTACTTCTTTTGATATTGCATTTTCTACCCTAACGTTTTGCTTTTTACCTTTAAGGAATTCTTCCACCCAGCAAATCACCTTTTTATCAGCTCCAATAGTTTTTTACCTTATTTAGCACCATTTCATGGCTCACTCTGCCAAAGGCCTTTGAAAGATCTATTGCCACACTATCAACTTGACCTCCCCTGTCCATTTCATCAGAAATATCTTGCATATATCCTACTAACTGAGATTCACACGAATATCATGGTCTAAAGCCATGCTACCAACTTTAAAAACATTTACCTTCCTCACAGACACCTCTAATATGGTTGCATATTAATTTCTTAATTAATTTACCTACCATTGATGTCAAACTGATTGTCAATAGTTTTTAACCCTGTTTGTCACCCATCCTTTATGGATCGGTACTACTATCACACTTTTCCAGTCATGTGGTAAACAACAAGTTTCCAGACTCAATTTAAATAATGTTTCAAGGTAAGGTACAATGTCCCATGCTACTATGTTTAAGACATCTGTAGTAATATTATCAACACTAACCCCTTTATGCTTCCTTAATTCCTTCATGATATCTTCATATTTAAATCTGCTCCCCTACAATTGTGCGGATAGGCTCGTTTCCAGATATAACCCCTGAATTATTGTCCCTAATGGACTAGCTGAACCAGTTACTGCATTTTTTAAATCCACCGTTACTTTTTCTAAATCCTTATCTATAATTGTCTCAATACCCTCTCTTCCCCTCAATTTCCTGATACAACTATAGAAATTTCTAGATGCATCAATCAGAGGTCTCCCTGCACCAATAACATTCTTCATAAACTCATCCTTAGCTAGTTTCTTTGACATTATTAATTCCTTTATTAGTTGTTTCATGGCCTCCCTACTGCCTTACTGTTTCTTAACTCTGTTATGTTCTCGTCTCACCAGCGCCTTTAACCTCCCCACCTCCCTGTTATAGTATGAAGGTTCTGTACTTCTCTTTATTCTCTGTTTTGGAATAAACATTTCTTCGCCCATTCTTATCATTTCCTTCAACTCTTGTGCCATTCTTACATTTAATAAAATTAAACCTGAAATATCTTTTCAGTTCCAAGATTTGTGCCTTTTTATAATTTTATCTATTTCCCTCTTCAATTCTGGCCACTGGTTTACTGGATCCCCTTATATCCATCAGAACTGCATTATGATCACTTATTCCTTAGGTTACTTGACACCCAATTAGGTTATCTTCTGGCTATATTAGGAAAATATCCAATATGTTTTGTCCCCTTGTTTTCTGCTCGACCACCTGTGTAAAGCTTCTTTCCCTTAGTAAGGTATTTGCAAATCTTTGTTCTTTAGTGTTATTAATCTTATTTCCTACCCAGTCGACATCTGGTAGATTCAAATTCCCCCCAATGATGACCATTATACGCTCACTTCTGAACTCTGAATATGAATTTAGTTTCTCCCCAAGAGCATCATCTTCATCATTCATTTTTCCACTAAGGTAAGTAGCCAACACCCTAACTTTTTCCTTTTTATTTCCTCTGAAGTCTACCCCAAGTAGCTCATGGTCATGATACCTAAACACCAGTGAACTGACACCTATATGTCCTTATTACCAAACACATAGCCAGTAGTGAAATTTAGAGTTAAGATTTTAATTTTCCATCTAAATTTGCTTTATAAATGCTTATTTTAGCAAGCAAACAAAAGAAAAATACAGAACACTCCTGTCTATATTGCTTTCAATTAGTGAGAGACTGTCGTTGAACAATTTCGCTAAAACTTCGTACAGAACTCTATTCATTCGGTTTTTTTGTCCGTTTTTTGATCTCTTTATTTGTAGGTTTTTTGTCCGTTTTTTTAATAAACTATTTACTTCCTAATCAACAACCCTAATTTAAAGGAACTTTTCTTTTGAAGCTATGGTGAAACATGAAAAATGTAAATCGCAATTCGCACCAAACTTTTGTTACAGAACTAAAGAAGATTTCCAGATTTACAAAAACGCTATAATTTCAAAAATAGAGGATATCCTTCTTTCTTCTGTCTTGATAAGGTGTAAGTTTCTAATTCATTTTAAAGTTCACATTTGTGACCGCTTTTGATTTAAAATCTTCTGGTACGATTTATCTCGTGTAAAAAAAAAAAAAAAAAAGTATTTTTATTGAACTCGTATAAACATGAGCTCTATTCACCTTGCATTAAAGAAACATAATTTCTGTCAACAACAGTTGCCACAGGTGCAGTAAAGGATCTTCTGTATTATAAGCAGAGAATCCATACTTACCAAACGTACAGATTTTTTTACCAAAATAACTGAAGAGGTTAACTAAACTTCTTGTAATTCTAACTTTTTTTTCTTCACCTTCATTTTCATTTAATGTAGGTAAACAGAGATTATTGTAATTATCATTACGGCAACGGCGCAAGTACATGTTGTAGTTTAGTTAGTGTAAGTAATCCCAAGGCACTATACATATATCCTGTTTCTCTATTATGACTATGCATCTGTTCTTTGTTTTAAAGATGTACTGCACGAACAAAGAAAAGAACATGTTAACTTTAAAGCAATATAACATGGTAGTGATTCATGATGGGGAAGTTTGTATGATGGTCATCCGTGTAACGTTAATGAATTCAAAAAATTTAATTCTCCTTGTGTGGAGTGAGAATCCGATTCGCGTCCTTCCCGTGGCTGCGGCGATCGGCTCCGTTTCTTCTCTGCGCTTCGCTCGAGGACCGGCAGTAAAGCCGTGAGCCACTAAAGTGCTGACTGCATCCCGCTTTTATGGCCGTAGGCCATCTTTTGACGTCACAGCGGTCGCAAGCGGAGCGCCGAGATGACCGACGACCTCCTCTCCCGCTCAGGCGCTCGTGGTCCACATGTAAAAATACAGCCGCCAGCGCGATAATAGGCCAAACACCAGATCACTCAACAGCTCCAATCCGGGTTGGAAGTTAGTATGCACTAATACCACAATTAATGAATTACAAAACAGGCCAAAACTGAGATGCATACAGGACTAGTGTCCGTCATCTTAGTCATTTGATTGATAATCTAATCAGTGGAATACTTTCCTGGTGGTGTCGCCGACACTGCATCTCACGTTTTAACCATGTTACTTTTAATTAAAATTGACCAAAAAATGAATTAAAAGGAGAAACCTAAGTATAGGCACAAAACCTGTGGTACTTTGAGAAACGTAGATAGGACGCGTTCAGCTGATGGAATGTGAGTTTACAAACATACTAGTTCATTCCGGATATGCAATAAAACAATTCAAACGATTTGAATTTCACCGAGGGTGGTGGTGTAACGGTTAGCGTTCTGGCCTCGCATTTGGGAGGACGCCGGTTCGAATCCCCGTCCGGGCATCCAGATTTGGGTTTTACATGGTTTCTCAAATCACTCCAGGTAAATGCCGGGATGTTTCCTTTAAAAGGACATTGCCAAATTCCTTCCCATTACTTTTCCCCCCATCCTCTCCCGTCTCTAAAGACCTCGCTGTTAAGAGACGTTAAGCAATTAAAAAAATATATATTTCAGTTCCGAGATATTTCATAATAAAAACAATTTTTAGCGTTTAACCCTCGGAGCATTTAGCTAAAATGAAAAATTTGTGGAATCTGGCTATCGTGAACTCAGCAGTCTCGTCTCAGTTAAAGGTGCAAAAAATAACAATTTCTCGGATTTATAGACAAGTGTAATAAGAATCTACTGTCTAAGCTGGAGTATTTCCGTGATTGTTGTAGCATGACTTCCTTTTCTTACACAAATTACAGTGAAACGAATAAAATCGGTGAGTAAGTTGAAATATAATGAAGTGCCATGAACTATCATGATGGAGTATCATGACATCCCATGTCTTGGTTTCACGTCTAATATATATATATATATATATATTTTCATTATTACTATAGACGCAAAATGAGGAACTGTTCTTAATAATAAGACAAGATTTTTTTTAAGATGAGAAATGTGAGAAAAAAGGCTTTCCCGGCGTATCTTTAACACAAATTCTTCACAGGTTTGCTGCCGGATAATGATTTCTAAGGACAAGCTTGTCCTTAGAAAGCATTATCCGGCGGCAAACCTGTAAAGAATTTGTGTCAAGATTTTTTTTTTTTTTTGCGCATTCCCATTCAAATTACCCTTCAACTGTTGAGAGTAACAATCCGTCCATCGACGATATTGGAACTAAAAAGAATATTTAAAATGAAAAAACGTAATTACACGTAGAAGATCATAGTTGATGGCTCTAATCACCATGAGAAAATAATATTTATTGTTACCCGGTAATCAAGACAACCAGTAGTGAAGATGTTTTTCAATATAATTGTCTGCTACATAATACGAGAACTTAAAAAGACACAACAAACCTTCTATCATTAGTTTCTATTTCAATTTTACGGTACTTTTTGTCATGTTCAAACCTGATAGTTCAATACAAAAATGTTTCATAAGTGTTTTCATCTAAAATGTGTGATTAATCTTTGTGTTACATATATATGAAATGTTAAAAGTTTCAAAGAACCAGGTGGTGTCCTTTCGTATGCAGAACAAATAGGCTCGGAAGAAAGGTACATTACATTTATAGAAATGTAAAACTCGAAATAATTTTAATTTAAGATAAATGTTACTTTTATTCTGCTAAAAACAGTCTGTGGATTGATAAAACAGTAATGCATGCCTGGAGAAAAGATAATCTAATCTTTCCGATCAAACTGGAACATCCTTTCGTGATACTCGCTGTCATTTGTTTTGATGAAAGCGTATCCTTTGTTGAGACATGAACTCTCTCAATCAAGACAAAGCACTACTAAAGTATCTAAAAAGTAGGAGTGTCCTTTGACAAACCATCAGGATGAACGATATTGCACTTATGAAAACTTCAAGCGAATAATTTGCGGAAAAAGGGAATTTAGATCTTAAGAACTTTCGTCCAAATACACCATAAAATATATTATGAAATTGTCAAGTGAAAAACATCATGGACCACTTAAAGAGTTACGTAACTTTTAAGTACTATTTAATTTAGTTGGAAGCGAATTCCAGAAAGGTTTTTGGTACACAGACTTTTTGCAAATATTTCAGTAACAAGCTGGATTTGTTTCTAAACATTGATACAGGTTATGAATAAACATTGTGGGAAGTTCTAGATTTACTACAGTTCATCAAGTAATAATGCACTTTAACTTAAACCAAACATAATGTTGTAACGAATTTACTATGAAACGTCTAAATATTTCTGTGAACTTGGTTTGGATTTGATTTACTTTCCCAGTTAGCTGAATTCAGAATAAATTTTCGCATAGTCAAGTTCACTTAGTTCAGCAAATTTCGAGTGCCTTTCAGTATTTCCTTACTGCACCGAGTACCGTGGTGAGTTTGGTAAGTTGCGGCTGTAGGATATGTGTTTTCTACCTTTTGCAAGAAGATCATTATTATAATTTTAAATCACTGCATAAACCAACTTTTAACAGCTTGTTTGTGGACGTTAAACCTACTAATACTAACCATAATTTCACGTGAAATTCTCTTGAAGTTCCTGAAAATTTTACATACCACTCCAAATAAAGACCCTGAGTTATTCATTACCTATCACCTGTCAGCAACCTCTCTTCGATATGATACTTGTAAGCAGCTAATTTAATGCGCCGTGAGCGCCATGATGATAGTCCGCATGGCTGAAGTTTTCTCTCAGAAAAGAGGATTGGTGGGTCATTTCTGCGTGGCCATCAGCATAATGTGAGAAGGCAGCCATGCACAGTATATATAACATAACTTAATTTTTGGTCGAAGCTATTAAATTATCGTCTTTTGAAGTAACGAACCTGACAAGCGAAATGAGGAAGAAGCATAATCTCCCTCGCCTTTGAAATTAGAACGGGAACATTTCAGTAAGTGGTATAAATCTCGTCAGTGAAATAACTTTGAAACACGTCAGCATCGTCAAGATCTTTGAATTTGTGGTATTTTAGTGTATTACTGCAGAATAACTCTACTAAAGATAAGGTGGACATTCAAAAATATGCAAAGTCAGCGAAAAGCTTAAGAGCGAAGCGAACAGAGCCTTAAGATTGTAAACTTTTACTTTCGACACATTTAAAACTGCGAATGTCAGCATAGTGTTTACAACATCAGAGGAACAATGTTACCCTGAAACATTTCAACACAGTTTACAAATCTAATCTTAAACTTTTAACTCAAAACTTAAATTATTTATTTCGATATTGTTCAATTTTCTTTATCATAGCCAACGATATGAGTGTGAATGTTTCAAACAACGTTAATTGATTTTTTATTTAGAACTTAACAGCTTGTAATTCGCAGTTGAATATTTTCTTGATCAACATTCTGTGAAAATGTCTATAAAACTTTGGCCTTCTT
Source organism: Vandiemenella viatica (assembly GCA_031002005.1). Lineage (NCBI taxonomy): Eukaryota > Metazoa > Arthropoda > Insecta > Orthoptera > Morabidae > Vandiemenella > Vandiemenella viatica. The sequence goes on from CM061920.1 coordinate 71,828,333, forward strand.
TTTCCTGTTTCTTCATAACTTGTTCAAATGGGCCAAAAATTATTTTGTAACTATTTTACTTTCATTCCTTTCCATTTCCTCCGGTTTAATTACTATTACATACTGCAACATTTTTGTCCTTGTTTTGACTTTGCGTTAGATTAGAAACTAGATCCAGCTTACTCAATCTTTCTTTTCTAGTTGTATTATCCAGTTCATTTGACTGTATTCACTGCCCTTAATATTTAAATTTATCAACCCGTCAGATCTCTCCCTGAAGTTTTTCAATATTGTGACTATGCGCAATATCCGTATATAGTTTAATCGTGTAAGAATTTTAATCCTGTTTTATCCGTAATTTTTTGGAGATTATCCAACGCTATTTTAAAATCAGAATCATTTTTGGAAACTGTTGCAAAAATCGTTGGAAAAAAATATTTTTTTTCTCCAATCATCTTCTTCCTAATTCAAGATGGATTCTTTCAATGTTCCCCATTCGCAGCGTTTTCTCACACGCACGTATAATCTTACTAGCTGATACCCGCGACTTCGTACGCGTGGATTAAGAATTTATTTGCCAAAATTGATTATGGAATGTTGTTGATAACGAAGGATTGGTCCCAAACAACACCGAGTAGGCATAATACGACAGGAAAGCCATCAATATATCATTCTACCATCGAACCTGTCTCATGAAGAGAATCAATTTCCAACATATTTAGCAACAGAAACATAAACGAAGGTGCGGGGATGTGGGGGATGTGAGGGAGGGAGGAGGAGGTTAACTAAGGGCAGATTTATTTCAGCTTGGTCTTTTCTTTTTTCTTCAGCATGAGCTAATAACTTTAGCTGCTCGTGCTCTGCTAGAGCTGAGCTGCACCTTAGGCCAGTTTACGCCCGCGAGGCATGTTTAAAAATAAGGCAAAATAAACTAGTGCCAGAAACATTTAAGCAGACACAAAGTAATAGGACAGAGAAAATCGACATCTATACTCAATAATACGTTTTTTTTCTCTAAACGAAATTTACTAACAAATTATACATTAACATAATGTGCGAAAAGCACAGCTTGAGCAACCGACGTACATTACAGACTAACACACACATCCGTCTCTCTGTCACCATTCGATAAGTTCTCAAAATTTCGTGACTACAACTATTAATCATACCGAAAAAAAAGTCCTGTGCCCTTCCTACAGATACAAAGTATTTCCTTGTTAAATTTTGTCAATATTGGTATAGACATGAAAGGTACCCTTTTAGGTCATCAAAAGCACTCCCACTAGTCATCCCCAGCAATTACATGGTTTATAAATTGATTTTGAAGTCGTTTGTGTTGGACTTAGAAATTTCGAGAAGAGTGATTGTCAACTTGAACGAATTTTCCTGCATTCATTCCCACAGTGAGAATTCATCTTAAGAATCATTTTAATGTGTATTCATTATATCGGGAAAAGTTTATTTTAAGAGATATTTTGGTTTTGTTCATGTTTTGAAACACGCGATCAGGAGAGTAAAAATCTAAGATTTGAAATATCTTTGAATTGAGTAAAGCTACAGCTAAACTTTTATCACCGGCTATATTCAGCACTGAACATTTTAATAGTAAAATTAATTAATTTGGCAAAGCTTAATTAACAGTTTCAATTCAGAGAAAAAATGAACTTTTTAACTAAAAGGAACACAGATTTGAAATTTATATCAGTAAATAGCATAAATTGAGACAATTACGAACATATAATGGCTTTTTTAGAAAGCTTAAGTATTTGTCTGGTAGTTAAGATTTCAAAGATAGAGTGTCGCTGATTGTTTTTGAAGCGCGTAAAAATTCCGCCAAGCTGGTCATGTCATAGATTTCAATTTTAAGCTTATAGAAGTACTTTTGAAAGTAAAATTAAATTAAAACACATAGAACATGATCAAAGGAAACCCTTGTAAAAATTGCAAGTTAAACTATTTCGTACTTTGGGAGACATTAACTAAATAAAAAGTTACTGACGTCATAGGCCATGACAGGCTTATAAAAGACCATGCAGCCACCATGATTTGTCTCATTCTCTCGCCGGAAGTGATCGCGCAACTACCCGCTAGTTAGCGTAGCGAATTACTCCATGCAGTAGCGATTTCGGCAAGTTCCAACATGCTGTAGTAATGTACTCACAAATGTTTGCGGGAGTTAGTGGGTTTGTCTTCTCGTACGAATGTGCTAAACCTGTAATCTTCAATGAAATTGTTGTCCGATGCTTTATCGACGTATCTGGTACCGACAATGTGCGAGTGAACTTTCTCAAGAATATAAGTATTGTGTTACTCTGAAACCATGTCAAGTGAATTTATTTCAATTACCCTTCGCATTTGGGGTTTAATACGAATGAGTGGCGGCCGATTTCTTAAATATTTTAGGTACCAGAAGGCTACACAAGGTCATGAACTTAGTTGTTCACAGTTCAGGTTAAAGTGTTAATCACCCAACGAACCTTACCGCCTGACAGACATTTAGTCATCAAAACGTATAAAAAAGACAGAGACTTACTTCCGCATTTATAGTATTATTACTGCAGATCACACATTTCACACAAACTGCGAAGAACCCCTGAAGGATCAACATAACTTAAAAAAGTGTACACTAACAGCATTTCAAGGCTACCTACGATTTGCCTCGCATTGCACCCGTAAATTTGGGATATCTACTGTTTAACATGCAACCCGAGTAGGTATGAATTGTCTGTGCAGAGGGGGTTTACCTTTTGAAGGAACCATCCATGCATCCACCTGCCCTATTGTTAGCAACGCCCCCTTGTAACCTGACACTATCCCGCTGACCTTGAAACCTCAGTTTCCCCTCTTCGCAACCTGATACCCCCTCCCTTCCTTGTAACCTGACACCATCCCGCTGACCTTGAAACCTGCACGTGTTCCTTCCGTGTAACCTGGCACCTTTTGCAGGTAGAAACTTGTTGTAATCTGATACCCTGCCTCTGACCTTGAATTCGAAACCCCTCGCCATCAACCGGTTTGTAATCGATAGGCCGCGCAAGAAACCGGTTTGTAGAGCGGGCGGGTGAACAAAAACCGGTTCTCGCTACCTGGGGATGGTCACTTGTTTGAACACCTGCCTTCCCTAACACCAGCTGCCCTTGGGGTTCTTTGTTAGGCCACTTGAGCGACCCCAAAGACACCAGGTGTGTCGCGGCCGGGCAAGAAACCGGTTTGTAGAGAGGGCGGGCAGGTACAAACCTGTTGTAACCTAATACCCCGCGCCGAGAACCTGCGATACACTGAATATCAGGCGAATGTTTTGGACAAAGTTTTGTGCATATTTTTATGGCTCAGACCGATCGTGGTGGGTGAGCGGTTAACTCTCTGGCCTCGCATTTGGGAGGACGTGGGTTCGAACCCCCGTCCTGGCACCCATCGCGCGGTGACGGTGAGTGTTTTGGACAAAGTTTTGTGCATATTCTTACGGCTCAGACCGATCGTGGTGGGTAAGCTGTTAACTCTATGGCCTCGCATTCGGGAGGAAGCGGGTTCGAATCCCCGTCAAGGCATCCATCGCGCGGTAGTGAGAACAAACAAGTATCTGCAGATGCGAAGTAAATAAATATGGAGTCACGTTTATAGTGCGATACACTGAATAACAGGCGAGTGTTTTGAACAAAGTTTTGTGCATATTTTTATGGCTCAGACCGATCGTGGTGGGTGAGTGGTTAACTCTCTGTCCTCGCAATCGGGAGGACGCGGGTTCGAACCCCCGTCCTGGCACCCATCGCGCGGTGACGGTGAGTGTTTTGGACAAAGTTTTGTGCATATTCTTACGGCTCTGACCGAGCGTGGTGAGTGAGCTGTTAACTCTCTGATCACGCATTCGGGAGGACGCGGGTTCGAATCCCCGTCCAGGCATCCAGATTTGGGTTTTTAATGGTTTACCTAAATCATTCCAAGCGAATGACGGGGTGTTTCCTTCAAAGAGGCGATGGCGGAATACCTTCCCGTTCCTTGTCTCCATTCACATCCCACCTCTAATGACCTCGACTTCAACGAGGCGTAAAGCCATAAGTAAAAAGAAAAAAAATCTTAAGCCCAGTACGTTTTCCTTTACTTTAGAATTACCGTAATATTTTCTATTGCAGAGACTAAATGCTGATCACTGCAGAAATGATTACATTCGTCCACGTTTCAGACGATGCAGGTTGAATTTTTTGAGACTGGTTGGTGAATATTTAATGTTTGGCAGTGTCATCACCCACCACGCTCGATAATTTTCGTGGACAATACTGAATAATATCTATTCTGAGAAGTAGTTTTTTGCATGGTGCTTCGATAATTATGAAATTTCCAACATCTGAAATGACTGGTTACGCAGATATTGCTGCTACCAGAGACACAGGGAAATAGTGTGAACTTTGACAAAACATCTTTAGCTGGGACGCTGCATGTTAGAGACTAATACAGTAACTCTAATCAACTACACAATCTTGCTACTTACCCCGTTTCTTTTAGATAATTTTCCCTGTGTCTCTGGTAGCAGCAATATCTGCGTAACCAGTCATTTCAGATGTTGGAAATTTCATAATTACCGAAGAACCATGCAAAAAATTACTTCTCAGAATAGATATTTTTCAGTATTGTCCACGATAATTACCGAGCGTGGTGGGTGATGACACTGCTGAACATTAAAAATTCACCAACCAGTCTCAAAAATTAAACCTGCATCGTCTGAAACGTGGACGAATGTAATCATTTCTGCAGTGATCAGCATTTAGTCTCTGCAATAGAAAATATTAACTGTAATTCTAAAGTAACGGAAAACGTACTAGGCTTAAGATTTTTTTTCTTTTTAATTATGGCTTTACGCCTCGTCGAAGTCGAGGTCATTAGAGGCGGGATGTGAATGGAGACAAGGAACGGGAAGGTATTCAGCCATGGCCTTTTTGAAGGAAACACCCCGTCATTCGCTTGGAATGATTTAGGTAAACCATTAAAAACCCAAATCTGGATGCCTGGACGGGGATTCGAACCCGCGTCCTCCCGAATGCGTGATCAGAGAGTTAACAACTCACCCACCACGCTCGGTCTGAGCCGTAATAATATGCACAAAACTTTGTCCACCGTCGCCGCGTGATGGGTGCCAGGACGGGGATTCGAACCCGTGTCCTCCCGAATGCGAGGCCAGAGAGTTAACCACTCATCCACCACGATCGGTCTGAGCCATAAAAATATGCATACAAGTTTGTCCAAATCACTCGCCTGATATTCAGTGTATCGCACTATAAACGTGACACCGTATTTATTTACTTCGCACCTGCAGATACTTGTTTGTTCTCACTACCGCGCGATGGATGCCTTGACGGGGATTCGAACCCGCGTCCTCCCGAATGAGAGGCCAGAGAGTTAACCGCTCACCCATCACGATCGGTCTGAGCCGTAAGAATATGCACGAAACTTTGTCCAAAACACTCACCGTCACCGCGCGATGGGTGCCAGGACGGGGATTCGAACCCGCGTCCTCCCGAATGCGAGGCCAGAGAGTTAACCACTCACCCACCACGATCGGTCTGAGTCATAAAAATATGCACAAAACTTTGTTCATAACACTCGCCTGATATTCAGTGTATCGCACTATAAACGTGACTCCATATTTATTTACTTCGCATGCGCAGATACCTGTTTGTTCTCACTACCGCGAGATGGATGCCTTGACGGGGATTCGAACCCGCGTCCTCACGAATGCGAGGCCAGAGAGATAACCGCTCACCCACCACGATCGGTCTGAGCCGTAAGAATATGCACCAAACTATGTCCAAAACACTCGCCATCACAAACGTCTTTCGCCGAACTTATCGCAGTTAGTAGGTCTTGGTCACTCAAGATCCGTACAGTATGCAATATGCCTCTGCCAAAGAAACGGGATAAGTAGCAAGATTGTTAGGATAGAAAGTTACTGTATTAGTCTCTAACATGCAGCGTCCCAGCTAAAGATGTTTTGTCAAAGTTCACACTATTTCCCTGTGTCTCTGGTAGCAGCAATATCTGCGTAACCAGTCATTTCAGATGTTGGAAATTTCATAATTATCGAAGCACCATGCAAAAAATTACTTCTCAGAATAGATATTTTTCAGTATTGTCCACGAAAATTGCCGAGCGTGGTGGGTGATGACACTGCCGAACATTAAATATTCACCAACCAGTCTCAAAAAATTTAACCTGCATCGTCTGAAACGTGGACGGAATGTAATCATTTCTGCAGTGATCAGCATTTAGTCTCTGCAATAGAAAATATTAACGGTAATTCTAAAGTAAAGGAAAACGTTCTGGGCTTAAGATTTTTTTTTCTTTTTACTTATGGCTTTACGCCTCGTCGAAGTCGAGGTCATTAGAGGCGGGATGTGAATGGCGACAAGGAACGGGAAGATATTCGGCCATCGCCTTTTTGAAGGAAACACCCCCGGCATTCAATTGGAATGATTTAGGTAAACCATTAAAATCCCAAATCTGGATGCCTGGACGGGGATTCGAACCCGCGTTCTCCCGAATGCGAGGCCAGAGAGTTAACCGCTCACCCACCATGATCGGTCTGAGCCGTAAGAATATGCACAAAACTTTGTCCAAAACACTCGCCGTCACAAACGTCTTTCGCCGAACTTATCGCAGTTAGTGGGTCTTGGTCACTCAATATCCGTACAGTATGCAATATGCCTCTGCCAAAGAAACAGGATAAGTAGCAAGATTGTGTAGTTGATTAGAGTTACTGTATTAGTCTCTAACATGCAGCGTCCCAGCTAAAGATGTTTTGTCAAAGTTCACACTATTTCCCTGTGTCTCTGGTAGCAACAATATCTGCATAACCAGTCATTTCAGATGTTGGAAATTTCATAATTATCGAAGCACCATGCAAATAAATTACTTCTCAGAATAGATATTTTTCAGTATTGTCCACGAAAATTACCAAGCGTGGTGGGTGATGACACTGCCGAACATCTGAAACGTGGACGAATGTAATCATTTCTGCAGTGATCAGCATTTAGTCTCTTGCAATAGAAAATATTAACGGTAATTCTAAAGTAACGGAAAACGTACTGGTCTTAAGATTTTTTTCTTTTTACTTATGGCTTTACGCTTCGTAGAAGTCGAGGTCATTAGAGGCGGGATGTGAATGGAGACAAGGAACGGGAAGGTATTCGGCCATCGCCTTTTTGAAGGAAAAACCCCGTCATTCGCTTGGAATGATTTAGGTAAACCATTAAAAACCCAAATCTGGATGCCTGGACGGGGATTCGAACCCGCGTCCTCCCGAATGTGAGATCAGAGAGTAACAGCTCACTCACCACGCTCGGTCTGAGCCGTAAGAATATGCACAAAACTTTGGCCAAAACACTCACCGTCACCGCGCGAAGGGTGCCAGGACGGGGGTTCGAACCCGCGTCATCCTGAATGCGAGGCCAGAGAGTTAACCACTCACCCACCACGATCGGCCTGAGCCATAAAAATATGTACAAAACTTTGTTCAAAACACTCGCCTGATATTCAGTGTATCGCACTATAAACGTGACTCCATATTTATTTACTTCGCATCTGCAGATACTTGTTTGTTCTCACTACCGCGCGATGGATGCCTTGACGGGGATTCGAACCCGCGTCCTCCCGAATGCGAGGCCAGAGAGTTAACAGCTCACCCACCACGATCGGTCTGAGCCGTAAGAATATGCACAAAACTTTGTCCAAAACACTCACCGTCACCGTGCGATGGGTGCCAGGACGGGGATTCGAACCCGCGTCCTCCCAAATGTGAGGCCAGAGAGTTAACCGCTCACTCACCACGATCGGTCTGAGCCATAAAAATATGCACAAAACTTTGTCCAAAACACTCGCCTGATAGTCAGTGTATCGCAGGTTCTCGGCGCGGAGTATTAGGTTACAACAGGTTTGTACCTGCCCGCCCTCTCTACAAACCGGTTTCTTGCGCGGCCGCGACACACCTGGTGTCTTTGGGGTCGCTCAAGTGGCCTAACAAAGAACCCCAAGGGCAGCTGGTGCTAGGGAAGGCAGGTGTTCAAACAAGTGACCATCCCCAGGTAGCGAGAATCGGTTTTTGTTCACCCGCCCGCTCTACAAACCGGTTTCTTGCGCGGCGTATCGATTACAAACCGGTTGATGGCGAGGGGTTTCGAATTCAAGGTCAGAGGCAGGGTATCAGATTACAACAGGTTTCTACCTGCAAAAGGTGCCAGGTTACACGGAAGGAACACGTGCAGGTTTCAAGGTCAGCGGGATGGTGTCAGGTTACAAGGAGGGGAGGGGAGGGGAGGGGTATCAGGTTGCGAAGAGGGGAAACTGAGGTTTCAAGGTCAGCGGGATGGTGTCAGGTTGCAAGGGGGCGTGGCTAACAATAGGGCAGGTGGATGCATGGATGGTTCCTTCAAAAGGTAAACCCCCTCTGCACAGACAATTCATACCTACTAACCCGAACAACCGACGGTCCAGGCGTGACTCGTACGATCAAATTCAATGTTTTTTTTTTTTTTGCCTTCACGGAGATTTGAACCAGAGACCACGATCCAAAGATCAGTACGCAAGCACTTTAACCACTGAGCTACCAGACCACTGAAGGGAAAGGTAGTACAGAGACCTACATCCTACGCGTCTGTCTATCGCCGTTCAGTTATTTTTCAAAATTATGAGACAACTTGTATTATTTACACAGAATATTTTTCAACCAAATGTAGACAGTATTTTTCTCCTTGTTTCAAAGGATAAGTGTGCAAAGTTTCATCGAGATAGGATGAAAACTGTTGTTTTGTGTGAAGAACAAACAAACAAACATTCAATTTTATATATATAGATATGGTACCAAACGGAAAACGATAAGCGAGAATCTGTTACCTTAACAGATTCCTGTATTAATCTGAAGGTCTACTTTTGAGCTCCTGTATGTAAAACTCCATGTCTCTGTTATTATACCGCCTGCATTTAGACAGTGGTATTTTTTTTTTGTTCTGGTGGTTAATGTATTATTCTGCCAACTGTTGGTGGTTCTGAAGGTGGATTGTCTTGCAACGGCTGTTTGAGGTGAAAAAGGTGTGACGGTACTTAGAGTTTAAAAAATCATTGAAGTATGTGGTTAGTAAATCACAGTTGTCTTATTGTTGGTAAGCAGTTTCCCTGGAGATTTCTTGAAGTGAATTCTCAAAAAATTGTACCCTCTTAGTTCTTCGGTGAATGTTTAGTAAAATTTCCTAGTGTTGTCCTCTTTGAAATCTACGTTTATTTATTCTGTTGGTTTCACACACTACCTGCGTTTCTTAATTTGATGAATTTTTATATTTGTTTTCTTATTTTTGTGAACTGGTTCCAGACAGTTTCTATGTTGTGAAAATCACAATTCTTTTATATTTTTACTCTATATCCTATTATGTAATATTACATATTGTTTATGAAAAAACATTGAGATGGAAACGGTACTCGTGCAAAAACCTGCCGGTATCAATAAAAAGTAACGAATTTTGAAAATATACTCCTGTGGAGGAAATAGGAGTTTACGACGTAGGCCATAAACGTTTGCATAGAAAGGTGACACGTTCTTTTGTAGACGGAGATAGTTTTTAACACGGTGAGGGTTAGAGCATAGATATTGTAAATCAACCTAGAAAATGGCAGTGCTGTAACAAATAACGGTTACTGTTGGACGTGTGCTTTCTTTGAAATTCGCTAAATTCGATTTTAAACGCGTTTTCACAGATTAAAAGCGAAGTTTTTCCAATATTTTTAGGTGTGCTGACGAATCAGCGAATCAAATTCTTGCCCCCAGAAACCAGCATTTATGCATTATTTCATGTTTGCCTATTGGAAGTACCATCCTTAACTCGTGGGATTTGTAGCGGGGCGTTACGGGGGAAAGAATTGCCTGTCCGTCTCGTTTAGAGAAGCATTTAGCAGATCCTGTTGGACAAGATCCATCGGCCTGAGCACGTAGTGGTCTCACAATTTAACACAATTTTTCATTCACCAAGGGACGCAGTCTTGGCGATCACCTGAAAGAAGACGTTCACCTAGCCACGTCATTACTTGCCACATCTGCAATATGACGTGCACAAATCGGAGGGGTAGCGGTTGGAATGCAAGAACGGGAAGGAGTTCGCTTATGTCCTTATAGAGAAACATTTCAAGCGTTCACCTGGAGAAATTTCGGAAGATCACCAGAAAGACAGCTGGATTGGAACTGAACGCAAGTCACTCCGAATGCAAGGTCCAAACGTCGCTACTTATCCACCAGGCGCTGTTATACTACTAAGGCTGAAAGTTGGCACAACCGGAAATATTAACCAATGCACATAGACCCTCAGTACAATCTTATTACGTAACAACTTGGATTAGTATTACCACAGTATAATGTTACGAAAAATTTTAACTTTCAGACACTGATATTGTCCCAGCACAAGTATATTATTAAACAGTTTGATACAAAACGTTAGTCGTCAAAGACATTAATTTAAATCTGGTTATAACTCCAACTATGATTGCCACAATATGTTATACTCGACTAAAAATTAAATTACAAATATCAGCTAACACAGAATAGCAACTAAAATCTGAAGTATAGCTATGAAATTTCACCTCTTGTATTTTATCCTCTACCGGAAACTTTAGAGTTATAACTGCAGAGCAAATTACCGGTCATAGACTTAATTCTTCCCAACTGACTCCACAGAAAGCTTTGCCACAAAGATACTTCTTTAACCTGATGGAAATTTATTGATATCAATAAATATACGAACAGATGTCCAACGTATAACTGCATACTCAGATGTGTGATAAATACGTAAGTTGGTCTAGTGCTGTGGATCACATTATAGAATGTCTTTTGAGGAGTGTATGTAAACCGCATACACATCATGAACATAGGATACTGAAAAGTTATTGTCGATTTTATTCGTTTCCGGACATGCATTGCAGACGCCTGATGGCGTTGCGTTGTTATGTAAAAAGCTGATGCCAGTATCTCTACTAATACCATCTCACAAATGTTTGGTGAGAGCCAATTGCATGTTCCCTTGTCCTGCATCAGTCGCTGATTTAATTTATATTTTTTCATTTACATGTTAATACGCCACTTGGTATTCATTAAAAGCGGATATTTCATTAATCCCTGCGCATTAAGCGAGACTCGCCCATTTTCCCCTGCAAATTGTGTATACATTTGGATTAACCACAGAAACGCGCGTAATACTTGAAACACGCTGACAATTTAAAACGGATTTCCCTCCAGTTCTGACGACTTAATTATTCTGTTTTGTACTAGAGTGTACAACGAATAAGAAGCACTATTTCCCTCCAAAATCCATAAGGATATTATTAGCTTTGCCTTCTTTGTGTATCAAATGTCGACTTTTATTAGTAAAGGTAGTTCAGTCTTTGGAATTCAAAGTTAAATTTTAAGACACGACACAAACGGAGTGCGTGGAAAATAATCAACTGGTAGCTAAACAGCAAGAATTTGCTTTATTTTATTCATTATTGTTTCTTACGGAGATGTTCATGTAAAAGTGATCTTAATGACGTCTGAAGATTGAAAACAACTAGCTCAAGGAATGAATTTTAGTTTTCATATCTTAAAAATGTCAATGGAGCCAAAACATTTGAAAACGGAAATTGTGTTACGTTTATTGACTTTACAATATCTGAGAAGTAAAAGAAAAATATCAGGACGACAACACGGTAACTAGAAAAAAGAGTAACGAATCGATCATAAGAGCGTGGTTCATTGATAAAATCCCGTATTATTTGACAGTTTCGGAACTTTTTTGTTGAATATCTTATGTGAAGTTCCGCAAACATTTAAATCGTTGTAGTTCATCTTATTTAACATTTAATATTAATATTCGCTGCTTTCCGGTAATGATAACTTTGAACAACTAAGCTTTGAAACCCATATTTTTACTGTCTTCCAATCTACATACATATTTCGGATTATAAACGTACCTAACATAGTAATTTAGTAAGGAAACTAACCATCAATGTAATTTCAACAGAAATAACTCCGATTTAGCTAAGATTTAGATTATAGATTAGAAAAGCGCTAAGTGTAAGTGTTATATTCATAACAACTGAAAAATTGGAAATTAACACCTACCGTATGCTGTGAAACTACCGTGAAATAAATGAACGCATCCACGCTATAGATAATTATTTCGCCAGTACTAACAGTTAAAATTAAATACGGAATTTAAATACATATTCCGGTATCAGAAAATACAAAATTAGTATTACTTCTCATTGATCGCTCTGACAAAATAATTTTGAAATAAGGTGGAAGTGTTACTTTAGTCAACATGACCTTTAATGACGCAAGTGTCAGAAAATAGTGTACCACTATTACGAAATTCCAATCAATTAGACTTAGTTAAATCATATATATATATATATATATATATATATATATATATATAAATAGACGTGTATTTCCCTATATTTCACTTTTCAGTCACCACTAACTAGCACAGACCACTGGTGTTTATGTGTGGTAGTAGCATCGTGGACTATGGTGATTAGATGTCGGTAGCTATGAGGGTGTGGGAGATATGGTGGTTGAAAGTGGTCTACCGGGAGCACTTTCATATTTCGACCGAAGCGTATGTCTTATATTTTATTTTTCAGCTAAAATTGTCTAGCGTGAGTCACTTGTGTTTGTGTGTGGTAGTAACATAGAGTCACCGATCATGCACAACGCTGGTCGAATGGAAGTAGCTGTGGGGGTGTGGGTGATATGGTGGTTGAAAATGGTGGACCTGATGTAAAAGTAGACACGTGTGTCCCTATATTTCACTCCATAGCCGATACTACCCAGCGCAGTCTACTGGTAATTGCATGGGGTATTAATCTCAAGTCTCCCACTGTGCACCATAGTGGTGTCATATCGGTAGCTATGGAGGTGTGGGAGATATGGTGGTTGAAATTGATCAACGGAGAGCAATTTCATATTTTGACCAAATACATGTGTGTCCCTATATTTTATTTTGCAGCCATAAATACGCTGCGCAGATCACTGATCTTTGTGTGTGGTAATAGCCTCTAGTCTCTCATCGTGCTCTGTGGTGGTTACGTTTCAGGAGCTATCAATCAAAGTTCTTTACAATCACGAACGAAGTCGTGAGCATCAGCAAGTGTTCAAGATTTAGTGGATTACAAGTTATTTGCGACAAATATACTTTTAACAGGTGCGCTTAAGAACTAAGTGCAAGGTATACTAAAACTATAAGAGCTATTCAGAGTTTATGGATTAATTAGACCTCGTTTTTTATGAATAAGATTTCCAATACTTAAATACTAATTTAATCAAAGCAGTTTGAATAACTATGATTGATTACGATTCCATTTATCCTCTTTGCAGACATGAATCACGTTTACCTCAATTATGACTTGTTTTATTGTATCTGTGGATATTTACTAGAAGGAAATAAACACAAAATTTGAAATTAATTATTTAACAAATATTCCAAATTCTGAGTTGTAATTTTTCTGTGACTGTCGGCAGTTATCACCAGAAACTTGATTTAGAAGTTTTTTATGATTAACGTTTTTTTTATTTCCAGCAGAACTTTCGACTATTTCTTCCTCACATTTAATGTACTGGCGAATAGATTACAAAATAATCCGGGTACACTCGAACCTACTTCGCCTAAGGCGATGAATCATAAGGTATCTCTTATCGACTGGAAGCCTTTAGGCTAGACACAATTAACTTTATTTGAGGCTGATTAATACTTGTTATCTCAGTTGCGTTTATTTAAGTTACCCAAGTCTCCTTTTGTTTTATTTATCTCAGAAGTTCAACTTCACGCGTCACTTGCTTGAATCAAGTAACATATGCACATTATTTGCTCTCCAAACGGCGCGGCGTAGAGAATCCCACGAAAATTGTGCGTACAAAATAGTGGAAATAGTTAAACTTGATAATGTGTTGGTGAAAGAAAAAGTAGAGGAAAGATATTTTGGATAAAGACAAAGATTAAAATATATGAAGATAACTGATAACTTAGGTTGTAAATTGTATTGAGATGAAGAGAAGATCAGCTCAAGCTAGGGAGAGCTGGAGGATTGCATAAAACTAGTGGAGAAAACATATTACCCAACACTATATCTTCAGGTCACACTGTTAGTGTATAGGATATCTAAACTTTATACGGAGATAATTAAACGACGGAATTAAATATCCACAAGCTGTTGTGTGTTCTTTACCTACCTGTGAAGAATAATATGAATGAAACGCTAAGGACACCCCCCTTTGCGTAGACCAGCGTAGCTAACAACCGAACCCCACCATCTCCCCTAAACTGATCCACGTTGTGTACGGATGCTCCCTTTCAGAAATTTTGCTGTATGCCAGTATGGGAGATCTCCGCGGAGTACTGTTTGAGGGAAGTCGTCCAGTTACCTAACAAACAGTTTTAATACATGGCTTGGTTACTTCGGAGAGAAGTTTGATGTATTGATTAATCTTTGTACTGAATAAAAGTAAATTAAAAGTTGATCTTTTTTTTTTTCCTGTCATCAGTCTTTCGACTGGTTTGATGCAATCCTCCATTCCTTCCTATCTTGTGATACCTCTTCATCTCTACGTATCCCTTACAACCCACGTCCTCTATTATCTGCTTCATATATTCTATTCTCTTTCTTCCTCTACAGGTCTTACCTTCGACTGTTCCCTCCACTAACAAATTAACCAATCCAGCCTGTCTCAAAATATGACCTACCAGTCTGTCTCGACTTTCTGTAAGCTACTTCCACAAATTTCTTCATCTATAATTTATGAAACTAGACATTCGTTAATTTACATCTTCGGCTAATAGTGTAGCTCGTAGGATCCTGGTTGTGAGGGACATTAAACGATCTTCAGATTCCCTTTAGCGAGATACCTTGTGTCGCCTCGCAGAGACTTTTTGTCATCTCAGCTCCGAGCTTCTTTCTGCTCGGTCACCTTTCCTTCTGTCTCGGCACATTTGTCGTCGTTTCAGCTGACTTTCACACTCGCTGTCCTCTCATCCTGTTCTGGAGGAACATTATCACCGGTCCAGCTGCTTCTGGAAATAAAGCCTCCCGGGAGACGACGATGAAAAAAAGTAAAAAGAAAAGAAAAGTTAAGAAAAGGAAATTTGTAACGTATATTTGCTGCCATATTTATTAGTTCGCTATTAAAATTAGTTACTTTTTGTTTTTTGTCTATTACTCGGCTAAACGCGGAAATGTTAATGGTGAAAAAGAGAACATTAAATTTTTGTTAATTCACCCTACTTAAGATTTCTCGGCAAATTTTCTTATAATTACTTTTTTTAATTATTGATGTTTCATATTTACCTGAATATAAACCGAATCATCTGCTCATTCATTTTAAATTGGATGTTCTATTACGCATTGCTGTGGATGGGCTATAAGAGTCAATGGTGTCATTTAAAAAATTTGGGCACTTTTCTTGAACGTAATAGGGTATGGAAAGATTATTTTACAAAATTGCTAATATACATCACCAGTATCTGCTGTAAGATAATATTATGAAACGACATTTCTGTTCATTAATACTCGTACGACAGTCACGATACTACTAGCTACTAGTTATTGTCATTGTATCTAACTTAGACTTTATAAATATGAAACACATTCCTATTCTTCTTCTTTAGAGTTCAAACATTACAACTCAACAAGCCAACACACAAATAAACTGTTGACTGAATTAATACATTACATTTTTTCCAAGATAATAAAGAATATGTATTTAGCAAGATCCCAGCTGAACAATATAACAAAAAACAGTGAACTAAAACTATCTGGCATTTACATGCTTGCTCGTTCGAGAGATGCAGGTGTTTAGAGAAAATTGTGATTGGCATATTTTTGTTTTATTGTGAATGGAACAAAATACATGAAAATTTCTTAGAAAAACAATTACAATTATCTGAAAGAATAGTTGAGGACACACCAATAGGAATATAAATAAAACATGTATATTCTGATCTATAAAACGTTCAGCGCAACACTTTTAATCCTCATAAATTTCTACGAATTGACCCTTATTTGTTTCTACTGGCACCAACTACACACACGTGTCGCTTTCTCGGTTGATAAGTCTTGTGATTTTGATTTAAGGCAAAACTGAACAACCTGCAGCCAAAGTCCATTACTGTCACGGATTTTCCTCTACGCGTAGCCCTTGAATGAACGGGGTATGAGACATTTGCTGTAGTGGCAACAAACATAAGTGTTCAAAGTTGTGTTTGTAAACAACGGTGAATTTATTCGAAATGCATACTTGGAGCATTTAAGGGGTGTTTGGACGACTTTTTAAATTCAATATTCACATATATTCAATACAAAAACAACTCATCGCATTTAATTTTCTATCCGTGTATATGAGATATTGAAGCTTTAGTAGCCGTTCAAGCGATGCGCAAAGAACTGTTTCAGAAACCATTGTTTATCAAATTGCAATCGTTATTATTGTTTAATAGTCATTTGTAACCATGAAATGATGAGGCATGAGTTCTGATCATGAAGAATCTGTGGCGTAGTCAGTACGTCCGGTTCACAGGTGGACTGGTTACCTTCTCGTTTGTCAAACGACGGGAAGAGCTTAAGCGTCGCCATCAGTCTGCGATTCAATTAACTTATGTTATCTATGATTTGTTTAAGAGTGTAAATGGGGACCCGTCCCATCATTCGGCTTTGTGATTCTGGACCTCAAATATGATGCCGGTATACGCGATGCAGGACTCGAACCTGGTCCCGTTGTATCTGCTCCAATCCAGTGTGTCACATTTAAGCAGACTGTTCTATTTGTATGACAGCGCCTTATGACTTATCTCCTCAACTGAAATGATTTCTGGTAGTACAGAAACTTCTTTGTTTAGAAATAGAACTATTATGCTCAATATTAACGTGACACTTTGTAACATTACAGTTACCTTCCGCCGGCTATGAAGTTGCGTCTCTGGAGCGGAGAGATACATTTTTTCTAAGTCAGTCGTACGCGAATTATCGCAGAGCGTGGATCGCGGAGCGCGGCTCACATCACTGTATGATGTAGTTTCGTAAGTGTAACTGTGTTTAAGAAGAATTTCATGTCGTCGACAGGAACTGTGATTGTAAAAGTGAAGTTCTAACAGTATTTAAATGAACACTGAACGTCAAATTGTGATAGTGGATGATTTAGCCGGAAGGAGATATGAATTATAATTTTCCTTTTGTCTCAAGAACTCTGTAATCTTTCGCATACGAAGTTTCGATTAGACTTTTACTTTGAAATTTGACTGTGGCCAAACCGTTAAAAATTGTTAATGTTCTTTATTAATAAACTTGTCATTGACGTAATGATTCTTATTAATGAACTTAATGACCTTTATAAATTGTTCTTATAATTACTGCTTAGGACCGCTTTGGTTTAATTATCAGGCGACCGGCGGCACAACGAACTATATAAAATTAAATTAAATTAAATTAGTTTGCTTAGAGAACTGTGACTTTAAGTGAAAATATTTCGAGAGGTACCAAGTTACCAACCACAACTACATACTAATATAATTGTCTTACAATTTGCTTCCCTCCTCAGCTCACAAGTGATCGATGAGCAACAAAACGATCAACCTTCGATAACGAACTTTGCTGAATGGTATTGAAAGTACGAGTATAAACACTATTGCCCCTGAAGCAGTTGCTTTGAAGGATGTTTCAACCTCAACTGCGATAAAATGCATCTATATTCACTTATTTAACAATCCACTGACTTTCGTAATTGAAACAAAAGGTTATTTGCCAAAAAAGTCGAGTGGCTAAAATTCCGGATGAAGTTGGGGCTAGCGCGCTGTTTGGATGCACGGGTCACCAGTTATGGGCCAGCATAGGAGAGAGGTTCTGTGTTTTTATTACTTTTATACTTACTAATGACATAAAAAAATAAAGCTGAGAAAACGACCAAAATACAGTTGAGTTAACTGCCATAGAAGTAGAATGATTAAAAAAAATGAAAGAAAAGGTAAGGATTGTTCTCCAGAACATACGCGATACCGAAGATTGGTACTTTTGTAACACATCTATTATGGCATTAGAAGCTGTAGACACTATACACCAGCGCCATAGAGACTAAAATCCCGATCAAGCTTCATGCGGACTTCCAACCCAACAAATGGTGCTCCAAGCAATGAACGAATACTGGCTTGGGAGAAGAGAGTGCAACATGAGTTCGAGTGGATCAAGCCAAAAGAGGGTCTACTACCTGGGTCTGAACAATCATGGCCCACATGGAAGTCGTAAAACAGTCTTCGACTTGGAGTTCGCCGCTGCAAAGATACTCTTGCCACTTGGGGATACCTGGGAAAACAGCCAGATACCACATGTTCCTGCGGGGAGAGAGAAACCATGGTACATCTGCTGTCTTGTCCACAAATCGGAATAAATTTATCTGAATTTGACCTCCAATTAGCTACTGACAAAGCAATTGCATTGGCGGCTCATGCTGTCATTGACAAGAGAAGAAGAAGAAGAACACACCTATTCAAAACAATTTGTAGTTTTTATGGATTACTGAGATGAATATGCAGTGAGACGTAATATGGTCATATTAATACTTGAAATTAATTATCGAGTACATAATGAAAGTAATGTAGACCGACAGACCCTACTTCATCTCTCTTCGGTGGGGGTACATGAGATTCTAAAACATAATTAAGTATATCTTCAGTTTTTACCAAGTTTCACGATGTTTTCAATACAATTTGACTACCTACATGCGTGCTATTTGTCTCCCGGAAGTTCTATATCTGTAAGAATTACCTTAAGATTCACAAACAAAGCTCCGACACAAATATTAAATAAAAACTGAAGACGTACGTTTCTCCGTTTTAAAAGTGATATCATAATAAGGATATATTTACTGCACCTTTTCTGGACTAGGAAGATAGCGTTTAATTATTTTTTTGATACTCTGAGTACAAAATTCGAAGTTAAATACAACACTACCGCGGTAACGCCACGGCCGCTTTTCGGTACGACACTGGTTCAAATCCCAATCCAGCAATTCAAATTTCGGTTTTCTATGGTTTCAAAAAATCACTCCAGGTTATGAAAAAAAAGTTTTACATCATATCCGGGAACACTAATTCTAAACAGATCGTAATCAAAATGATTTCTTTCACTACACCTGCTTCTCAAAACAGTAACGTCTCTTTTGTTTATAGGAGACTCATTACCAGTACGAAAAGTACATTTCACTTAACTAATATTCATATAGAAAAGAAAAAACCTAGAACAACAAGATCAGTTGGTAGAAGATATATTTCACTAAAACAAAATTTAAAATGGTGAAACTCTATCTTACTATTCGCCGTAAAATCTACTCTCTCACTGTGCCTAGGACTAAAAGCTACTTTAATTTGGGATACTTCCTTACACCTCCCTCCCTCCCCCCTTGCTCCATAGAGGACGAAAGTTTGTAAAACGTATTGGTTTTACTTGTTTATTAATGATGCCATTAACAATAAGTGATGTTATTACGACACTGTATTTTGACCCACCTCATGAAGGCATCGGGACATCGTAAGTTATTATTATCTTTTGGTCGCCACAGTTGTGTCATAAACGTACTAAAATGCACTTACAATTCTCTGTGATTTTAAGTACTGTATTCAAAGGTTCACAGGAATAAGCAATATGCAAAACACACAAACATCGGAAGTATGTAGTTAAACACCTTTTAATTTTTTTTAATTTTTTATTTAATTGCAATGGAGCACACGCTCGGGTGGCAATTTCCCTACACACCCATCTTCCCCTTTCCTGCACCCACCTGCATTTGCTCTCTACAAATTATAACTTTAAATTCTTTCAACGTTTTCCGTAAATTATTCATAATTTCCCTGGTAACATATTCCAATCCCTGACACCCTTACCTAAAAAAGAGAATCTTCCCACACCCTTGTGCCTGAAATCGAGTGCCAGATTGTGGTCATGGTCATCTTTTCCCTTCCATGCACTACTTTCCATACCTACTCCAATTTCTTTCCACGCCTCATCGCCAGTATACGCCCTGTACACTCCCATGACCCTCCTCATCCTCCTCCTGTCTTGCAATGAATCCTATTCCAGCTCCTTTATCATATCCGTTACTGATTGCATTTTGCGATAATTTCCAGAAACAAATCTAGCAGCCGTTTTTTGCACCCTCTCCAACTCCTATATTTGATACGTAAAATGAGGGTCCCATTCTACACTACCATATTCGAACAATGGTATGACCAAAAGTTTTGTAACCCAACTCCCTCACTTCTCTCGTACATCCCCTCATCACTCTCTCAAACAAGTGCAGAACTTTGAAACATTTTAATGCCACCTATCCAATGTGTCATGCCCAGTTTAGGTTGTTATCAAATGTAATGCCAAGATATTTACATTTCAAGTCTTCAGCAAGCAATTCTTTCCCCACCTTATGTTCACAATTAACCATTTGTTTTTTATTTGTGTATCTAATAAGCTGACTCTTCTTTGCATTTATCTTCATCCCATGTTTTCCAACCCAACTAGATATCCTGTCCAGATCACCCTGCAACTGTTTACAGACCTTTATCGTTTTGATCCTTTTATATAGCATTATGTCATCTGCAAACAATCTAATTTCAGATAGTAAACAATCAACACAATTATTCATTAGAATAATGTATAGAAATGGTCCCAATGCACTACCCTGCGGCACTCCCGTTTTTACTTCCATTTCTTTTGGTACTACATTTCCTACCATAACTTTCTGTTTTCTACATTTTAAAAATTCTTCTACCCAGCAAATCACTTTCTCATCCACTCCAACAGTTTTTATCTTATTTACTACCATTTCATGGCTCACTTTGTCAAACGCCTTTGACAGATCTAGTGCTACGATATCAATTTGGCCTCCCTTGTCCATTTCATCTGAAATATCTTGCATATATCCCACCAACTCAGATTCGCATGAATATCCTTGCATGAACCCATGTTGCTTGCTTGAAAACCACTTACATTCCTCACATATATTTCTGATGTGGTTGCATATCAATCTTTTCATTAATTTACCTACCAGTGATGTCAAACTGATTAGCTTGTAATTCTCAACTCTATTTCTCACCCCTCCTTTATGCACCGGTACTACTATTGCACTTTTCCAGTTCTGTGGTAAGCAGCAAGTATCCAGACTCAATTTAAATAATATTTCAAGATAAGGTACAATGTCACATCCGGATATCTTTAAGATATCTGTAGTAATATTATCTAGAACAGCTTCTTTATGTTTTTTCAGCTTTCTTATTTCCTTCATGATTTCGTCAGGATGAATTTCAATCTTCATTCCTAATTGTGTTTTTAAGCTCGTTCTCCGAATTAGACGCTCCCGTTTCTGATACATTGTCCCTAATGCTTTTACTCAACCAGTTACTTAAAATCTCTGCCTTTTTCAAATCCTTAGGTAGTAGCCGTAGGCCCTCTTCTGCAGGCTCAGTTAGGTACAGGATTCCAGGTCACAAGTTTTTTCAAACCTAGTGCAACATTAGGTCTGGTAATGGAGTATATAGGTTCCCTTTGTAGGAGTTTCACTAAGGATGATAGAGTAGTGATAGTGGGAGGTGCGGGAAATAGTATTGATAGAAACGCGAGTTATAGTATAGAGAGTGACCTGAGGAAGGTGGTGAAGGAGATACAGCATACCAGGGTGGAGCTCATGCAAGTCCTAATTCGCCATGACTGGCCACAATTGAACTATGCTGTGAGGCGGGTTAATGTGGAAACGGAAGTGCTTCTTGGGAAATGCATTAATTCTGTGTTGGGTGTTGTGCCTGTGAACACCATTGGTAGGTGGGGTTTCACTAGGCATGGCCTACACCTAAATAGAAGGGGGAAGGGAGTACTTTCTAAGTTGTTAGCTAAAGCAGTGAGGGAGCCCATTTCTAGAGATGATGGGGTCAGGACTGTGACTTTTTTAGGTTAGGGGCTGCTGGTGAAGGGAAAAAATAGATTATCAAAGTGTTACTGATTGCAGATTCACGATGGGAAAAGTCACAAATTTTAAAGAAATTGATGAAGTGGCTGAAATAATAACTGACTGGGGTAAAACTGGGGAAAGGGAGATAAATTCTGAAAATATAAAGCCAGTAGTAAGGGTATTAATGGTAAACTGTAGAAGTATAATGAACAAAGTAATCGAATTTGCAAACTTAATAGAGATACACGAACCACAAGTAATAATAGGGGTAGAGAGTTGGTTTAAAGGAGAAGTAGTAGACAGTGAGGTTTCTTTCTGATGGTTACAGAGTGTACCGCAGAGATAGAGGAGCAATTGGTGGAGGAGTTTTCATACTAGTTAGCAAAAACTACCACAGTTCACTGGCGTTCATAGATCAAGACCATGTGTTACTTGGGGTGGATTTCTGGGGTAAAAAAAAAAAAAAAAAAAAAAAAAAAAATCGCAGTGGAAGAATGACAGAAGAAGATGAGTCTCTTGGGGAGAAATTAAATTCATACTCAGATTTCAGAGGTGAGAATAGAAAGATCATCATTGGTGGGGATTTAAATTTACCAGGTGTAAACTGGGAAGGAAATAATATAAATTACTCAAGGGAACAAAGATTTGCAAATATCTTAATAAGGGAAGGAGGATTTACACAAGTGGTTGAGCAAAACACTAGGGAACAAAATATTTTGGTTATACTTCTAATTAAGCCTGATGAAAACCTTGTGGTGTGTCAAGTAACTGAAGGAATAAGTGATCATGATGCAGTTCTGATGGATATTAGAGGATTCACTAAACCAGCAGCCAAAATTGAAGGGGGAAATAGGTACAATTATAGAAAAGGCACAGGATTCAAATTTGAAGAGATATTTCAGAGAACAATTCAGTAAATGGAAGGAAGGCACCAGTACATAGAGTGAATGTGGGAAGAGGTCATGGAGATATTAACAATGGGGGAAGAAAAATTTATTCCAAGGCAGCAAATAAAGAGAAGTAGAGAACCTGTGGACTATAATAGGGAAGTGAGGAGGTTAAAGAGGTTGGTAAGAAGAGAAGATAACAGAGTTAAGAGACAGCAGGGTAGTAGGGAATATTTAAAACAACTAAACAAGAAGTTAGTAACAGCAAAGAAAATGGCTAAAGATGGATTTATGAATTGTATTGTCAGTATCAGGAAACTGAGGGGAAGGGCGGGTGTAGAGACACTTATAGATAAGGATGGAGAAGAAGTTACACCTTTTATTCCAACAGTTTATGTCTTACGTTAGTACGCCGAAATTAGATATCACTTGTCCGAAGATCACAAGTCCTTATGAGTGGAAAATTTAAACCCAAAATAGTCTCCTTCAATTAGCAATACCTTAAATGTCTGTATAACAATTACTAGTCCACAATAGCACATTATCAGCTCTCCAGGTACGTCTCTGTGTATTTTCACATCGTCTGGCTCGTCTTACGTTAGCGACGTTAAGCCAAAAGTTGTTTCCCGTCGCGGAAGCGCGTATTAAGTATCCACATGTCCGGATAAGTCTTCAAGACACATCACTTCACTTCTGAGAAACTACAACTTTCCCGTGCTACTGCTATGAGAGCTAACACATGACTGACTGCGAGTCTAGCATAAAGTAGTGCTTCTCGCTCTATATCGATTATCGATACATGCACAAATACGCTTTAATTGTGGATCGCTAGTTTATTGTAGTTTCGCAAGTTGAAGCCAACCGTTAAACCAGGCGTTCATTCTCTCATCAATCTCTCTCTCGCAGTCTTCCATTTCTTGCTGTCTAAGCATACTCGTAACAATCTACGTCTCATACAGATTTTGTATGGTTTCATGGTTAACTTTTCTTCTGAGCTTAAAATGGTACCTTTCTTGTTTACAGATCTTCTCTTCATTGCTCCGAAATTCTGTTTAATTTAACAATAAGTCACATCGACTTTACTCAGAACTTTTTACTTTCCTTACTTCTTCACATCATTTTGCAGCTATTTCTCCTTAGTCACTCTGCGTTCCCTGTTCATTCAATTTCTGAAAACGTATACTAGTGTATTCTTCCTTCTTAGCTGTGACACAAATACCACACTTCTCAAGTTCCATCAGTTAGGTGTTCTTAATCTTTCTACAAATTTAGTTCTAATTGTCCACAAAATTATTTGCAGGTATTTTTCAAAAGTACGTGGTTATGAGCTTGTATCTGTTAAAGGGGTGTTGGTACATGGATAATTAATTTACTGTTTGCTTTAGGGGCTTTGAAAATAGCGGTCATCTGTGGCAGTTTCATTATAATTAATGTAACACTGGAGGTTTCAGCTTTGTACATTGTTTGTATAACGGTACTGACGTACAAGACAAAGCTAACACTAAATTAAAAACGCTTCCAATTATTTAAGATTGGTAAGGCCAGCATATAATTTTGCTTGTTTTGAATTAAGCGAGCGGTTACCTGTGTTACCCAAATCATTAGCATGACTCCTCTGCATGCCAAAACCCGCCAATCAACGTAGTTTTTAGTACACATACTCAGAAGTACTCGGAAATAGATGTTTAACAACTCAATATTGATGGTTACTAATTACCACTGATTTTGATATCATTCTTGATCGGATAGTGTATAAAAACAATACGAAGTTGTTTGCATCTTCAGACGTTCCAAATCTCGGATTAAATTTATCCATTCCACATAGCCCACGAACATGACATGTACATCTGTCCAGTTCGTTATGCTGAAGCTTTATGAACCTAGTAATTTTGTGCTCTTATTGTATTTGTTAAGATTTTCCGAAGTGGCTTGACCAAATTCTCAATCAATTCCCATCCCAAGTTAATCTCTCCATCTCTTCTTCCACACGCTAAAATCCTCTAACCTTAGGAATAACTGAGAACTCCTATTGTATCTGTGGGAATGAATAGCAAACAATTTATAACACTAGTACCGATTGTCTTCTCCAAAATGTACTGTGGCAGTATCTATAAGTTACATGAATTGTAATCAAATTTTTAATTCTGTGTAAGCTTATTGCTGTCTTTAACTGTTGCATTATTGTTTACGAAATGACTAAATTGACTTAAGAATGAAATGTTTCTCGGCTTTGAGTACCAACACAATGGTCTCGGTGTTAATAAGTCGGGTGATCATGGTGTTTGTTGAAACACCGTTTTCAATGCAGGTCCTGCTTCTTCTATTTCCTCCACTAATAAAATAACCAATCCCACATACGT
Source organism: Vandiemenella viatica (assembly GCA_031002005.1). NCBI lineage: Eukaryota > Metazoa > Arthropoda > Insecta > Orthoptera > Morabidae > Vandiemenella > Vandiemenella viatica. The sequence continues at coordinate 71,853,541 of CM061920.1, forward strand.
TCACCTTCAATCATTTCGTTTCACTCCTTAAGAATACGATCGTTAAAACAGTCTACAGCATTCTGCTTTAATGTGTGTTTATGATGATTGCATTTTATTGTTCTGCGGTTTCACTTCAAGATAGCTGCGATTTTAGTTGTGCGAATCAAAAAAAAAAAATAATAATATTTTAGCATACCTCTGCAAACTGTGTGCTTGTTTTCGTTATTCATAATATACTTTTAAACTGTTCGCAGTTGTGGGATGCGTTAAATCCGACCGGGGGAGATATAAACCCTCAGCAGTTGTACCAGTATGCTCCGGCACTTTGATGAACTCAGCTAAATTATCACGATGATAACTTCTTCGTCTGTAAAACAGCCTACCATCCTACCATCTAAACATATTACTTACTTCTGCTAATTTAATTATTTTATATATTTATTTATTTACTTATTGATTATAGCCTTGTGTCTCGTTGAGGTCATTAGAGGTTGGAATGGACTGAGGCAAGGAACGGGAAGGAATTCCACCAGGGTTTTTGAAGGAATCATAGCACCATCCGCTAGTGATTGCGGGAAACCACGGAAAACCAAATTTGGATGGTCGAACTGGGATTCAAACCCGCTTCCTCCGGAATGTGAGGCCAGAGCGTTGCTGTTCACCCGCTACGATCACCTTAGTTCCGCTGAATAATCTTGAAGTTATCTACACTCCCTTGTCACATTGCCTTGAATATCGCCTGTGAAGTGGACTGTATACAGCAAAGAAGCGTCGCGTAATCTGTTGCCGGAAGACTCATGCTTATGAAACAATCTGTCCTGCCGGACGCTACTGTTGGCTGCAGAGTGATTCCAATAGAATGTCACCTTCCTGATGTAGAATGTGTCCGACTACCGTGCACGGCGCCCCGCCTGTCTCCTGTGCTGGAGACTGACAGCCCCAAATTGTTTGCCGGTCACAGCTGACGGGCGCTGTCAACACTCATCGCTCGTCCTCTCCCAGAGCAGTCGAAGCTTCCTTGTACCGCGGCTTCGCGGGCAAAGGCCGCACAACGGCGAGCTAGGCTCTCCAGGAGACGATACGTCTTTAATTAAAGATTTACATTCGATGAATTGCTTGACGCAGAAGTAATAAAATCGTAATTGTTTTGGTCAATGAACCCGTTACAAAGTTTTTACCAAAAAGAAAGTTGAACCCTACACTTTCCGGTAAAAATATGCAAGAAACTAAAAGCAAATGCTGTTGTTACGACCGCTGTGCGATCTAAACGAATTTAGTGGTTATGAGACATAGATGGATATTGGTGTAAGAATTAAAAGTAATGCATGTAAGGGAAAAGATGACCATGTCCACAAGCTGGCACTAAGGTGTAGGAAGATTCTCTTTTTATGGGTAAGGGTGTCAGGTATTGGAATAAGTTACCAAGAGAAATAATGAATAATTTACCAAAAACGTTGAAGGAATTTAAAGTTGAAATTTGCCGAGGGCAAATGTAGGTTCGTGCAAGGAACGGGGAAGATGGTTGGTAGGGAAATTGCCACCGGAGCGTGTGCTTCATTGCAATTTAATTAAATATTATAAAGTACTGATAGAGACAAAATTAAAAATCCAACAATTAAAGGCAAATAAGTTTTATTTTAGTCTTTCTTAATGCTAAAATTTTAACTAATCCATAATTTTAAGTGGCTACTGACTTCCATATTTACAGGTTTTTTAGCCAATAGAAAAGGATATACTTTTACTTTAAATACAAAAAGCGTTATTTTTAAAAGATCTCTTAGTATTTTTCTTAAACAAAAGTAACTCCTTGTGTTATTGTGATCTGGTGACGGAGTTTCGGTTTACCTCTGTCGTGGCTCGACCTACAGTGCAACGTGGAATCAGCACCATGGAACGTTCTGGCTCAAACACAACTCTTAAAAATTACAGGCCTCACAGGGATGTGAACCCGAGACCGGACCCAAACGTGTGAAATTGCAGCTTAACCACTGTGCAAAACATTCTTTTATGATCATTAATGTAGTTTCGGTGTAGTGACATTAAAGTTATTTTTTTTACGAGATAGTGCAATAAGCTAGAAATTCTGCCCCCCTGACATTAGACACACCAGACTACCAAACTAAATTATTTGACATTCTGAAATTCAGTCCGACTGGACATTTGACTTTTCTTGACCCATTCTTGCGAGGAGGCGGTAACTTTCTCTTATCTCATCTGCGTTTATCTGACACTCCTTAAAACTATATCTCAAGGCTACTCTGCCAATTAGTTTTCCAATTTCTTCAGCTACGGCAACAAGAAGGGCATTAAAATATACAAACTTTCGTCCAACACAAAAGAATCCACGTTTGAATTGATTATCTAAGAGTTTCTGAACTTTATTGTGCAAGTTGACATTGACTCTACTGTAAGTTAAAAACCGACGCCAAAAAATAAGTATTGATATCAATATTTGGAGACAATTGGCTTCCCCCCCAATATCTGAAAATTTTACTTTTACCATGTTCCATCAAAACATTGTGTACGTCGCGCCACTAATTGAAGTCTGGTCACTGTAACCAGCTATTATTTTTTTAATGAAAGTGGCATTGGTCCTTATTATCAACAACTGCTTTTCTTTTTATTTTGCTCATTTGCATTTGCCTCTTCTAGTGGTATTGAGGGTCACAAATGAAACGAAAATACAAGATGCAGAAAACACTTAAATAAAACTACCCATGCCCTGCACTGGATTCGAACAGCCAACCCTGTGACACAGCTAGGTAGCTCCGCGTGGAGGGGCCTGTCATCAGCAGCTCTTCCATGCACAAGGAAGTGATGCGATTCTTTAGTGAAACATGACCGTTGTGTTTTGAGCTGGAATATACGCCTTCCGTGGGCTTAGATCGATTGGAAAACAAGTCTTCCCTCAGTGTCAGAAACAATAACGTCGACCAAGAAATGGGTCGATTATTCGCTACCATACTGAATAAACAAATGTATATTCAATTTTATTCGTGCTGTACGTATCTAGACTGTTTTATGCTTCGCCAGCGATGTGAAGAATAGTTTATGAGATGATAAAAAAAAACGATTTTATACCAGTGTACCGAAAACTCATATGAAAATATTCTATAAACTATGGTAATGATGATTAACAACATGCTTCACGTTTTAAAGAAGCGATCATCAGCCCCACCAAATGCCTAAAAACAGTATAAAGCTTTGTTACGGTTTGTAGTATTGGTCTGTTCGTCAGATGCAAATTTTGTTTTCAATGGTCACATTTCTGTCTTCAATAAAGCGGTTTCAAGAAAAATTGACATCGGCGCGGAACACTCCATGTGTTGCGACAAACTCGCTCAGTTACGTGCCTATATTGAGAACATTAACAGAACTGAAGCAATTACTTTTAACTACCTTTTCGTAAAAATTGCTACCGATTTCTTCTGTCTTGCCGAAGTGTATAACGATCATAATGGCTACTGAGTAAGATGGTATTATTCAAAACAGGGCCCCTATATTATTAATGGATTAAAAAAAAAGTGTCAATGCAATGAGAGAAATGTGTTAATTGTTTACTGGATCAACCAAACGACGAGAAAAGTAATGAAGCAAGAAAATAACTGAAACCCCACTACCTTTAAATTTTAAAGACAACTGTATGTTGCCATATTTTTTTTTATTTTTTTTCTTTTTTTAAAAACGCAGAACTTACTGAGAAGTTGACAAACTTGACCAAATAAAATTTGCAGCAATGTCTTTTTACTAAGAAATAGGAAAACAAATAATTGGTAGGCCTATTACAACGTATGGTCATCTTACGCGATGTTCTCACTGCCTGAATTGTAATGCAACTGTTTGTGATTGATCGTAGCCCAAGGTTGCGCTGGGCCGTCAAAAACTGCCGTCTATAATTTCCGCAGCATAGTTAATTCCTGTTTAAAATCATAACCCTGGAGGACTGTGAATACCTTCAGTTACATAAATAAAAATCAACTTTTATTATGATCTTAAAAGGTGGTTCCGGAACATCCAATTCTGTATCCAATATTATACCTGGTGGCGGACTCTGCAAACAAGTTTCCTTTCTGTCGGATCCCACAAGGACACCTTGCTAATGGCAACGATGTTCATGAAACTGTTCCTTAGAATATAATTAACGGTCGTAAATTTAATCTGTAAGTGGGCTAGGAATGGCTTGTGAAAGCATATCTATATTCAGTAACAGACGAGATCTCAGCGGATATATTACAGGATTTCATCGCCTTCCAACTATTGGCTCAGTGGTTAAGTATCTGATTGGAGTTTGAAAAGTCACCGATTCGAATCCTGGTCTCGACTGAGATTTTCAAAGGCTCTGAAACCAACCTTCAATTCTGTCATAGCTTTATACTGTGTAATGTGAAGTACCCCAAAAGACTTCCGTGGTTCAGATTCCACGTTTAACTGTAGATCCTCAATATCCGTTAGGATTACGACAGTTGGAATTGCACCGAGAGTTGTGGTTGAACGGTTAACGTTCTGACCTCGCATTCGGGAGGACGCCGATCGAATCCCCGTCCGGGCATGCAGATTTGGGTTTCCCATGGTTTCCCAAAATCACTCCAGGCAAATGCCGGGATGCTTCCTTTAAAAAGGGCATTGCCGAGTTCATTCCCGTTCCTTGTACCCTATTCCATCCCACCTCTAATAACCTTGACGTCGACGAGGCGTAAAGCACTAAGCAAAAAAAAAAAAAAAAAAAATGGTGAGCATTGCGAGGCGAATTGAAATGTCTGTCACTTGGCGGTCGAACAGTCCATCGGGATGTCCCAAATTTTGATTGCATTCCAAATATTCATGAAGTGTCCTTCCTCTATATCGCAGAACGCTTTCCCCTTACATGAAGAGGGTGAAGCAATTAACGTCGGTCAAGTGAGTTATGTTAGCAGATGATTTTTCATTTAACTGTTGCTAATTTCACAAAAAAATATATCTTGAACTGCGGGAAAATTACTTACACAAAGAGAAATCTGGCTACAATAATGGATGTAATGTTGCACTAAGTGCTTTTACGATACAACAGGTCTGTTGGGTTGCTGATTTTGTTATCTTTTTCAGGTTTCCAGATATTTCTCGTGAAAGTTTTCAGAATATTTTCTTGCAAAATAATAGTTGGCGCTAATGGCTGAATGTCAAAGTATAACGATAAATACTTAAGAACTTAAAGTATTGTAAGACCACCATTATCTGGATGGAGAAGACCGGTCGCAACAATAGGTGTAGTGAGGAATCATTCACGCGTTGTAACATTTCGCAACGCAACTTAAAACTGTTTACTCTCTTGAATGTCAATCATGAATCAAGGTACGCATTTAAAAATCTTAATTTAATCAGAAGAGCTTTTATAAAATATTAGCTTTATTTGTCTCCAACGTTTGCGAGGTATGTACAACGTGAAGTTCTATTTCTTGTGGTTAGTTTCCCGATAGTTTTGATGCAATCTTTCGCCTTACATTTAACTGGAGGATTTCTTTCGTATATCGGGAATATTTTATTGATTAACATGCCACCACAATGCGGTCTCAGAAGATACTACTTACTCGAGATATATTCCGGGGTTTTAATGCAGTTAACTGATAAAGCCTTCTGTGTCCGCAAGGCGTATATCATGTTCACTAGGTGTCGATTCCAAACTTAAGAGGAATAAAGCGTCACAAACCTTAAGCCGCTGCTGTGGCAAGGAACGAGTACGAACGATTAAATTAATGCACACAGATAATTCTACTAACATCATTTTTCTGATGATCATCCCGACTCGGCAGTCGTATCCTCGCCACCTCCTACAGGACTTGAGCGTCGGCTCTAGGTGGACTGTAGTCTGCCACCTGCTGCCCACAGCTGGCTGGTCAGTAGTCCCCTGATTTATAGGCCGCGCAGGGTTCAGAGTTACGGCGACACTCGTCACCGAGTATACAGCTGAGTTTGACTCCTGTCTCATCAGTCCTTGTGAAATATAACGCAGCCACACCCATAAACTTTTCTACAGTCACATACAGCCAATAACCGCAATCAATCCTAAATTTTGTATCTAGTGAATTTAAGATACGTTCCATAATTATTTCTCTTTTATTGTTAAAGCAATAGTGGTTTCCTGGTTAAACGTTTTGATATAAAATATTTACATGTAGATACACTATCGACAAAAATAACAAAAGATTTTATTATTGAGGCATTACGTTGAGTCGACGTCAAAGCTATTAAAGGCGGGAATGGACTGGGGGCAAGGAACCAAAAGGAATTTGTCAATGGCCTTTCCAAGGACCCATCCCATCATTCGCCTGGAGTGATTTCCGGAAATTATGGCAAACCGTAATCTTGATGGCCAGACTGGGATTCGAACCTGCGTCCTCGAAGTCAGCCTCGTATTTCTTATCAATCACGCTCAGTACAAAGGATTTGTTCATGGTTTCCACACACAATATACATCCCAATGTTTCAATTCTCCTCAAACTGAGTGTAAACATTATAAGGAAAAATAAAACAGGATATCGCAATATTTGTAAATGAAATTCGTACCTAGGTGGAAAAAGGGGAAGCGTGTATGTAAGATTTCTTGGACGGTGCAGCCGAGCCCGTGGGTGAATGGCAATCTTCGGGTCAGGCATTCAGAAGGCCATGGCTTCAAATCCCAGAGTCTACAGTTTTCCATGGTTTCCAGAAATCACTTCAGGCGAATACCGAAATCATTCCTTCAAAAATTCCTTCCCTTTCTTGGCTACGGTTCTATACAACCTCTAATGACTTCAATATCGACGAGGCGTAAAGCCATCTGAACACTTGTATGTGCGTTGATTACTATTTTACTGTTAATAATTGACTTATTGTTTTTTTTTTGTGTATGTGTCACGAACATGCAGTTGAAATTATGACGACCATAAAAAATGTTACAAATAATCTAGCTCTATACTTTGGAATGTTACAAAATAATTCTTAAAGTGTACGTCGGTTTATAATGGGCGTATCATCATGCGGAAACGTTTGTGATTTAAACTAGGTGTTTGATATGCAATATTATTACCAATTGTACACCACAAATATTACCTCTCCTAACGTACCGACAAAGAGCGAAAAAGGAAATCTCTTCCACCGACGATTCTCGAACCAATAAACACCACGTAGTTCGTCGGATAATGTTACAATGTGTTAGAGCCCTCAGCTGCGGGGCGGGCATAAATACCATTAGACACATAATTGTAGCCAAAATTAACTGTCGTGTTGAAGCACAAGCTGAAAGAAACTGCTTAGCGAGCTACAGAGCTGGTGGTAAATCTGTTTCGGCACAATAATTGTCTGCATTAAATATTTTTTATGTGCCACATTAAAAAAATAAATATGCTAACGTACCAGAAATCGCGGTATACTTCTTTAATGATAGACGGGGTTTCCATTAGTTCCGTGAAGTGTGGCCATGCTGTTTCGATAAAAATCCATAAATGTTCAGTTTGTGTAGGTGTTGGCCCTCGTGCTTGAACGACTCTGTCAATCATACCTCAAATATTCTCAACAGTGTTCATGTCTGGTAAGCTAGGTTGTCATCGCACACAATCTGGTACGGTGACAAGGGACATTGTCATTCCTGAATACTCACCATTAGGTTGCACCTGGTCCATAAAGGACGGAAAATGGGCACTACCCAGCTGACCATAGTCATTTCCTGTGAAGGGCCGGCTCAGTATGATAAGAGGAACCAAACGAATCCAGGTAAACACGCCTCACACCAGTACCAAACAGTCAGACTCAAGATCTCGTAGGCTTTACGCCACAAATGAGTCAGACGTCAAACAACAAATAAGACTCGCCATCAGTCAGCTGGAGTATAGTGAATGTATTTGCGAATCAATATGAACAGCCGACGTCGATGTTGTTTTCAAAAAAGGTACCTGTGTCCGTGTTTTGCTGCTACGTCCCACCAGCGCCAAATGACCTGTCACCGACTGCACAGACCCATTTCCGTCCAGTCTCCTACTGACTCTGATAGTTAATGCAATATCGTTCGTGCGTTGGCACGGTCGCATCTGCTCATCCTTTTCAGTTCTCGGTCGTTTAGAAGTCGCGGTCGGCCACTGCGTTGTTCAGTGTTAGAGGTACTAGCATCCTTGAATTACTCTCGGTGTCTGTCGAACTCCGACGTTAATTCCGCTTACATATTCGGGTAATTACCACGTTATTAAAAGTTTTACTAGATTCTCAACGAGCAACGATCTACATTTTTATGCCCTTCTGAAGCGATGTAAGCCTCACCTTGTGACTTAGATATATAGACTACTCGTATATAAGATCTATGTAAAACTATGTGTAATTTTGTATCGCAGGCAACACGAGTATTTTATTTAGTTGACGTAGGAATATGTATTTTCAGTGATAGAGTTACTCAGCTGTGTGGGGAGGCAACAAGAAATCTCATATAGGCGTGAACACTGGACATCTGTCTCGATTCGAATTAGGGATTCTCGGTTGCGCGGTAGCAGTTGATTTTGCATTGAGAGTGGGAGACTCACAGATGTTGTGAGGTCTAGAAATATTGTACTGTATAAATTTCAGTGTTTGAATTTAAATGTGAATAAAGTGGAAAATAAAAATGGAAGTTCTAATCAGTGACAATCACCATCTGAACCATATCATTGAAATATATTCATCCATGAACTTTCGCCAGAAAATGTTGAAATTTATGTTGCTCAGTATTTCTTTGGCCGAATTGATAACCTTATTTGGATCATAACGTGCAGAATACCCGGAGAACGAAAAAGCCAACAACCTGTGCACCTGCATCCTTCTACCCATGACATTGACCATAGCAGTGTAGATGCGGCATGCAAACCACAAGGCTTGTGGCTCGTTAAAAAGACGCAAAAATTAAGTTACTTAACTTTTCAGTGAAAGCTGGAGGTTACTAGTTGTATTTGGCAGTGGAAGGCCCTGATAGGATATGGTGTGGCCAGCAGGTCACTACCTATGCTTCATTTCCAGATAAGACACCTTATGCTTTTGATTATGGTTTTACACACCTTCCACTACGATTTCGTTAGAGACAAGACAACTAAGTGAACCTAAAGGACTGTTCCCCCATTTAAATTCGAGGAAAAATGCTTACAAGTGTGTTTTAATTCTTTACCGCTGGTTTTACGGACTGAACTAAAACTTGCGCCCTTCCCTGCTGTTGAATTCCACAGAATGTTAGTAACTCACCGAAATAATACTTACTCGTTAGAGAAAGCTTTCTACATTGAGAGAAATTACATCAGTTAAATGTATAACGTGTAAAGAAACATTAGGTAAGAGCACAAGGAAAGGCACAGAGTAAGTAATATTTGCAAGGCGAACGCGAAAAGCATTTTTACAGTTCTGCTTTATTGCACTCTAAAGGCAAGAATTCGTGATATACACGTCCATACCGCTCGCAGTAAACCCTTTTAGTTGGCACACACCTAATAATGCTCTCGTAAAGCGTGGTATTTGTACGTGCTGTCAGAAGGTGGAGTCGGCGCCGCCGAGCATGTCTGCGAGCAAATGGTACATCAGCGGACAACAGCAACATTGTGCAGCCAACTGCGGCAGCGTGGTGGCTACGGCGTTAACTTCAGAATGGTACGGCAGTGATGAGTAGTCGCTGAGTGCATGACAAAGAGAGCTGAAGAAAACCAATATGAAATAGTAACACTAAATAAGTAATCCTGTTTAACATATTGGCATATTCCACAATATTCCTAATAGTAGCTTCAAAAGATATCGTGTCATATTTCATTCCTCATTAGTTTTATCTTTTCTTATTCAAACGCTAAATTTTTCTTATTTGACAACAGCGCATCATTTCCGTAACAACCTCTCGACTACATGATAAGGCTACTTATATGTTGTTTTACGTTAGCAATAGAGGAAAGATGTGGTTATTTTCAGCCAGTCTAGTAAATCCAAGTAGACCATAGATGTTAAGCAGAATTTTCTTTTTTGGCTTTACGACTCGTCTTACGGCTCGCCGACCACGTGTGGTTTATTTGGTAGGGCCTAATCGCCTAGTCAAACCTGTGTCAATGGTCATAAGCTACTAGGTAAATCAGTCAATGTAAAGATTCTTATCCCGAAGAAATTTTAATCAATCTCCCTCCTACTATTTATTAATCATGCTTACAAAAATTCTTTCTTATCGGTTGCTATTTGAGTTTGGAATGCACGGAGTTAGTATTGGTGTAAGTAATCTCTGCCACGGTCCGCGAAGATGTTTCACGCGGTCTGCAGGCAGAATAATATAAATTTTAATAACGTATGCGTACTATATAAATCTATAAGCACCATTTTTAAAAACAACGAATACTTCAATGACGAGGTAAAATCCAGGCTGAGAAAAGGATGGCATTGTTCCTTCAATTGACAATTGATCAGTTGTGATTCCCAATCTATGGTCGGCGGTTCCTCGGGGGTCCACAGACTTATAGTAGGGTTCACGGATAAAAAAAAATTACTAAAAAATAAATAAAGGCGTGAGAAAAAGCAAACTCTGACCACATTGTGTGAAATTCGAGTGGATCTACAATATGACTGTTCTAGAATAGCCAATTTCCAATTATTATTGATATTATTGTTATTGTTACTATTATTAAGGGGTCCGTGGCTAGTCTATAATGGGTCAGCTGTTGAAAAAGGTTGGGGAAGGCTGGTGGTCTAAGCGTTAAGTAAATGACCGTTTTCTGAGGGTCTTGTAGTACGTGTTATGGTTGGTAACATAAGAGTTGCGAAATAAACAAAAATAATTAATGTAAGATATACTGCCTTTTAATTTATTTTGTTCATGTTTAACGCTGGTATAGTGTAGCAAATATTAAGAGTTTGGTCAATATGTAATTACCTTTCAATATTTCACATTCATTTTCATAAATATGTTTCAGTAGGAATTCAAAAAATTCTTTTAGATTTCTTATGTTCTAATGGTACAATAAAATATGTCTCTGATGTTAATAATATAAACATTGGTAAAAATTTGGCCTATTGAAGTTAGTGGTCCGCAACCTTATTTTTGACAATTTACTGGGCTTCGGGTAGAAGAAGGTGTTGAGGAACACTGGTATAGAGCGTTGATGTTGATGCATCTGTATATTATTTGCTTTGTATGCCTGTCATTCACATATGGTTGCAGTTGTTATTCAAAGCTTCCAGGCTTTTGGACGTCTAAGTTTTTAGCGTTCGACTTTCCTTCAGATATTAAGAATGACTTTTTATTGAGAATCTGTAAATGACAACATGGATGGTGGAAGGAGGATGGGGTTCGGCACTTCTGTATAACAATAATAAAAATCATTAATCTGCTATGTTTTACTGAAATAATTCGCTGTTTTCATCGTTATCTTGCCTTAAAATGAAAGAAATCTGTTTTCAACGTTAGTATCTTTCCCACCGAGGTATGTACAAAACTGCGATCGTATGGTTTACTTAGTAGATGATGGTGGTATGAGTTTGTTACTTTCTTCTTAGTTATTGATTATAAAGGAGAGTGCTAAAACTAATATATCATTCAGTAAATATTTGTATGATTATATGTTTGTTAATTAAAACAGTTAGAATTTAATATTATCGTTTCAAAAATACTGATAATGTATGATGGATGCAGTTATACATCATTACTATTCAATCTCTTTAATGTATCAAACTGTTGACACATATGAAAACAACTTATTATCAAATTAGGCAGCACATTAGGCACAACCAGAAGAGGCTCTACCATTATGATAATGCTTGTAATACTTGCAAATTAGGCAAAAAAAAAACAAAAAACAAAAACTAGATGGTGAAACAGTTTCTAAACCCAATAAAGGTTCACGTGAAAATGTGATAAATCAGTACTTACATGGAACTGAAACATTTAGTGTCTATTCTCTAGTTACAGAAAGAAAATCATACCCTTATTTGAATGGTCTTTTAAATTGAAACTGGAAGAAATATTTCGCTGATATCTTCAATTTAATTAAAAATTAAAATGAAATCCGCTAAATATTCGCTTAGAGATCAAATCTTCTGTGTACATAAAATAACAGAATTCTTCGATCAACAGTATGTGTCGTCTCCATCAAGATCCAATACCTTCTGGCGCAGCTGTGACAGCCTTAATAGGTCTTTTGGCTTTGAGAGTACATGGTCACTTGACACAAATAACACATCTGGACGTAACAATATTTAGTGTTTCACCTTTTGGAAGATGCAGATTCCAAGCCATCCAGATTTCTATTTCCCGAATTTCCTCCAGTTCCTTACCCACAATCCATTCCCGCCTCTAATGACCTTGATGTCGACGAGGCCTAAAGCCATAAAAAAGTAGTGATAGTCTCATGAATACATGGTGGAATATATTACTCAGCCAATTAATCTTCAAGGCAGTAAGAATCCGATTAATCCGTTTCAATGGTCACTTCACTAATTTTTACTCTTTGTACAAGAACATTAACAAAACTGTGTGGTATTAACATTCTGACATCCACAGTAACCAGTAAAGAATCTGAAGTAACGAGGTAATAAGCCTCAGCATCTAACAGCTTACCAAGCCACCAGTGGTTATTACGTGCAGCAGAGTAGAAATCATGTTCTCTAAAAGGAAAGAAAAATTAAATTAAACTTGCCAGGGCGTTCAGCCAACCAAGAAAAAACTATAAGGAAAGTTGTTTCCGCAAACTTATATAGCAAAGAGCTGGAACCTTTGGTTGTGCTGCTACAAACTGCTTCTCCAGTACCACGTTGCAACCTAGATCTTGCACTGTTTTATTTAACTACTTAAATTGTGTTTAAAAATAAATGTAACTTGCGAAATAATGTCACAGTAACACAAATGTATTACTAATTTCCAGCAGTATTACATTTACACTTGCTAAATCTAAGATGATGAGACTCAAGTCATTTTCATGTCTTCGTTAGAGCACCAATTAATGCTATATAAAAATTCATGGATTATATTTTGTATTGGTGCATTTTATACTTCAAGAAAAAAGAGACACCGCTAAAGTTTCAGTATTTCACTACACGTGTAAATGGGTTAATTGACTTTGTGCATGTGTACTGCATTCGATAATAGCTCTGAACCCTTCATTGTTCTCACACCAGATGTTTTACCAGTAAATTGAAGTACTTAATAATTAAAATATTCCCTTAAAAGTATCAAGCTTTAACAAATCGACTGTTTTGTATGGAAGACATTAAATGGTTAAAAAAAATTATGAAACACACATTTTAACAGATTCTCAGAATTTTTCAAAGTGGGAGGAAGCGACTTTTATCAGAGGAACGTATTTTCTTAAATTTAAGATTTTACTTCTTGCATTTTTGTTTTCTGTATCATTTGAAAGTACACAAAGAAATGAGCGGTATGTATTTTATGAAAAAATGGTATAATATAGGGTTGTTTTTGGTAATCATTTGTTGTAAAACACTTTTACAGTTTATAAAGAATGGAATTCCATCTTGAGTAAGCCATAAGAGTTCCAAGACTAAAAATGGATCCAAGCAACATGTAGGTAAGACAAACAGATCTAAACGTACGCAAATGGCACATAATGACACACTTATGAAACTGTGACATTTTTAATCACTGTTCGCTTATGGAAATACAAGTATACACTGATTTTTATTTTTTGAATGAACCCTTACATAATTTGGTGTAAAATGTGTCTTAAGATTGACAAACCTATTTTTTAAACTGATTTAATCAGTGAAAAGGACCTTCTCTCATTTGTCTTTTATCGAAAACTTTTCTAGTAACAGACATTTATCTCGTACCGAACAACAACCAAAAAATTAAACTTCCCAAAAGTATTTTGGGGACATGCAAGGGTAACAAAGTAGTCTCCAAATTGAAACGGGTGGTATAATGTCATTGACAGAAGTTTTGCTCTCAATGATGAATAAGTAAACAACAAAAATTGAAGTTTCATATCGCTTATGACCTATCGAGCAATAACAACAATGAAAACTTTTTTCGTCTTCATCAGGTTGTCAAGGCGTGGATGAGTATGCCTATGATGGTAGTTTTACGGAAAATTAAGATTATTGGTTAAGACATTAACAGTCACGCATTTTAATGTGTCCACCATCTCTTCATTTCCAGAAGACATAATGTTAAAATACATTCGATAAAAACATATTTAAAAATCACTCTTTAAATATCAAACTGATTCTTATATCACAATTAGATATTTATTTTACAGTATCTTCAACTACTCTTTGGAGACTACGTTTTAAGTTTCCTCGAAAATCAAAATGTGTGAACCAAAGAAATTTGGGGCAGATATTAAGCTACTTGTTCGCCAGTGAACGATGAAGTAAAAAGGTAAAAGACGAACAAGTTAAAAAATGAAGAAATAAATTAACAGGAAATGAAAATAAGAAAATACTATGTCAACAGAAAAAAAGATAAACAACTAAATATACAAAAACACTAACCGGGAAAAATATATAAGAAATTATGGTAACATATGAAAAGATTAACAACACACAAAAAACTTCAATCGGTAAAGAGTTTATACAATTAAAAGGAGGAATTAACCCTCTCTTTTATAAGTGGTGCCTATCTCGACTTTATGTTCGAATGAACATGAATCACTGAAAAACTACCGGTCCATTTTTTATTGGTTATCAATTAATGTATAGCTCGCGGTCACGCTGTTTCATTTTGACGTTTTGTCGTAAAGCTGAGAAATTTAACAAATTAATATTCATTTTTCGATGAACATGATTGCTGTACAGCCCGTGCGTGGTATCGCGGGTAAAATGGGATATGTCATATTTTTATTTAAAGACAAAAATTTGAAGTCATAAATTTTTAAGATGAAATTAGAATCCACTCCGAGTTGAACGCGTTCCTCCAAAAAATTATTAATTGTATTTTGATGGGATTTCGAATAACGAGGAGTAAAATAGGGAGATTTCATTTTGATATGACACCGCAACCATGAAAAAATTAGTTAAAACTGTTGGAAAATTGTCTCAATTTTTCGTTGAACGCTATTCACTCTAAAATCACAGGTCTAATTTAATTGGGTTGCAAACATAGCACATTTCATGGTCCCAATATGAATGTATGACATATGTTGATTTAACGCCGATAAGCTGAGAAAAGTGAAAAAATTCCAAATGAATATTCATTTGAAGATAAGTCGAAGTGTTATCGTGATTTCAGTTTGTCGTTGAGGTCGTTCATGCATCCAATTGATTCAGTTGGTTGCGAGACCGTGTTGTTGTCCGGCTCAAACACAGGGTTAGCTGGTTCGAGGCCTGATGATGGGAGAAATTTTCATCAGGACTTGGCGGGTGGGGTAGGAGAGTTGGTGATGGTACACAGTTTATAATCACCAGACTGTGCGCCAAAGTCCTGAGATAAATCCCAATGCTCTCCGTTGTGTTTCTGAGCTGAGGGCATACGGCACTATTGATAGTGATTTTTCCGTCGGATGAAGATTTTGCGCTATTTATCTTTCCGAAGAGTAGGTCTGAATGGGCCGGCACCTGCTATCACCCACCTCATTCATCTCTGTTTCATACTACACAGAAAATACTCTCTACTGAACAGACATACTGTCACAGTCTTACAATAACATATACGAACACACACTGAAGAAACAACAGGAATCTGCCATGGCATCATGAGAAGAGGAAAATCTAAAGGAGATTGTGTAGCTTTTGACGATGTTGATTTAGGAAGGCGGCTTTTAGATTAACAGTTCATGGGAACGAAGTTGCCGAAGCAGCAGACAACAGCTAGATTCAAAGGAAATGAAAGGTTCTGTCCCATGTTAAAGGCATAACTAACAAATAAAATTTTCATCGTGTTTATGGTATGTTGACTTGGTACATATATTTAAATGCCTTCATCAACGACCCTTATCATTAGAGTCACACGTGTAGATTCTACGACAAAGGCATTTTCACTATTCTTCTTCTTACTCATCACTTTTTCCCAACATTATCTTGTCATCTGTCTTCCATGAGTTTTACTCATACTTAGCATGGAAAAATTATGAGCTATGGTTTTTAAGGCAGCTAGTAAAACATTTTTCATCTACTGTCGTGTCGTACTAAGTACCAATGGGAGAAGTGAAGTGTTTTCATCTGTCTGTGAAGCGTCTAACTATAATCATCGTACAGTAAGTGTATTATTTTGTTTATGAAATATTACTTTATGAGGACTTTACCGGGACTGTCTCAGCATTCATCTCTATGGCTGCAGAAAACCGCCAATAATCACAGTCAGGACGGCCTGTACGCGGAGTCCTCGGCTCGAGCCCCGTCCATTGCACCACCCGATCCAGTGTGCGGTGCCTCAACACGCTTTTTTCCCCTTTTCTTTTCTTATATTTTCCTCGGGTACAAAGATGTATATTGTAGCAACCCATACAACAGGAAATAAACTTACTTTTCTTCGTTATGACAGAATTGCATAAGAAATAAAAATCTTATGGTGAAATAAGCTTCATGTGCAGCACAAAAAAACTGAAATAAAAAATTCTCCTTTTCACCCTCTTGGACAATGATGCAGGCATAGCCTTCTTCGGCTCTATTTTATTAATATAATTCAGGCACAAATACCTGTATTACAACAATCCATAGAACAGGAAATAAAATTTATTATCCATCGTTATTAAAGAATTGCATAACAAATAAACACATTATATTTTTCATGATGAAATGAGCTTCCTGTGAAGTAAAACTAAAATTTCTTCTGTTCGTCCCCGTCGGACAATGCAATAAAATTCAATAAATAAAGTTAAATTAAAAAGTATGTCGACAGCACCTACCTGCACTAATCAATTACTGGATCTGTAGAACCAAGTACCATCGAAGTCATTCTTTCTGTCACGTCGGGTCTCTCTTGCAATCTCCGTCTGTTTTTAGCATCGCATTATGACGATAGCGTGAAGTTGTCCTTGTATTTTTTCCAATTAGTTATTTGGTTGTGTTCATTGGTTATGCTATACTAGTAATCTCTCCTCGATAACAGCGCACTGAGCCACACTGGCACGTTAAAAATGAATATTCAGTGTTATCTGTCGAGAATAGACAAACTTATGTCAATTGCGTCTATGTGGAAGTTGAGTTATAGTTATATCATAGAATGATTTATATAGTACTAAGCTCTTTTCTCCAAGTACTATTTAGTTCCCTCCTTATCCCATATAATATGTACCAAACATTATTTCGTCGCACAGTGCTTGGATATGATCGTGATGTCTTTATTTAGAAGAGAACAAGGACGAAAGAGGAATCCTGTGATGATGGCGGATAATTAGTGCTGTGGAGTGAACCGAAAGCAGGAAGGAAAAGAGAGAGACTCTTCTGCTCCATTTGCTAATTGACATTGTTTCCTACCTTTTCCACAGCCGAATTCATTCTTCCATATTAATCATATTCTCATCATGTAGAGTCGCATGTACGTTTCGATAAAAAAAAAGAAGGGAGGAAAAAAGAATATTTCCGCTATTCAAAGTTCGAAATCACAATATGATAAACAATTTTTAACCGTAAATACAACTCTGTTTTACTGGTAGAAATTAATCATGATGATTAAAATGTGGCACACTTTACCTGTCCCTGAATTAATATTAAATTATTTTGAATCAATAATGTTATATGGAAGTATTTTTTATGTAGAGATACAGTTAGTATCAAATGATGTAACTCGATATTTTCACTTGCAAATTTATTTATTTTTAAAAAAAGGCGCTGAGGCATGTAAAGAATTGTTTTTAATATCCACTGTTTTAACCATATTCTAAGTTTTATTTTGTTATTCTTCATATCATTCATCATTATAATCAACAAATTAGCTAAGATGTTATTTCCTTCCAGTAGTGTGGACATAATATTTTCAACGAGATCACAATGTCGGAGTGGAGAACTGTCCTGACAGTGGACTGTCTGCAAATTATTACTAGCGTGCTAGTCCACTCTCTTACCCCCACCACCGACGGTCCGGCCAACTGTCGTTCCAGTCAACTCGCATCGTGTAAACGCGGCCTAACAGCTCATAAAACTAATCATTTTTCTTCTTCTTTCACGTTTCTCTATTTTCTGTACTTTAAAGCTATGTATGAATCTTCTTAACTTCCTGAAAAACGTTTTCTATAATTCCACAAATACATTAATTCTTTCTTTCATTTCCACGTAATAGGCCTATTATCTTGATCCATCACCTTCATGGTGGAGATTTCCTATCCCACCGACCTCATTTTGGAGAATGAACTCAAAGCGTCTTGACTATTGATCACGGGCTAATCAACCTTGTATGATTCTGGCTCCGCCACCAAAACTACTATTTGCTAAATATGCACCAAATGGATCACATCTCACACTTTCAGAATAAACATAATTACTTAATTTATTAAACTAAATGCTTTCACTATGGCTGAAGAAGATTTTATTGCAATATCGAGAAGTTTTTGAAAGGGGCTTAAAAAAAATCTTTCTCTCACAAGCTAAAATCGGATATTAGTATCCTGCAGAAACACCTTAACTATGATTACAACCTTTAAATTCCATGATTGAAAAACTAATTCATGAATTAACTAAATTGCCAAATGAGCTAGTACAAAATAATTAACTTTTTTCTGTTTTTTTTCTTTCTTTATTATTGTATTAGAAATTGTGAAGTATTGAATTTGTTCTTAATTTATTTCTTCTAAAACTGAGGCATTATTACTTTGCATGCATAATAATTTTCTCTTAAATATTGTCTTTATCTCTGTTAAAAATAATTAAAAGGGTTTGCTGTTTCACTTTCTGGCATACATTTCGTACGGTTTAACACTTAGCAAATGTCTTTTTACAAAATTCTATAAAACAATGTCAGGAGGCAACTGTAGTGGCAACCTTATTTGGGGGAAATATTTCGCGGACCGCAGGTTGGAGAACACCAATCGACTGATTGGTGATCGCAGCTGGGATAGTTCAGGCTTCATCATCGAAAGCCCCATCGCGCGTAGAAACGAGAGAACATAAAAAAAAACAAGTTCTTTTATGTGCATTTCTTTATTGGAAGGCAGCGAAACAGCTACACACTTCTGCATAAAAGCAGAATCGATGTACCTGTCAAATCCTCTATATCCAGCATCGCTGAATGGAGCCACGCAAACAAAACATTTTCGCAATTCAAATATACAGCTGCGCCATTGTTAGACGTAGTGGCGCAGGCTAAAGTCGTACCTCCATCGTATGACATCTTGCAACCAAACTCGTATAAGTCATAAGGTGAAAATTTTCATCCGTATCAGTATTGGGGAAACAGTTTCATATGTTGCGCAGTTTAAAAAATGATTATTTGTTCGAAATATATACTTTATGCCAGTTACAAATTAAATTTCAGTATCTGTCTCTCTTTTAAGAAAGGAATGAATTTTGTGACAGTGAAGGGCTTATGATAACGCTTTAATCCCGTTTTACTTCAATAACTAATAATTATTAACGATGTATAATTGTGAATTGTTTGGATCATTTACTCATATTTATTCCGGTTGGATAAAAAGGTATTTTACTTTACAAAATTAAAACTAACAATTTTTTGTACATTTTGTAATTACTAATACAAACGTAATAATCTGAAAAAGAGCAACATTTTCATTAGTGTTAGGTGGATCTATACATAATGTCACCAACTTTGTGGGGCTTTACATTTGTTCTCTGACCCCTCTACACGTTGTCTGGCTTCCAGGGCATAAAAGCGTGATCAATAAATATGAAGAGATTCTGATAATTTGTGTCCCGGGATTCGTGACTGCTTCCATTCTGGCAGTCTTCAGAGCGGGCAAGCTAGAAGTGCTCCTCAACCCGAAGATTGGTTGGACCTCACCAAGAAGGCTATCTAAGCCTGCTGTCAGCGGAAGGGTGACCTTTCCTCCTTATATAACATAACCCGGTAATCCTACTGGCCAAAGAGGACCTACAGTGTATTGTGGAATTTGAACCACGGAGGTGTTCTATCTTTCTTCACATTTAACATAATTCTTTGCCCGAAGTAAAGGTCGGGTTAAGGACCTTTGAAAATTCAAGCCGATACAGGGATTCGAACCGAGGACCTTTCGATCTCCAGTGAGAGGGTATAACCATGGAACCACCAGATCTGTCAGCTATTGCCTATTGACCCAAAGTTGAAGGGAAGTTATTTTAGTTTCGGTCATAAGTATTACAACACAGAGGCAGTACGTATAGTCGGGGACAGAATTCGCGAGACCCCTCGTTTTTCCATTATGATTCGTTCTAGACACGACTACCTAATGGGACACCATAACTGGTAGGAGATACACTAAATTCACGATAAAATAGACCTCTCATACCCAGCACTTTACTCAAGATTAAACAAAATTAACCGCCACACAAGAGGCTCGCAGAAGCTCAGAGGCGAAGTTAGGAGTTAAAATAATCACGATTATCACCATTTTATTCTTAATGATAATAATAATTGAAGTAGCGAAATCGATTGATTATAGAGGAATCATAACACTTTTTTCGCAATTTTGATACCCATTGTGTAAATTTTTTTATCGAATAAACAGTTTACACACGCAATCACATGACGAATACTGAAAAGAATCGCTAAATTACGCACGGATAAAAATTTGTAAAACCAATAAGAGAGTATAAATGGACTTAGTCACATTTTCTAGAACTGTGTCACAAATACACATAAAGTTTAAGCGTAAGTAGGAAGTGCACTGACGAAATGACTCAAAGGGTGAACTAAGTCAAGAAATATAAATTAACTATTTCGAGATGCTTCAATGGTTCGGAATAATAACACGTTAATTTTGTTTCCACCATTACATATTTAGAAGGTAATGTTAACATGATTGCGGCAGCAACAGTTTTAGTAGTAATCGTAACAATTAATAACGGTAAATACGTCTGAAATGCGAATTAACGGGTCCATATTTTAAAGCTGAAAGAATGGAAGTAGGAAATCTTTCGTATCTTCCTTTGTTTCTATCTAACACTGATACTTCTTTGAAGTTTTATGTCAAGCATTACTTCTTGCCATCTGAGCCCGATGGTTTAGAGGTAACATTCTAGCCTGGCATTCTGGAGGATGCGTTTTCAAACCCCGTCGGACATTCAGTTTCAGTTTTCCATGGTTTCCGTAAATCTCTGCAATGGAACTCCGGAAAAATTCCTGCAAAAAGCCGTGGCCGAAATTCTTTGTCGATCATGGTTTCCAATTATCTCAGGATTCAAATCACATTGGGGTCGAAGAGTAGAAGAAGGAAAACAAAACCGAACGTGGTGGTCGTGTGATAACACTCTGACCTGGCTTTCGTGAGGACGTGGGTTCGAATCTCCTTCCGGCCATTCAGATATGGGTTTTCGATGGTTTTCTCAAGTCACTCCAGGCGAATTCCGGAATGTTTCCTTTAAAAGGCTATGGCCGAATTCCTCCATATTCCTCGCCCCCAGTCCTTTCCTGTGCCTGATGACCTCAACGAGTTGTAAAGCAGAAGAAAAAATTAAAAAATCTCTTCTTCCTTAATATGGTTCTATGGTATCTACGTTCCTTATGATCTCTTGTATAGTGATAAAATAAATTGGAATGCATGATTCAGCTTCTTAAAACAACAATGCTTGGACTGCAGCAGCAGAGACAGCGTCTATTTTTTAGCCTGAAAGAAAATTTTATAATCATGCTATTTGTTTCGTTCCCAGTTCCCAGATGATGTAGGATACAATCTGCCGATAGTATTAACAGTACATTTAACAATTAATACGAACTGACCACTGTGCAAACCAAACAATTTTGTTTGGTAGAAGGAGGTATGGAGTTTCTGTTGGTTACTTCAGCGTACAATTCTTACTGCTATGTTCCCGGAGTAAAGTTGGTATCCACACTAAATAGTCGACTAGCTAGATTCTGTAGCCTCATGGTATTTTCTTGGTTTTCCCGAAAGACTACTTGTCATCCTGCTCTAGAAACGCATTTTTTTAAAATATATTTTCGCCTCCTGTACACACATGAGCTTTTTACCATCCTCACCACTGTAACATGCTGCTTGTTTGAATACTTCATTTGATATCTCGCTATCCGGTTCGAAATCCCGTCCGGAAACCCAGGTTTGGATTTTCCATGGTTTCCCCAAATCACCCCATACAGATGCCGGGATGCTTCCTACAAAAAGTCCATTGCCAAATTCCTTTCCGTTCCTTGCCCCAGTCCCTTCCCGCCTCTAGTAATCTCGACGTTGACGAGGTGTAAATCCATAAGTTAGAAAAGCTAACTATCCGCGTAGAATGAGGTTGTGAACTAACCGGTGGTTCTACAACTCCCCCGTCATTGTCGAAATACCAGTTGACAAGGTTGTGACACGATGATGGCTCCTTGCGCATCACACTGGATTAGCTGGCTCGAGCCCAGGTGGTGAAAGAAATTTCCATCATACGGACGTGGCCGGTATGGAAGGTGTAGATTGTGCACCAAAATCTAAAACCTCTTCACAATGCATATGGTCTGATAGCGTACGATAGTGTCAATGGTGATACATCCATTAAATTAATACGTTAATCCTCTAGACCTGCTGAATGTCTTTCGGTATAGTAGGCCTGAATAGGCTGCCGCAACTACACAAGAAATACGCTATATTGAACATATTCACATCACCGTCGTCAACATAAAACAATAAACATGTAAAAATAATTTCGTCACAGAGAAAAGCAAGGAAAAACAAAATCCAGATTTTTTTTTTTTTTTTTTTTTTGAGTGTACCCACTATCGTAAAATAAGAAATTACACCCAGTATCTGCATGAAGGCGTTTACTATGGACGGTGTTACCAATTAATAGAGATATCCTGGGAATGGGAACTGTGGTAGTTTCCCGTTACCTACGTCAGTGTAAAAGTGTCTGTGTTATTTTATGTTTGCGTGAATGAGATGGAATGAGCAGTATGTTGTTAGTGTGTGGACGAGAGATGAATAAGAGAGAGGTTGAACCCAGGTGTTACACCGCACAAGAATACTCTTCAGAAAGGCACGAATAATTCCCCGAATTTGGTGTTCCCATTTCATGGAAGAATCATTATTGTCGCAGGCTGTCACTCCACAAGTACTGCAGAGAGGTGTCCGCAATCCGATGGTTACAAATCGTTCACCAATAGCTGCCCCACATGCCACACCCGGGACTCAAATCAACTAACTTCATGTTAGACGCCTGGTACTGCACCATCATGGTACCGCGGGGAACTCAACCAATTAGTTTTTTCCCGAGTACCGCTTCAAGAAAGAGCTCAACCTCGCGTACCCCTTACAGCTGAATTGAAAAAAAATGAAACTAGTTTTTCGAGAATTATTAAATTTCAGAAACATATTTGGAAGTAGAAATGTTTGTGTAATTTCCTTAAATTATCTTAGTTATTACCCTAGCCAAGAGGTAAGTAACATATGGTCATGATCTCTGAACACCGGTGAATTGTAGAAGTCTTTTCTAACAGGCATGAATACCCCTCCACCAGTTGCTCCTATGTTTTTGCTGTACCCTCCGTAACCTTCGGGGAAAACCTCATTTTCTAGTATTCCCTCTTTCTACTCCTATAATTACTTGAGGATCGTGTACCTCTATTATGTTTTCAAACTCCATTACTTTCTTCATTATACTTTTATAGTTTACAAGTAACACTCGTTTCAATAGTACTATTGCCAGCCATATTTGTTTAACAGTATGAAAAATTGTTTTAGCTATGAGTTTAACGATTTAGGTTGTCACCGTAAAAACCAAAGATACTCGACTTTTCAATGTATGGTTTTATGCTATAATTAAAGTCTTCGCGAAAATATTCCCCAAGCATAACCCAATAACCTTACACAAGAGGAGTGAAATCTACATATGAAACAATGATCTTTTTTTTTAAAAACTAAGACTGCTATTTGCTAAGCAACGGAAAAATATGTCAATAACTACGTGAATAATATCTACGTCGTCTGCGAGAGGAGCTTTTGCTACCGTGGGTCAGTCCTTTATTTGAAAAGTGAAAGCAATACCGCTCTAGCTGAAAGGCCTTTGTTACGCAGTGGAGTGGGCGGAGGACACTGTAACCTGGGGAGACAGAAGTCAACGAACGCCAACGAGTGGACATCCCACGTAGTGAGATTTATTACTTTTGAGTGAGTCACAGTAAATCTGGACGGACGTGACAAGATGAGTATAACTCAAATTTTTGTAAACACGACAAAAGAAAGCTAAGGCTGGAGACGAAGTGCAAACGGTGTCTAAATCAAAATAAGCAGGATTATCGCATATCCACGCACACGATGTCAGAAAGAGACAGAGACTATCTTACTATTGTAGTAAGAGAAAGAGGGCGATATCCGAAATAGTGAGGAAAGGGCCGAACTGTAACTATACCGGTGCACCAAGCCAATCACCGCAAACAAAAAAATGAAATAACTCACGGAATAAGTGGAAAGTGAGAATAGGCTGAGTCAATTAGTATTAAGTCAGTACATTCGATCTACCCGGGAGCCAAGCAAAGAGGAACGGCTTCTGATTCGAGCACAGAGAAATGCGATGGTGAGAGGTTTCAACAGATCGACACGCAGGGCTCTTCTGGTTGTTGGTTCTCGACTCTGTGGGGCACGGACTGGACCACTGCTGTCAGCACTTGTTACAAATATTACAGTCAAAGGCGGCCGAATGGCAAAATGTCAGAATGTAGATTGCC
This sequence comes from Vandiemenella viatica, assembly GCA_031002005.1. Classification (NCBI taxonomy): domain Eukaryota; kingdom Metazoa; phylum Arthropoda; class Insecta; order Orthoptera; family Morabidae; genus Vandiemenella; species Vandiemenella viatica. The sequence goes on from CM061920.1 coordinate 71,878,208, forward strand.
ATGGTTAGTATTAGTGTCTGCGTAGAGTACTGATGATACGGTAAACATATCATATACTTCGGTTTACAGTGTTTGTACTAAAGCGCTTCAATTTTTAATAGCCCATATATCGCCCTGATGAAGAGATTTGGTTGATCGGAGTTTTTTGTCTCTGGAGATCTAAATGTTGCATTAGTCAGTGCATTTTTAAACACATTTTCTCAAATGAACACGTATGTACGTACACTCTCATCGCTTATGGAACAGTTCATAACTTGTTTTGTAACATTTGTAATTTTTTGTGAATAATTATTGACATCAATCTCATAATAATGCTTGATTTGTTTTTTTTATTGTCCATGCTCGTAGGATAATGGTGTTGCTTTATTAATTTGATGGTTTATGCTGAAACAGTAATTAACTTTGTCTATTGGTTATATGTTAAAGAATAAATAGTCAGGTTATGCAATTTAGATTTACAATGGTTTTTACGCAAACTTTTGTTAAGTTAATCAAATCAACTTTTTGAATCTGAGATTTTTAGTTACAATCTTACATTAGGCTGCCCTATAAACCCGCGTGAGGTGTTTTTACCTTAGTGAGTAATATAATTAAATTTATTAGTTTTAATAAGAATGATTGTGGGTAATAAGAAGAATTTTTGCAGATGTAACATTGAACATTAGGAATCAAACGTTAGAAAATCTGTAAATCTCCAGTTGTCTCTGACGATACTGTAAAATTTGGGCTACATTGAATCTCAGTTGGAACGTTACATTTAATGCATGGCTTCCTACTGCCCATTACTGTGTGGAATTTATAGTACAATAGAAGCGCTGCGCGTTTTACATAAATGTAGGCCAATTCTTGAATGGAATTATGAAACAAAATAACTCAAAACTACTTATAGTAATACTTGCACAATATCTAGTTGAAGATAAATAGTCATTTTCCTCCGTTAAATTAAATGATATTTTATTATGACTCCTGAGATGCCGACATGTCGCATAACCCACTTCCATCATGTATACAATCTGTATAAAAACTCACAAACACGTGTAAAAAATAACAGAAACTTGTTTATTTTTTGGGTTTGTTATTTGCAGAGACTCATAAAACAACAAAGTAAAAGATTTGCCTCGTCTTTTCCTGAGCAGCATTCGTGTGTAATGTGTATCCGTCTCTTATTGCAATTTATTAATTTAAAAGTAGGAGAATGGAGCATTTCGAGCAAAAACACTAATGTGAACATGAAATTAAATTTTTAATTGCAATTTTCATAATGCTTTTTTTGTGGTAATTCCGTTCCCTCGCCAGCCAGTGTAGCAGCGAGAAACGTTCCCCGGGATTCGAGTTCAATGTGATCGATGAACAAACTCGTCCCTTCTTACATCTCTTCACAGACCTCTCGACAATGGCGACAAGATACTCCGGTCGCTGGACGCAGTGACGCAGAGCCGAGAAGATCCTATCTTTTATATAGAAGTCTCCAGATTTGTGATCCCACTGCCTGTAGTTCCATCTTGCCTCCCCACATTGTGGCTGTTGTATTGTCACACAGTGCTCATACAGCCACACCACCACTGATTCCGTCCTTTCTTTTACAAATAAAGAAAGGGGGAAATAATCACACATTACAAAACACATATGAACTGTATATTCAATGTTAAAACGATAAACAATAAATCACAATATATAATAAAAATAAATACACTCAACAATTCATGAAAATATTAAATTGCTACGATTTTTTTTTTTTTTTTTTTTTAATTCAAATTTTGGACAGGTTTCCTCTAAAATTGGAAGCGACCTCTCGCGTGAAACAGGAAACCATAAATTATTTTTCAAATAGACTACATTTTATGAAATATAATAAATAGAATGCTTACAAAAGATATATTAAACACGATCATTGCTACAGTAACACCAAACAGAAACGACAATAACAAAAATTCTGTAAAAATGTCATGATTGTGATAATTAATATCAAAAAATAAATGAACACGTATTTAATAACAGGTCTTACAGAAAGCTTACTCTCGGAAAAGTATTATTATCCTCCTGGAAGTTTGAAATTCTAATGCTTTATATGTTTTTGATAATCATCCCTCTCACTCTTTGCCCTTAACCGCTTTACAGCTAGTCGATGGCGAGGTCATTAGAGCCGGGAGTGGACGGGAAATGAGGAATTGGAAGGAAGGTAATTAATCAAAGAGTGGTGAAGTGAATTGACATGATGCAAAATGAACATCCAGATAATATTACGTTGCCAGAGAGTGACTTAGGCTCTCACCGGATATGAAACATTTAGCACATCTAGACAAATATCTAGTCACACATTCCCGTCGAACAACATGCGCTTCTCCGTTGTTTCGTAGGTTTTCATTTGCTTCGTTGAGAGATAAAGGTTAAATATATTTTCACTATACTGTGTACATTAATATGAGAAACGATTTAATATTATAAATAATATTAAGTTATTTAATTTTAAAGGGAAGAAAGCTAATATAGTACACTATTATAATACAAAGACGCAACATAAGATGTTTCGAGAGCTGGAAAAAAAACTTTTTCTCATCTTTACTGCTCTTCCTTCAAGTAAGATTTCCCTATACACATATCACACTAATAGAACTATAACCTTTATTAGGCACTAGATAACACGGAACATCACTTAAGATTACGGCTGTAGTTACTACACGTGCCTTAATAGGAGATAAGAGATCCACTTCAATACTTCCATTTTAGTATGTTAGCTGTCATATTAACTATTAGCGTCTGGCTGCTACTAGGTCACGTATGTAGCCTGCCAAGCTTCGACGAACGAACAGTCTGATAAAACGAGCTGATTCTTCCAGTGCCGATAAACGTAATAGACTGACCTTGATGTGTCCAGTTGTTTTAAAACGTCAGCTTTTGCCCGTAACCTGCTGCTGGGAGTGTGTGTCCTTGCTAACCTCAATCCTTAACTAAGTATTTTGAAAGTTTAATGTACCGTTCATTGGGGAACCGCATGTTCCCTGGCCGTATGTGTCTATTAATTGGCTGTGTCATGTTGGGAATCCTGCCTGGGTGCAACTAATATCTCTGAGCTAGTCCATGTGCGTATGTCCCCGGAAAGCATAAACTTGTAGAATGGTTCAACTTGAACATACCACAGAAATTATTACAGTCCTACATTATTCCTCTAATTTATTATATATCCAGTTGACTTTAAAAGCACTACTTTTTTGCTGTTATATACATACCAACTATGGAAGACGGGCAAAAATGTCATCGATACCATCGCATTAAAAAAACTTTTTTAGGGGATTTCATCAGTCTCTCGACTGGTTTGGTACAATCCTTCATCATTTCCTATCTTAAGCTAACCCGTTCATCTCATCATACCTCTTACAATCTACATCTTCAATTATCTGCTTCATTAATTCTACTACGCAAATTACATATTACAAGCATATATTAAAAATTATCCACAAAATATAATGCAGTCTTTAAGATTATTATCATGTAAACATAAACCACCTACCTTCAATATTTCAGATATTACGTACTATAAAATTGGAAGAAAATGGGCATCTTATTAAAAAAAAGTAAATAATGAAAAAATTATTGAATAGATCCATCAATATAAATCAAAAGCCAAATATAACCGTATTTTTTAAAGTACAGACAAGTCATATGCCTAAGTGCGCACTCTACACGAAAGATGCAACAAGGAAAATCTCGAATCTGCTGTTGTATTCTAAAACAAGACTTCGGTTGGAGTGTATAAGTCTCACCAGTAACGCCCGACGTGTGGGGAATGGAATACTTGCATAGAAACCTAAATATTTAAAACTAGAGAAAACAGACTACACAACTAGTTCTAAATGTTCATGTATTCAGTTAGAACCAGGTACAGTGCCAACAGAAATTTCAAACTCTATTTATGATTATATCTTGTACGGACAAAATGGTTTACGACAATTGTATAACTCTACAGATTTGAATTACGCTTGCATAATATGGACAGCAGACTTGGAAAAAGTTAAACATAGATATCGGAAAACAAAATACGAAAGCGACAGAATCGAGAATCTGATTCTCGGCACTAGTATTACAGTGTGTAAACGTGTTAGTTCAATATCCGTCTGCCTGATATCTACATCCATCTGTTATTTGGTTGAAATAGAGTACAATTTTTGTGTATGATTATTAGAAGCTGAATGCGAATCTGCCCAGTTGCCTATAGAAATATGGCCGCAAGTATTTTTTTTATTAAAATTTCAAACACTACAAAAATTAAAAACGTTTCACTCAATTTTTTTTTAAAGTTATAATTTATTTTAAAGAGTTACATAAAATTTTTGTGATGCCTGAGTAAAAGTGGCCGTAAGTAGAGGTTGCCAGCAGTTAAAGGAATGTAAGAGCGAGAGAGAGTTAGCGTACCAACGGTCTTTGAGACTTTAATATCTGGCAATAATTACTTGTGACCACTTTCACACAGGCAACACAAACATTTGATGTTCATTACATGTCTCTCTTTGAAATGAATTATAATTTATTTAAAAAAAACAAGCGCCCCAATTTAAAAAAAATAATAATAATTAAAGATATATATTTTGATAGGCAACCCGCCTCGTAAACATTTCACAAACAAAAATACACTTTCTACTCGAAACACGAAAAGTTTCAGTTTTCGTAGAGAGATGACAAAAAAACTTTCCTCCTATAAGTTAAATACGCCGGATCAAACCCGGGTTGAATTCGGCAGGACACAAATCCTCCCCCCCCCCCCCACTCTCAAGATTTACACTGTGAAACAGGGGGTCGATGGCCTGTGGTCCTTACCATAGTTGACCGGATCAAGGGAAACCGTAAGAATTTCTTGGCTTTGAGAAAGTGGCTGCGCTATTACGCCTCTACAATGCGAAGTCAGTTACTGTAGCCAGCTCTTATAATTTGAACAAGTTGCGTTCCTCGTAGAGCGATCTCATGGTTCTGTGGCTCAAACTTGTGACTGGAGGTAGAGTGGTCTGCAATTGGAGCCCCTGTCTTGGTGGGGACTTTCATGAGTCTTTAATCTGACCTTCACCTCTAGCACAGATTGCTATGTTACATGATGAACCACAGAACGCTTCGCTTGTTTGGATTCCATGTTAAGCCGTTACCCTGTAGCATTCTTCATCTTTTTGTAGCCTTTGTGTTTCGGGGGAACAGTAACCTCAGAGTTTGCCACGAGGTACACTTCAACACACCACATATTTATGTTACAGGCGTAATTAAATTGCCTGTTGCTATCTCCCAAAGTGACATCAAGTCTGAAGAGTTCGTCACCAGCAAGCTTACCTACCCTGCAGTTGTACTTTCTACGCATCATTAAGTTTTTTTTTATACTCCTTTATCAGTACCTCACGAACAGATATACAATCTATTGTAATGAACCATGGTATCTTCTAATAACCATTAAAACTGATTTCCATTGATGTCCACATCTCCGAAAAATCGCTGTTATCTATTATCGACAATACAAAATGAAAATACGAACAAATGAACTTACTATCACTTGTCTCGGCACTGAACCGTTATATTTATTGGTTAATGGTAACAGTGATTCTCAGTTTATCATTAATCGATTTTTACAATGTTTAGGCATCAAATAAGAGATGCAACATATTTTACAGTACTTTAAACTTACGTAAACAGTTTAGTGATATCGGATTACTGTACCTAGCGTGGTGGATGAACGGTTAACATTCTGGCATCGCATTTGGGAGGACGCGGGTTCGAATCCTCGTCCGGACATCCAGATTTGGGTTTTCCATGGTTTCCCCAAATCACTCCAGACAAATGCCGGGATGCTTCCATCAAAAAGACCATGGCCAAGTTCCTACACGTTCCTTGTCCCATCCTGCCTCTAATTACCTTAGCCGTTTCATTTATTGATAAATTTATTGATAAGTTTATCAAATTTTGAGCTAAAGCTTTATTTTAGTTGGCTGACAGATCCCATTGCTTTTAGAAATATTTTCTCTGGGAACAACGACTTGCCTACTGTGTGTGCCTAACCTAGACAAGGTTATGGATCATTAATTAGGCGATAGGAGGAAGTTTCACAGGACATACGCCCGGCTGGAGGTAGACTGATATGGAGGAAGTAATCTTGTAGAGGTAACTGAGATATCAACAATACGTCACACAATCAAGATAAAATTAAATATTAATTTACTAATTGATGTAGATAGTTTGTTTCCCTGACATAAGGAGTACATGGGAATAAATTGAAGTATATCTGAAGGAAACTGATTTTGAAATTGTTTATGAGTAATTAAATCACTGATAGCTAAGCCAATTGTGCTTGAACAAAACAATTGTTGGAGAAGCGTACTAAAATAAACTTTATATAGTGTTTTTTTTCACTTGCAAACACCTTGAAATCTTTTAAATGAAGCACCATAAATAATAACAAAGTAGATTTGACCCACCAGTGTAGCTGGGTTTCGGAAGGTATGACGGGATCGTGTTTGAATCCAAGCCCCTAGCAATAGCCGTCTTGATTGCGGTTTTAGGAGGTTTCACACAATCAATTACAACTATCCGCAGTATCCGCCTTATGAATTACACATTCTGCAAACAATAATATACTTTCGATTCAGTTCTGTGACAGATGGAAACACAAACATTGCATTCTTAGGATAAATGCTCCACATCAGACAAATGTTTCTAACTGGAGGGGGTAGAGGTATCAGAGGCACTATTTTGTGTGGAGAGGGTGAACAATGGCTCTAAGCAGAGGGAAAGAGAAATAGTGGTACGGTTACATTTACGTCCGACAGAAAACAATTTGTGTATTAATTAAATTACTAACAGTGAATCAAGAAAGTTATTGAAACATTCTCCCATTGTTTTCAGGAACTTTTGTAGAGAAAATATTTACTAGTGACCGTCTAAAAGAGAATCTCTATGTAGTTTGAGTTATGACAGGACTTAAGATGCGATGTTGAGTCAAGTTGAAACCTGATATACGTAATCAAAAATAGAAACTAAGCACCATTATCCTTTAAGTTCCTAAGCGTGCTAGAAATCGTTCAGAATGGCTTGTAGGTGGCACATATGGCTGTCCTACAATAAACTAGCAGCAACTCAGAGCGCCGTTATTTGCATTTTGCGAAATGAAGTTGTGGAACCTACTGAAAGTTAACGAAGAACCAAGTTTTAAAATGGTGATCAATGTGTGTCATAGCTGCAAATCTACGGAAAAAATAGGATTTTTGTGTATGGTGTGACTTTAGTGGAAGATTCTCTTCTTTTTTTCTTGTGGCTTTACGCCTTGTCGACGTCGAAATCATTAGAGGAGGGAAAGGACTGAGACAAGTATCTGGAAGGAATTCAGCTTTGGCCTTTTTGAAGGAAGTATCCCGACATTCGCCACGGAGAAACAAAATCTGGATGCGTGAACGCGGATTCGAACCCGCTTTTTCCCAAATGCGCGACCAGAGCATTACTGCTAACCCACCACGCTCGGTGGAAAATGCTTCTTGCCCTGGCTATGTACATCAAATCATGGCTCGAGAGAACTTTGCTGCAGTTGACGCCGTCATGAATAGAAAATTATGCCCGATGTGCGACAGATTAATGAATTTTATACGAGTTCGTTTCTACGGCAGTTGTCTCCTGAACTGAAAGATCGACTTGATGATTCTTATAAATACATTAAGAGGCTCAGTGAACGGGAAGGTGACGACTTCCTTACTAGAATTTTTAGAGAGGACCCAATACGGGCTACCGTTCACCAACCGAAAACAGCCGGGGTTAGCAAGGAATGGCAATATTACTTACTATTCTTCAAATTTTCTAAAAGAAATAAAACATTTTCAGCATTTCCTGTCATGCTCTGCATATATGTGAACAGCTGATTATTATCACCAGTAGTAAGGATATTTTTTGTTTGGGATGTGAAAGATGCAAACTTGCAACTTACAAACATAGAGAGCCACTGTAACAGGTGCATTATACTCAGATTCCCTAGAAAATCATATTACTTCTGCAATCGAATGAAGCCAACCTGAATTGTTGTATGCAAGTATCAACATGAAAAAGCAACAATCACAGATATGGATATAGAGAGTCTTCCTGGTGCGTAATACTCATCAGATCTAATTCCAAGATATAACCATATGTTTAGACCACCTAAAGAAGCAATGGCAGGAAAGACATTCCATTCTGATGATAAAGGTATTCCATGCCGTGGAGAAGTGTTGCATGGACTGTATGAAGATCTTTTAAATTTTCTCTCTCTAAAGGAATTCCTTAACTTTGTAAGCGCTGGAGGATTTGCTGTGAGACTAGGGGAGATTATATTTAATAGTAATATGTTTCAATCGAGTACAAAAAAAACAATACCTTATAAATATTTCATTTGATTCACTGTCGTATCTAAATATTCAATCTCAAATTTATTAAAACCAGCTAATAATAGTAAACTGTTGGATTCAGATTACGTCCAAAACTTTTAATTTCATGATGTGGGTAAGTATATCTTTGGAGAAGAAGTCAGATTAATACAAGTACGGTCATGAATAATAAAATTAATTAGTCACATTAATTTTCTAGTTATCAGTTATAGAAGCAGACAATGATTTGAAATTAATATAGCCAGCAGGTTTTCTTACGATTGCCACTGAAATAAACATGCTTTCTCATAGAAATAAAAGATTTTCAGCAATTCCTGTCATGCTCTGCATATTTGAGAACAGCTGATTATTCTGCTCTTGGCTTTTATATCACGGTGCGGACTACATCCAAGCATAAAGGATTTACGTTGATCGCTCTCAATATTATATTCAGTTCATCAAAATACAATTCATATTCATTGGACCGGCACAAAGGCGGTGCGAAAGAATAAATGCAGGGTGGAAAAGAATCATAAAAACCTTGTTAATAAAACGGCGATGAATATATAAAAAAGTTGAGCTCGCTTTTTGCATCTCGTATTAAGCACTTTCATCTGCCGATACTCATTTATTTATAAAAGTTATTTGAGTATACGTTGAGGAATCGAAGATATTGGAATTGGTGACTGTTTTCCTTCACTTTCTGTTATGCGTAAGTTCGGATTTCAGCAAGCTGGATCTGGTTCCCTCATTACTGTGCCAGATTTAATACTGTTTTTCGGGCGAACATAATACATAAAACATTTTCCTCTGATGAGATACCAGCATTTTTCTGTTCCAATTAAGTGACGTTAACGAATCGTAAACAATTCTGTTAATAAATATGCAAATAAAATAAAAAATTCCTATCAAAGGCTTCGTCGCGAAGATTCACAGAAGGTAATCGGAGTATAAAGGAAACTTAAGAAAAGCAGTTCTTAACATAGATAAAATTCTACGTAACATTAGTATAAAATTACGAAGTCTTTCTCGGCGTTGAGAATTCAAATAATGCTCTCGGGTGACTAGCCGAGTTATAGAAGTGTTATAATAAGCACACAATATTTCGGCGCACTGATTCGTCGGCGCCATCTTCACCAGAAGATGGCGCCGACGAATCAGTGCGCCGAAATATTGTGTGCTTATTATAACACTTCTATAACTCGGCTAGTCACCCGAGAGCATTATTTGAATTAGTATAAAAACTTCTAGTGAAATTACTGTTTATGTGTTACGCGTACATAAAATTAAAATTTTCTTTCCCACTGTAAACTACTCCCTCCACAGTGATTCATGTAGAAAGCATTACTTAAAACGCATACTTAGAAAATTTGCTTTTTCGATTTCACACTAAATTTTTGTGTGTTTCTTCGTGTTTCGTCACTGTTACTAATAGCAATTTTCCAATGTGATGCACATTTACCTTTATGAAATTGCTGGTGCACCATATGATTTAATAGTATAATTCTAATTTTTGTCAAGAAAAGCACTGAAATATTTCTAAGAATCGTCATTTTGTCTTAAAAATATTTTAATTTATATTTACTTTGCGCTGGATAACATGACTAACTTTCGTCGTGTGACAAGTACAACCGGAATGTTTGTATTTTGAAAGGGGAAGTAATTAACTGTTAACATACTACTATTGATGAAAGGAAGCAATATCAAGAGACTCCGAAACTGCAGTAAACTAGAAACATTATATTCATGATGTATGCAAAAATCGCTTACCGAATAATGAAATGTTGGTAACAAGAAGGATAAAGTTCCTAAGGAGGCCTACCTAAGTAATATTTAACGTAAGAATATGGAGTATGGTGTATGGATCTCAAAGAACGACAGACATAAAATCAGCTTTGAATTGTGATTACAGAGAGGCATGGAAAAGAATGAGAGCCAAAGTAGGAATTGAGTTGGTACTGAGAAAACATGAACAGAGAAGAAAGAGAATGTAAATAAAATTATTTTATTCCAGTTATATTCTAGTCGGGAACGATTTACAGACAAGGATATTGAAACCAAAATTATTTTTTATTGAATGTTAATAAATATCTTAAAAAGCGGAGATGAAGTTCAGGGTAGAAGCCAATGTCTGTAACTCGTATTGCGAAAAGAATACGGAAGACACGCTAAAAAGTTGGAAGAAAAATGTTTTTGATCACCCGTGTGCATTTTTTATTCTTATAGCTTTATGACTCGTCTACTTCAAGGTCATTAGAGGCGGGAAAGGACTGTGGCTTTTTGAAAGAATCACCCCGCCATTAGCCTGGAGAGATTTTGGAACATCTAAGAAAACCCAAATATGGATGGCCGAACGGTGATTTGAACCCGCGCCCTCCCGAAGCGAGGCCAGAACGTTACCGGTCACCCACCACGCTCAGTCCCGATTTGCCAAAAAGTTTTGAAATTATCATTGGCTACACAAAAACTCGAAACATTTATTGAAAATCCTGTTACTGTAAATTTCCATACATTGTCTTATTACGTTGTGAACTCCAACTCCCTTTAGGTCCTGTGGCTTGAGCTAAATAACTGACAGAGATAGACACCTGTATTTCCATTCATCAAATTGAAGGTGCAATATATAGAACTGTCAGCTACGAGAAGCATCTCACCTGATTTCTGCTTGTATTTTCACTATCTTCTGTGAGATTCGTATGCCAAATATTTTCATTAATTGTTATATTAACCTTACGCATAAAATAAGTTTGTACCAACTTGCATCGATAATGACGTATATGCCGATCTTATTTTCAGATTTTACTAGTAAATTTACTTAGTATTCTTGGCAATAAGATGTTTGGCTTCAACGTAACGCTTCTGCGTCTAACATGAAACTCGATAAAATCCAATTTAAACTTTCTCAGACTTTAAATCACAGTGCAAGTTTTACTTCCTTCTCTGATCACTAAAATAACACAGTAAAACAAAATGTGAGGATAAACAGAAGCTAGGATCTTTTTGTCGTCCACTTGGTTCCTAAGATATCATAAAATATATTTCGTGGAATAACTGTGGTGTTAATCACAATGAAAATAATTTATTGATGAAAGGAGTGTATGTAATACTGAGAACTATAAAAATTCAAAGGTATTCTCAGTGTGGTTAGCTAAAATAAATAGGACAGCAAATGAGATTATTTATTTACATTAATATTCTAACAATACTCAGCTCGTTACAATCTTTAATAAGAACAATTATTCATGATTAATTGACTTTCGGGTTATACCGCGTTGTTTATTTCATTACCTGAGCTTTCGGCTGGTATCCTCCAGCCTTCGTCAAAGATACTATTTATTTGACATAGCATGAAGAAATAGAGACACTTAAAAAATATTCCGAGCCAACGGCTATAATGAATCCGACATCAGAAGGGTTTTAAGACCCAAAAAACCTATGGGAGACGTCAACTTATCCCATGATATTAATGTGCCAACAAAATTCGCCTGTCTCCCATACATACAGGGTATCACAGACCGGATTGGGAAACTGTTAAAGCGGGTGGAGGTGCGAATAGTATATAAGGCTAACTGCAAACTTGGTCAGTCACTGACAAAGGTAAAAGACAGATTACACCCGCACCAGCTTATGGGTGTTTACGAAATCCCTTTCAGTTGTGGCAGTGTTTATATCGGCGAGACAGGTCGCACTGTGGCGGAGAGACTTAAAGAACATATCCGCCACTACAAATATGACAACAGCGACAAATCCGCCGTAGTCCGCCATGCTATTAATACCGGGCATGAAATAAAATTTCAAGAAACGAGGCTACTGTGGAGAGAAGACCAGTGGTGGCCCCGACGGGTGAAAGAGGCAGCAGAAATTTAAAAAAATACCAACAACATCTACGAAGATAGCAGCCTTTTACTCTGCGATGCTTGGTGCTCGTTGCTATGTCAAAATAAACAGTATCTCTGACGAAGGCTGGAGGATACCAGCCGAAAGCTCAGGTAATGAAATAAAAAACGCCGCGGCATAACCCGAAAGTCAATTAATCATGAACAAAGATGGCCGCGGAAGTCTGAAGAATCAGAACAATTATTGCCTATAGTAATAAATTTTAAGGGTTTTTCAGGTTCATAGACTTACAATCGGAGAGATGCGAACTGTGTCGCACCTGTGGCGAGACAGTAAGTTCAAGTGCATATCTGGGTGACCCATAACACTTCTGCCTTGAGTGGCATGGATAGACGAAACTGCCAGGGATACCCGGTACCTGCTTTTTCAAAGAGGCTTCGTGCATGGATGAACACACGTCAGTTTACGGTTCCCTGTCTGAGGTCACTACACCTCGCGGAAAAAATATTCCCACAGACGAGGAGGGATCCCGAGAGACCGCGAGGATGCCCGAGGAAAAGAGACGAGGGGGACTTGGTCTGCAGCCGCGGAGCTGCGCAGATAGTCGGGACCACGGAGGATAGACCAGCCAGACTCGCTCCTACCGAGCACGGTCGGTTTTCAAGTATCTAGGTCTTCACTTGATGCTATTTGCATTCACACCAGGCGAACAGTAGCTTGATTTTGGTGTTTGGTGCGGCCATTGACTAATCGACCATTGACTAATCGTTCTACAGATGATCGTCGATGCTGCCACTATTTCGGTAAACATTACGTCAGTACTAGGCATATTGCTCGCACAATTAATTCTTCGAGCAATTATCCTTTAGCGATCTTGAGCAGAGCGATTTGCTGCTATTAAGAATTCTCTCTCTCATATGAACCCAAAAACTTTCTTGTAGACCCTATAAGTATTATATGCCCATTTTGTTGCAAAAACAATTACGTAAAGATTGTTTGATGGTTTGTTTTAAATCAATTCAACTCAGTCTTTCTTATGCAGCCTTTGTGTGATAGATTAATTGATGATATTAGAATTTCATGGCATATCTGTAGGACAAGGTATTGAGATTTGCGTACTGAGTTTTGATTGTTTATAACATTAATGTTAAATAACACCTATGTCTGCTCGTCTCAGATTTGTTTTAAAATAAGTGGTCGGGTCACGACGTATCATTGGTCTTAACCAAACTGTTGTCATTTCACATCCTTTCCTCCGATTATTTAAATTTTGTAAAATTTAATAATGTGAGTAACCAAAACTAATTTTCATAAAATTAATATAATAATTAATAATAATAATAACCAACCAAAATCCCACATACTGAAATACGGACAGCAAATAAGAGTTTAAAACAGTCGTTTTTAGATGTAAACAGTTTATAGAATTCAAATAATTTTTCATATTTAGCAGAAAACAATATTACGTATTTATTTTTACCTTAGACCTTTCTAAATACGAAGCAGTGTCATATATCATTTTTTTTTCAGCTACAGATAGTTCAGTTCAACCCACAAAATTTTGTTTAAATTTTTACCATTTACTTGCGTCTAACATATCTCTGTTTTTTGAGGTCGCTTAAGAAATTGTTGTTGTTACAGTGATCCAATAAGCTTTCTTTTTGGTGCAAACGTTTTGAATGAAGACGTTTGGAAAGCAACGACAGTGAAGTAGCCTCGCACGGTTAATGGAGTTTTCTCAGTGGTAAAAGCTCTCGTCCTGGGAATGTCAAACCATTGGAACCAATAGTATCGTACTCCACACGAGGTGGGTAAGTGGATTGCGGTGCCGCTGTCAACGCGGTAGGCACTGAGGGGACGCGTTTACTTTTTCCTGCACACAGCTGCTTCTAAAAGCGACGAAACTCCTTCGCTGTTAAGAGGATTCCCACAGCCTTTTTTCCACCCAAAACTTTTCATTAGACGCGCGCAGACCTCAACGAGGCGGGCGAGCCTCTTTTTACGGCTACTCGAGCGCTGCCTACGACAGAATTTTGACGCCTGTTCCGTATATCGCTCTTTAATGAAAAAAGTTGATTACGTGTTCCAAAACAGATCCTCTACGGAAAATCATGTTATGTTCATTTCCACTAATTAAAAAGGTTATTCTCTCTTTCTTCTTTTCGTTAGATAATTGCACTTTAGATTTTCCTGATACTGTGGCTTACGTTTAGAGAGCTAGAAATTAATGTTATCTTTGTAGCGTTCCCGTTTCCATCGAATTCAAGGATACGAAGCCACAGTGTGGTTCAAAGGGACAAATAAACGTAATACGAGTGTGAATAGTTATAATTAGGGATTGTAAGGTGTATTAATAATAGGTGGTAAGAAACTTAATCAAGAATTTCAAGAATTTGAAGTTTTTTCTAGCGGGAGTGGTACATTAGAAATATTTTTGCAGGAACTTAAGGGCGTTGCTGTGGCAGTCACTATTCCAGGAAAGAGACGCTTAAAATTCATTGATCCCTCGCTTCCTCTTTCCCGCAAGCGGCCTTGGCGCGAATATGCAGGTCCTGTCACCAGCCCCTCGAACACAAAGTCACTTCTTGGAAGAGGTATTATCTGTAGAAGCTTGTGTATCTTTCCGTAAGGCAGAGTGGTTTAAAACGGCAGCAGAAATTCACGAAGTCAATGTCTGCGGTGCCTCTCTCGGAAGGATACAAGGCAATCCCAGTTACCCAAAGTGGTTTTAAGCTCCTCAGAGCACAATAGGGCTCACAGTTTTAGTCCATCGCTGTAGTAACAGCGATGAACCGTTATTGCAAGGGCGTATCCCATAAAGATTTAAGTCCATTAATTTTCTTCTGTCTCCATGCCTCTGCCAAATCCTCTTCCTCGCGATTAGATGAATAAAAGGAATTATGCCAAGATAAATAGATGGTATTTTGAACATTTGTTTGGAAGATTTCTATGAACTTGTTTAACTACATACAAGTCACAGTTTACCAATTTATGGCGTGATTATAACGTACAGGCAAATTGTTGAGATTTAAGAACAGTTGGTTACTGAACAATTCCAGTGTATTTGTTAATTGCATTCGTGTTTCAGTTTATAATGCAATTTGCTTAAATAAACAAGAATGTTTGAATTTTGTGTGGTTCATCCATCCAAATTTTATTTTATTGTAATCGTTCCTAACTTTCGGCCTGCGATTAATAAGTAATTTTCATAAAGTGAACGCAGTCAGTCTCCAGAAAAGAAGTTAGGTAGAAATAAGCAAAAGTTATTACAGGGGGGAGGTAGGATGATTTCAACAGATACTACCAGATTCGCTCTACCAACCTGCAGTGGCAGTAGATAGGAAATAGGGTATTGTTCCGAGTATTTTTGTCGTCCGGGTAGAACACTGTCAATTTTTGGAACCTGACATTTCAGCCATCATTGTGTGGCTTTCATCAGAGAACTATAAATATCCACCTATACATAGATTTCGAAGCGCGCGCTAACCGTTTGGAGTGACGTCACTGAAGGTATTTTTTTTTTAGTCACTGACAGTATATCACTTTATATTCTTTACCTCTTATATGAATATTTTTTTAAAAGAAACAGAATAGTTTAATTCCCATAAAATACACTAACATCAGTCATTATACACTGTTGAAAATATGTATTACAATTTAATGTATTCAAATGGAGATGAGAACAGCAAAAACCTAGAACCGATAGAGAAAAACCGAAGATATTTTCGAATTTATCAGCGAAAAAAATTACCTAAGAATTCGTTAAAATATTCCAGGCACTAGACATTTCTATTTATTTATTTTTTTGCCGCCCTGTGTAATCAATTGCAGTGAACACATGCATGAGTTCAATGTCTCAATAATCCCACAGTTTACTCTATCTGTTTGAAGTAAAAAATTCAGTACCTCATTGGATAATTTAATCAAGTTTCTGACCTCCTTACATTCAAACTAAAACTTAACCACTCTCTTATGCCTGAAATTAGGTTCTACGTCCGGATCTTTCTTCCCTTCTACACAATACTCATAATATTTCTCCAGGTATCAGTTAAGGCCTCATCACCGATGTATGTCTTACAGAAACCATACATACTCTTCGCCAGTATCCTTATTCCAGTGAATCCAAGCAAGCTCCTTTTCCTTTTCAATTACAATATCTTGTGTACTGTACGGTAATTTCCGCTAACGTATCTATTTACTCTCCATTATATCCAATCCAGAATCAGAAATTTATAATCATAACGAAGGCTTAATACAACCACACCATACTCAAGCAGGTTTCGGATCCCAGTTAATCCTTATTGCCTTCGTATTATCCCTCATCACCATCTTGAAAAGATGCAGAACTTTTAAACATCGCTCTATCACTTGCAAATATATTCTGCAAAATGAGTTTAATAACAAATGATATTTATACTTTATTCCTTCAAGGAGCACTTCTCTTTCCAGCATATAATCATACGAAACCATTATTTTTCTATGTGTGTTCTCTTCGTTCCATGTTAACATAACCAACAAGATATACAAGCCAGATCTTTACATAGCTTGCTCACAATCCTGTATCTATTTTTAATCCTCTTCATCTTAACGTCATTATCAAATAACCTAGCTTCTAACTGTTAATAATAAAAAAAGAATTGTTCTTTAGAATAATGATCCCCCTCCCCCCGCACAAAGCTGTGATAGTTTTTTTCTCTCTCCCTCAAGTCTTTTTATTGCTTTTCCTTCACTAGTCTTTTGCTCATTATATCAGGCGCCTGGAGAGATCCTCTGGCGTCCATATTACGACAGACCTTTTCTGTTAATGCAGCTCGAGTAGAAGCATGAACAGTTAATTCTCTAGCCAATATTTTTCTTCCTTTTCTCTCTCTCTCTATGTTTCTGTTCTTTTTTTTACAGAAACATCTTGCACTTTTCGGTGGATATGATGCATTATTATTATCATCATTACTACTATAATTTCAACTGGTGCTGATTATTTGCTTGACAGTAACTGCAAAGATTTTGTTTCTGATGTCATGATAGGTTATATATTTAGGCATCGTTTCTAATAACATATCAATTGTTTATGTAGTACGGTGCCTTGTGTCACATAATACACATAAAATGAACATGAGTCGCTCTTTAACCTGAATCTCTAAATTGTATATGTTTTCATTTAACGATATTATACAAACAGAAACGCATCAAACAGAAACGCATTCTCTTTTGTGCAGATTGCCACTGTTTCTAAGATTATTGGATTCAATAAACCCTGTCTTTCTAATAAAATACGCGATGGGTGATATGAATTTAAAATTTTAATATTAAAATTTTAATTAAAATAATTTCAAGCAGCCATTTCTCACAGGAGACTGAATAGAATGCAGATATTAATTTTCATTATAGAAAGTGTTTGGGATACAGCCATCATGTATGAGGTAGTCTCGCACAACTGACTAATCTTCTTTCATGTTGTGTTGTAAAAGAATAAGCTGCAGTTGCCAACATAAGGTAATAACTTTCCCAAACAAGGGGCTTTTATCCTTAACGAAATTGATTCAGGGAGATATATGTTTGAAAGATGTTGACTTGCTGAGTGAGATTTAATAGAAACCGAAGCCTGACTACCATATCTCATTCGTTGTTCCAGTCCTTGAATATGCAAACCATCTTCAGCAATATCATTCCACATTTTAGTCTTCGCATACTCTTTTACGTGAACATTGGTGTGAGGTATCTAAGTTTTACCACCCTGAAGTGAGTTTTGGGAATTAGTTAACATTATGAGTTGTTAGAAGACAGGTTAATGTTACTGATGACAACATGTTTTGATTCCCCTTGCCATGTTTCTATTCATGAACTAATTTACCAACTTCTCTTCTGCTGTTGAGAATTTGAGATAGTGTACCGAATCTTTTTTGATACCATGTAAGTCATTATTTTTTTAAAACATGTTAGGCTCGTTTTCGTTTTTGACGGCAGGTTTACTCTTTGTTTCCTACAGTCTACTTGGTCAAATGAATTTCCTGTGTAGAAATATTGTGAATTGTTATTTAATCTATCTATATATAAATCTGTAAGCAAGCTGCGTGTGTCTCATTATTTGAACGGGAACTGCGCATAATACCACAGCAATTTGGGTGATGTTTCAAATTTTTAGACCTAATGGTCGGAATTAAAATCTGTGGAAATAGCTAATCCAAATATATAAAGATGAATTTATGTTTGCTTGTTCGTTTGTTGGTTTGTTTGTTCTTCATACAAATCCACAGTTTTCATCCTATCTCGATTAAACTTTGCACACTTATCCTTTGAAACAAGGAGAAAAATACTGTCTACATTTGGTTGAAAAATCTATATATATAAAGATGAATGTATGTATGTGTGTTTGTTGGTTTGTTTGTTCTTCATACAAATCCACAGTTTTCATCCTATCTCGATGAAACTTTGCACACTTATCCTTTGAAACAAGGAGAAAAATGTTGTCTACATTTGGTGGAAAAATTATCTGTATAAATAATACATATTGTCTCATAATTTCGAAATACTACTGAATGGCGATAGACAGACGCGTTGGATATGGAGGTCTGTATACTTCTTTTCCGTGTGTTGGTCAGACAGCTCAATGGTTAAAGCGCTTGCTTAAAAATGTTGGGATCGTGGTCTCCGGTTCAAATCTCCGTGAAGGCTAAGATTTTTAAAAATTGTTTTTGATCGTAAGAGTCATGCCTGGGCCGTAGGTTATTCGGATTGAATGTTAAACTGTAGATATCACAAAGTTAGGGGTGCAATAGGAGGCAAATCGTAGGTAGCCTTGCAATGTTGTAGGTGTACACTTTTTTACGTTATATTGATCCCTCAGGGGTGATTCGCTGTCATTGTGTTTGTGACATGCAGTAATCTATATATATAAAGATGAGTGTATATTTGTTTGTTTGTTCTTCATATAAATCCACAGTTTTCATCCTATCTCGATTAAACTTTACACACTTATCCTTTGAAACAAAGAGAAAAATGCTGTCTACATTTGGTTGAAAAATTATCTGTATAAATAACACATGTCTCATAATTTCGAAATACTACTGAATGGCGATAGACAGAAGCGTTGGATATGGAGGTCTGTATACTGCTTCTCCGTGTATCGGTCAGACAGCTCAGTGGTTAAAGCGCTTGCTTACAAATGTTTGGGTCGTGGTGTCCGGTTCAAATCTCCGTGGAGGCAACGATTTTTAAAAATTGTTTTTGTTCGTAAGAGGCACGCCTGGGCCGTCGGTTATTCAGATTGAATGTTAAACTGTAGATATCACAAAGTTAGGGGTGCAATGCGAGGCAAATCGTAGGTAGTCTTGGAATGTTGTATGTGTAAACTTCTTTACGTTATAATGATTCCTCAGGGGTTGTTTGCAGTCAGAGAGAGAGAGAGGGAGAGAGAGAGAGAGAGTGTGTGTGTGTGTGTGTGTGTGTGTGTGTGTGTGTGTGTGTGTGTGTGTGTGTGTGTGTGTGTGTGTGTGTGTGTGTGTGTGTGTGTGTGTGAACCGCAGTAATAATACTATAAATACGGAAGTAAGAGTCCGTTTTTTTTGTTACGTTTTGACGACTAAATGGTTATATCGATGTTGATGGAATTTGACAAGAAAATCTGTATGAAGGACATTTTCTCTGGTATGTTTAATAGTTGTAGCCAAGAAATTTTGAGACCTTATCGAATGATGACAGAAATATGTTGGAAACTGATTCTCTTGAAGAGACTGGTTCGTCGGTAGAATGATATGGTGATAGCTTTCCTGTCATATTATGCCGATTCGGTGTTGTTTGGGTCCAATCCTCCGTTACCAACAACTTTCTATATTCAATTCTGGCAAAAAATTCTTAATCCACGCGTACGAAGTCGCGGGTACGAGCTATTGACTTATATGTACCGAGGAATGGAGGAAATAATTAAATACATTTCTACACACAAAGTTAAGAGATACGGATCACACTGTAATTGAGACGTGCACTCCTTACACAAAAAACAAAAACAAAAAATATCACACTACTTAACTTAAAACTCTGCTTAATATTTTGACTTCGAATATTTAGTTTTTCAGTTTTCATGAATACAATAAATAAAAGCAATACTTGAATCAGATGTATTAAGCATTACTGATATTTCATTTACTGTAGAAATGATGCGTTTGACCAAAGACGAATATACTGATCTTTGGATTGTTTATATTTTATTTCTCTTTGGTTATATATTACCGGTTACGTGAATTTTGATAAATATAGTTAAACGGAAATCGTTACTCAAACCACTACATAATATATAAACTCTTCAATAAGAGTAACAGAATTCTAATATTTGTGGTAAATAATTTTGTGCTTAACATCGATAGTACAGGGTCTTCTCTACACCGTGTCGCTGCAAATTGTTAGTGAATATTGGTAAACAATTATATCACTTACCAGTAGTTCTCGAGATATCGCAAGTCAAAATCAGTGATATGTACAGTTCGTTGTGCCTTTGGCGACGTTTTTAATCCGTTCCCGGCCGCTTTTCAACCTACCACAAGAATAAACTTTACATCGCGATACAGCAATGTATTACTGCGCGAATTTAGTACTCATGCAGTTCAAACTGATGTAGTATTATGAAATTAATTTATGTTACGCGTACTTTGAATCCTGAAACAGACGATGTTTTCATTACCAAAAATGTATTTAACGATGAATTTAATTAGTTTAGGTGTGTCTGTATCGTTTGATTTTGAAGCGGTAATATCAGCATAGATTGTTGTTATGTCGAAATGCAGCCTGAAGCATAATGTTCTTGGAACATCAAATAATGGCACAAGACATTCAATTATTGTTATTAATTAATAAGCTGCTTTAATGAGTGCCATGTTAGTGGTGAAGTGTAATCCCCAAAACAAAACAATCGCTATGCATGTCGAGACTATATTTAGATGTGGTGATGGTGACATATTTTTTTCTGGTCCAGGCCGTATTTAAAAAAACACACACCCACACACACACTTAATTTTGAGATACGATGATGAAAGACGGATCGAAATTCAGGTGGGTGAATAGAAGTTGTAAGCAAGATATACACGTCATTACCCATGGCATGAGAATGTTCACATATGGCATACGAAAATTTGCCAGCAATTTTAGATTTGTTGTTGTAAATGCATTCGTTGGCGGCAAAGATATTTTTATAATTGACTATTGAATGTACTGCAAAAACTGTCGCAGACGGTAACTTTGTGATGCCTTAATTTTAAAGTATTTTTATTTTTGCATTAATAGGCACTTTGTATCCTCCGGAAAATATGTCCCAAATTTCTGACCAAGAGAGCAACTGATTATCAGTATGTGCTTATTAGAGTGTTAGCGATAATGTTTACGTAGCTTTAATTTCTTATTTTTCATATATTATACTCTGTTAAAATATAAGTAGAAGAAAAAACTTTCGAACTGTAGTATGAAAACTGAATCTAAAGTAATAACTAAATGAAAGGAAAATCTTTAAATGAAATCTATATTTATTGCTTCTCCAATTTAATATTCGATACTAAAATAAAAAAGTTCAGAGTATATGTATACACGCCAAGACCGGCGCACGCGCAGCAGCGGGTAAATGCTAGTTAATGAGATATATTTTTAAGTTATACTGAATGTAATACACAAATATTGTGGAGAAAATGTGCAGTAAGGGTGCTAAATAAATGAGCCTCTGTGGTTTTTTTTGTTTTTTTTTTTTAGCTTTATATTCTTTTCAACGATCGAATCACGGCACTTGTACTTCACGTCGGTTTTAGTTACGCTTTTTGCATTAGTGTTCGATAATGAGATAGTCATAACAGTAAGAGGCACGTATTTTTTCTTTTTCTTTTTCAAGCTTCTGTGAAATACACAAAGCACAAGATTTAGCGTTCTAAATAGTTTAGGAAAATTCTTATCCTAAATATAAAATTATTAACCATTGTAGTAGCTGCAAATTGACACCTTAATCCTTTATTCGGTTGTTGAGATTCGTTTTGTAGATGTTTAATTGGACCCAACGTTTCACACGAAAACTCTGGGCATCTTCTAAGGTAAATTTTGGTTTACTCGGAGTAATATTCTGACTGTCAATAGTAAACCGAAACTTCCTCTGGAAGACGCGCAAAGAATATGGTGTAAAGTTGGCGCAATTGAACACCGTTAAAACGCAACTCAACACCCGAATAAAGGAATAAGACATCTTATCTTAAATGTACAATACCTTTTAAGTCAAGCTATAACATACGGATACCATATTTTACCCAGCAAAAAGTAATTACTTTTACATAATGACGTTAATAAATGTTAGTAATGCTAAAAACCACACTTAAAACCACCTTCAAAAAAGTTTTTTGGTTTGTATGAATTACAAGGGTTTATTCTTGTTTCAGAACATTTGCACTTGTCTTGTACCTTCGCTCTAGATTATCATTTACACAGCTATAGTCAGCTAGTATTGACAAGATCCATTCGCCCATGTATCTCTTCTGTATCACTGATATGATCTGGTGAAACCTTTCACCACGTTCTTCTTTAAATCGCCAAAGTTGTTAAGGAAAATATCGAGTTGAGAGTAGCGAAAGTGAGTCTTCAAAGATTTATTGCGCTGTAACTGGTGGTATTTTTCTACGAGCTCATTTACATTTTGAATATAGATTTCTGATTTATTTTATCTAGAATTTCTTAAAAACTTTTACAAAAGCCTCTCAAGTAGTTTTCTCATTGGTGTTAAGTGCCTTTTAGAAGTTATCACATATCATCAATTTTCGGATTTAGGGAACAATAAAGTTCTGAAATTGACTCCAAAGTAAACGAAAATTGGCTGTTTGTTCTAGTTGTTTAATAAGTCACATCTGCGAATAGAATGTCTCGCCATCGAGTTTCAGTAACAGCACACTGTGAGGTATAGCCACACAATTTGAACAATACTTCACACAGAATATAAATTTGCAATGCGGCTAGATGAAATCTATCCTTCAGTAAGAATAAAAATAGTATTTGGCAGATTATCCAACAGCAAAAATGAAATATCTGTATGTTTTACAAATATCTTCACAGACATCCTATAAACGTAATATATTGATACTAATACCTAACTAACAATTTTCAAAGGCTGAATTAGTATTTTGTAAGCCACGTTTAATATCAAATAGCTATTTTTATGCAGGAAATATACTTTTGTTGAACAGTGTAATCTGCGATCCAAGTCTTTTTATGGTTTCCATCATTCCCTCTGCTCCTAATGTTTGTCTCAGCAGGAGACTAAACGGGCAGACTCAGACTGACGCGGACATAAAAACCTCTGAAAGCGCTCATTGACCCAAGTCGCTCCCCCCGTCTACAGTAGCGGCGGAGACAATGAGAGGCCGGCTCCTTCCATTAAACGAAAATTCGCTCCCCGTAACGAGCAGAGGGTAGGGGGGGGGGGAGTGGGGGGGGGGTCCACTGGGCTCATTGTGGTCGCACCTCCTCTCGCAGCAAAATCCGCCACCGATTTCGGGCGACGCTCTCGTTCATTGTGCAGGAAATATCATCTACATTCAGACTTCCTGAAGTGTCCGATACCGCACTCTGGAGCTCGCTGAAACGATTCTGTGGAACGGTAATAGCTTCAGCACTAATGACAAGCAGGGGGGGAGTTTGCAGGAGTGGTAGGAGGTGGAAGAAAGATGCTGAATTAAAATGAAAGGCTTATGGAAGCATGAAGAAGAAATGGAAGGTATGATTAATTCGAAATGTCATACACTCATATTGTATTTATTGTTTAACATTGAGCTGAAGTCGTGGTGGTTATCTTTTATTCAAAACAAACATTCAAAATTCTATGACTAATAAATCATTAAAACTGCTGACATGTCTTATCAGGCAGATTGACAGGTGAGAGGGTCGCATCGTGGTGCTAAATCCAGCACGCATTTATCAGGGACATGTGCGCATAATCAGTTGTTTGCACTATGATATCAAACAGGCGACATGTTCCAAATTTAATTAAGCTAGCTTCTGCGATCTGTAAGAGAAAGAGTTGTAGTTTTGCGGTGTGAAAGTGACGTATAGTTCCGTGTCTTTATATTTTAAAAGAAACATAATGGCATTAGGATTTAATTATTCTGTAATTATTAAGAATGTGGAAACAATGCATTTAACATCTTAAATCCATTTTAGAAACATGAAAACGAAAATTTTGTTCATCAATAATATTTGTAGAAAGTTGAAAGAAGAACATGTCGCAACTAATTGATTTCATGTTTAATAGCGTAATTTCAAATACACAACTCTCAATGATGTGGAGTAATGGTGATTTTAACTATGTAACACTTTGTGAGGAGAGAGATAAGAGTTTCCTAAGTTAATATAAGCACGTTATTAATAACTGGCTTCTAAGAATGCAGTATTTTCGCAAATCATTTATTCGCATTACCTTTATTAAATAGAACTGTTATTAAATGATGCTAATAACCTTGATTTTATAATGTTACAGATATCTTGGTTGTTGTTTACATCGTGATAGAGTTGGAACTACTTTCATGTGACTTAAATAATGATTTCGGTAATGTGTCGCAGTGAAACCAAAACAAATTAAAAATAAATCTTAACAGCTTAACTGCATAATATCAGTTTTAATCCTCGTTCAACTAGCATAGATCGTGATTCATTTGTATCTTTGATAACAAGGAACTCACGAACGCGACTATTTTTTTAAATATTTTTTTAGTTCTCTCTGCTTTAAAGACAAATACCAGTTGTCTTTATGGCGTAGTTTTCATACAAAATAAAATAAAAAAAATCTTGGTTATGTTGATGACCGAAATGGAAAGCTTCTATCACACGGAAATTAATAGATTTACTTTGTCGTGATATAAACTTGATGCCACATTTATTAGCTTATCCATGGACTGAGAACATAACGAAGGTATCTACAAAAAATAATTAATACGTGGAGTTTAACGAAATAGATACTTTTCTTTCACTGTTCTAGCAATCAGTTCCTTCGTAGTTGCTTATCTAATCAGCATTTGATATTAAATAACACTCATGGGATTGATTCTGTAGTAATGTTCTATATATTTCTTTCTGTATTGATCGAATATAAATAAACAAAAACTAATATGAAGATTTAAACCAAATGCATAGTTGGTTTGCAATTTAAAACATACTGAATCATTACTGAAATAAAAATAGGAATTCTAAATTATTAGCTTGCTTTAACAGCGACATCGGCTCGAGGGAGGAAGTGTGTTTTAGTTTGCCTGAAAGGGTCCTCTAAGACTCCACACCAACAGCCTCTCGGGTTTCACCGGACGGAATAATTCTTTTTTTTTTTTAAAAAAAAATAATAATTATTATTAGTAGTAGTATCTGTGGACAGAGAGTAAAAAAAGCTCTGGCCGTTGTTTGATACCAAACAACGCGTGAGGTCGCATGGCAGCAGTATGATGATACTATTTCCAACATGGCCTTTTATTAGTATTGATACTTTTCTTCTGTCAAAGAAAAAACCGTTCTATTAACTTCGGGCTGGGGTCTGAAATATATGATTGAGTATCTCTGGAAAGCAGAGAAAGAGAAGAGCCATACGTCTCTGGCAAGAATGAAGACGGTTTTTGAGACCGTAATAAGCAAGATAAAATAAATAATGAATTTGTTCTTTTTTTTACGCCTCGTCTAGGTCATTAAAGGCGGGGAAAAAATTAGGGCAAGAAACGGGAAGGAATTCTGCCAAGGCCTTTTGAAGGAAGCATTCCGGGATTCGCCTGAAGGGATTTGATGAAACGATGGAAAATTCAAATGTGAATACCCGGTCGGAGATTCGAGCCCGCGTCCCCCAGAACGTTACCACTCACCCACCACGCTTGGTAAATTAGTTTAAATGTGTATTAAAGCGGATGTAGCAAATTTAAAAAGTTAAGTATAGTAACAGCAAATCGAAAGTAAATTGAAAATAATTTGCACGTACTCGTATATGAATAAAAGAAAAAGGAATTTAACAGAGCCAGGGATTTTAAATTAGAAGTAATATAAGATGACATCAGAACACCTCTTCAGTATTTAAAAGATAATGTTTTACCATTTACTTGTATTCAGTTACAGGAAATACAATAAAGTGAAGGTAACCGTAAGCAAATATTCTGGTGAACGAGGAGCAAAAAAAGTAAAAAAAAAATCATGCAGATGGAAGAACCGAAATATAGAAACTTTTCTATAATAGTCCTAGCAGGTAACTGATTACATTATATAACTCTATAACTCTATAACTCTGTCAGTGATATTTGATGAGTCACTTAAGATTATAACAATAGGATGAGTGTCATCACATCGACAAATACTTCCAACATCTGTGCCTGCCTTCAGAATGGTCTTTATGCAGTGCGACTGCCACAAACTCGCCGCACTGTTCCGCCAAAATTGCTGCTAAAAGAAAATATATTTGCATTTCCGAACCTCAACTGAAGTTTTTTAAACCTATTTATAAAGTTTTGCCATTAAACTTTCAGTTTTCAGTCGATAAATTAATATTTCTGTCACTGTAACATCTTTTGTATATCTGAAGGTTTCATTTAATAGATAATCGAGTGTATGAAGTCCTTCGTTGGTATATGACTAAACCTATAGAAGTGAATATATGGCTGCACAGCATACAGCTGAAATTCACGCGAGTAAAGCTTTAGATAGTAGTATTCAATACCGCTAAGACCATTACCATCAATTTTCATTGTATTGGTGTTCCAGTTATACATTCTTGCTCTCCCGATTCAGTATACATTTCAGGTTCCATTCTTATTCATGGAGGGATGTAATACTTCCAGGGAACGACGGAAAATGATCTCGCTTCTAAAAGTGATAAAAAGTAATACATAGTCTCATCTCATCAAAGTTTATAACAAGCCATTACTGGAATGTACTTCTGTGCGATAATATACGTACAGTGAATCAGAATGAAGAAAGACTACCACGTGGAACTTTGTTATGTCACAGAGACATGCTAACTTCTTTACCCTGTCTGTTTTAAACAGTAACGATTTCCATGCAAAATTAGTTTAATAGTAATAAATTCTGCCGAAATGTTCTCATAGTCTTTCCATACGTCCAAGAATTACTGTGCGGGGTTACAAGGAGTCGAGAAATGTGAAAGTCTGGACAATCCTTAAGGCATTTTACGCATTCATTCGTGGTGAAGCATGCTATTACATTTAGAATGCCCTTACCATATTAAAGTTTACTGCTCTTCATTGGCCTTATGTGTATTTTATCATTGTGATAACTTAGACTATAGCGTCTGATTTTCATGTAAAATTATATTAATCACTTCCCTATAGAACATGTAATACAGATAAAAAATTTATTAGTGTTTTTATGAACCTACTGTACTGGCAGCTCATCATCACTTACACTTTTACTGATTTGTATGTAATTATCACATTTTCAGCGAGTATCGAATTTCGTTCTTCCACTTAAAATATGCACGTATAGTAACTTCAATTGAATTCGGATAAAAATAAATAAATCGTCAGGATTTTCAACTGTCAACCTTATCGAAATTTCAGTTAGCGGTATTTTCTTTTATATATTTTTGAATGATTTGCAACGTTTGGAATGTTTTACACTTGGTTTATTTAATATAAAGTATCGGAGAATGAGTGAAGTGTGTAAATTTGTAAATCCAAGGTGATAAAATGTCAAGTTTGCACCTTCACATTATTCATAACGATGTGACTGATACTTCCATACCTGCCTGCGAAGCTACGCCCACAACCATCATGTAAAATGCGTTTGTAGATTTCAGTTCAGTGACTAAAATGTTGTCAGGTTGTATATCAATCCCTTTGATTATTTCTTGAACAAATATATTTCTTCAAGAAGAGTGCAGCTTCTAACCGACCTCCCTTAAGGTAGGTATTGATATGTATTGTCTTCTCCAAATCTCCTCTCCGTTTTCCTTAATTTTATTCATCGTGGTGTAACTGTTTTGTTCTTTAATATATCATCATTCTTCTGTTTTTTTTTTCGTTTATGGTTCCTTTCAAAATATTCAAGATAATACATTAATGTCATTATCAATGGGTTTAGCCAGTCTTTCTATTTCTAATAGCAGCCATAATATTTCTCTCCTCACCAACTTTCATCAACGTCCACATTCTTTACTTTGTCCATTCACCTGATCTTTTCCATTTGAAAAGTGTTTAGTCGCCTTTCCTCTTTTTGCTTAAGAATCCAAGTTTCAGCACCATACGCCCCAAAAGAAACATTTAATCAATCTTTCATTTTTAAACAATCTTCTTTTTTTTAATTCGAGAATCAGTAACAATATTTATTCAGTATTACACCGAAGATTTTATTTAATGTTCTGTATACTTATACAGTTCTTTCATAACGGTTATGTTCCTTTGGTTTGTGTTTTTATCGGCTTAGGGGAACTTCAACCACACAGTCAGGAATCAAATTTTAAACGCCTGTCTCGATTATACCGAATATCGACTGATGCGTCGGAACATTGCAGGAAATGTTTATGTTTAGGATCAACTTGTCAGACTACCGCCATGCCATCAAATCTGTGTTTTTAGTTTTCTAACGAAACGATCATTAACCACAGTAAACCCACATATATTGAAATGATCAAAATTGAATCATCACCTATGCAATGATCTGGATGCATGGCAGTGCACCCGCCAAGTCGAGTCAACGGCGGCAGTGCCTACCCTTTTCTTGAAGCGACTAGGGCCATTTTTGTACCTCAATTTCTTCGGTCGTGTTGAGGCTACATGTTTTAAATTTCTGTTATGAATAGATATTAGCAATATTAGTAAACATACTAAATTTTATTTCGTTGCTTTTCTTAGTTCGGATGTTATTCGGATACAAACCTGAGCGATTTTGTCACTCACTCACCATTCATTGACTGACTGACTGATGATCATCAAAACTCTAAAGTACTTCCCGTGGTCGGAGAAAGCTGAAATTTGGTACACAGGAAACATTTTACACACATATTATAAGAAAAGACTGCAACTCAAAAATTTCCATGTATCTACCCTTACGTGAAATCGCTTTCTACCCTAATGACGTTATGCAACTCAGATTTTCATTGTAGAGTGAAAATTACTGAGTTTAACTAATGTGTTAAATTTTTCTTCTTTCCTTCCCTTAATTTTTAAGTTAGTTAAATTCAAAATTTAGTTTCGACAACGACACCCCGACATCAAAACTCCACTGTACTTTCAGTAACCCTAGAAACAAGTAATTTGGCACACATACATGATTTCATCCCTAAATCGTAAGAAAAGTCTAATATTGGTGTTTTTCTCGCTATTTTTTGATTACAATACCATACATGAACAATTCTAGCAGGTATTTGTGGAATAATTGCTTTGCTCCGAATGAAGCTATATGCCTGAGATTTCTATAATGCATGGAATAAGCAAGTTTAACTAACACATTACTTACTTTAGTTCCAATACTTAGTTTGGAAGTTACTCGTTATTAACGTATGGTGGTAGTTAAACCAGCGGCAACCTGCATTTCTCGGATACTGCGCACACCAATTGTTTTCAAGGAGTGGGGCATTGTTGGTAACGTATATTTTTTCGTCAATTCTGAAATGTTCTTATTCACCGATTTTAGAATGGAATAATTACATTTTAGCGACGATTCAGAATAAGCGATCAACTTACAAAAATAAATGAGATCCTAGGAAAAAAAATCTTGTAAAAATAGACCAAGTCTCGTGCTCCTGTAGTGAAAAAAGTTATGAGATCTTCTGAGCCAAGTCTACGCATTACAGTATGTATTCACCTCACTTCGTTAAACAGAATGGTTTCCCTCGGTGTTATAGATTTAATTTAAAAAAAAAAATATATGTTGACTTGTCTATAGTGCAGGTCATAATTTTTACTGAATTAGAAGGCATTATATATACTTGTCAATTCAAAAAAGAGGAAAATCTTGGCTTTTATGTACTTTTAAGTTTGAGAAATCAATCCATTTAAAATATTTATATAGGTTGAATAAAACATAGCATGCACCACGTTCAAGTCACCAGAAATTTTTTCCTTTTTTTTGTTTTATCCTAAATAAAATCTATAACACCGAGAGAAATCATTCTGTTTCACAAAGGGAAGTTAATACACATTGTAAAGCGTAGACTTTGCTCAGAAGAAGATCTCATAACATTTCGTCACTAAACGAATACGAGACTAGGCCTATTTTTACAAGTATTGTTCTTGGATTCAATAGTTCAAGAAAGAACAAAACTGTAGCTAAAAGGGTAGTGAGAGGGAATTTTTTATTTTTATTGAGGTAGTCTAACATACCGTAGCCAATTCGACAGCAGTACACGGAACCCAGACCTGAGATCGGTGCAGATCATTGTTAGCGTGCGCGCTATTGGCACGGCACAGTGTAAGACCTGACCAGGGTAATTTTTTGCGCAAATGTGGAAGTGCGTATGCGTATTTTATAAAGATTAAGGAGGACATTTTGTGGGAATGTTTAAACCACGAGAAACCTTCAAGGAAGTCAATAGAGGGCGCAGAAATCTTAGACTAAGTGCAAAGTCTTTGAAACAGCTCTTAAGTTTGTTGTTCTTTTTGAGCCAACGAACTTGGAGCTGGGACGGTTTCTGGAGCAAAGCGGGGCAGAAGTTGGGAAGGACTGGAGTCAAGGACTGATGTGGGTGCTAATACACGTGCGTTCAACCTGGGTGTTTGCGCAGGTACTAGTAAGAAACCGGTAACATGTCACGTATGCTAAATGTAAGAATATCAATCCATGAATGTTAAGGTTTTATAAAACATATTTCACTAAATTGTCTCTCTTTATTAATAAATGATAAAACATGAAAAATAAACTACTATTTATTGTAGACGCAAAAATATCCCCTTATGTTAATTCATTTAAAATCATAAGTAATTTAAATATAATAGTTTATAATAAACTTCTGCCACGTTCTTATATCTTTTTTATTTAATAATTCAATATAAGCAGTACATTGAACTCGTAACCGAGCGTGGTGGGTGAACGGTTAACGTTCTGGCCTCGCATTCGGGGGGACGCTGGTTCGAATCGCCGTCCGGGCATCCAGATTTGGGTTTTCCATGGTTTCCCCAGATCAGGCGAATGCCGGGATGCTTCCTTCAGAAAAGGCCATGACCGAATTCCATCCCGTTCCTTGTCCCCCATCCCATCCCGCCTCTAATGACCACGCTGTCAACGAGGCGTAAAGCCCAAGCAAAAAAAAAAAAAAAATGAACTCGTAGCTTTGATTGCACTTACAGCTGTTAGAGCACATCATGTGCGAAATCATACATAACAGTTCAAGATGCTGTTCAAACAATCGCCATTTTTTTTTTTGGTAACAAGTTGAAAGTTCCACTAATCTGAATGAAAGAACGAACCTGATTGCATCATGGGAACCGAGTGCTAAAATATTTGACTGATGGATGACGCAAGCAACTTTCCGAAATTCAGGAACACGGGGCCTAGCGCATGAGCACTGGTCTGTCGTACGGGAGGACATAACTTCATATCTCCGTCCGATCTTCCTGATTACGGTTTCACGTTTTCTCCAAATAACACCAATTGTGTGCCGAGATAGCTCTGTAAAAACTTAATGGAGAAATTATTTTCCGTTTCTTCTACGCATCCTCTCGGTGGTCTAAAGACTTCAATGTAGACGACCTGTAGTAAGACAAAAATAAAATTATAGTTTTTAAAAATGCATCATTTTTTTAAGCAATGTGAACTAAAAGATTTTGTGCAGCAGCGCTAGGATGTACCAAAATTCAGTATAACTTCTATTTGAATAACCTTAAATTAAGAATAAAGTCACTGATTAAAAAATTGACTTTAATATTAAAAAAAAGCATGGGGTGCTACAAATCAGTAATCTCTTTTTTTTAATTACTAGCTCTTCGTACAGGTATAGTTATTACGGATAAGTAAATACCACCCCACACCTTTTTTTCATTAAAGTCAATTTTTTAATCAGTGACTTTATTTTTGTTTTAAGCTTACTCAAAAAGTTATTGAATTTTGGGACATCCAAGCGCTGTTGAACAAAATTTTTATATGTAAAGATTATTTTTAACCTTTTAGTTCACATTGTTGCAAAAGAGTATATTTAATTTTTAAAAAAAACTGTAAATTTATTTTAAACTTTTTAGTTCAAATTGTTACTATATAGTTTTATTTTTAAAAACATATTTTTTCAAATATTCAAACATTTCGGACATCTGTATTCAAAAATTCAAACAATTCCGACGTCAGGAAGTGGGTGACCACTGAAATGAATGATTCCATTGCATTCAACCATTTTTCTATGTCAAAGTAATGAGGATATCACGACACATTATGAAATTATTGTACTATTATCGGTTTTCAATATATGTGCAAAATTTCAAATAATTGAGACATCTGCAATTTGGTTAAAATTCAATTGGAAAATTCCATCACATTCAACCATTTTTCTATTGTTACTGTCAAATTAACGATAATAGGACATAGCAAGTCGTTGTTGGGAAATTATTTCATTGTTTCCGGTTCTTAATAAGTGTGCAAAATTTCAAACATCTCGGACATCCTTAAGCGCGTTAAAATTGAATTTAATTATTCCGTTACATTCATACATACCTGTACGTACAGTTCAAGCTAACATGAAGCACGTAAAACAGACGCGGTCAGTTTTATTTCTGTAGATGTTTTCAAACAATTCGATCATCTGGAAAATTCATTTGCAAAATTCAACTGTATTCAATCGCTTTTCTATTGTTACTGTTAAAATAATGAGAATGTCGCGACATACTACAAAATTGTGTTTTCATCGGTTCTCAATACATGTGCAAAATTTCAAACATCTGCAATTTCCATCATATTCAACAAGTTTTATATTATAAATGAATGTAATTTTTCTCGGCGTTGTTTATTTATAAACGTTTCTCGGGAAACAAACCGAGTAATATTGTTATTAATGCACAATATTTCGGTGACTTTATTCTCCGTCGCCATCTTCAGGTGCAGTTGCAAGTCTTGAAGTCTGCCTTGAAGTCAGCCTTGAGAGTATTGTTTGTAAACTGGCATGGCAACGACAGATGTTGTTATGTTGCCTAGCAGCATCTCAGATGTCATTAGACGCCCGCGGAACACAAAAAGCAGAGCGTTGGTGATGAGTAGCCTCAATTACATGAATCCATGCATCACTTATCTGGAATCCACAATCCCTGTTTACCAAATCAGACGCGAGGCGAATTTCAAATGCTGCGTACACCCGGAGTTTACTGCATCCCGTGTGAATGTGGAAAGAAATACATCGGTCAGACCATACGGTGCGTACAACAACCTTGTTCGGAACACGCCCGACATGTTCGCCTGGGGCAAAAAGACAAATCAGCAGTGGCGGAACATAGTTTGACAGAAGGACATGGTTTCGATTTCGAAGCGACTAAAGTGTTGACACATGCGAGAGGCTTCTGGGACAGCGTCATTAAAGAAGCATTTGAGATTCGCCTCGCGTCTGATTTGGTAAACAGGGATTGTGGATTCCAGATAAGTGATGCATGGATTCCTGTTAATATGTGTGCATAATTTCAAACAACTCGTACGTCTGGAAGTGTGTGAAAATTAAATTGGAACTTTCCGTTACATATATACAGGTCAAGCTAATATAAAGCGTGTAAAAATACGAAAGGAGGGAGATCTAATTGTTCGAGAAGATGTGTCCAATATCGCATACTCATTCTAAATACACGATTTACTGGTTTTGTTTTGAGAAGGAACACATTCCTGTTTTCTAGAGCGAACAGTTTACACCGGGTTGAAATTGTAGTCTGCTATTTTCTGAATCGAATTTCCTGGGTGAACGCATGTCCATTCATTGGTGCGGCCAACTGGATTTCGCTCTACCAAGCATTCCCTGAATAACTGAAGGAAATCTGAGAATGGTTGTGTGAACTTTTCCTTCCCTTCTTTTGACCTGAATTTTATGCCGACTCTACTGACTTCAATGAGCCCAAAGTTAAAAAAGATCACAAATAAAAAAAAATGTGTGTCAGACAAGGATATATAAATTCTTGATTCGATTAGCTTTGCACAAAGTATTTATGCCAGTTACATTTAAAACAAAATTTGAAATTGAGAAATATTTAATGCTGTAACAACAGGCAAGGAAACTTTTCTAATTTAACTTTTCGAGCCATTCGCTAAGTTCCTCTCCCTCTCTCTCTATATATATATGTATAAAATGTTTTCATAATTTTTCTTCCTATAACAACAGTTAGTTCCATGTGGATAGTGAATCATTTTGTTATAAATCTGTACTTTTACACCTCATAGTAAATTTAAACTTAACATTCAATTAGCATAAAGTCTATTATGTGGCATACAAGATAGTAAGGAATCGTCACAGTCGACGAACGTTTGGAGACGTGCCACTGTTTCAGTTGGTGCGTATGCTGTATTGCGGTTATGTATTTCTTTCCACTGGAATGGCGTCGTCCGTGGCACGCCAGGACAAAGCCCGTGGACGCGCAGACGCGAGCGCGCCTAATGGCTCGTGGATGGGCGACTGCGCGGCTGATGTATGGCGAGGCCAGCGAGTGGCTAATGGCTTGTGGCGTTATCGTCAGCTGCCCGCCGCGTGGAATTAGCCGTAACAGGTGCGGAATTGACGCCAATACCGCCTCTTTCACGCACTGCACCACCTAACGCTGATTGCCACTGATCCAATCATCTGCCAGGGCCATCAACAGGCTTGCTAGTAAACGTGTCTCCTGTAGGGTAAACTGTTAATTATATTCGTAACTGCAGGGACATTATGTTATTGAGCCACGGCTTGAGAATATATGAAAAAGTTATTCTAAATATAATCATGCAAATAACAGAGGAAATAGCTAGAGAGTAGTTTTCAGGCAAGGAAGATCAACGGTAGATACAATTTTTGTACTCAGACAAATGACGGAGAAAAGGCGGGAATATGGCAAAGACACACTAATAGCTTTTGTTGTCATAAAAAAAACCAATTATAATGTGCTAAGGGAAACTTAATTTTAAAAATGAGAGTAATGGAGAAACGAATCGTAGAACTAAGGAGAAGCATTTATGAAAAGTGAGAGAATTTTGTGGGTATAGGTAATAGGCTTTCAGAATGGTTTCACACGGACTAGGAAGTGTATCATATTATCACCTGTCGTGTTTAATGTGATCCTAGATGCTGTCATCGTAGAAGTCAAGAGACACAGACATCCAGCAGAACTAAAGGTGAGAGCACATGCTGTTGACATAATTATATGAGAGGAGACAGATCAGGATCTGGAAAGAAAATTAGTGAAATGTTGGACTGCAAGGGGTAAACATGGCCTGGAGATAAGCAGCCGCCCATCAAAGGATGTTTTAATTGACGCAAGAAACTGGAATGAGCCGCCCCCAAAACAAAAAAAAAAACCGTTATGAGGATAACTGCCAAGCCTGCCCCGTGCCTCCACGAGATAACAGGTATCCCGAGACTACGCGAAATTCTACCAAACAACAGAGGAGAGCAACAACCACTTCAGTTGCTGAAAGACGACAACAACGAGTTAGTAGACAACACATGCACACTGCGTTAAGAAAGCACTTATACATTTAAATTATATATATATATATAATTGAGCCGTGCTCGGCTCGCATTATTTAATTTCCCCGCCCGCGATCGTCTTCTGATGCTGAGCCCGCGTGCTAGTTGCCCGCGAGAGAGCGCTGTGAACCTGTGGTGCCCTCTATCGGCTGAATGTGTTGATATAATCGGGGACATGAGACCGGGAAAGAAAGTCGATCGGCAGCAGTGGCTTGGTTCATTGGGCCTAGTACTTCCTCAAAGGACTGCGACGTTGGAGGCCCGATGGTATAGCGAGCTTGGGTAATTTGCCCAGGCAGTTTGGAAGTTCTACTTGAGGTGGATTTGTGGTTCCACCGAGGCCGTTTCTCGGTCTCATTATCGAAGGAATGCTTCTGCCGCGCCTAATGTCCGTGAGCGGTTTTCCGCCGATTCTGGAGTACGGTGGTGGTCGGGGCTGGTGGTGACTTCGAGGTGGTAAATTGCCATTTTCTAGCCCCGTTGGGTATTTGGGGATAGAATACCTGACGACTCCAACTACAGAGTGCGTCGGTTACTGCATTCTGGTTAATTGTGATACGGGAATGGACAAATTTCCCAGGTATGTGGTGCTAATCGTTCCCGCCACCTTATCGGTGTGTGCAGGTGGTAACGACTTATGTGCCGGTGTGCACACATTCTAGTGTGTCAGAAGCTTTGGGTAAGAACTCCCTTCTTAAGGTTAAATTGAAGGACGCTGAGGTAAACTAATTCCTCTTCGTTGCAATAATTGGTATATTTTGTTTCCTCTGTACAAATAGTGTTTGCTACTAGTTATAGAGTTGTTACATGATGGTAAATTGGTGAGAGCCTGCCCTGTTATATTACGTTTCTGTTTGGATGTTAAATACAAGTGGAGATATTGTGATTGGGGATATTCTTATGGCTCAACCTGGTTGTTATCGCATTGACTCATGTATTATATTGTATTAGATTATTTGTGATTACAGGATTTATTAAGATCTTAATCTGCAAGATCGAAGTTTCTTATGTATTATATTGTACTATATTTGTGATATTCTCTATAAGTTCAACCGTTGGTCATGATTCTTGCAATAAAATGTTTGAACAAGGCATGCTCTTTATAACCATGCTCCCACATGCTTCACACTGAGTCCTTAGGGGCTACCACTAATATCAATAATATGTAATTTAAAAAATAAAATAAAAATTTATAAAAGGCTCAAAAGGAAGGGAAAATATAAGAAGAAAATTATACGGAAACAATAAATAACAGAAGGCAATGCCGATACGGCTAGTATTTCTGAAAATAATCCCGTAACCTAAGGCCGGAGGCTCGCGCACGGGCGTGCTTAAAAAATGTCTAGACTGAAGTGTGTGACAAATTATACAATTTTCTACAGCAGTTTAAGTAATACTACAAAAAACAGAATTAAATAATAAGAGGTTCAGCGAAAATTATAATTATAGTGTCAATTGTACTATGCTGTAATGATAAATCAACTTAGAGAATGTCATGAGAGACCAGATCCGATTACAAAGTTAATTTATTAAAACTGCGAGTTTTACTATTTGCTAACTATATCACACTCTATTGTTGGAGCCCAGAACTATTCAGTAAAGTCTTGTAAAACTTTCTTCCGTACATTAACAGATATAACTTTTAAACGTATTTCTGTGGATAAAAACTTGTCAAAAATATCCTTTCCTCCTATTTAGACATTTTGAGGCCAGAAAAATAATTAAAAAATCTCCTAAGACTGTAGGTTTTGTCGGCGTTGTATATAGACAACAAGACGAGTGAGTCCGTTGGTGAAGACGTTTCGGTGGTCATAGTCTCTGGCAGCACTAGCCCAAGAGAATTTTATCTAAAAATATTCTTGGTCATGTCTGCTACTGTTGACGGTACAATACTGCCGGCTTGTCTGTTAAGTATCATGAACGCTTCCCATTCTTACTACGTGAGGTTGATAAGGGCAAGGCCCTTAGACTGGATAATGAGGCCGTCGGTTTGCCGCACCACGTGTTCCTCCACAGCCATCGATTAGCGACGTAACTATGGTGATAAAGCCGGTCGTTATCCCGCGGCGAAAATACATTATTCTCTGAAATCCTCGCAGTACCAATAACGGTCTCTGCGACAGTGGTCATAACAAACTGTCTGCTCTGCGAGATGCTGCGTCACTCCCAGCACTATATGGACATCATCAATTTACGTTTGTTGAACACTATTCACGGAAGCAAATGATGATACTTAAATTTTGATCTTAGATGGCGCGTAGTTATAGTAATATCGTTTACATATACAATTCTGCACAGTAATATATTAGTTGTTATTACTAGTTTAATCGTTGACTTCATACACATGTGGCAGAGAAGATCTCTGTCATATTTCCGTCGATATCTAAGTAATAATGTCATAATAATTCACAAATTCAGTGACTTTGCTACCCTATGGCAATCTATTATTTTAAAGATTGTCAATCCGATACTTATGAATGGGACCGATATATTGCGACAAGACATCGTAACATGTAATCTTCTTTGCTAATGTTTGTATAAGATTTTAATTTTCAAATCCATCTCCAATTACCTTAGCTTAATAATAAATCAGATATTGAGCCTTAATTTAAGATTTCAAACTGTGAGAACGTCCCCAAATTATAGGTGAAAAAGTTAGACACTCATAACAGATTTGACTTCAGGTTATATAGGGTAATGCTATATATATTAGATTTTTAAGTCAGAATTTAATGTTTTGGATTATGAAATCTCTCGAAACTTACAGGTTCAGAACAGATCTCAGTTTCCTTCTATTGTGCCAGGTGATGCAGCTTCATCAAACTTACTTTACTATTAAGGTCAGACCCTAACCTTCCAAACCATGAAAAGTCCATCAAAATACATTCAGCAGTGCTTATGTGTAACCGGAACATAGAAAGCTACCGATCGATAACACTCTTACTACGCATCCGGGAGGACGAGGATTATAATCCCGGTAGGGTCATCCAAATTTCTTTTTCAATAGTATCCCTAAATTACTCCGAAAGAATGCCGGGATAATAACTTGAAAAATGCCATGGCCGAATTCCTTCTCTTCTCTTGCACGCCATCTTATACTTCCCCTCCAGTAATGAGGTTGACGAGGCGTAAAACTATTATAAAAAAAGAGGAACAGAGAGATACAATTCGCCACAGATTTTAAGCCTTTCAAAATATGTGTGGCATGGTTCAAAATTGTGGAAGAGAAAAAATAAATGAAATATGTGACTTAGTGGCAATATTTTGTTTAAGTCACCATTTAAAAAAAAAACTAGTATTTTG
The DNA here is from genome assembly GCA_031002005.1 of Vandiemenella viatica. Lineage (NCBI taxonomy): Eukaryota > Metazoa > Arthropoda > Insecta > Orthoptera > Morabidae > Vandiemenella > Vandiemenella viatica. The sequence continues at coordinate 71,917,310 of CM061920.1, forward strand.
GCTGTTTTTTAAAAAAATAAACTTAACTCTGTCAACATCAAACAGCAAAAAAAAAAAAAACATAATAAATAAATAAAAATAATAATAAAGAGATTATTTTCATATTTATGAATCGTCCCTAAGTCCAGCAATTCAATATGATGCCTCAAAAAGCGTTGTTATCCAACCGCGATACTCTAACGGCTTCTCTACTAAAACACGAGAAAGAAATTTTGATTTTCAATGTTTAAACTTCGATTTTTCATAAACAAAGTCTTCTCCACTACGAATAGCATTAGCGAAAGATACTTCAGATGTTATATTATCCCCATGTTCGTACGGAAGAAATGTTCGTGGAAACTTACAGAAATAATTGAACTGAGACACTACAAAATGTGGAGATTAAGAACAGACGTTCTTTTAAAGCTCGAGGTCCCGGCCAAGTATTCTTAAGACATAAAGCAGATTTCAAACTTTGTGTGATGCTAGAACAAAGAAGTAGGCAGACATAGCAGACTGCAGATTTATATACAATATGTAGAGACTAGCATTTAACTGCAGCTACGGTCGCGTAGACCTGGGAGTGCTGATAATTTTTTTATAAGCTGTTATTAACCCCGGACAGCATCCAAACATAGACAGGACCCACAGACAGATATGTTTAACAAAAAAGTGCTAAAATAATATTATGTAAGAAATTTCCTACTGCTTAGAATTTTTTGTCTCGTGGGTTTCTCAAGCTCTGTGAAAGATATAATTTACATATTCTCAGTATTTCAACCTTCTATGTTTAAAACCCTGGAGAAATAAAAAAAAATAGAAAAACGTATGCTTAGCGAAATCAATAAAATGAGCAAACAGAATTTCACTTATTTGTAAATCTAAAGTCAACAACAATAATAATACAGTCATATTTGAAAACTAGTACGAAGTTTAATCGAGGATTAGGTGTTCCCCATGTGAGGGAAGCCAATTCCTGATCATACAGTGATGATCATCTACGTTAAATAAAGGATTAATATTATTTCAACTGACAATCATTTAACAAGTCATATGACATATTTCTGGACTGGATACGATCAATGAAAAATGGGATTACAATCTAGCTGAATCCTTTAATCATGAAATTAAATATTTATTGGACACTAACATTCATTGGTTTCCTCCTCAACTAAATAAGAATAAAAATCATCGATCCTACAGTTTCGGATTAGAGCAAGTTTATGATTATCATGGAGTTAAAATGTGTGGAACTTGTTTTGCAAACTTTTCTCTGACGTTGGAATTTTTACTGTTGCATTGTGGACGCTTCGTACGGGCGAAGTCAAAGCAAGATCCTCGTTGTGAATGGCCTTACGGCCTCTGCTCACTGTAAGCCGGCTTTGCGACGGTGAGGCTTTCCTCAGCTGGCGCCGCCCACGGAAAGTTCTCTAGGCTGCAAGCTAGACGGGAGTGTCTTCCCATCCGTTCTTCCTAACCGAAGATCCTCGGTTGCCCTTCTCTTGCGAAGGCGCAACATTCATTTCGCCTATCACAGTATTGCATCTGACACCGCCGTCACTCACCGGCTCTCCTCATAAAAATTAAATACCACATTTTACAATATTGTTAAGCAAAGTTCTCATTCGCTAAACTCCCTCTGCTGATCGGTGTACACTTCACGTTACTCGGAAATTGTGGAAGACACTTTGTTGTTCGGCCGCACCACGCTAATAGTATAAGCCGAATCACCTCTCTTCAATAAAACCCTACAGAGTTTTTGAAACGTGCTTCACCTGAAAGCGACCTTCGAGCTATTTATGAGGAGTAACAAATTTATTGTCCTCATGGCTAGTACGACAAGGTATTTCACTAGCCGGCTGGTGACTTCGCTACTTTTCGTTGGAACCCTTTTAGAAAAAACCCTCACACGATCACTTTGATCTATCGTTGCGCTAGGTAGGCAAAAAAAAAATTAAAAAGTTAGAAGGTTAAGGCTCTAGCTCCAGTCCCGGGTTCGAATCCCGGCAGGCGCAGGAATTTTGAGAGTTGCGTTTGATCATATGAGCTATGCCAGGACGCTCCGTGGTAGGTCCCAGAGTAAAGGAACTTACCGTCCTACCTCTGACACAATGGCTTAGTATGCCTCATTCTGGAGGATCCAACCAACCTTCGGGATGTGGACTAAGTTAAGTTTTTACATATCGCACAGTGGGATTCAACCTAGTTCTAAACCGTTGTCGGAAAACACTTAATTACAGTTAGAAATAAAACAAAATGATATAATCTTATTACCTGGTGACCCAGTTTCTACCTGCTGCGCATTCAGCCTCTGCCGTGGCTGGACTTACAACTTAACCTGTTATTCGACTCACACGAACGAAACAAGGCCCATTTAAATTGCGAGTCGCAGTGGAAACCGCACTCGGAACTTACAGCTTTAACTCAAAAACGCATTGCACTTCAGTTTCGGTTGAACCTAAAGCGGTTCTGCAGGGAGACCTGCCTCATAAAAGAGGTTCTCAATGTTCGAATATTTATGCTAGCTTGACAATTATATGACGCCCTGTAAATTTCAATTATGAATGTAATGTTTTTTATGTTATTATTATTTCCTGAAAAAGTTGTTATTTGTGAGTAAAATAAATGACAAATTGTGAAACAGTAAACTTATTTCTCTGCAAATACAAAGAAATTCCTTCAAAGTAATTCATTATGAAATCGGTAATAATTTAATTATTGAACTCAATAATTACTTTTCCCAACTTAAATCTTTTTTTTAATTTATTTACTGAATATTTCAAGGTTTAGTTCGGACTGATTGCTTCCCCCAATCCAGTGTGCTCCTAATTAAAGCACCGAGGCGAACTGTCGGGGAAGGGTGAAAACGCCGAGGACAACTGAGGAACACGGAATGAAAAGCTAACAAATTAAAATTAGCAGATGATTGTACTGCAGTGTCCGCCTTATTCTGCAGGCCTCTTGCCGACATCAGCGCTCACAGAGGCGTCTAAAGTAATTAACGCCGACTGAGGATAAACTGGCTTCCCGCCCTGCACCTAGGCCAATGGCAGAGATTTACCGCTCAGCGCGGAGATAATGAGCAGCAGTAAATCCAGCTCTCCATGTCCGCGCCTACGACGGCATCCGCTGAATTCTACTCTCATTCACGAGAGCAAATCACGGGGTGAAAGGCGTGACCACTCGACCGCGATTAATGCTTACGCCACGACCCGGCCGGAAAAGTGTGATGTACTACTGCCTGCTGCAGAGCTACGAAAAATATCCCTCTGCTGCTCTTCATTAATAGTGAGTAATTTCAGAGTACGAGAAATTTTCGCAAAAAAAAGAGAAAAAAAAAGATGGGAGCTACTACCGCAAGTGTTAACGTTGATGCGTCTCTAAATAGTCAAATAGTCGCCGAAACAACAAACATTATTTATAAAATAACATTTTGTTTAGATACACAAAATAAATACAACTATATCCTGTTCACGTTTAACTGGCGGCTGAAGGTCACGTTACCCTTGCCCGGTTCCTCATTTCACCGCCCCCATCCCGTTCCAACCTTTAGCTGAACGCTTTATGCAGCATGTAAGGGCAACCGAGTGACGGATAGAGCATGTCGGATATCGTGGCTGTGTCGGATATTTTATCTTGGTGATCTCATATTAACAGGCCACCAGAGGACACAACTCTTGTTGAATTTATTACCATTTTTAACTGTCCCCCCCCTAAAAAGAGCTAATTAGCTCGACGTAAAAATTCTAAATTAAAGAGTAACATATTTTGATATCTCGCTTAGTTCTCAAGATATCGTATCTCAAAATCGAGATGGTAATTTTTAGAAGTGTCCTGGACAAGAAAAAATTAGCGAAAGTTACTCAAGGAACTAAACGGTTGACATAAACTGTAGGTGCTTCGTTTTCTTCCTAGCGGTTGTGGTTAGGATGAAATACTGACTGGACCAGAAGAAAAACGCTACCAAAAACACAAGGAACTGTAGCTACAACCGATTTTTTGAGGTTCGATATCTCAAAAATTAAGTGAGATATCAAAAAAATTGATTCTATATTTTCAATTATGGAATAGCGGCGCCACGGTTATGCTAGTGCTGCCGCGAGATAGCAGTTTCTTTTTTGAAGACGAACAACATTTCTTTAATATTACCCTTTCTCAGATCTGGGGAAGTTATTTCTTCTATACGAAGAAAGCAAGTCCTTTTTTGGCAGTGACATCACCTCTGACGACTACGTATTTATTTAAAACGCTCGGCGGGTGTCTGCAGCGTAACTATCTTACATTCCTGTACGGCACAACTCCTGCTTGACTTTAACATACGCTAGCGATATTCCGTATATCTGTCCGTGGTTAAACATAATAACAAAACATTTCCCATGAGTAACCGAATGTCCATCTAGATTTATAACATAAGTATACAAAAGACATTCATATATTTCAGTATGAATGAATATTAATATGATTTTATAATATTAATTTTGAAGAGTATTTCCGTTATGCCACAATCAGAACTGCCTCTGTTAACTGAACCTTTTATATATACTTGACTGTTAAGATTTTATATATGTACACAAGAGAAACTATTAATCAGTACTGAAGTGTTACAGTACGTGTTTCAGACTAGCTTTACGGAGGTTGAAAAGCTCATACCTATCGACTGTGACACCATTGTGCTGCTCTGGATAGTCGTCGTCCACACGAGAAAGTTCTGCTGCGGTAACTCTCTCCCCTCCCCGGTGGTCCCACGACCTAGCATCACTTCTTCTCGCTTGGCTCTGATGCTCACTCGGTATAGTTGAAAACTCTCCGCATTTTCATAGGGATTCTCTTCTACTCAACATGCAGTATATTTCATACGAAGCAAAATTATTTTGGCTTAAGTCACACGAAAATGAAGAAAGTATACTCTACAAGTCCTTTCGTCGAGTGCAGGTTCGATGCTCATCGACGCCTCTTCTAACTTGGTGGCCCCACATTGCGTTCTAACGCTAGACTTGATAAATAACGACAGTTACGCAGAGTTTACGCTCAAAGCCTACCCGGTTCGCCGTTTCGTTTCCTGACCAATCAGATTCATTTCCAATTCAGAGCGGACAGCGGGAGAAATGTTGATTAATATACGAGTACTTGTTCCTTTCAGCATTCTCTGTCTAACTGGGATTCCTAACTAGGGACCCCAAGTTTCATATCATTGGTTACTCTCTTTCAATTCTGGCAGCAATCATCACGAACCTTCCTTTGATCCAGTGTGCAGTTTTTGAGATATTATCTGCGGTCACCATAAGTAGGACACCGATATAAGTTCCGAAACTGGCTGAATGTTTAGGAAAGCAGAAAGTAGTTTTTTATTTTAAAGTTTTCCGATAAACGAAAGACTCAGGCTATTACTAGTGGCAGAATTCAGGACTACATCGAACACCCAACACTCATCTTCCCGCTCAATAACAAAGATAAAATTATGTATGCACAGGTAATGGAGATATTCTTAATGTAATTCCATTCTGTTTAAGTAAACTCCGAATTTTAAATTCATACATCACATATTACAAATAATGCGAATAACAAAGTAAACAGTATCTAGTAGCATATCTGCAGCAAATGACTTCTCTGAGTTTTTTCTTTATGGCAAAAAAAAAAAAAAAAGAATTGTGGAACTGTTAAAAATCGTAGGCCTACTTCTGAATTAGAACGTATCGCTAAATTTTATATAGATTTTTTTTTATCTAAAAGAAGCAAATACAAACGAAATATTTAAAGATTTCAGCGAGTAACGCCTCTAACAGACAAAAGCTGCAGTATATTTGCTTTTTGTTGAAACCAAAATATTCTATATTGGCTTCAGAAATATATATTAGAAGCTTTAACAGTATGAGCTACTATTGGGCTAGATATCTGAAACGGATTTAGTTTGAACATTTATATTATCTACTTAGTTAACTGAATCAATCTCTGAGGTAATGATTAAGACATTATGGAAGTATTTAAATGACAGAAATGGTATTTAATAGCATATGTAAATTACAACACTTCCTTTACGTATTTAGCAAAAGCAACAGGAATAAATACAATCATTCAAAAACTAGGAAAGAATACTTTTTATATTTATCTTATTCAACAAATTTTCGACAGCGAATTAAATATCAAGAGTTTATAGAAACTCCTTATATACAGGGCGTTCGCCGGAAAACGCTACCCTCCCAGACTGTTGCCGTCGGCAACTTGCTCGGTCAGTGGAGCCAGCAGTTTCCGCCAGACGGCACCGTGAATCACCGCACTGTTTAACACCTCCGCTGCCCCAACAGTGCAGTGCAGTGACCCTTCATTGTTAAGAACGGTTTCTTTGCATTGTAGATAGTTTGTGACTTCAGTCTCTTATTAATCAGTGTTGTGAATAAACGTTTCTTTGCGGTTTGGCTGGTTTGGGGCTTCATACTCTTATTAATCTGTACCGTGTTTGAGTGTGAGTAAAATTATGGTACGTTACAGTTTGCAACAAAGAATATTTCTCTACGATACATATGTGAAGAAGAAGTCGTTTAAAAAGTGTCGCAGTAAATTTCGTCGCGAATTTCCTGGCGCTTTACTGCCAGCTAAATCAACAATTCTGCGTCAGGTTAAAAAAGTAAGAGAAACGGGTTCATTTTTTAACAAAAAGAGACTGTCGGTCAACCGTATTCTCACAGAGGATAAAATTGACGGTATCGCTTTTCGACTAGAACAGTCACCCAAAAAATCATTAAGTCAGTTAGGGCAGCGTGTGTCTCTAAATATGTTCAGAAGATGTGAAATGTGCATTACACAAGAGGGTCAACACTTCCAGCATCTTTTATAAGGTAAGCTAATGAATTACGTCACATTTAAATGCTTAGCACACAAGTTTATGAAGTTTATGAAGCGTAATTATTATGAAATAGTCCGCGGCCGACGGTCGAACAATGCCGGAAACTGAGCGCTCGCTCGCCGGGAGCAGTTTCTTCCTTGTTGCGCTAACAGTGGGTTGCGTTTCCCGGCGAACGCCCTGTATAAACAGATTAAAACATTTTAATACGAAGCGTTTTTACGATTGCGAGGGCCTGCTTTGAAATAGTAACACCGTTGTAATGATTACTGTACGTTTTAAATTGTATGTTTAATTTACCATCATCCACTGATTTTTACGAAAGATAAACTAATCATTTCAGTAGATAGTGAACAAATTTATTAATGTTAGTGTTAAGAACAGAATTTACTTTAAATCAAATTTCTTTATAATCCACGTTAAAGCATTCCCAGCCATACCTAGCAAATAATTTTAGAGATAACACTCTGTGTTAAATGCAATGAAAGCGAAACACATTACGACAGTATCGGATTGCAGGCTGAAGCTAAACCATGAGATATATTCCAGTGATGTGTGTTTCGTTACTGAATTACTCTCCTTCCTGAAACATTTTATGGCTTCACAGTTAGTTCCAAACCCAAATCGTGCTAAGAAGGTTATAGATAGAGCATAAAGTTTCTAATTCGTTTTCTGAAGTGCAGTAACCATGGTGCCACATCATTATCTTTTATGTAGAGATGTGCGTACCACAGTTTTAATCATATATAACGTCTGATAAGCCCGTCCCGTTGGCTGAGTTGGTTGCGGCACTGTCAAAGTGTTCGATGCCAGACATGGGGTAAGCTGATGGAAGAAATTTTCATCAGGGCTGGGCAGGGCAGAGAACGTGGGCCACAATACACGTACAGACCTCTTATCTTGAGTAAGGTTGTACACTGAAATGTTGTAGAGTGCGTTAGGATTTTTGTCCCTTCCTGATCCTCCTGCCTTCATGTGTGGTCAGTAATAATGATAAGAATTTCTGTGACTAACGATAATTGTACTCGCACCTTTTAGCCTTAGTAGGCAATCCTGTAATTGAATGTTTCAGTCTAGATGGAATCAACCTCATTGTTGAATCAATTATTTGAGAGATTGTTAACCTGAAGTGTAACAGCATTTAGTTTGAGTATAATGTAATAAAGTTATGTTTGTGGTCAAGTGTGGCTGTAATTATAACCAGTTGATTTCAATTAGAGGAATTTATTTAAAAAAATATTTATGGAAGAAGCTAGCACCTACGATATTTCCTTTTGAGCCATTACAAGCAGTATTTTGCGTTTACATCAATATTCATTGCTTTTTATTAATGTTTGGTGATATTAAAAATATTTGTACTATCACAAAGTAAATAAACAGCAGCTAATTGTTATTTGAACCATCATTCACCGTAATATTTAGAGAACACTCTTAGTATCAAAGTTGCAATGTAATTCACCGCATCGTTATACCAAAATATTCGATATTGGCTGTCTTACCAAGTACGCTGCAAACGAGCGCATACATTTGCATCACAGCGGTGAAATGTGCGGCATGCAACATAACAAAATTAGCCGAACGTGTAGCTGTTTGAGAACGCCCATATAAACATACATTTTATTATACTATTACAGGTAATTACGTATTTTATCTTAGTGCAAACAAAATCACATTCTTACAATTGCTTTATACTAACAAATAATTTCAATAAATTGGTATATGGATTTTTTTTTTTTTGATTTTGTGTACAATAATGTTAGAAGCTTACGAATATTGTTAGGGACGACAAAAACACACATTTGTTGAATATTAAATATTAAATGGAACTGTACGGGCAAGCGAAGCATTGCAACCTTACAAGCACGTGACGGGCTGTAAAGCAACGAGAGGACTGTAACGTTGCGTAGATTGGCTAACATTTTCCTGTCATTTTACGATTTGCGGATTTACGTAAATTTGCGTTAGATTCGCCAGACTGTAAAATGATGCAAGTTCCCAATGGTTAAGATGTCTGACTGGAGATCGAATGGTCCCCTGTTCGAATCCCTGTCTCGGCGAGGATATTCATAGGCCCTTAACCCGACCTTCACCTCTAGCGCAGCTTGCTGTGTAATGTGAAGCAAGCCAGAACGCTTCCGTGGTTCGAATTCCACGCTAAACTATAGGTATCGTGTACCCGGTTATATTAAGGCAGCTACGACAGGGACGGAATGCACAACCAATAGAAACCCTGAACCAGGTCACTACGACGACACGGAATTATTATATACAAAGCAGACAGCACACAAGACACTCTTTCGCTTTCATACGTCGGATCAGGATTTCAAAACATTAACAGTGTCGTGAGTACAGAGGAGAGCGTCTGGAAAAGCGTAACAGGTTATTTATAATCAGCTATGACTATCTGGAAGACTCACGGGGTGGTTTGCGATCGATTTGTTTTGATACCAACACTCATATTAATTTACGACTGTGGGAAAATACTTCGCCTAACAACGCATTTGGATCGTAAAAACAGGAGAAATAAAAAAATGATAAAAGCCTATATGTATTTCTTCTTCCATTTTGACAATAAGGACGAAAATGCACACAAGTGAGACTAGATTTGGTGCAAATCGGCTATCACCACTCAAAATCTTATGAACTCCAGTGTATAGGCCTACATTCAGACATAGATGAATAAAAATGGTTAATGGAGACAACCCAATAACCATTTGAACAAGCTTTCATCGGCATGGCTAAAATCTCAGTTGGAGTTGAGAGGTGATGTTGAATTCGGACTTTGGATGTAGCTTTATAAAGGTGTGTGTAGTAGGGAGATATACTGCTCTCGGGAATCCGCAATCCTGGGACGTTAGCGAGCTGCTTGTGTTTTCATCACAGAGAATAATATTGTTTACTCCGCTTTCCGAATTAATTTACTCGAATAGGATATTTAAAATTTCGAAAGAAACAATTTTACATACAGAAGTTTTCAATAAAAATTTGTAAACAAGTTCTGCTAGTGTTTACTGTTAACTGTAAACACGATGACCCATCACCGTATTGTTTAAGAGCTTTAAGTTTTTAGGTATCCCGATTTAAGGAGAGAGTTTAGTCCCTCACCGGAGCTATCGAGAGCATTATACTTCAGCTTTCAGCATATTTCAGTTATGTTGTTAAAGTATTTAACCAGATAATATACACTAATTTTACTACAGACTTAATCTTCCTGCCGACCGTGGTGGGTGAGTGGTTAACGTTCTAGCCTCGCATTAGATAGGACGGTGGTTCGAATCCCCATCCGGGCATCCAGATTTGCGTTTTCCATGGTTTCCCTAAATTACTCCAGGCGAATGCCGGGGTGCTTCCTACAAGAGGCCATGGCCGAATTGCTTCCCGTTCCTTGTCCCCAGTCCCATCACGCCTCTAATAATCTCGACGTCGACGAGGCGTAAAGCCACAAGTAAAAAGAAATTAATCTTCCTTTTATCGAATTTATCTACTTTTTTTTGTCACAATCAAGAATATTTGTTAATTTGTTGGTACCTGTGTGAAATTTTGTGAAATATATGACTATAATTAATGTACTGTACTTTTAGAAACATGTCTGTAGTCAAAATAATTGTGAAATCAAGATAGATTCAACTATTTCTGTAATGCAGAAATGGGCTTAAAACGGACGTTTGTAATACTTCCCCACTGTTTCATTAGCAATACCTTCTCTGAGCTATAGATAATCCTTGATTACGGCGAAAAAAAAAATCCCGGTTTCATCTGCGTGTATAAAACGCTGATATTAGCAAGAACAGTTGACAGCCAGTAGCAGGAGTTTTGTCTCTGGTCTATTACTGCCCTGCATGCCTATTGAATCTAAGGTCTTTATACCTGTCAATGGATTCCCAATTATTGCCTCTGCAAGCAACGTGATACATGCGCTATACACGTGCACACATGGTTCTCTCATCTGAAATCACGACTGCAGTTGGAGAGTATGGTTTTCGCGAGCGGGTCGTAAAAATAGTTGAGCAGAGTAAATCAATAGGCAAGAGCCGAAATGGACGCCAAGTCGGTCCGCCTGCACAACCGCTGTTTAACGCAGCGGTTCCCAATTTCTTTTTGGCCACGGAACCCTAATTTATCACACATTTTTTGGTGGATCCCCATTTTCATAAGCGTAAGCTGAAAAACCAGTCTCGTATTTGTAAGTCGTCACAAACGGAAACAGAACCATGATAGCCTTCTCACGGCGCCGTTATGAATCTTTTCAACGAACATTTTATTTAATTCTCTGGTGGAACACGGAACCCTTGTGACCCTTCCATGGAATCCCAGGGTTCTGCGGACCACCATTTGGGAACCACTGGTCTAAAGAACCACGCACTCCCTATACAGGGCAGTGCAAAATCTAACTTTACTCATTTTTTAATTTCATTTAATTTTCCTCTCAGCACATGAAGCACTTTACGTAAACAGGTGTTCTAAATTATTTTAGCTTCAAATTGTTTCCTTTTATATTTAACAAACGTTCATACAGTAAATTTATCTTCCCCAGCCTATGCTGCCAAGGTGACAGGTATTTAAGACAACATCTTCAAATTTGTATACTATTTTTAAATAGACCGGGCGCCCACGGACCACGGGTTGGGAGGAACTTTGCTACAGGATCAATCACGAAATGTGCTCTCCATCAATTTTTATGAATAATCGTCACGCCAATGCAATTGAATTTGTTGATTAATTTCCGAACACGTTTCACTTCATTCTCTGAAGCATCTTCAGCGGTTCTGTCTGTTAGGTGTTTATACTCGTAATTAATTTGTCCTATGTTACAATTTACACATAGAAATTATGGTATAAATAGATATAAGCTAACTTACATTTTTCATTGCTCACATTTGCTTGTAATTGCACAGTATTTCAGCATCAGCAGTAGCAGTTTGCATCACAGGTGCTTGTTGCATCTTTATGAACTATTTCACAGCATTTTCACTGCACTATAGAATACTGACTTCTGAAGGCTGATATTTGTTTAATGTGTGATGGTATATCGCTGAGCGGCAGGTTTGTTTATCGCTTCTGTTTTTTCGGAGAATTTTTCAGAGAATGAAGTGAAACGCGTTCGCAAAATAAACAATAAATTCAATTTCATTGGTGTAACAATTATTCAGATTCTATCGAAATTGAGAAAAAAGCCCACAATATCCAGATGTGCTCTCCGTATTTCCAATACAGTGGTCTGGTGACTCGGAGGTTAAGGCACCTTATTGCAATTTGAAAAGTTCTCGGTTCTAATCCGGTTTTCGGATGACGTTTTAAAAGGTTCTTAACCCGACCTTCACCTCTGGCACAGCTTCTTGTGTAATGTGAAGTTCGCCAGAACCACTTCGTGATTCGGAATCCACGTTAAACTGCAAGTCCCCTAAACCCGGTATGATTGTATGGTTAAGCTAGGTAGCTAACGGGGGTGGTTTGAAGAACCCGCAAACACCCAGTAACCAGGTTATTACAATCTTATGAGCTTTTACATTTTTACCACTTTTGAAATTTGTCCTTTCAACGAGAATTACTTCATATATCGTTAATGTCTTGCCTAGGAAGTGACTAACACGAATAGCTTGAACGCTCATTTTTCCTTTCTCGTCTCGCTGACAATATTACGAATCTATAAACACACAGTATAAATAGAAATTAAATAGACGCTAAGATACAGCTATCGATATCAAGTGCGTTGTTAGTTCTGCAACATCCTAGATTATAATTATGAGAGACTGCTGTATGGTCAATGAGCAGTCTTACTTCTTCTGTAGAAAGAATAATCAAACTACGGATAAACGAAAATTAAAAACGTCGGGTAGGCCAAATAGTAATAGTATATAAAATGAGAAATTTTATTGATGATTACTTAATATTAACATCTGAAGCACAAGCGTGTAATTTCCATTTTCTCTCTATTTTATTAATTTTATCAGACGTAATTTTGAATATATTATTGCTCTGCAGAATGACATGTATAGCTATCTCCTCTTCAATGGCAAAAATTTAAAATAAATTAAATTTAAATGGTATTTGGAATGGTCTGGTGGCTCAGTGGTTTTGGCGTCTGACTGGAGATAAAAAGTTCCCGGTCTTATGCTTCTTTCACTTCTGGTACACTGTATAATGAGAAGTACGCTAGACCGCTTCCATCATTCGGAATCCATGTCAAACGGCAGGTCCTTTCCACGGTTAAGACGGATTAGTACACATTAAAAGCAAATTCAAGCCATAACGAAGGCTTGACATGGTCCTGGTTGGCGCAAACGAATATATGTAGATAAATTATATGTCTCAATAAAAATTATTTTTAGTTCTGAGTGAAAGTCATAAATTAAAAAAAAATCAGTGGCCATTTACATATTAAATAAACTGAAGCTGTTAATAGGCTTTTAAAATGAACATATTATAACAGAAAATAAGAACATTTCTGAATTGTGATGGCACTGGGAGAGCATGAGAGAATATGCTGTAGAGGCGTTACAGAGTAAATTATTTGACGGCGATTAGTTACCGCACTGGAGTCTTCTTTGGTGGGATGCTGTAAGATGTCGTGGTTGGCGTTCACCCCCGTGGGGTAGGTCGGCCGTTCCGAGGGTGGGGAGCGTTCAGCAAGATGAGCGGCCAACAACACAAGCTTCCAGCTGTCGCAGCGCGGTCACCACATCTCCATACTTGAACACTGTGTGCACTGTCTACATGTGGTTGATACTGGTGCACATGCTCGATATAGCACGATACTCCTTCGGCCGCTCAGAAAAAAGTGTCTTGCGGTGGTCAAGCTAGGTCGCTGCTAAACGAGGGTAGGAGGGGTAGCATTGTTCGCTGTTCCCCTTTTGTTAACGCCACTAACAAATTTTACAAACATGCTGCGCTACTGTGCAGCCTGCTCAACGGGTTGTCGCGATCCATTACGGCACTAGAAGTATGGTATGATATCTTTAGAAGATTACTGCTATTGAACGTTGTATCTACACACGTACTGCTAAACGTTCTGCGTACAAAACTGAAGCTTCCACCGAGAATAAAGATTTCAAAAATTTGAAAATAATTTTTTTTAAACATTGATTCCCATATGCTTCTCTTCCCACTGTATGACTGTAATCTCAGTTTCTGGGAACACCAGCCTCATCTTCATGCTGGACAGCTTTCAGTCTCTGACCACCTCCGTCAAGAAGACAGAACTCTCCAGCCCCTGTCTTTTCACCATTACTCCTCTTCTTCTATTGTCCATCTCACTTTTTTTTTTACTTGTGGCTTTACACCTCGTCGAGGTCGACGTCATTAGGGGCGGGATGGGACTAGGCACAAGGAACGGAAAACAATTCGCCATGGCCTTTTGAAGGAAGCATCCCGGCATTCGCCTGGAGTGATTTGGGGAAACCATGGAAAACCCAAATCTGGATGTCCGGACGGGGATTCGAACCGGCGTCCTCCCGAATGCGAGGCCAGAACGTTAACAGCTCACCCACCACGCTCGGCCCATCTCACTCACCTGTCTTGCGCACTATTTTTTATTCTTATATTACGTCAAGGCGCCACTACACTGGATCGGAGGAGCACCATGGAAAAAAGTTTGAGCCCTGGCCCACGCTCATTGGACATCCTGTTTGTGGTTTTAGGCGCAAACACCTAGACGAATTCCGCGACAGTCACCAATGTTCGTGTCTTAAGCTACACATTTCACATACCAAAACTGATCTGTCAAACAAAATATAAGTTACAGTCTTTCCAGACAGATGGTAACACTGAAGCTCTCTCCATTAGATTAGGTTCCTTTCGGCAAGCGGCAGGACCACCAATCCAGGTAGCGAGCGTAGTGGGTGAACGGTATCATTGAGGCATCGCATTCCGTATGACGTAGGTTCGAATCTCGATCCGTCTATTCAGATTTTGTTTTTCTATGGTTTCCAGAAATCTCTCCAGGTGAATTCCAGATTGATTCCTTAAGAAGGCCATGACAGAATGCCTTACCGTTCCTTGCCCCAGATCTTTCCCGCCTCTACTAACCTTGATGTCGAAAAGAATTAAAGCTTTATATATATATATATAAAACAGGCATGGTCACTAAGCTTAACACACTAGAAAATCATGATGATCAGTACTTATCACTTTCAGAGGTCTCATGAGTTTTTAATAATTCCATGGTCTTCGTCGAGGTCTCATTCCATTAAATTTCAGGTTACATATTTCATTCTGGTAACCGTTCGAATAAATCACAAAGTGTGATAAATCCAAATATTGTTTAAAATGCTAAGTGCTTAAGTTGAAAACATTTTACTGATTCTATAAGGCATTCAAAGGCATCGAAACATGAATTAGCTCTGGCGGCACGTTGTGCGGATATAAACGGCTACCAGAGGCGTCTTAGTTGTTTGCCGCATTTACTATGGCAAAGTCATATATATTTTTATTTATTTTCCCATGTGCAACATAGCCCAGAACCTAGAATCTAATCTGGAGCCTTATTTCCATTATTACCATATTTATATCTGATGTATTTAACGTATTCACTTTATAAATGATGAATGAAAGTTAATTTGATTAGAGTTCCAATATCTGTACCACTTCTACTGTTATTAAACAGAGTGGGTACCACCAATATTATTGGGTACTGTACATCTACTACTACTGCTATTGCTCCTAATATTACTACTAACATTACGATTACTACTAATACTACTGTTACCACCACCAATCCTGACAACCGCACTTAGGTTCCACTAACATTCATTTTTTTTATTGTTGCTATTGATTGATCTTCAAAGGTAGAGTCCCCCGGAACCGGCAGCAAAGTCAGCTGCGCAGGCCATCGAGAGTTGACCTCCTGGAATACCAAGACGGCCCCAGCTCTCGCTCACAGGACGGCTTCTCTGGAGCACACTGAAGTTCCTCCGACGACTGAAATAACTGATTATCGTAGGATATCTTCCGTCAATCCGGTGTTATGAAAGTCAGACTTCCATCTTCATTGTTGCTTCCAGAATTAGCTTCCATTCTGCCACAAGTTGAAATTTTGTCATCTTTTTCTGCATCTGTGGCTTTTGATTTCGCTTGGCATTTTTTCTTTCTATAAATTACTCCTTCCAAAATTTTGGGGCTAGATCAGGTGCCTCGTCCAGCAAATTCCACAAACTTTCGTCGCCTAGTATTTCGAATATTCTCCTCCCTTGGCACTGAGCACCCTGGCTGTTATTCCACATTCCCATACCACGTTCTCCGGAGTACTCTCTTCACCACATTCGCGCCTGCTTCAGTCCACAATATTTCGATTTAAAAGGAAGCTATTGCATAGTCCATGACCAGTAATGCAGTGTACCAATCCAGAAGAGGGCTGAAGGTACTAAAGTCATATTGCAATCCGATACGATGAGTAAAGCTGAGTAGATGTAGTCATGTACTTGAGTTCCACAGACTGCAGTATGTAGACGCCACTCGTGCTGTTTTCCTGTAATCTAATTGTTAAGATTTTTAAATATGATACAAGCAATTATTGAACACGATGCGTATTTATTATGTATTAGAAATACATATAACCGCACAACAGAAATGTAGCCGAGAGCAGCTTAGCACGGAATAACAACTGAACAGTTTATACATTGGTCAGAGTATAAACTAAGCTAGAGATTTAACAGAGATATTATTGAAGTATAGAAGGCAGTAATTCAAACTAAATAAGTATAAACAAACGATACTCTAACACTCCCACCGAATTACAGCCTTCTTGAAACATACCCATCTACTTAGCACAACATTGGTTTGATTTTACCCTTAGACATTCCAATTTTGGGACTCATAAAATGGAATTTATCTTTAGATAGTGCTTTCGTGAACATGTCAGCATATTGACTGTTTGTATGAACATAATTTAAACTAATAACTTTTTCAGAGTACTTTTCTTTGACGAAATTGTACTTAATGTAAATATGCTTACATCGTTTATGAAAGTCATTGTTTTTAATTACATTTATTGCACTTTGATTGTCTATGTTTATGCACACAGAGCTTTGTTTATATTCACTTAAATCACTTAACAATTGTTTCAACCAAATGGCTTCTTTTGTAGCTGCACAGGCAGCCATAAATTCAGCCTCTGTTTTAGACAGGGCTATAGTTTGCTGGCGCTGAGTCGACCAAGTAACAGCTGCTCCATTTTTAAGAAATACATATCCAGTGATAGAGCATCTTGTTTTAATATCATTTACAAAGTCAGCATCACTATATCCAATTAAGTCAGTACTTTCTGGGTTAGATAAGTAGCACAATCCATAATTCTTGGTTTCTTTCAAGTATTTTAGTATTTCCTTAACAGCATTCCAGTGAGAAGTCATCATAAGAATGTAGAAACCGACTCACCTGACTTACAGCAAACATAATGTCTGGTCTGCTTACTATTGCTGCATGGATAAGTGATCCCATTGCTTCTCTGTATGGGTGATTTTTCTCAGGTACTCCATTAGCCTTTGAAAGTCTCACATGTGGATCAGCAGGAATACTGTTAGGATTGACATCAATCATATCAAATTTCCTCAACAATTGTTCTACATACTTAGTTTGGTGTATAAAGATACAGTCTTTAAATCTCTCTATTTGCATTCCAACAAAATTAGTAAGAGGGTAAATCTTCAAATCAAAAATATTTTGCAGGTCATTAATTACTTCATTCAAAACAGTCTTATCTTTACAAGTTCAAAAGTCCATCATCAACATACAGACAAAGGTAACATTTGATGTCATTGATTTGTCCAGTATAAACACACTGATCTGCTTTGGTTTTCACAAAACCAAATTTATTTAAAATTGAATTGAATTTTGTATTCCAGCATCTAGGAGCTTGTTTTAAGCCATATAAAGATTTAATAAGTTTACATACCATATTAGGTTTGCAGTCTAGTCCCTCAGGTGGTGTCATAAGTATATTCTCTTTCAATTCACCATAAAGGAAAGCTGTAGTTACATCAAATTGCATGATCTCTAAGTTATGTTGAGTTGCAATGGACAGTAACAGTCGAACCTGAGTCATACCTTACTGTTGGTGAGAAAGTCTCATCATAATCAATCCCTTCAGTTTGGGCATATCCCTTTGCACATAAGTCTGGATTTGTAACGTGGACCAGTTGGTTCATCCTTAATGCGGAACACCCATTTACATCCTATTACTTTTGCATCCTGAGGCTTTTCTATCAATGTCCATGTTCCATTCTGATGATGAGATTTTAATTCCTTGTTTATAGACATCATTCCACTTTTCTGAATCAGATGATGTTATTGCTTCATTGTAGTTTTGTGGAATAGGAATTATTGTATCTACACAGTAGCACAGGTAATCCTTCTCAACTTTATCTTTTTCTTTAGAGAGAATTTGTTTATTTCTAGGTCTCAGAGTCATATTAGAGGGTAAAGGTGTCTCAACAGTCACTTCTGGTTTATACTCACTGCTAGTATTGGTATCAGAAAAGTATTCAGCAGTAGTAATTGTGGAATCTGATTTGTCACTGGAGCTCTCTGATGTATGATTGTCATTTAATTCAGATGATGTATCACACATTGATTCTGTCAAATCAACAGGGAGATAATTTCTTTTGACAGTAGATTCCAGAAAAACAGCATCTCTGCTTTTAATTACTAACTGAGATGGAGGTATTATAAACCTGTAACTTTTTGAATTCTCACAGTATCCAACAAATTTAGCTTTCTGTGCTTTAGGATCCCATTTCCTTCGTTTTTCTTTAGGAGATGTATCATTGCATCACAGCCAAATATTCTTAAATTACTCACATCTGGTTTTCTTCCTGACCACATTTCCTCTGGTGTTTTAAATGTCAGTGATCGAGTTGGAGCTCTGTTGATGAGGTAAGCAGCAGTATGTACTAGCTTCAGCCCAATATAGCTTAGGAAGATTAGCATTGATCAACATACATTTTGCTCTTTCCACTAATGTCCGGTTCATTCGTTCAGCAACGCCATTTTGTTCAGGAGTGTATGGTGTGGTTGTTTGATGGATTATTCCAGCACCTTGTAAGAACTCAGAAAAGTTGTTGTTAACATATTCAAGGCCATTGTCTGACCGTAAACATTTATGTTGCATTCTAATTGTTTTTCAACTTGCATTTTAAAATGTTTGTACTTTTCAAAAGCTTCTGACTTTTTATGGAGAAAATAAACAAATACCTTTCTTGAATAGTCATCAATGAATGTCATGAAATATTTAGCACCTCCTAATGACATGGTTTCCAGTTTGACCACAAATGTCAGAGTGTACTAGTTCAAGTAACCTGGTAGCTTTGGATCCATTGTATTTTAAAGGTAACCTGTTTTGATTTTCCTACTAAGCAAGTTGTACAAACTAATTTGTCTGGTTTCTTGGACAATTTTACACCTTCTGCATTCTCCACTATTTTCTGCAGATCATTAAAGTTCAAATGACCCATTCTTTGGTGCCATAAGAAAATGTCTTGCTCATCAACATTCAGATATATATGCTTGATGATTATATACATTTAATCTATACATATTGTTGATTAAACTGGCTGTCCCAACTATTTCATTATTCCTGTTTATTATTATACAGCCTTACTGTTGAACTTTACTTGACCACCATTTCTAATTATCTGACTGACAGATAGTAGATTTGTTGACAACTCTAGGCACATACAGAACATTTTGAAACAAAATTTTCTTACATTGGCCATTAGCATCACACACATTTAAACTCAGCTTACCTGAGCCTTTTACTGATAAGCATTTGTCATTTGCAACCTTAATTGAGTTGATGAATGGTACTGTTTCTTCTTGTAATATATTTCTGTGCATGTCATGTGCATAGAAGCACCGGAGTCTATATACCAGGAATCACTGTTACTCACTGGAGCTATGAATGCAGCGGCATAGCTTGAGCTTTCCTGATTTTCAACTTTGTGTTTCTTCTTTGCTTTAGACTTGCACTGTGCACTCAAGTGGCCATGCTTATTACAAGTGTAGCAACGAGGTCCTTTTTGAAATTGTTTCTTGAAGACTTGTTGTTCTTATAATTTACGGCAAAAGCTGATGTTTCACCATCATTTACTTTTACATCTTGTAAAATTTAGCCTTTACGGAGTCAGCACTTATTTTCATACCGGAACTTTCGATGGCAATTATCATCGGTTTGTATAAATCTGGTAGACCGGAGAGAAGCAGAGTTCCAAGCCACTCGTCGTCTACTTTAAATCCAATATTTCTCAACTTGTGTGCTGTGGTCATGATTTTGCTAACATACTCTTCTACATTTCGACATCCGACTAGCGTTGTTGTGCACAGATCACGAAGTAAGCCCACTCGACGCGTTAATCCAGAATCATCGAAAGCGTTTGCTAAGTTGTTCCAAACTTCTTTCGCTGTCTTTGCATCCTGAATGTGGACGTAGTTGATTGAATCCACTATCAGAATAATTTTTGACTTGGCTTTCAAATCGCGTTTGGGATCAACGTGATCATCACTCCACAGTCCTTCGTGTTTGAGATAGGTTTTGACGGCAAATCTCCATGTCGAGTAGTTTTCCCGACCAGTGAGTTTTTCTATCAAAGTTAATTGATTGCTTAAGCTCATATTTTCGCACTTTTAAATACCGCGTGTTGCCTAGGTTGTAACTTTTACTTTCGTCAGATATTTATCACCTTTACATATACCTGGATACTGGGCCCATAACCTGTTAAGATTTTTAAATGTGATACAAGCAATTATTGAACACGATACGTATTTATTATGTATTAGAAATACGTATAACCGCATAACAGAAATGTAGCCGAGAGCAGCTTAGCACTGAATAACAACTGAACAGTTTATACATTGGTCAGAGTATAAACTAAGCTAGAGATTTAACAGAGATATTATTGAACTATAGAAGGCAGTAATTCAAATTAAATAAGTATAAACAAACGATACTCTAACACTAATGCTTCACCATAACCAAGCAATAGTCTGACTAAAGTTTTGTTACCCCAATTCTCTCACTTCTCTGGTACGTCCTCTCATTATCCTCCCCTACAAATGAAGGATTTTAGACCTCTCCTGTCCAACTGAGTTTATTGCATATTCTTTTTGGAATATAACTGTTTATAACAACTACGCGATAGATTCGAAGCTGCATCCCCCGATTTTACCATCAGCTTCTTTGGAGTACTCTGCGGCGTCGTATCAAATACATAAAGACGTATCGAAGATGAAAACATCAGTCCAATGAAATCTGTGAAACCCAATTTGAGAGCGTTAAGCTCTTTCGGAAGAGCTAGAAAGTCACCCTGTCCGTGGCGTAGCGAGAGTGCCCCGGGAATTTAATTCGTGATTGGGGGCAGAAATCTTATCCGATCTTTGCGGAGGAAGTACTATTACTTAGCACACTAACTGCATTTTTAGAATGAAACAGTAATCATTACACTGTGGATATTAATAAAAATATTTCTTACAATATCATATTATTTACCCGAAAAGCTCCACTTCTTATCTATGCAAATGATTTTACTAAGGAGAGCTACTCGTGCTGTGTCGAAAGATACACCAAATACTGACTGCAAGATACATATTAAGGAACCACTTAACTGGGTCATACAGGGTTCCGTGGGGATCACTGTATTTCTGGGTACATCTCTATTTACTACTATTTTTACCTCGCGATTCAATAAAGGTGGGTGGTGGAGAGTGCATTGCAGCTAACCTAAGGTGCAAACGTTTGGGCATAGAAACGGATATGCGAGATACGGAAGGAGGCACCCATGGGCTATTTGAACGCCTAAATCGATCTGGGAAAGCCACGGAAAACCCAGATCAGGATGAGCGGTTTATTGAAATATGCTCCTAATGGGTTATAAGTTCTCTCTCTAGATAAATCCTTCCACTTCCATTCCCTAATGGCTCGTTGAGAAAATTAGTATAGAAATGAATCGGTTCTAGCCCTTATTTCTCTTACAGTATTTTGTCGGTCATTCTTAGATATGAATGTAACTGGTAGTAATATGAGTTTGCTGTCATCTTGAAATAGGTCAGTCGTGAATTTTTCAATTAGCTTACGCCGAGAGCAATGCCTTCGGTGTTCCATTGGTTTAATTAGTTGCTGCACGACAATACAAGTACATAATTATATTTACTGCTGATTGCTTTGAAGCTATTGCTGATTCTGTCCGACCGGCCGCCACGAGTTGGTACTCGGAATTAAATACTAAAAGTCATGAAAGGATTCACACTTACATAAATCGAACAACTTTTCATGGAAGCAGTTATCACTGATTTATTACATAAAAAGGTTCACAAGTATGCTACACCACACGCCGTCGTAAACTCACCAAGTTTAAGTGATTCATAATCGGACTTCGGAGATTGAAGATTGCATGGTCCAATTAAGCAGTGAATACAATCGAGCATTTATAAAAAATCAGTCACTCATAACACAGCATTCCATTTCACCTTCCACAGTTCTTGTTTAAGTTTATAACACACTCAAAACTGTCAGCGATGTCGTTACTATAACAGTTAATTCACTTTCAAATGTTACTTTTAAACCAACTAATGTTCACCAGCACATTATACAATGCATGATCAACTCACGCGCACATACGCTTACTGTAGCCACGCGCCATCTTAAATCCTTCTAAGAAAGTCCACTATGCCGCAAGTATCAATGCATCGATTGTATCGTTACAAGATCTTTTCAATGTAGCTCATTCAACATCGCACTTCAGGTACCCTCACGAATCGGGCAACTGTTCTTTGGACCTTCACCAATGACTCCATTAACCCCTTTGCATGGGGACCCTACACAGAAAAACAATATTCTACGTGAGAATACGCCCAAATAGGAGATGCCTACTCCCGTTCCCATCCTCCCACCCTTTCACCCCTACCCATCACCAATCCTCCCCCACCATCCCAGCAGGTGATCTACTGACCTAACTAGGTGTAACACGTTGCTTTATACAACTGCGTTTTGTATATTTGTAGATCATGGATTCGGAACTGCAAAACTATTGTTCAATTTGGTTACCATTTGGATTTGTAGAGTGCCTCCCAGCATTAAAGCAAACTTTGCAGACAAAATAAAAGGTCTGTCCACAATGCAGGGGTAATAGAGACAACAGAGTGTATATCATTAGTAAAGTCACCAGCTGCACTGAAAACTCAATTACAGGGCTGTAAAAAATTTAAAACAGCCATCCGCAAGGGAATATAACAACTGTGTCGGGTGCATACTTAAAGCAGCCACCTACACTCTAAGCGTGTATCTTATATCAACGCTTTCTAGATATGAGGTTTCATTGTTAAGGCGTAACATTCAGGGTCATACGTTTCTGACAACGTAAGTATTTTTTTAATGATTCCTTTGAAATTGGTTGGCAACGATTTGTATTGATTCGGCAGTGAGGATATAGATTTTTAAAGTGCCTTTGTCTCTAAGGATGTGTTATTTTTGTAGTATCATTACTTAAAATTTTATAGACAAAACATTTAAATTTTACAGTCACGGAGGTAACGCACTTAAAGGAGCCGCTAGGGCGCGACATAAATAAAGTTTCTTACCTCACTGCCCAGCTAAGTGGCCGCAGGTCCAAATGCGTTTGTCGTGTTGGTAGCAAACTTAACGTGATCACCACAAGGGGTAAAAGCAGGACTCGTACTTACGAGGGGGAGGCGGAAAGTTCTCGAGCTTGCACAGAAAGCGTTCTTTCTTTGTGATTGTAACATAACGTAAGGTTTCATCTTGATCTGTGGATAACTTTTCGTTATAAGTATTTTAAAGCAGACGTATTTTGTATGTCTCGTATATAAAATGGAATATTTTGCAATATATTCGTTTTTGGACGTTTATCACGAAGCCAAATTCATTAGACGTTGGTTATGGTTTATAAGGAGTCTGTTCCCTTAATTTTCTACTTGTAAGACAATAACAACTGTATTTAAACGTGATCACACATCTCTTGAAGATGATTTACGTAAATGACTACAAAAGCTGCAATCACAGATGAAAACATCGAGAATGTTTCGATATAGTATTCGATAACCGGCAGTTAAAGGTGAACGACATATACTCGTAAATTAAATACGAAAACATTTTGCTCAACAATGATCGGCCAGTTTTAGAAAGGATCCTACCAATTTTGCTCACCAATCTGTTAGTATGGTTGTGACGTGTAGCCACCATTGCACGCCAAAAACAAAAGAGTGGATGCCAGCCGGTAGCTGATCACCAACGACAATTTCTTCTGCCAGGATTGAGATGCCCATTGTTTTCTGATATGCAGAAGAAATACTTTTTTATCGATTATCTTAGACAATAACTAGTAATTAAACGCAAGTCTTCTGGGACAATCACTGTTCCTCAGACCCTTGCACCTACCCACAACTGCGCTTTCGTAGTCTGATAAATGAAGTAGTACGAGTTCTGGGAGAAATGGAACATCCACCCTGGTCACAAGATGCAGCCTCTTCTTAGTTCCAATTAGTGGTAAATCAAAAGAAATTTATAGCTGCTTACCTTTTTATGTTATACTAAGAGATGACAGCATCTGCAGATGCGCGGCGGTGGAAGAATTTTGAAAGCAGCAACAACATAACTTTTAGCTCAGTGATTTATATCTCATAATGAAACTATGAGAACTGAGAAAATCATTATGAAAATAAAAAGTGAACACTTCTGCAAACGGTGCCAAAACCCAAAGAATCGCTTCAAGGCATGTTTTGAGAACATTTTCGTCTTTCCAAAAAAACTCGCCGTAGCACTTGGCTCTGATTCCAGCCAAACTCTGACCAGCAAACTACTGCAGTTAATAGATGTTTAGGGGAGAACGGCGGAATGGGAGTCTAAGAGTAATAGAAGCCTATCCTGAATATTATGAATGTCAATGTCACGTGCTAGAAACCTGCGAGTTTTGTTGAAGGCTCGCTAGAGGGTATCATGCTTCCTTAAAACGGTGGCTCAATCGCCGTAAGTTTACCAAACAGACGACGTGTTTTCGGCTGTCCGACTTCAATTTTTGCAGTTATTATCTTAAGGAAGTGAGTTTGCTATTTTGTTAATAAAGTTAACTTAATATATCATAACAAGCCACAAAGCCCGTAAAAATGACGTGTTTAACGGAGTGTTCTGGCAATTAATTTGTAATAGTTGCTTACCTGTATAGAATTGTTATAAAATAAATCTCAATGTGCTGTAATTTCTCGTCGCATTTGATGTAGCAAAAAGTTTCAGTAGTCAACTTGGTCCGGGTTTTGTTTCAGCCTAACCACAATCTCCGCCAATATCATCGCTAGAAAATTAAACCTTCAATCGCACGCGAATAAACACATTCCCTGTAACGCATGTCAATCTCATCATGCATCATGATACAAACTTGATCCAAAATCTTCAGTTTCTTACATCTTCCTTATTGTCTATGATGAAAATCGAGTTTTTAACGCCTAACACAGCTTACATCCGGCTAAAATAATGACCCCAGTGATAACGAAGGATGTTAAAAATAAATCTTAACAACTTACAGTATGCCACATAATATAAGTTTTAATTGTGGTTTAGGCCGCATAGGTCGCGATCAATTTGGAACTTCTTTCATTCAAACCAAGTAATGATTTCAGTAAGAAAAGCAACTGATAATTAATGTGCTTTTATAGCATTAAATTTCATAGCAATTACTTAAATAAATAGAATTGTTATAGAATAAAGCTCAATACAATTCCTAACACCTTTGAATGGCTGATATAGTTACAAGCGGCTGAAATATGGCGTCAGTAAAAGCAAAGGAAATTAAAAATAAGTTTTAACAACTTACATCATTCCACGTAATACTAATTTTAATTGTAGTCTATGCTGTATAGATCACGATCAGTGTGGAACTACTTTCGTTAAAACTAAGTAATGATCTAAGTAACAGAACACTGAAGAAAAAAATTAAATTATTATTTTTTAATTAAATTACTCATGTCCTCTACTCTAACTTCAAGTGCCAGTTC
Source organism: Vandiemenella viatica (assembly GCA_031002005.1). Classification (NCBI taxonomy): domain Eukaryota; kingdom Metazoa; phylum Arthropoda; class Insecta; order Orthoptera; family Morabidae; genus Vandiemenella; species Vandiemenella viatica. The sequence goes on from CM061920.1 coordinate 71,943,117, forward strand.
TAATAGAAATCTATCAAAACAGCCAATAACATTGCGAAAATTAAATCTTTTATCTCACATATAGCCAAAGATTTTAACGAATACTTTTACACAAAGCGAATATTAAATAAATCTAAGTAACTAATAATTATTATGTCTAATTAAACGCAATACATAATTTTATTTCGGTGTTCTGTCAGTTAATTTACTCACGGTTGATTAGAAATGTTATTAAATAACGTGCACAACGAAGAACAATGGCGTAATGCGTGACGTCATTGCGCTACGTGTTATGGTGACGTCATGGCGTGACAGGTGACATCATAGAAGACCGAGAGTTGCGTATTATAATATTGGATGGTTGCATGATTAAATTAGTTTAACAGGCACTATGTAAAACTGGAGGGAAAAATTATCTTTATATATATATTTCTTCTGTCCGTGTGTATGTCACTGAATTCCTCCTAAACGGCAGGACTGATTTTTATAAAATTTTGTGTGTGTGATTAAATTAATTCGAGAATGGTTTAGAATCACATTTTGATTTGCAAAAGCCCACCCGTCTCCCCTTTTACCCCCTCCCCTCCTAATTTCCAATTATCATTATAGACACCTTCAGTTTTTATCAGATTTCGATAAAACCTTGCATACGTATACTTTAAAACAAGGAGAAAAATAATATCTACAATTGTTTTACAAAAGCCTACTCCTCTCCCCTCTCTACCCTAATGTTTGTCAATGTTTTTTTTACACAAAGCTACAGTCGACACCGTTTAACCGATCACCATGAAAATTGGCACATATATGTATTTTTTTATGGACAAGGTTTCTGACCAAACAAAAATCCAAAAAACACCCCCTTGCCCCCTTTACACCCTTTGTTTTTTGTACAAATCCACAGTTTTTATCAGATTTCAACTGAACTTTTCATAATTATATTCAAAATAAAAATATCTTCAAATTTTTGTTTTCTAAACCAAACCCCTCTCCTCATTTACACTCCCTTAATTCGTGTCAATGTTCCTTACACCAAGCTACTGTTGACACCATTTGACCGATCACCAGGAAAGTTGGTAAATATATGCATTTTTTCATGGAGAAGGTTTCTGAACAGAAAATTTAAAAAACCCTACCCTCTTCCCCCATACACCCCTTCATTTTTATGCAAACCCATAGTTTTTTATCCGATTTCACAGGAAATATATGCTTTAAAACAAAGAGAAAATTACTGTCAATTTTAGTTTTACAAAAACCACTCTCCCCCTATACTACACTTAATTTTTGTCAACGTTCTTTATACAAAGCTACAGTTTCCATCGAATTTTGAAGGAATTTTGCACACGTATACTTTAAAACAAGCAGAAATACTGTCTACATTATGTTTACAAAAGCCCAACCACGTTCCCCCTTTACCCCCTCCTTTTTTTAATTCAAGTGTTCTTTATAGAAACCCACAATTTTAAATTCCTTCAAAATAAATCGAGCTTTTTTACGTTACAGAAGAATGTTAATAAAATAAAAATGTTCTAATGATTTAACATGTACATCCGATTGTAGCTTGGACCCCAAGCTTAAAAGTTGTGAAAAAACATCAAAAATCTTTATTTTCTGCATTATGCTGGAACAAACGGATATATTCCAAATACAGATTTATGTATGCGGTTTGTATTAATGCGCGGATGGTGGATGTTTTGAATATCAAGCAACAACTTTAACACATGATATTGTTAGGTATTAGGTTAAAATGCAGCCTAGACCAAAATGTAAACTGATATTCTGTATAACAGCATCCAATTCACCCCGTTCTGGGAATTGTTTGAGTATATCAATGTTTAGTTTGTTGTTTTAGTGTGGTGCCAAAATATTGAAACCTTGTATGCATGATTTACATCGAAAATATAAAAATAGTGTACAGGTAAATCAATCCTGATTAGACCGGGCATCTCCGGGCACTCTGCTAGTATTATATATATATATATATATATATATATATATATATATATATATATTTACTTTTTAACAAAAGCCTTTACATGTGCAGTAATGAGAGCCATGAGCAAAGGGAAATTTGAGCTTAGGTCTGATTGCACCCCCCTAGGACACCAACCCCCAAAAATGCTCATAAAAACAGCATTCGGTTATTTTGACTGTTTCACCCTTAAGAAAACTCTATGAGGAAAAGGAAAAACGGAAGAAAGAGAATATAGAAGACAATAATGGTCCGCCAAAGAAAAGATCCGCAATTTTTGCTGCTAAAAAAGCGAAAGTAACAGTGAATCTACGTAGGGCTAGACCACCTAATTGGATATCTAGTGGTACAAGCCGTTTGTCATAATAATCATCGATTTTAATTAACGATGAAAGTTATGGTTCCAGTATAATAAACTTCTTTTTTTTTTTTTGCTTTGCTTGATTCACAGAAGTAGAATCAAATGACACTCTCATATGTTGTGATGAAAAAAAATAGCACATCTGGGCTGTGCAGATTGTGTTGATGAACCATCCTTGATTTATAAATTTTTTGCTATGAAACAATAATTTATTTCTAAGCAAAAAAAAAGTAATTTTTATATCCATAAAAGCGGAAAGGATTGTATTAATTTCCAGATCTGTCAGTATTATGAAGTAATTTGGTCATGACCCCCATTACCCTATGGTGGGCTCCCATTACCTAGCTGACCGGGTAATGAGAGCCATTGGAGTCAATTTGGTTTTTATTTCTTTTATCTTCATTGAAATGTCCGTCTTCGTTTTTTTTTTTACATATTCCATGGATTAGACATAGCAGAATATTAATTTTAAAAAAGATATAAAACATAATCGTTTCTAAGGCTCTCTTATTTCACTTTTTCCTTAGTAGGTACCCATACCCCCATTCGCCTCTATATTTTGTTACATACAGACGAATTAGAGGGCATATCTCACAAGCAAGCGATTGGAATCTCAACTCCCGCATCTATATTCCAACGTAAACGAGTGAAGATGGGGCGTGAGAGGATATTCTTAGACACGTAATGTTCGCCCAGTTGGGCAGTTGCAAGAACTCGGCGAACACTGGCGGCCTCTCCTTGCAGGCACGTCACGCTAATACACATATAGCGATTCGCCGTGAGTACGTTTACATCAAGAAATCGCATTCTGAATATAAAGGAATTCTCCGTCATATAAACATTCATTTGCATTTTGAAGTCAAATAAATCTTTCGATTGCTTCAATTAAATAAAGTTAAATGAAACGTCGTACTAGTTCTTGGAATTCAGTTGCCTAGTCAAATCATCCTAATTACTGTAATTAATTAAAAGCTTAGCATAGGTCGGGTTGGACACTCCTGAGAGAGGCATACCAAACTCACCTAATCTAAACCACTGGCTAAAGGGACCTTCAGTTAAACGTGGAATCCGAACCAACGAAACGTTCTGGCTTATTCTACATTACACAGATAGCTGTTCCAGAGCCGTAGGTCGGATTAAGAATCTTTGAAAATCCCCATCAAGACATGATTTCAAGTCAGTGATCTTTCGATCTGCAGTCAGTCACCTTAAACACAGAGCCAGCAGACGGCTCTACCTTCTAAGGTGTCAATACAAGAAATACGTTGAAAAAATTGTCGCAAATATGGAAACATTGATACAAAAGTGAGTCTCCAGACCATTTACACAATTTTCGAAATATTTGCCTTTCAGGCAACGGAGAATCCGTATGTAAATCTTACAGAATCATGGGTAAGACTAATCAAAGTTGTCCATTTATTACAGACATTTTGTAACCAGCGGTGAGTTACTAAATTATCAGATACAGAAGTGTTATGGATCTTAGTCTCGCCTAAGAGGCAATCATGACTCTCCTCTTCCTGTATAATGAAAGTTATGGCTTTGAAAAACCTTAACCAACAGACAGTTAAAAATTTAAAACTTGTAATCGTAGCACATGAAAAAGGATCAGAATAGTACTACGTAACACCGTCATTGTGTCATTTGTGTCTGATTAAATACTCCATAAAAATATACTCCACATGTGATGATCACTTTAAATTGATTCTTTGTTCTTTATGCTGTTATACTGACAAAGATATTCTTAATCAGTATAATGTGGTGCCTTTGCATCGAAACTCATTGAAAGCTAATGTCATCGTAGTTACAGGTAAGCGTCTTTTTTGTCCAATCAAAATCACATATTCAGTGAGAAGAATACCTATATGAATAAATTCTCTAAATGAGTCTGGTTTTGTGAACCGTGTCATTAGGACTAACAGTTCGTTACATTCGAAGATTGCTTGGGGCACATTGGTCGCACTAAGTTTGAAACATATTTGCCATGCCTAACCACCAGTCAAATTCGAAACATTTTCATAACTTTTGTAGGCTTCCATCACCATTTTTTCAGTATCTTGTCGTTTAGGTCTCAGACGGCAGCAATTTATTCTAACAAAAGACGCATAGGTGGTTCACGGAGATTCTCGCTGCACTAAACCTGAAACTTGGTAAGTCTGTAATTGTAATGTTATATTAATTGCAATCCATACCATTTGATGTGCCTTACGTCACGACGTTGGTATTCTATTTAACAGTACTAGTGAAGTGCAGGGTCATGTTTTATTAATTAGCATTAATTAAGGTTCATATTTTTTTTAGTATTGAAATTCAGTTATCAAAAACGATATCATTTAGGGATAAAGTTTAAAGCCACTCTGAAGTCATTAGTTCTTCGCTGTTAACCAGCAAGGAATTTAATCCTTATATTCAGATTCCCGAACAAATAGCGTGAAAAGTCCGTAATAAATTTGGTATTTCACCATGTCATGTTTGTCTGCAACCAGACAATTGGTTGTATCTTCTTGAAGTAGATTTAGACGGGCTTTTTTACGCAGGCTGGGTGGCCTGTTTTTCCCTCAGTGTATTCAATTGTCGTTGTCTGCGGATTGATCATTGTGATAAGCGTATGTTGTTCAGTGTATACTAAGTATAATAATATGAAAGAAGGGAGACAATAAAACCGAATGGCGGCTCATTGGTGCAGAAATACTCTAACGAAAGACACCAGGAGACCACGAACTCTGCGACCCAACCCGACGGATGAATCTCTTTCAATACTCTCGCTTATTAACAGTCCATAAGCAACGCTGAGGGCTCTGGGGCTTAACATATAACTATGGTACACTATGTGATGATTAGGAATCGTGCTATCCCGATGATGAGAGTTTCTTCCGCTACCCAGGTTCCAACCAACTGACTCCGGGTGAGGCTCTGGAAACCATCACTGTGCCAAAGGGACGTTTATAGATGTTTCCGGCTGCTTCAGTTTTATTTAGAAACCGCATCCATGTGAAAATTAATCCAGCAGACCTTCTATGTTTTCCATTTTTGTGCTCTGCTTATATTAAATGCGGAAGTTAGTTGCACTTAGAAGTGGTTTGAGTCACTATATACGTGGAACTACACTCCTGGAAATTGAAATAAGAACACCGTGAATTCATTGTCCCAGGAATGGGAAACTTTATATACACATTCCTGAGGTCAGATATAACACATGATCACACAGACGGAACCATAGGCACATACACAAAGGCAACAGAGCATGCACAATGTCGGCACTAGTACCGTGTATATCCTCCTTTCGCAGCAATGCAGGCTGCAATTCTCCCATAGAGACGATCGTAGAGGTGCTGGATGTAGTCCTGTGGAACGGCATGCCAAGCCATTTCCACCTGGCGCCTCAGCTGGACCAGCGTTCGTGCTGGATGTGCAGACCGCGTGAGACGACGTTTCATCCAGTCCCAAACATGCTCAATGGGGGACAGATCCGGAGATCTCGCTGGCCAGGGTATTTGACTTACACCTTCTAGAGCACGTTGGGTGGCACGGGATACATGTGGACGTGCATTGTCCTGTTGGAACTGCATGTTCCCTTGCCGGTCTAGGAATGGTAGAACGATGGGTTCGATGACGGTTTGAATATACCGTGCACTGTTCAGTGTCCCCTCGACGATCACCAGAGGTGTACGGCCAGTGTAGGAGATCGCTCCCCACACCATGATGCCGGGTGTTGGCCCTGTGTGCCTCGGTCGTATGCAGTCCTGATTGTGGCGCTCACCTGCACGGCGCCAAACACGCATACGACCATCATTGGCACCAAGGCAGAAGCGACTCTCATCACTGAAGACGACACGTCTCCATTAGTCCCTCCATACACGCCTGTCGCGACACCACTGGAGGCGGGCTGCACGATGTTGGGGCGTGAGCGGAAGACGACCTAACGGTGCGCGGGACCATAGCCCAGCTTCATGGAGACGGTTGCGAATGGTCCTCTCTGATACCCCAGGAGCAACAGTGTCCCTAATTTGCCGGGAAGTGGCGGTGCGGTCCCCTACGGCAGTGCGTAGGAAGCGACGGTCTTGGCGTGCGTCCGTGCGTCGCTGCTGTCCGGACCCAAGTCGACGGGCACGTGCACCTTCCGCCGACCACTGGCGACAACATCGATGTACTGTGAAGACCTCGCGCCCCACATGTTGAGCAATTCGGCGGTACGTCCACCCGGTCTCCCGCATGCCCACTATACGCCCTTGCTCAAAGTCCGTCAACTGCACATACGGTTCACGTACACGCTGTCGCGGCATGCTACCAGTATTAAAGACTGAGATGGAGCTCTGTATGCCACGGCAAACTGGCTGACACTGACTGCGGCGGTGCCCAACCGCTGCGCAGCTAGCGCCCTTCGACGGCCAACACTGCTGTTCCTGGTGTGTCCGCTGTGCCGTGCGCTTGATCATTGCTTGTACAGCCCTCTCGTAGTGTCCGGAGCAAGTATGGTGGTCTTACACACCGGCGTCAATGTGTTCTTATTTCAGTTTCCAGGAGTGAATAACAAGAACAGCTTCATAGTAACAAGCGCTATAGAGACATTCTTGAATGAAGACTCTGGAATCTCTCTCGAATGTATATTCAAATTAGCTTCTCTTGACGCATTTTTCATATTACATGTATATCGTTAAGGTCCCAGCCTACAGGAATAACGACAACAGAGAAGCTCATTTCATATGAACATTACACATTATTCCAAAATAAACCATTCAGCTCCGGTATTTTCGCGCGAACGATAAATTAGTAATTTAAAATCATTGAATTAAATAGGAGTTTTACTTAATTTTTCCGCATGATGGCGCATGTTTTAAGAACTTATGCATCTGTGTTTAGTGGCACTAAAATTTAACTAGTTGCTTAACCGAAGTATTGTGATGAAAACAAAACATTGCTAGTTTTAGTAGTATAATGATTAATCCAACTCAAAAAATGATAATTACGAAATAACACCACGATTTAGTATGATGGAGCCATAATATATTATTCAAGTTGATAATTAGTACTGCAAGCAATTAAATTGCTTTATCCTGAGCTCAGATGATCAAGTTTAGTAGCCTGGAGATTATAGAGCCTTTTTTAATCTAAATTGAATTATGAATTTCACTAGCCCAACAATGAATTTATTACTGTTTTTTTTTTCAGAAACATAGCCTAGCAAAATGCTTAACTGTTTTCTCATAAAGCATGTAGAAGCGGTGTTTCGCTTCCTATCGTCATATACTAAGAGGATATACTATACTACAATATTACGTTTATTTATTTTTGAAGACTGTGAAATGGAGATTGAAGCACGGCCGTGGGTAATACTTACCAGGGTCACTGAAGGCGTTAGATTTTCATAGGGAAAATCTAGTAGCAGAACTAAGAGAGATGTGATAAAAATTTGCCCAAATTTATTTGACCTAGAAGACGGAGCGACGACGTTTGAAGCTTTTAAAGGAATTTTCGGCAAGATGCACTGACGATGCGTTGTAAAGGTAAGTATGATGCTATCCAGCAAGCCAAGGATGGAGAATAATTGAGCGTCGTAAGTGAAGCGATGACTCTTTGATGTTTGTTATGTCCGGAATTCACTTACTATCACGATTACCTGGAGACGAGTTTTTTCGGACTCAGAGAAATTACAGCACCTGATTTCCGAGTACATTAACCAGTTTCTGTTTATGTTACATTTGAGCCACTCAACGGAGGCAGTAATCCTACGCCTTCACGGATCCCTCCACCGAACACGAATAGAAACAAAGAGAGTTGGTACGAGCACGAAGAAGAGTTTTATTCGTGACCATCCCGTCTTGAAGTGATGGGCGAGTACCAAGCAGAGAGTTGGTCGAGAGGTTTTAATGTCACACGAGGACACACACAGCCCGCTACCAACGCCAGAGGGCTGCAACCAGCACAGCAGGGTCGACCTCGGCGGCCACAGTTTCAGCTGAGCTGGTCAACACCTGCAACCTGGTAGAACGTCGACGTGTGTTCGTCCACAGCAACCATAGACGCAAGCAACCCCATCGGTGAAAACTCACAGAAGTCTCATTCAATTAAAATAGATGTCATTTTTCAAAATTAAATTCATTTCAGTTAGAAAAATCATTCGCTTTAAAAATTTAAATATCAAATAAAATCTCTTAAATGTGCTTTATTAATTTACACTTATTCATTTCATATCACAGTCCAGTTTTTAAATTATTATCTGTAATGTTGAGAAATGATGTATTTGATTATTAAAATATGTTGCCTAACAGTCATATCAGTAATAAAAATTACATAGGCCATCCATAATCATTTCATGTTTGATATATTTTGTATAAATGAATCAACGACCAAATCAAGCACCTGATTATATCTAACCTAAACGAATACTAGCAGAGTTTTTAAACGAAAGGCCAAGGAAAAAAGATAAATCATGCCATCGATATATGACTGAAATGTAGTGTAATAACATAAAACCTGCATTTGAGTACCAAATTCAGGATTTGGAGGTGATCCCAATGGGAAGAGTTGCTCAAGGAAATTATGGATTAGAAAACTGCCAGAAATATGACAGGGGAACTGGGCTAGGAGTCACTGGAAGAAATGACCAAATAAGAAGTGCCTTGGGTGTGTGTAGGACATGCAATGACGACAAGGCCGTGATGAATATAGGTCGAAGAATTACGAGCAGAAAATGGTAGGGAAGAGATGCCCATGATGATAAACTACTGAGCGTGGTGGGTGAGCGATTAGCGCTCTGGCCTCGCATTCGGGAGGACGGCGGTTCGACTCCCCGTCCGGGCATGCAGATTTGGGTTTTCCATGGTTTCAGCAAATCACTCCGTGTGAATGCCGGGATGCTCCTTCAAAAGACCATCGCCGAATTCCTTCCCGTTGCTTGCTCCCAGTCCCATCCCGCCTCTAATGAGCTCAACGTCGACGTCGATGAGGAGTAAAGCCATGAGTAAAAAAAAAAAGAAGATATTAAACTGACAGATTTATTCAAAACATAAGTACGTGAGAAAGGTTTCATTTGTATCTGTGGAAGTCACTGATTGTATTGCTCAAGAATATACCTAAACCTACTACATAACCAAAGCTAAGAGCTCACGGGATGCAAAAGTAATTTATAGAAAATTTGTGATTAGAGTATAAGTTCCATTGCAATTAATAGTAATAATCATAAATTTTATTACATCTTATGCGTTAGAAGCTCATCGTTGTTGTTAAAATTTTCTATAGGAAAATATTGTGCATTTAACACGGAAAAATACTATAATATCTGTCCTGTATTGTATCACCTGTTGCTGAAGTACCTTCAGTTCCATTTATTTTAAATTTATATTGTCTTTATGTTTAATCTATAAATATATTTTGAGACCAGTTTGAGAAGAAACATTTGAATTCGTTTTCATTTTGACGTTCATTTTTTAGATTAATTGTTTCGTGTGAGATATTTTATGAAGTTACCTCAGTGCTAGATTAATATCGTAATTTTATTGAGTAGTTGTGAAGTACCAGCTTGATTAGATGAAAGTATACAAACTTCGCCACAAGGTGTCTACTAAGCAGCTTTTCTAACTAGCGTGTACCACCGTTCGCAGTTAATTAAAGCTTGTCAAACTGCTGTCCTTCACTCCTCGCAGAACTCGCTTGTTATCATCTAATAAAACCTTCTTAAGTAAATATAGAGCTAAATATAGTTCTACACTTAATCACATCAATGTTCCTATTGCGCCGGGAAAGCTATGAGGTCTGTGACCATTATGTTTTAATAATAAGGAACGTGTACTGAATCGCATTCAACATTATATTTAGCAATAATATTCCTTCAATGCACGCAAGAATTTTGTTTCTGCGCTGGGGGCGAGAACAGAGTTTGTAAGGAGAGGATGGAGAAGGGAGGGCGGCAGTCTGGGACCTTGGATAATTATTTTCACGTGACAAAGTTTTTAGCGGGTCCGACACTCTGTTTGTAACCAGAGCTAACGAGCTTCACAGAAACATTTCATCTCATGAAAATGTGTTTTGAATTCATTACAACTCGCAGTTAAAATTATGAAAGCCTTAAAAAAAATAAACATTTAAGCAGTTTGATTTTTTCATTATTCATATAAAGAACCCTTGAAAACTTATCAACTCATATCAAAATTTTAATCACAATGATCTGTTTGTTTTATGGCGAATCTTTTAGGAAAATTATGTTCCAGGCCGATACATTCTTCACATCAACCTGATTACTGGAATCTTAAATAGTAATGTTCCTGCAGCTACCTTGCTTTAAATAACGTGCTGTTTACTTTTACACCAAACATAACAAGTTTCATATTCTAGAGTCTTCCAAGCCTGATGGATGAGCGATTAACACTCGGGTCTGATATTCAGTAGTTCGTTGGTTTGACGCTCAGTCCAGTCATCCAGATTTCGGATTTCCAAAATCACTCCAGGCGAATTCCGGTACAGTTCATTCAAAAGGCCGTAGCGTAATTCCTTCCAGTTCCTTCTACCGAATTCGCCTCATTCATGTTGAGGACGCGTAGAGGCCTTAAATTTAAAAAAAAAGAGTCAAAAATGAAATAAACGTTTAGGTCCTTTAAATCCTGACTGCTGGATGGATGACCTATATTTCTAATTTTTTCTACCTAGAAATAAGATAATTACACTAGCATTTATTACAGTTATTTTCGACAACATCATCCACTCGCAGTTTGGTTAGAGGAATAACACCTACTGAAATTACGTAAAGTACTTCTTTAATCATGTAACTGTTATGATCGTTATTACTGTTACTAGCTTCTAAGTCCGTCAAAAATGACGGTTGAACGTAGAGTTCAGGAAAACAATTTCTTTCCATTTTCTTGACTAAATACAATTGTTATTAAATAATGCAACCTTGATCTTGCAGTGTTGTACATACTAGTATTTCAATTGTAGTTTACATCGCTATACAGTGGGAACTATTTACATGCATCTGAAATAACGTCAGTATCATTGCGTTAGTAAAAGCAAAGCAAAGTTGTGTTATGCGGAACAATACTAGTTTTAGTCCTGGTCAAGGCCCTATAGATCACGACAAATGTGTAACTGTTTCATGCGCATGAAGTGTTGTTCTCAGTAACATGGTGCTCATGAAAACAACATAAATTATTCAAAAAAAACACGTAAGCTACTAATGCCCTATCCTGTAAAGTCAAATAAAAGTTGTCGTTTTGACCCAAGTTAAATTTCAATCTAATCATAACTTTCGCTATCATTGCTGCTGGATAATTAAAGCATTTATTTTACATATCTATTGGCAAAGAACTATTAAATACCTAATAATTAATTTGATAATTTAAACGCGATATATACCTTTCTTTCAGTGTTTTGGTAATTCGTTTATTCGCGGACGCTTAACTAAATAAGACTGTTATTAAGTAATACACACAACCACGAGTAAGCAGTAACATCTATGGCCGTTGTAGCCTATCAACGACAGCTGGTAGCGTGACGTCAGCACTACGGACATAATGACACAATGACCAAGCTTTTATTTAATATTGATTGATGATGAGGCACTTGCTTTGGATGAACATGAAATGCAGTAAACAATATTTTTAAACAAATCTATGAACTTCAAAACGCAATCGCACCGACAATACGAACAGAAATTTATTAATTTGAATATCATGAGAGACGGACGTTTAATGCAGCTTTTTTTTTATCTTCAAAGCTGCTGCCTGTAATTATCAAAGCTTTGTGTATTCCACTAATTTGCAATCGACCTAGTGTTAAACATAGAAATACTAGTGAGCTCCACTCGGCATACGCTACTGCTTAATTTAAATATATTTATAAAAACATTCAGGGATAAATGAAATGAGATTAAAAATTTAAGAATATAATGCAGGATCTAACACTTTGGAGAATTCAAAATCTTCTACCAGCTTTAAGGAATTTCAAGTCATTGAGTCTTAATATCATTTCGATTAGGGCTGTTTATGTCTTACATGAAAGATAAGCGTACTACTATCGCAACCGTTAACTGCATATGTTGTCCTACTAAGTGAAACTAAAAAAATTCTTAAAACTTGCATACCTGTCATTAAAAAATCGTGATTACCCAGTGACGGATGAACTTAGATGGATTCTAAAAGGGCTCAAGCACTCCCACTCTGATTCACATAGAGGTTTGAAGAATGTACAAAAATATATTGTAAAATATTTGAAAATAATAAAAAGCATGGAAGATCGTTTTTTATTACAAGTGAACTGGAAAAAAGAACGTCTAATGAATAAATTTTAGTCCCTTCTGAAGTTGTTGATTACCTCTTGCGAAGTATATATCAGGAGAGGAATACAATATAGCTTAAAATTTAAGATGTGCTTAATATAGCAATTAAAAGATGCTTTCTGCAACAGTGATACAGTGTAATTAAATCATAATTATTTAGTAGTTATTAGGTGTCTTTATTTACGCTGATGAATTCACCTAATAAACTTGGAAATGGGACACATGGTTCTACAAAAACAACTCCAATCATAAGACGTCCAGAACAGCACCCCAGCCCACTCAGCCTGCTATTTTATGAGTACTGGAGTAACTCCGCGGGAGAATTACTGGCCCGAGCATGGCTCCGAACCCGTCATCTTCATCTCTAGTGCTTTATGTAAATCGGGAGTGCGGAGCTCTACCTCCATGAATCCAGCGGGTAAACAGCTGTAGACCTGAATGAACTCCTATGAAAAAAAGAAATACACATACATGTATAAAATGTTCTTGGACGTTTTGAAAACTGCCTTCGTTTTTTGGAGAAAGAGTCGGGTTTCTGAAGTGACCGCCCTCACATACTGATCCTATTTTGTTTAAACCTTTCTTAAATATAATTTTAAAATTTTAAAATTCTTTACTCTAACGACACTGATGATACTAAATAAAAATGATCGCATTTTATAATAGTGAAAAGCTCGGTAAACAGAGATCTCCGATGAAGCCAAGGATCTTCCGTTGAAGCAGAACGTGTTAAACAGCGTCCACGACAGCTCCGCTTGCCGTCAACTGAGTTCCGTGCAGCAAACTCCGCAGGGGAGGTGGAGTACTGCCGGGCGCGTAGCATACTCTTCCCCTTCACGTCTCCACCTTCAGTGCCACAAACCGAGGACCGCATATACCACGTAGCCAAACCGCGACCTTAACCTTTTTCTTGTTGTTCTGTAAATGAAATCGGCAAGCTAGGGTAACATTAAAAGAAGATTTTCAGTATCAAAAAGATACTTCTTTGATAAATGATGCGTCTTAGCTCACTAAGTACTAATGAGAAACGAGATTCCTGATTATGCACTTTGAGCTAGCTATTTTAAGGAAGTGAAGCTCCATCATAAGGAATTTCTATAAGAAAAAAAATGAAAGAATTTTATAACAAAATCTTTATTTTTTGCCATCAGCATCTCGACTGGAATGGTGCAATCCTCCATCCCTTCCTATCTTGCGTTAATCTCTTCATCTCATCATACTCTTTATAAACTACGTCTTAATTATATGCTTAATATATTATAATCTCTATCTTACCCTTCGCTTCTTACCTTCGACCGTTACCTCCACTAAGAAATTAACCAATCCCACATGTCTTCAAATAAGATCCATCAATCCAATCTCTTCTCCATGCTAGACTCGTCCACAAATCACAACAAGCGGAAAATGTTGATGAAGGCGGTGTATTTACTGTAGTAATATGAGAATTAATGTAAAAATAATTTATATGAGATATTATTTAAGTAAAGATACCAAGTGACAAGGAATAATGACAGCGGAGAACGACCAGTAGTAGCGGGTATACATGAAATGTCGATAAGGTAAAAAGCAAGGTCTCCAAAAAGAGAAGTGAAAAATAAAGTAAATGCTAAGACTTTTTGTGGTACAAATTAAACCAGTATGAAGTGTTGTAATCGGCTGAAACCGAAAATTACTATAAAGTGTTTAATTAAAAATATATGAGATACGATTTGAGATGCTTCAAAGCACACTATCTTCCAAAAAGTATTTGGACACCTGTGAAGATAGGTAATTATGTTGGTTAGTTCACTTGTTTTGCGATCATATGCTACACGCCGGTTTAAAACCAGTTGACAAGGAGATGAAACGATGTACAAAGATATCGTTTGTGTGGGCTGCAATTCCAGTGGCTCTCTAGCCTGACAATTGAAATGAAAATTAACAGGCCCAAATAAACGGTTGTATTCTTCCTGCGCAAGTGAAAGAATTATGTGGGTTGTGTCAATGCTGCTCGCTCTGAGCGACCTCTAATACTGATCGACAGAAATACCAGAAACCATAAATGTATTTTTTTTAAAAAGGCACTAACCATGGCTACCATCTCACAGGAGTGTCATGCTGCAACGGGGGTGTCGGTACTGAGTACAGAGGCCCAACGACATGAAAATTGCGGAAGAGCAACTGCACATAAGCGCCACATCATGACAATCAATAAAGCTGGGTGTTTGGACCGTCGTAACTGGACACTGGAGCAGTGAAAATCGGTTCTATGGAGTGATGAGTCGTGGTATGTGTAGGGTTGTGGCGTCTACGAGAGGAAGGGCTTTTGTTACAGTATATATTGGCAACCAATAAACTCGGCGATTGTGAAGTGATGGCGTAGGTCCGCTGGTATTTATTAGTGCTAGCGTGACCACAGAGGCCTACTTGTAACATTGTGGATAATGAACTGCTTGCAACATTATGGCGTTGTTACGGAATGGACCTGTGTTACTGGATGACAATGCCAGCTGCCCAGTTTCAAGAGCTGGAATGCAGTGGTTCACTGTCAAAATGTTCTTTGATCTGACTGGCCCGCTTATAGCCCCGATATCAACATTATAGAACATCAACTGCTTATTGGCCATTTTTCTGCATTGTTTGTTTAATGATTTTTAAATGAAAATACCGTCTTTTGATAACTGCTATTTTAATCTAAACTCCCAGACGAGTTTCTCACTTATGGAATGTGGCATCATCAGTGAGTGTAAAAGTTTATTAGAAGTTGTTCAGAAATTTGTATTATTTGTATACAAGAATAAATATTAACAAAGTACACTCTACTTACGATTTTTAATACAGTCATATATTAGTTATGAAATAGCTCTAATTGCACTTTTTTGTAGAACACAGCCTCATTCTGCAGTTCTGCATTGCTCCTTTTATTTTGTCAACGTGATGATGCCCCATTCTACAAGGGCGAAACGTGTCTGAGCCTATGGACATAAAATAATAGTTGTTAAGAGACGGTACATTCATTTAAAAATATGTATATATATATATATAGCTTATCTTTGGGGTGATTTGAATCCCCGGGTGAGGATTCGTCGGAAGCGGTTTAAGTCCATTGCTCAACTCATGGAATGGTTGCGAGAGGAATGGCAATGAATCCCTTTTGAAGTTGTACAAACATTCATAGCATGCCAGACAGGTTGGCTGCTGTTAGAGCCACAAGAGGTGGCCTTACGAGATTCTAATGGGTTGACAACCACCGAGCAAACATTAGTGAAAGGTGTCCAATTACTTTCTGGTAGGTAGTGTATAATCACAGTTAAGTGGGTAAAGGAGAAAAAGCTATTAAAGAATAAAAATAATAAGTTTTTTTCAGGAGGAAGACAATAACAAATAGTAAACGCCTATGCCGTGGCTACTTTAGTCGTTCTGGAAGATAACAAAGACGCACTAAGTACTTGTTGTCGTGAAGCGGAAGATGATAAAACTAGATCACAAAACTAGAATATATTTATGTTAGAACTCAATTGTGAATAAAGAATACAAAAGAAGCATGATGGTAGACAATCTTATGACTTTAAATGTTAATATTTAACAATTAATTCGAAGAAAATATTAAAAATTTTGTAAATTTAATGATGACGAATATAAAACAAATATTCAAAAATGAGATACAGCATAGAGCGTGATATTTTAAGACATGCAGGATTGGTTACATTGCTATTATACAGCACAGTTGGAACTGCAAAAGAAAACTTATCATTGAAAGAAAGAAAAAAGAAAACCGTCAACATTAAGAACAGTGAGTAGCAAATTTAGCAGCTAACAGCACTTGAGCGCACCTGGTGACAGACATTGAAACAAACGCGATTCTCCTCGGGCAGTCAGCCTACAGCAGTCACCCCTCTAATTGACGCTCGCTCCGTAATTGATACGGGCGGCACCATTACTGCGTCTACACAGGCGGACAGGTACAGAGGAAGCAAATTATTCAACTAACACATCACCGGCGTTTGGGCCAAAGGGGCGCCAACCGAATTGGCTTCCCCGTAGTGCCTCACCAAGTGCCCACAGGGGAAAGGGGAACTGGACTGTAAAGACTCTCTCACATTCCTCAAGCTGCTGCAGTGACTCGCAGACGCAACTAGGAAATTACTTATTTTCCCTTCCGACCAGATACTGTGCAACTGAAAAATGTCTATAAAAGAACCATCACAATGCATAAAGGAGCGTCCATAAACTACGTAGCTCTATTTTGGCCTCCTGGGAACCCCCTCTCCCTGTCTCACGTATCCCGACGTGCCTTTACCTCTCCCCCGCCTCTCCCCACCCCGCGCGTGGCACGTATTTTTTTCCCCTATTGAATCCAGAAGATATTTTGTTCCGTTTTCTCCTGTCAGACTAACGTAAATTACATACAGAGATAGTTAAAAGATGGAAATAATTATTCACATGCTGTTGTGTGTTCTGTATCTTATTTTAATTGTATATAACTGTAATAATATGAATGAAAAGCTACGTGGCCTGGCTTGGAAATCCCCCCCCCCCCTTTCCCTCACGTGGCTCAGCGTAGCTTTCCAGCCAACCCATTCTCCCCTTCCCTCAGAATGAGCAACGTATTTTATGGACGCTCCCAAACAACATCTTACTAATACTAGAAGTCAGCAATTAGAGATGGGGAAAGCTCATATGGCAGTAAAATGTACAAAACTATGTTTAATATAAGACAAATAATATAGATTATTCAATTTGTTAAATAAGGTAGTGGATTAAACTGTATTTTGTTATACGTACAATGTAACACTTGTTTAGTTGAAGCTGTCATTAGTTACTTCAAATAGTTCAGTAGTAGTATACCAGAATTGCAAACTTTGTATCTCTTATAAATGGTGACCGATGTGAATGCTCAATAGTTTTCAATGACCTTTGAAGCTTGATAATTTCTATCGAACTATCCAGTTCCAGTAACAAATGTTATATTTATCGCCTCAAATAAACCAAAGATGAATTAATTTACATGATATACTTTAATTACAATATAATTTATTAAACTGAATTTTAACATCAATGAACTGGCTGCTAGCTAAGTTATTTGTGAGGACTGAATACTTATCGTCAGTCATTACTGTGTGATTATTGTGCAGTACACTGAAACGTCCAGTATTACATTAATCGTGTGGTACGACAAGCTCATATTCCTATTTCACACGTAATGATGTCGGAGATAAGCATCTAACAACTTTAATGGCCCACCGCCAATGGCGAATCTTGAGGTGTTCGCTGCTTCCTCCGGATGCTTAATGGAAGAAATAACAGGTTCCGTCAACTCCGGAAGGTCGCTCCCGTTGATGTTCTAACGAGAGCAGAGGTGTCATGCCGCTATAGCTCACCATCCCACGTAATAACTCTTCTGTTGGCAACGGACGTGACGTTCGCGTTCACCTGATGAAATTAGCTAATCCGGAAAGGTCAACAATTCTTACGGCGCAGAAAGGGCAGAACACCAACGGAGTAGCTTCCTTAATTGGACGCACAATCGTTTGTTCCTTACACCAATTGGTCAGTTCCAGAAAAAAATCAGCCCAAGTGATGTGAGGTAAAGGGCTTGCCTCCCATGATATATGTTACTGTAATTTTTAATATGACATCTTATTAAGTCTATAGGTTGGCAATACACTTGAAAAAGGAAGAGAAGATGAGAATTTTTGTACCAATGGAGGAATTTAACGGAGAGAGTTTATTATAGCAAGCAGGGCGTGAAAAATAGCAGAAGTAATCATTGAATTTCATGTATAAGTTAACCAAAATTATATTACAGTTTAAAAGGTTAATGAATCAAATTATAAAACTATCTACAATAAAAGAAAACTGAAATAACGACGGTGAGATTTTCGTATATTTTGTGGAGCTAATCAAGGTAAACCATATATTTCTTACAAATCTGGGACAGAACCAAATAAATTCTTACAGATTGACAACCGTAAAGATAACTACGATCTGCAATCTTCGGACAAGGCGAGATTCAATCAGAACAAAACGGTAAACATTTTTAAAATTAAACTGAATCATGTTTCGTAAAGACATATCACAGTATAATAAAGAGAAATTAGCAAAGACTAGAAAATTGCTAATGAACATAATGACAAAAATGGAACAAAGGCAACCAGAAATAAAACAAGGACAACTCAGATTGGAGAAAATGCTTGTTGATATGAAGAAAGACATAAGTAATTTCAGATTTAGAATAAATCAGAGTGAACAGAAATTTTTACACGAAAGGAGACCAGTAATCAGAAGGGTGACTTCTGAAGTCAAAGAAGACGATAAATGTGAAAAGGAAGAAGTGGATGAAAAAGTAGAATGTGATGCAGAGGAAAAGAATAATGATAGCGAAGAAGACGAAAATAAAGAAGATGGTAAAATGTATTTGAATGTTGAAGAGGAAAAAAAAATTCAAGACGAAGTTCAATGATTAGCGTAAATGAAAAAATGGTTTGGAAATGAAAAAGAAGAAAGCGTGATTGCAGCAACGTCGGATATCTTGGAAAATGAAGATACGATTGATAGTAGCGGAAATTATGAATAAAATGATGAAGAGTTTCAAGAGAAGAGAGACTGTAGTAATCAAAAAGAAGATGAGAATGAAGATCATAAAAAGTGAGATATTTCTCGATAAGAAAAAGATATAATAAAGAAGATAAAGAAAAGATTTTGAAGGGAAAAGGAAAAAAGAAGAATAAAGGGTTAAATATCCATTATGAATGCAGGAATTAGTGCGATTTAAGGAAGAAAGAAGAGATAATAAAGAAGATGAAGAAGAATTTTTTGAGGGAAAAATAAAAATGAACCAGAAAGAATTAAATATACAGTATTAAGGCAGGAATAAAGTGAGATTTAAGGAAGAAGAAGTGGAGAGAAGGAGAAGTGAAAGAGATCAGATGTAAAAGGACCAATGAATGAGAGGGAACATTGAGATATTTATAACTGGGCCGCTAGTTTAGCAGTATTAAATCACAAATCGAAAAAGTGTTTGTATCCCCATGTATTTAGAGTTTTATCTCGTAAAATTGCATATGCAATTTTAGAGACAATTTGACCTAGGGGCATTTGTGAGACAACGGGCTTGCCTCCCATGAAATAGCCTACTGTAATTTTTAATATATCGTCTTATTAAGTCTATAGGTTGGTAATACACGTGAAAAGGGAAGAGAGGTTTAGTATATTTGGAACAATGGAGGAATAGAACGGAGAGAATTGATTATAGCAAGCAGGGCATCAAAAATATCAGAAGTAATCATTGAATTTAATGTATAAGGTAACTGTAATGTTATAAAAGTAAACTTTAAATGGTTAGTGAATCAAATTGTAAAACTGTCTACAATAAAAGAAAACTGAAATATCTCCAGCGAGATTTTCGTATATTTTGAGGAAACTAATCAAGATAAACCATACATTTCTTATCAATCTGGGACAGAACCAAATAAGTTCTTATAAATGAATGTAATCTTTCTCGGCGTTGTTTATTTATAAATGTTTCTCGGGAAACAAACCGAGTGATGTTGTTATTAATGCACAATATTTCGGCGACCTTAATCTCCGTCGCCATCTTCAGGTGCAGTTGCAAGTCTTGAAGTCTGCCTTGAAGTCAGCCTTGAGCGTGTTGTTTGTAAACTGGCATGGCAACGACAGATGTTGTTATGTTGCCTAGCAGCATCTCAGATGTCATTAGACGCCCGCGGAACACAAAAAGCAGAGCGTTGGTGATGAGCAGCCTCAATTACAGGAATCCATGCATCACTTATCTGGAATCCACAATCCCTGTTTACCAAATCAGACGCGAGGCGAATTTCAAATGCTTCTTTAATGACGCTGTCCCAGAAGCCTCTCGCATGTGTCAACACCTTAGTCGCTTCGAAATCGAAACCATGTCCTTCTGTCAAACTATGTTCCGCCACTGCTGATTTATCTTTTTGCCCCAGGCGAACATGTCGGGCGTGTTCCAAACAACGTTGTTGTACGCACCGAATGGTCTGACCGATGTATTTCTTTCCACATTCACACGGGATGCAGTAAACTCCGGGTGTACGCAGGGCAAGGTCATCTTATTGTGCATTAATAACAACATCACTCGGTTTGTTTCCCGAGAAACATTTATAAATAAATTCTTACAGTTAGTATCAAAGAGAAAATTTTTACCTTCAGTTTCCTACTGAAACTGTGTTACATTGTTGCAAGAATAGAGTAATTAATGATCTGCATGAGTGGAATATTCATAGAGGCATAACTACATAATAAGAGATTTGTACTAAAGCATGAAGCCTTGAGCCAGGAAGAAAAAGTTAAAACTGTAAATGGATGAGACATTTAACCCGCTCAAAAGTAGGACCCTTGTATTGCACGCACGTTGTCTATACCTTTCATTTTTGGAAGTAGTTCTTGAAAGCTGCTTTTCACATAATGCGCAGCTGTTCTGCGGTCTTATGTGTTATATCATCGCGGGTCTGAACACGTGATCCTTTTAAGCCAAAAACGGACGGTGCGGTTTTTTTGTCGAGTCGGCAGTCAAAGAGGAGGCTGCCGTAACCATTCATACGGATTAAAAACTCTTTGGTACCAAACAGACTCTCAAACTGTATTTTATGATTCAAAATACGGATAGTAAAGCGATTAAGATAAAAAAAGGAACAGATGAATATTAAATATCAGAATCTAAAAAATATTTCATTTTATCATTAAATAGAAGAATTATTTAAAAAGACATTAAATTTTAAAATTTCAGATTAATTTAAAATAATTGTTCGTCATCAGCAACTGTTAGTTAAATTACGTAAGTTAATGATACAAAACATAAAAAAATCTCTATTTCTGATTCATTCCCTTCAGTAGACGGTCTCTCCGTCCCGCCTCCAAGTCGCGAGTAAAACATGCGTTGCGTGTTTCGTCCAGCTGAGCTTCACTGGATGATGCGCCGACTCGACGATAGCGTCTGTTTTAAGCCTTAAAGTTGTCTTCAACTTCGGGAATAACCAGAAATCACGCGAGGCCATGTCAGGTGAGTAAGAAAGTTGACAACCAGCGGAATGGCGGGCATAACAAGGAAAGTTCTGAGTAGATGTGATGAACGAGGCAGATGATCGTAGTGATCCAGATGCGATCTGCAGACGTCCCAATGCTCTGCTTTGTTGCATTGAACTGCTCTAAGAAGAAGGTGGACAGTCTCTCGGCAGAACTCCTTATTGATGGTCTGTCCTGGTGCGTATTCATGATGTAGAACGCTGTTGTAGTCGAAAAATTCATCAAGCATCATCATCAATTTGCTCCATAATTGTTATGCGCCTCTGTGGAACGGGGGAATCTGAGTATTTTCAGTATGTAGGTTTATACGCCGTTTCCGCACACCCAGGTCTCGTCACCAGAAACACTGGAGAATTTTTTTTTGTTACTTATGGCTTTACGTCTCGTCGACGACGTGGTCATTAGACGCGGGATGGGACTGGTGGCAAGGAACGGGAAGGAATGCGATAATGACCTTCTAAAGGAAGCATCCCGGCATTCGCCTGGAATGATTTTGCGGAAACCGTGGAAAAACCAAACCCGGATGCCCGTACGGGTCTGTATTCTTCTTGGCGCATTTCAAAATGTCATGTGCGATCACAGAACTGAGTTGCTGCTTTTCCGGTGAAAGTAGCTTGGCCATTAGTTTTTCTGCCGCTCTTCGCATGCCCTAATCTTAAGTCAAAATGTTGCCTGCAGAACCAACACTTTTTTAAAAAGCTGTGGTAATTTTGCGAACTGTCAAACGTTGGTCCTAGATGATCAGCGCCTCTTCTTTCAGGATAGCAACAGCATTTATGTTCACCGAGGAACTTCCGGAAGCTGCATCATCTTCCACAGGCAGATAGCCATCGTTGAGCCAGTTATACTTCACTCTCATTTGAGCAGCTCGCTTGCATCATCATCGAGAACCTGTTTAATCTTGCGGATGTTTCTCACTCGGGGATCGCGAAGCTTCTGACACAACTTGCCGTTATACCGCTGATCCATTGTCTCAGGTGGACAACTAAAGGAAATTCCTAAAAATCTCTGGTAATGTTGACTTCTGGTTTCTCTAATCATAACATTTATGCTACACAGAGGACGTAATTTGCACATTGCTTTGCCGCAGACTCTCCTAATCTTGAGATCACGCTATGGTGATCATTTCTCTGAAGGACATGCGATTTCAATAGAACTGTAGTAAACAGATCACAGAGGCGCTAAAGTCATTGTGGTAACTGCATCCTTTCGCATTGTAGAGAATCTTTCTGGAAGAACGACAAATGTGAATGCGGCAACAATCGTGGAGATCGAACAATACAAACTGACGGTTTATTTCAATAACGATGACAAAGATATAACAGAAATACCAATCAAGGATAATAAACAAAAATACTTATGAGTTTTGTGATGGTTAACCTTAGCTTACCGTATTCCGGAAAGCTTGCTGATGTAGAACTACAACTGGAATCAAGAAGTTCAAATCTATTTGTTGCGTACAGACCATAAGCTTTGTTATCGACATTTGTTACTTTAGCCCTCTATCAAGCAGTTGAGAACATGGGCGCGGGCAGGATTGCTTCTAGGGAGGTGCACCAGGACTGCATTGGTGCCCCCCCCCCCCCATCGGCCGAAAAATTTCCGGGCTGGGTGACCTTTTTTTTAGCTCTACTACTGCCCAGACGGCGACCCTGGATGTAGGGGGGTGCACCAGGGCTGCATTTATGCCCCCCCCCCCCTATCGGCCCAAAAATTTCCGCGCTGGGCGACCTTTTTTTCAGCTCTACTACTGCCCAGACGGCGACCGGAAATGTCAGGGGGGTGCAAGTGCACCCCCTTGCACCCCCCTCCCGGCGCCCTTGGTTGAGAACATTAAGTTTGTTAATGCAGTTATTTGTAAGTTGCAGCAATTTTATTCCGTGTAATGAAGGATTATTCTTTCACCCGATAGCTTGTCAATCCACACAAAATTTGATTGTTTCTCTTCTTCACTGGCATGAAGTTGGGCAAAAATTGTGTAATAAATCACAAAGGTGTAAATAACTTTCAATAGTGAATAAGTATTAAATGAACAGCAAGATCGGTGTAATAGGCTATTTGACAGTATGCAAAATATATTACAAATTGTAGTCATTCCGTTAGATTAATGTTTACGGAAGCTATTTTTGTTAAATTTGAAAACAAAGATGGATTGTTTTTAATTAAAAAAGTGAAATAAAAATAAAATTTTTGTTGCCTCTTGTCACGTGACAGGAAACGCTATGGGATTGGATATCGCTTTAGTGACGTCACCTGCCTGTAGGCACTGCGGCTGCGTATGGAGTGTTTTTCGTTATCCAAGTTTTCAACTATTTGTTGATGGTTATCTCTTCTTACTAATGAGATTTTGTGTTGATTATAAAATGGATAAGATGTTATGGACTATATTTCTTAACTACCGATAAATAATTATAGATAAATATTTTTTTCCAACTAAACTGAATTTATTGTTTATTTGCCGACCGGGTTCACTTCACCGCACGTAGAAACTGTGATGTTTAAGTGTTCACTATTAACGAGAAGAAAAGTAACGATGCCATGATGTCCCGGTAGCTGCAGGGTTAAAGAATGCTATAGGAATTTGAAGATCCTATATTAGAACGTTGATTAGGATAATATTTTTTTCATGTGTACATTTTTTTTGTTTCTGTTTGCCGTTTGTTGCTTTACAGAATCATGTTTTTATTAGAAAATGTCATAAAACGTCATGCAAACGTTTGAAACATAAATTGATGTCCTACAAGAAAACTTTTATAAAAAGATAACCTCCTGCTTTTAATTTTGAAACATACCAGAGATACATCATCATTGCAATTAAACCCAAGTACTCGGCGGTGAATAATAGGATTTATTTTAACAATAACATTGCATTCTAATCTCGCAACAATTCCGGAACGCTTTGAATACTTTTTGTTGGAATTTTTACGTGACGATACAACTGCATGTTGCCTTTCTGACATAAATGCATCTATTTAAGCGGTATTTACTTTTAATGCGCAAGTAATTTTCAGTCTTTTTTTAACTTTTCATCGGTTTGCAAGTAATTTCCAGTTTCAGTTTTGTAGTCTTTTTTGGTTATGTCTCTAATGTTTATAATACTTTTGCTACCCAAAAATTTGTGAAACATTCGGGAAAAAAAATTGGTGGATTTTAGAAAAAGAATATGCGGTGCTTCCAACAGCAACTAGTATCTAAATAAAAGGCTCACAAATAACAAAACATATTCCACTGCGAAGATTGAACCTAAGAACCCTAACATTACTGGTACTCGCCTTAAACAAAGTACTTCATTATCTCAAAGAAATTATTGTGCAAATTATATTTACAGTAAGTGAAATGAGACTTAGCGCAATGTCGTCTGGGTTTCTATGAGACAGTTGCAGCGACTTTTTTTCCTATTTCAGCTAATGTGGGAACACCTATGTTTATTTGGACAGTTTTTATTGTTGTCGTTGTATATTGATGTACTACACACTATTTATAAACCATATATCCAACAAATTATACACAAATTCATAGAAACAAACCAAACGTTACTTACGTAGTGTGAGCGCCTGCTGGCACGTGACGTCACGAGTGTCGTTGGCCCGCGCCATTCAGCAAAGGAACGTTTTGGCGGGCGTTCAAATACTCTAAATTTTTCGTAAAATTAGCACTTTTGACAAAAAAATAAATAGTGCCCTGTAAATAACGTGTATCAATAAACTATTT
Organism: Vandiemenella viatica; assembly: GCA_031002005.1. NCBI lineage: Eukaryota > Metazoa > Arthropoda > Insecta > Orthoptera > Morabidae > Vandiemenella > Vandiemenella viatica. Next base: position 71,968,452 of record CM061920.1, read on the forward strand.
AAAACCATTTTCAAAAAATAGTCAAATAGCCAATTTGAAACTAACGGCAGATACTTAAGATAACAGCGCACTGTATTGGCTAGTGTATCCATCAGCTGTAAATCTGATGATTGTTCTATAATGAGTCTCTCTGAAGTGTTGCTCAGTATCATACTAAGAACATTTATTATAAAACAAAGAAAGTTGTGTGAAAAGATGATTTAATCGAACGTCGTATGTGACTGTATATGATTTTGATATCTAAAGACTTTAAAGAAATAAAACAACGTTGTACAATCCTTTGTGTTATGGTGCCAAAGGTAAAACTGATGTGCATCGTATTTACACACAAAATTTCCAATTCGATACTAAAGAAAAGTTTTGGTGTCCGTCAGAGCAGAGAAAGAATAGAATATTAGAATGGATTAATAAAACAAATTTGATCTACTCACCTACAAGGCTTCGACCAGCACGCCTGGCAGCATGTCTCCGCGCCTATCGGCCAGTCCACGTCCGATGTGGAGTCGCACCTCGTCTCCTCTGGCCGAATACGACGCCGTGGCTGGCATTGAGGGCGATGTGGTCGTCGATAACCCCAGGCGATCGCCTTCCTCCTCGAGGATGGGGCTTCCGCTGGGCTGTCGCAGCGAGCCACTCCGGTAGTGGACGGTGGATGTGGGCAGCAGTGTCTCTAGTGTGTCGTTGCCGTTACAAGTCCGTTCAGACTTCCAACCGCCACCCACAATACCCGACCTCCCCGACAGTCCACCTCCTGCTACGGAGACGCCACCGCGGAGACTGCCTCCCTGTTGGCTCCTAAGACCCTCCGGCTGGTTGAAACAGGGCAACACTTGCTTGAATTCCTTGCGGAAGTTCTCGTTGAGCCACGCGTACAAGAACGGGTTGTAGCACGTGGAGCTCATCGCCAGCGCGTGCACTACGAAGAAACACAGGTAGAAGTACCTCCAGCCTCCCGTGTACATGTACACGTCGTTGGTGAGATTCACGATGGTGAGTGGCATCCAGGAGACACCGAAGATGGTGACCATCGCGATGAGCATGCGGTTAGTCCTGCGCTTCCTCTCACGGTCTGCCTCCTCTTTGCGAGAGTTCTTGCATCCGGGCTTGGCCCTCGCACGGTCGTTGAGCTTGACTGACACGTTCACGTAGCAGAAAGTCACTATGAAAAATGGTAGCACGAACTGCAGAGTAGCGGTAAGACCACCATAGATCTGGCGCACCCGCTCGGAGGGCCAGTGCTCCTCGCAGTAAAAGGCTCTTCTGTCGGAGCGCAGTACGGTGTAGACACCGTACGGCAGAGTTACCAACACCGAGAACAGCCAGATGCACGATATGATAGCGGCACAAGTGACCAGCTTCATGCGGGGCTTGAACGGGTACACGATGACGAAGAAGCGGTCGACGGCGATCGACGTCAAGGTGAGTGTTGATATGTAGACGCTGGTTCCCTGTGCGAAGGCGACCACGTGGCAGAGGGTGCTGCCGAAGATCCACGTCCCGAGGAAGGTGTAGAGTGGCGTGAACGGGACGCAGAGGACGCACAGTAGGATGTCGGAGAGCGCCAGGTTGCTGATGAACAGATTGGTGACAGTCTGCATGGCGCGGTTCCGACCCACCACGTAACAAACCAGCACGTTCCCGAAGACGCCCAATACGAAGATACTCGTGTAAATCATGCAGAACAACGCTTGGACTACCTGGTTCTGGATGATATCGTTAAACACAGGGTAGTCCGTAGTATTGAAGCTGTAAGCAGTGGTGTTTGGAGTTGCATTGATGAACCTCATATCATCATTTTGCTGCGTGTCGTTCACGCTGGAGACATCTGACATTGTCAAAGCAGCATTTTCTACTTAGTCGACATACTACTGAGGTTCCCAGACCAATAATTATTATTTAAAATCGTTTACTTGTGGGAACATTGAAATCTCTGTCGTCCACCCCACCACATTTCTACGACAGATAGAGCATTAAAAACGCTGTCTGCAGTTTCTGATAACGAGAACTACAGTCATTTGTATTTTGAGACTATGAAGCAGTAACGTGACATTTTGATACACACTTCGTATCAAGGATTTCACAGCGGTTGTGGTGGATCGGCGGATGCGTAGACTGGACGGCATATCCATCAACGTTGTGTACCGAGTCCGGCTTCGCCTTACACGAGTGGTAATGAGCCACGAAACTTGCTGGCGGAGGAAGGAACTGCATTGTGGGGACTGGTCGATCCTACGAGTATCCTGCAGCAACACCTGGAGTGCCATCGCCACTAAACAAGCACGGTGAGATTAGAAGGCCCCAGGAGATTCCTCTTATGCTGCATGGTTCTTTTTATGAAAAACTGTTTCGTACGCGACAGTGATTTTCTACAACTTTTACAATTAGTTTTTCCCTAATTTTCAGTAACAGGATCGAACAGTTTTGTTTTTACACGTCCTCTTAATATTGATGATCCCATACAAATTTTAAACATGATTTTACTAGAGACTGAGAAGTAATGTTTCACTTTATTTCGAAATTTCTAATGGTTCAATCATTATAGGAAAATGTAACTAAGTATTATGCTAAAGCGAACGCCATAACGGGCAGACGATTAGTAGGCTTCAGTTCTAATACTGTTGATTGTTTAATATTAGCGTCATGATGAAACATCCATTGCTCTGAATCTAATTAAGATAAATAGAGTTCAATCTCATTTCAATCTCATCAAATATATATTTCATATTAGTAACGAAATAGAAAAGTCTCAGTTTTATCAGAAGAGAGTGTAGAGCAGTTAATTATATAAACTACAATTCTCAATATGGCTAGCACTTCACAACTCGACGTGTTTTGTGTACAAGTTTTCTGCTGGTGTTTGCAGGAGTGATAACACTGATGTTAAAATCACTGACAATTTTTTGAAGCTGTAATATTACTTGGACACGGAATTAACTTGTTAATTAACCCCTGCACAAAGCAGAACGCTGAGAAACATTGTTCACAACGTCTGTCACATTGACAATCATTACAGCCAAACTTCTTCCGTCACTAAATAAAGCAGCGAAAACATACAGCTACATATCTGACAACATTCTAAGTGCACAGAAGAACTACAGACATCGTATAAAAATGAATTGTTTATTTTCTTTTCGACCACTAGTGTTACTCTGGCAGGTTATAACATCTGCACTTAGAAAGAGCAAACTTTGAAATCCTACTGCCAGCTCGGTGAGGAAGTTAACCTGAGTGCGTTGTTGTGATGTGAGACTATACACAGGCGTCCCTCTCGGCTGTAGCCGCTGCTCCGCTGGTGGCTGCGGCCGAACAACTGACTGGCCCCCCTCTGCGCGGTGCCGCCGGGCCCGGCCAAATGCACCCGCCCGCCGCAGGGCGCATGCGCGCAGCGGCGGTGGACACGCTGCTCATTGTTGCACTTGTCTGTAGGCCCAGAGGCTGCTCACGACGGAAAGCAGAGCGATATCGCTCTCCAGCCTGGCATTCGGGAGGATGCGGGTTCATGTTCCTGACTACGGTTTTCCATGGTTTTCTGTAACGAATGCCGGGACGGTTCCTTTTAAAGGCCATGACCAACCTTCTTCCCATGTCCCCTTATGTTAGGTAGGCTGAGACCCTACAACAGCCCGTCTCCCAGGCTTCACGCCGGAAGAATAATATATATATATAGAGGTTTAACTCTTCCGATGTATATATATATATATATATATATATATGTTCACGACGAATCGGTCCAGGGTGAATTTAATATATGAGATTCATCTTACCCGTGGCCTTACAAGGCTAATAAATAAAATAAAAAAATATAAACTTGTGTATTCATGTGTGGAGAATAACCTGGACCAGACGCGAGTTTCGCGTTGTGGCCTTTTGAGTTAGCCAAAGCGCATTCTCGCTGTTTTTTGTAAGTGCCATAATGTGAATAACGTGCTGTGGCCGTTTCAGTTTTATCGCTCAATAAGTGGTTTTGGTTTTTGAGCCAACATATATATTAATTCGTGACGAGACAAAGCAGAAAGATAAAGAGACGGATTCGCACATAGTCAATGAAGGGTGTGAAGAACTTTTTTTTTTTTTACAGAATCATCCTCATTTTAAATAGTATAAGGAATTGTATTCTGGCTTTATGATTAACACTTGAAGGTTTAATCAAGAAAAACGAAGATACTTTTATGGTATTTGTTGTTTTCTGAAAAGTTTTTGATAATGTTAGGTTGTACAAGATGTTCAAAATTTTAAAGAATTCACTTCTAAAATATCGAGATAGAAGAATCCTCTTTAATAATATACGTTGTCTGGAGACTGCGGGCTACTCGATAGCTATTGGCTAGAGAATGGTGACGTCACGTGACAGGCCTCACACATAGTTATTAGAATTAGGTGCACAGTTCAATACCTAAGCAACTACCATGAAATTGAATTACAGCTGAAAAAACGTGGATCTACTTTTCAATAAAATTCACGTAATTTAAATTAAACAGAGAATGCCAATTATCATTCCGGCCTAGGATAAATTTTGTGACCAAAGTTTATTCAAGTGTTAGCTATTAAATGAGCTTTAAGTTTACCTTTTTACGTAGATTGAAATCATCAAGGATACGCGATGTGAGTCTCATTACTTCACTTGATTTTTTACTTCTGCTACAGCATTTAGTATTTACTGCCTCTTCTTAAATTTTTTTTTAAACACAGCACATACTTTATTTACCAGTTTACATTACATACTGCTTTGCAATTCAACAACGATATTCTTGCCGCAAAATAACAGTGATCACAGATATTAAAATTAGAGATTATATGCACAGTTTAATACATACGCTACTCTTATGAAATTAATTGCAATTGTACAGTCATGAAGTTTGCTTTTTGTAGAATTTTAATCTTAAGAAAATGTGGAAAAACATTTCGGTTGAAAAAACACAGAACTACGAGTACTTTTTAGTAACAAGTAACAGTTGAGAAACTAAAATTTCTTATGGTCTCTGCTTCAACACGAGTGCCAAATGTCATTCCGGCCTAGGCTAAATTTCAATTTAATTAAAATTTTCACGAATGTTACTGCTTGATCAAAGTTTATATATTACGATTTATTTTCTTTTTACATATTTTACTGACCACTTTCATTAGTGGTCTTTTTTTCACGTTCGCTGTACGTGAGTTATTAGGTTATTTAATGTGGATATCAGCCCAATAATGTTACCGAATCGAATATTCTGACATTTCATTTCTTCGGAGTTGTTCAGCTATTTAATTCCCATCTGTATAATTTCTCCGGCAGTTACAGAACTATGACCAAAGATTAAAAAACGTAATAAATTTGTAGACATGTTTTTACTGTAGATGAAATTTATTTCAAAAAGAGTAATTGCAGTTTACACCTCTGATGATAGAGATATCAATATAGTAAAATTTAGAATTTTTGTCTTTCTGTTTTTATGTTGCCACATAGTGGAGTTTTTGTATATGCATTCAATTGTGTGTCCATTTAATGTTGTTTGGGGAGCGCCAACTTCAAGATTCTCACCAGAATCCTAAAAACCAGGCTGGAACCACTCGTGGAAATCAACATTTCGGTCTATCAAGTCAATGCTATCCCGGGTAGTCGTATGTGAATACCGTGTTATTATAACAGCACAAAGACGGACGCCATCCGCACTACGTTTCACAGATTTCGAAATGTCTTTTGCCCGCGTGGATCATAATTACCTACTAGCAGTCATGTATGACATAGGAGTAGGGAAACAATTCACCCTAGTGTTAAAATCAGTTACAGGAACTGTTGTCAGGTGGTTCAATGGTTAAGGTGTATGAGTGGGGATCGAAAGGTCCTCGGTTCGAATTTCTGTCTCGGTTGGGATTTTCAAAGGACCTTAACCCTACCTTCACCTCTGGCACTGTTTGTTGCGTAATGTGATGTACGCCAAAACGCTTCCGTGATTTGGATTCCACGTTAAACTGGAGGTCCCCTGTAGGATATTCGGGTTAGGTAAAGGCTGCTAAGACAGGGGCGGAATGCGCAGCCAATGGAAACCCTGTCGTCTGGTCATTAAAACAACACGGAATTATTATTGTACCAAAAATAAAAATAAATCTTTCTGTGAGACAGCGTTGTCCACTTTCCATAGTCCCATTCACAATAGCCGCAGAACCACTTCTTACGATCTGTCATCGAACAATTCCTGGGATCAGTGTAAACGGCTAAGATTTCATGTGCTCAAACAGGTGAAGGGTATCAGCAGCCTTTGATATGTAACAGTGACAGAACATAAAGCTCAAGCCTGGAAAAGTGCATTCTCGAAACCATAACAAAAAATTGGCAATCTTAATTACAAAAATTCCGAGCAGTGATGTGATGGACACGATGCAGCGGGGAAAAAATTGCGCCAGTTTCAATCTTACGTAAAATGGCGTGCATGTCTCAGCTGCAGCTGATCCCAGAGCAAATCCTTAACAAGATTCAGAATGCATTAGGATGGTTTTCAAGCAGATAAATACTTCCAAAGTCGCCTGCTTGTCCGAAAGAAACGGAAGATTAGGAATGATAAGCATTAGAGAAAAATTCGATTATCTATTAATAAAAAGAATGGTAACCAGTGATCTGACGGACCTGGCCAACATGCTGACCCATACACGATGAAATACCCTTCCACAAGACGTCTATCACGCACACTCTTTCGCATACGCGACAAAACCATCTGGAAGAAATTTACGCTAAAGGACGTGCACTACACAATAATGTCTAAAAAAATGAATACAAGCTGATAAACACAGCGTGATACAAACATAAAATAAAATTCAAATACCGACATTAAGCTTCGAACAATTTATGGTTCAATATCACAAACAGCACTCTAACATCCAGTATAAAGTTTTTATTGCAAGAGGCAGTAAAGGAAAAATCGCCAAAAATCAGAAAGGTTGTACGAAATACACCTATCGGCAACAGACAGATGCTCACATTGTATATCACAGATACGCTGGGTCCCAGGGTAACATGTAGACAGAACCAACGGATATGGGTCTGGGGAACACAAAAATTGCATTCCTAGACAGTACCTCCTCCCTCGCCGTCAACTTAGATGAAATTCTTTAACTGGACAAAATGAGATTTTCCCCACCGCCCTCCCCCCAAAAAAAACCCTCCTTTGGTTGCTAGAAAACACTTTCACATGCATAATACAAAATTAAAAGAAACATTTCGAAGACTAAAATGTCTACATGAATGACGCGTATTATGAAAATGTAAAACCACGAAACTGCAAAAAATACTATGCGATAATTCCAGATATCACAATAACCTAGATAAATTTGCAAAATTTTCTCCTGTCAGACGGGTGGCCGGTGTTGACTTCTCGGTCCATGAAACAACCTTTTATGCTGAGTCATTTCGTTATAATAGAAAATAATTACGCCGTACGTAGTAATTTGGCAGGATGACAATGCCATATTGTATTATTTGACTGTGACGGGTCCAAATGGCCACCTAATACTTCATGCAACATATAGCTGATGTACACTCCATCTGGCGCTCGGAAAAAGAATCGAACAGAATGGATATGAATGTGGACCTTAGCTCAGAAAAAATGTTTGAAAGAGTATCATTTAATTAAGTCGAATGTTGAGATGTATTTTCCATACAGCATCTTATGTATCCTTAAGGGTTTTTAAAAAAATGTCATCTTTCACGAAAAAAGTTGTTAAAGCACGCCAATGAGATATGAAATCCCGACATCGGCTGGAATTTTTACGGTTCTTAAAACTGACCTTTTCACCTCTGACTAAAGTGAAGCTGATAGGATGCTCCGTGGTTCGGATTCCACGTTAAACTGAAGGTAGGATTATTAGGTTAGGTTAAGGGGCTACGATGGAGGTACTTTTACGTAGCCGGTAAGATACAAGGTCACCATGTCTTTGCCACTAGTGGTGCCTACTCGTAATCGAAATGAATACCACACGATAAGTGCTATATATGCGGTGATGATTAATTAGACTTTTAGATTATAGAAAAGAGTTTATAGTACAGTACTAGCATTTACCCGCTGCTTCGCTCTCCGGGTCTTGGCATATATAGAAATATCCTGATCTTTTTAGTTTTGCATAAAATATTAATTTCGAGAAGCAAAAAATTGGATTTCATTTAAAGATTTTCCTTTCTCAGTTAGTACCTTAAATTCCATTTTCATACTATAGTTCGACAGTTTTTGCTATACATATTCTTTAACACAGTGTAAAATAAGAAATTAAAGCTACATGAAACATTATCGCTAACAGTCCAGTAAGGACGTACCGAGAATCAGTTGTCCTCTTGGTCATAAATTTGGGATACATTTTCCGGAGGATAGAAACTGCCTATAAATCCAGAAAAAAAAACAAATGCACCTTAGACATAAGACAACACGACAGTTACCGTCTGCGATAGTTTGACATTATATTTAAAGGCCATTTATAAAAATACCTTTGTTGCCAAAGATAGCATTTACAAAAAAAAAAAAAAAAAAAAAAACTGCTGGTAAGTTTTTGTATACCTTATATGTACATTCTCATGCTGTGGGTAATAACATGTATTTCTTGCTTATAACTTCTATGCATCCACCAGAATTTCGAGCCATCTTTTTTCATAGTATCCCAAGATTGAAGTGGTTAGATTGAAGTACGGCGACCAGAAAAAATGTGTCGCTATTGCCACATGGAAATGTAGGCTGGACATGCACAACGGTTGGTTTGTTTTGGGGATTACTCGTTGTCACTAGCATGGCACTCATTAAAGTAGCTTATTAATTACTAACAATAATTGAATGCCTCATTCCTTTTCTTCTTCCAAGAACATTTTGGTTCAGATTGCATATCAACCTAACCATAATCTATACTGATATTGCCACGATGCAGATACACCTAAACGCATGAAATGCATCACTAAATATATTTTTGGAAATGACAACATTTTCTATTTCAGGATTCAGAGTACGGGTAACATAAATTATAACGATTAATTTCATAATACAACAGTTTGAATTGCAAGACTTCTAAAACACGAGCAATAATACATTGTTGTATCACGATGTATAGTTTGTTCTTGTGGTTAGGTGAAATGTGGCCCGTAGCAGATTCAAACCGTCGACAAAGGCACAAGGAACTGTACATGTAACTGAATTTGACTTGCGATATCTCGAGAACTACCGGTAAGCGATATAATTGTTTATCACTATCCAAATGCGGCGATACGGTATAGTGAAAACCCTGTACTATCGATATTAAGCACAAAATTACTTACCATAAATTTTAAAATTCTGTATTGAATTGTTAATACATTATGTAGTGATTTCAGTAACGATTCCCGTTTAATTATACTTATCACAATTCATAAAATCGGTTAAATATGACCAATTAAAACATTAACAATCCAGAGAATAGTATATACGTCTTTGGTCAAATGCATCATTTTTACATTAAATGAAATATTAGTAATGACTATTACATCTGCATTCAAGAAAACTGAAAACTAAATATTCGAAGTCAAAATATTAAATAGAATTCTAAGTTGAGTAAGGAGTCAACATCTCAATTGCAGTGTGATCCCTATCTCTTAATTTTATGTCTAGAAATGTATTTAATTATTTCCTCCATCCCTCGGCACATACAAGTCATTAGCTATTTTCACAGATTTTAATTCGGACCGTTAGCTCTAAAAATTTGAAAGCACCATCCATATTGCTGCAGTAGTTTTTGCTGGGCTCCCGTTCAAACAAAGTAACACACGCAGCTTGCTTACAGATTTATAATAGTATAGATATTTACATACAAAAAAAGCAATCTTTTCGTACACACACCAGGCACTACATAATTAAAGTACTGTATAAAGGGTATTTTCAGAAGTAAAGGAGATGCTCTAAGAAAACAAAAAATCATCAGCACTACATCAGCTATTATCTACGCATCAAATATTTCTTTGATAATTCATCTGTGAGTTAAAACACAAATCTCAACATCTTTATATATAAAGATGAATGTATGTTTGTTTGTTTGTTGGTTTGTTTGTTCCTCATACAAATCCACAGTTTTCATCCGATCTCGATGAAACTTTGCACACTTATCCTTTGAAACAAGGACAAAAAAACTGTCTACATTTGGTTGAAAAATTATCTGTATAAATAACACATGTTGTCTCATAACTTCGAAATACGGCGATAGACAGACACGTTGGATGTGGGCGTCTCCAGACCGAGTTCCCGGGTAGTGAACTAGCAGCTGAGTGGATAATGAGCTTGCTTTCGAACGTCGTGGTCTCCGGTTCAAATCTCCGTGGAGGCTAAGATTTTTAAAAATTGTTTTTCATCGTAAGAGTCAGGCCTGGATCGTAGGTTATTCGGATTGAATGTTAAACTGTAGATATTAGAAAGTTAGGGGTGCAATGCGAGGCAAATCGTAGGTAGTCTGGCAATTTTGTAGGTGTACACTTTTTTACGTTATAATGATCCCTCAGGTGTTGTTCGCAGTCAGTGTGTGAGTGAGAACCACAGTAATACTAATATAATTACGGAAGTAAGTCTCTGTCTTTTTGTTACGTTTTGACGACTAAATGGCTATATCGTTGTGATGGAATTTAGTAAGGACTGCTTTATGAAGGGCACAAGATATTTTTTCCAGTATGATTAACAGTTGTAGTCACGAAATTTTGAGATCTTATCGAATAGTGACAGAAATATGTTGGAAATTGATTCTCTTCAAGAGGCAGGTTCGACGGTAGAATGATATAGTGATAGCTTTCCTGTCATATTACGCCAACTCGATATTGTTTGGGACCAATCCTTCGTTACCTACAACTTTCTATATTTAATTCTGGCAAAAAAATTCTTAATCCACGCGTACGAAGTCGCGGGTACGAGGCTAGTATGAAATAAAAGTTGACATGAAAAATTACTTTATTTACAATGTAATTATTAGGAAACTATAATTTTAACATTTAGCAAAATATTTGACACAAAGAAGTCAAAATCTTGAAATAAAAAATTTCAAAATAAATATTTCGACAGACAGTTGTTGTGAGACATTATTTCAAATGAGCGACATTCACTACAAAATACACTAAAATTCCATCGACTCAGGAAAAAGATATAATTAAATTATGGACTCACACCTACGTGAAGTTAATTACAGAGAGGCCACGGGTATTTGAGAAAAGGAGAAATTGTTAGTGCAGCAACAGTTAAAGGGACTTATAAGTGGGGTCTAGTGGCTCAGTGGTTAAGGCATCTGACTACGGATCGAAAGGTCCCCGGTTTGAATCCCTGTCTCGACGGAAATTTCCAAAGGCCCTTAATCCGACTTTTCACTCTGGCACACCTTGCTGTGTAACGTGAAGTACCCTAGAACGCTTCCGTGGTTCGGATTCGACGTTAAACTCTAGGTCCCCTATACCCGCTAGGATTGCCGGGTTAGGCTAAGGAGGCTACGATAGGGGCGGATAAGTGAAGACATCGTTCCCCCATACAGGCAACAGCAATTTATCTCCGCATTTCTTGTCTAAAATCATCTCACGGCTCTACATCGTCACCGAACAGTCCATGTAAGACCAATAATATTTTATTGAGAATCTAAATTGGTATAATCTTTCAGCAGTTCCGGCATTGCTGACACGCAAAACGGTAATGATCACGAATTGTTGTGAAGCAGACAAGGACAACTAGACAATCTGTAACCGGTATATGCTTCACACCGCATAAGATGCGGCGAAATTTCTACACAGCCTACCATTTTACACAGCCTACCATTTTACGTCTCATGTTTATTTAATTGGTAACAGTAAACAATGAAGTTGAATTATATAACAACAGACTCACGTTTATTAAGGAAGTTTTTTGGATTCGTACTTTATGTAGCATACAATAACAACAGTGCAATAGAAAGTACAGTGGGAAAAAAAGAGACTCCTCGCGTCTGGTTGAAATAAATACTTTACTGATGTAAACAGTGCAGATGGCGTTAAGCCTTGTGAAGGTAGCCGGACCAACCGTCGAGACACTGAATTATTACAACACAGTTTACTTGTATAACCGTGAAGATTTAATTTCAACTATTGTACTGTTACTTAAAACCATCATATTTCATGGCTCCATCATATTGACACATCGACAGACTGAAACCTAATCCGTAATATTCAACGAATAAATCGAAAAAACTTATTAAGTCATTTTGCTTTACTGTGGCTTCCAAATAAACTCAAAACATTTTGGCACTGATGTTGACTATCTTATGACATAATTTGTAATATTTAGCTGAATGTTTCCTGAACTAATGGGCTATACAAAGAAACCTCGCAGTTTGTAAATATAAGAGAGTAACATGATTCTCACTATTCTAAAAGATGTTGGGAAAAGAGTTTCTATCAAGTTAAATAACAATAAAATACCTAAAAAATTCAGTTCGGTTATGTAAAATTATTATGCAAAACACTGGTAGAGACTTTGCTACACGCACAAGCACCAAATAAAAAAGGTTACTTATGTGTTCTGGGAGGTATTGACTGAGCTCTTCAGAAAATACCAATGGATAAATGATAACATAACTATCCTAGTTACGGGGCTCTACGTCGACTTAAATCCTATCTAGAAAATATAAAACCAAGTGTGTCACAAGGAAATATAATTACAGTTGCGATTATGCCAATAATCCGAGGATCTAAAATAGTTTACCACAGCGCTCTTTGGCAGTAATTTTTGAATATATCACTAAGTATTCATGTTATATATTTGAGAATAATCTCTCCCGCATTTTTGATCCTAGAGAACACAAGGTGCTTTTTGCTATTGAGACAAAAAAAAAAAAAGATATTCTAACACTTACCAAATGATACTCTTAACGAATTTTTTTTTTACAGTTTACTACCCACACAATCAAAATACAGGTTACCTCATTTACCAAATAAAATTTCATTACAATTTATGATGCCCAGATTTCGGGCTTTAGGTTCATTACATTTTATGACACTTTCAACAAGGAGCTAGATATATTAAAACTGTAGTTCATTAAAAGGTTTATGACATTCTTGACACTGTAGGCATATCAAAAGAAAGGGTACGTCAAGAATTAAATACTAAAAAGCTTTATGCAAGACGGGTGACGCATATGTTAAATGCTGGGAAAAAAAGGCGAAAACTATTTTCTTGATAATGTTTGGACCGTTTAAAGAAGGATTCTATCAATTTCGTGCGCTAAATTGCTACTGTGGATGAGGTTAAAACTGTGGGGGGAGTGGCCCATGATTCACAATTACAAACAAAATGCTGATTTCATCTGCCACAAAGGTCATGCGTAACCGTTTTTCTTTTTTTCTTTCATTCTCTTTTTTATGCAGGAGAGATTTTTTTAATAGCATAGCTTGAAAACGAAAATACGATATTTGACGAATTCTACTCATGTCTTATGGCACCAAAGGGATAAAAAAATTCTAGTAAAGAGATTTGTATTACAGAAGGTAATTTTTCACCGGGAAAACGCTTCTGCCCATCAAAATGTTTTGACATTGTGAAACCGAGGCACTCAGATACGAATTCTTCCTGTTCAACAGATTTCGTCACTGTCAACTTTCCCCCTTTTCCAAAAATGAAAAAAAATTGTGGACGGAAAGAGTCAAATGAAGATGAAAAAGTAGTCGCAGATTAATATTTTTCACACCTTTCACAATCTCACTGCAGCGATGGAATTCGGCAACTGGAGAAATTGCCTTGTACTAAGGGAAAAAATGAAAATGGAAAAATAAAAATTACATTTTTGGATTAAAATCAGTCTCTTTCACTGCCAGCGTGAAAACATTTCAGCTTACATGTGAATGCAGGTTTTCCCGGCGAATAAATGACAACAAATCTTCTAGGGTTTGCAGCCGGATTTTATTATAAAGCGACAAGCTTTCGGCTACTAGCTCAGTAGCCATCTTCAGGTTGATTATGTATCGGCGATCAAGGCAAGATCGCCGATACATAATCGACCTGAAGATGGCTACTGAGCTAGTAGCCGAAAGCTTGTCGCTTTATAATAAAATCCGGCTGCAAACCCTAGACGATTTGCTGTCATTTCAGCTTACCATCGCACAAATGCAACTGTTCACGTAATTTTAATCCGTCTGCTTGCAGAGTATTGAAGGCCATCGAAGGCAGTTAACGCACTCATGAACAAATTCAGAAAGATACGATTAAATCAAAATACATTTATCACTAAGCATTTTTGTTTTTGTTACCGACTCGTAATCGAAATCGGATTAAGATGTTTTTAGAGCTCATTGCAGAGGATTTTTTTTCTTACATTGTATATTATTCAAAATGTATTTTATTTCATATCATTCACTTCGCAATAAATACTGATTAACATGAACCTCTTTGATACTCAGTCTTGTCTTTAAACATGTGCCACAGTTAGTAATTAATAATCGAATAAATAACTAATAAACATCATAATATATCGCCTTATTGCAAACAATGATACTTAATACCGTCGGGAAATTATTTACCGTGTTTTAAGACTTTTTAAATAGTAATCGCCGCCAATCTGCAATTCGAGAGATGTATATATTTTTCAGAAATTTGGTACCTTTTTGAAGGAGAGTTGTCAGTATGAAACTTAAAATACTATGCATTTTTTTCTTATAAGTTTCAAAATTTATGTTGATTTAATTATTTCTGTAGTATTTTTATTGGAAAATATTCAGAATATGGTAAAATATGTGGAGAAACATTCAGTTAAACTAGTGGTGCACCTAAATGGGCCAATAATTTTGATCAGTCAGTAATTACAGTCTTCCTTCACACAATCTATTGATTTGAATGACATATTTATTTGACTGCAGTGATATAACTGACGTTTGGTAGAGCCAAATTCTGGGATACATCATGCGATATATTAGTCTCAAGAAAGCCCACGTCGCGAGTTTTTGTTCCGTGACACCGACCACGTCTTCATTTTCCTAAGATCTGCTTACGTGAAAGACATACCTGTGAGCCTTTTGTTACCGCAGCCTTCGTTCAGGCATTGACGTCAGAGGAGTAGCTACCTCCGGCGACATCTAATCACAGAAGAAACTGCAAAGACTTCAGCGACCGTTGTCGACGTTCTGCCGATTATCCAGGTGGAACTGCGCCAATTTTTTGAAACCTAACATTTCTGCCATCTTTACGTGGCTTTCATCAGAGTCCTCTGATAAAAGCCATAGAAAGATGGATGAAACGTTAGGTTTCAGTAAATTGATTCTGTTCCATCCGAATAAACGAAAAACTCAGAAAAGCCTATTAAACCGAACAGAAATCGCTTGATGGACAGTTAGAATGTTGATGAAAGACTAAAAAATTTTCTGTGGCCAGGAATTCCTGGAAAACAGAGATCAGCAACAGGTATAAAACAGGGAATAAAGGCATGAATTCAATAATCTGGCGGATATCATTTGAGGATTTTGGTGAAAGATGACTTACTGGCAGGTCGAGTTATCTGTATTTTGAGATGAATCCACTCGTTTCAACATGGTTCACGCATATTAAGGTGACCACCAGTGGAAGGCCTTAGCAGTGCGCTGACATATTGCAGACCGCATTCATTCTAAAATAACCAGCAACTGCTATCCAGGCTAGGTATAACATTACCGGCCTATGTAGGGGCGAGAAGTAACTTTAGACTTCTCTCCTTCTCCCTCGAGAATACAGCAATAAAAAATTAACTACATTTTTAAAAATAAATTTCTTTCTGAATGATATTAAACAGAAATCTTAATTTTGAGTTGGAGTCACCAGCACAGCACAACAGACAGGCAAAATCCAATTACGAAATTCTGAATTACACATAAGTTTGTTATTTGAAGGATGTAGGCAAGAATTATAGCAAAATAGTTTGAAGTTTTCACTATTCAAACTATTATTGACAATGGTTTAGTTATCAAAATACAAAAAAGTGTGTAGAAGTCAATAAAGTTCCTCTGCTCCGTTTCCGAAAAGCGACCGTTATGTCTGCGAGAAGGGCAACTAGGACTAACAACAAAATTTATATATTATATCTGTATATTTTTAAATATTATTAACTTGTAACTATACCAGGCTGACTGTATGGTCTATTCAAGACCTAAGGTAAATAAATAATTTTTTCAAAAATATAAATTTTTCCTTTTCTCGAGCCAATAGCAAAAGAGAAGGTTCTGGCGGATTTTGCGAGCACTTTGTAACAGCCCTCATACCTGAATTTTGAATAGTATTGTACTGTATGAAGTATTTGTAGTGATCTGAAGTTTGCTTGAATGTGATCTGGTATGTTTATTTTGCAATTTCTTGTAAATCAGTGTATATAGACTTTGTTTTATGAAAGAAAATTATTTAAAGTCCATTTAATATGTTTAAGAACCGAATTGTGCAAGAGAATTTCTTAAATTTTTGTAATTCCATGTATTAATGCAAGTTATGATGTCTACAGGACATGTTTGTACAGTTTAAAATGATTTCTGTAAATAATTTTGTATTTAAGTATCTCTAATTACCATTTCTGATCATTTTGTAATGATGTTAAGTGATTTTGTATTAATTCCAATTGTTTTTAATATGTTTAATTGTTTGAGTACCTGTTAATGTTCGAGAAATATCGGGCGGATGCCTTTGAAGAATTCCAGAAATTTCGATAGAGACTATATAAACAGATCGGCAGAAGGACAGAGTTTAGTTTACAGTATACAGTTTATAGTTTAGTTTTTCAGTTAGTTCACTGTTGAGTTTACAGTCACTTTGCATCTGACAAAGACTGTGCCAATATCTCTGGATTGTATCTTTGCTTGTGACAAATATCGCTGACTTGTTGTTTTTGGAAAATAAACAAACATCTTCAACATAACCTTCTGGTGGATTATATTTTAATTAATCAGTAGATTAATTTAAACCACCGAAGACCCTAACAACTTGCTGTTCGGTCGTTGGGATGTGTGGGCCATAATTAGTTTTTGTTCTGAAGACTGGTGGTGTATGGTAACTTTAAGATGACAGTGTTAGAGGGCGGAGATCTCTGTGGAGAACACGTTATGAACAGCTGACAGCCTCAACACATCCGTTCAATTGTGATATTTCTCTCATCGCCACATAATTATAACCGCTGCACAAACAACTGTTTAGCCCGTGCGTAATGCCTGAGTTACATACCATTCTCTAATTATTCACTCAGTCACATTGTATTTCTTTCATTTTTAAGATCGAACTAAATAAAATATCTGTTGTTCATTTCAAATATTTGTTAATAAATTCATTAATTACCAGTTATGCCGTGGTCACTAATGTTTTGAATTCATTCGATTTGAAATATCAATCTGTCTCCTCCTTTACGTATTAAGATGAGTTATTCTTATTAATATTACAGTAAATAATTTTATTAATGATCAATTAATAGCTCAAGAAGTGTGACAATACATTCTGAAATTACTCAAGTAGATTTATGTGGCAGTAAAATTAAAAACAAAGTATCAATTTTCATCAGTTTCATCAGCTTTAGCATGTTACTCATGAATGCTCTTTGTGAAATCAAACCTTACTAACTTCTAACTACGTTGCTTGAATTGGGACGCAGCGATATCATCTTAATACTAGTTTTTGTTCAGGTCTTTGTTCTGAATGATAGATGTTTCGTTATTTCCTGGAAAAGAAAACGTAAACGCTCATGCATATGTCATAAAATCACTACATTTTGGTAATTGTATGAGCTTAATTTTTACTGTGGTTTATAACTTTACTTTAGGCATTTAAGTATCATTTACTGCACATTACTCATTGGCCGAAAATATAAGAGCCGTTGTTCTACGTCATCTGATCTCAGTCCATAACAATTAGCCAGTCATGTAAGCAGCAACCACTCCTTCATTACAGCGATTCTGCAACAACTTTAAAAAAATTTAACTCGTACGATAATTACTTGAAAGAAAGCTTCCATTTTTATCATACACATTTGGGCAAACGACTGCAGTTTAAAGTTTTATATTTAATGTTTTCGCTAAGCCTTTACGCCATCGCTTGCTTTGATATTTTAAACTTGTGACGGTTTCCCGATTAAATTTCGTTCAATTTCGGATTTATTCAATATGCAAGGATGAAGGCTCGTGAAAGAACTTTCTAACACTCCATAAGTGCATAAGAGAAGCCAAATACGAAATGAAAATATTGTGGAATAGATAGTTGTCTAAACAAATTGAGTTATCGTAATAAAACCGTGCAATTGTTATTGGAATATTTAATTAAAAATCAGGAAAATGAAAAAAAAAGATGAACCTCTTTTTTAGTTTCATTTCTCTCAGGAGGTGGGCTTGTGTTGATGAACGTTAACTGAGACATTTTAATCGAGTCGTTAAAGCTGAGAGAAAATTTCTCCTTGAACTCAATTATTATTATTTCGTCCTTCCGGCACGGTGTAGTTATAGGCGGGAGATGATTTCGGGCAAGGAAAGGGGACATACTCGACCTTGCACTTTTGAAGGTACAGTGCCAGCATTCGTCTGAAGTAATGTCGACAAACCATGTAAATTCGAAATCTCAGCAGTGCCTTCTTCCCGAATTCTAGATTCAGATAGAAATTAATAAATTAAACAAATTTTGTTATGTAGAATGTTTATTTTCTAAAGATTTGTAAAATAATTAAATCAATAGATGGCATAAATTAAGCTTCAGTGCGTATTCACTCTTGAGACAGGTTATCTCAGTTATAAATTAATAAGTAAATAAATTTTGTTTTGTAGAACGTTTATTTTATTAAAGATTTAAAAAAAAAAAGTAAATCAGTAGATGAATTGTGTGCGGCGTAGATTTAGCTTCATTGCTTGTTCTTTCTTGACACAGGTAATCATTAATAAATCCTGTCAACAGCTATTCAATATTGAAAAATTTCCGTATTAAACCCACAATGAAAAAAATGTGAAACGTTTTAGATACGGGAAATATTCTTTCTTATCCACATTGCCTATATTTGTTGTAAATTTTGTATTTAAAAATTTAAAGATTAATTGTTCGGGCCTCAATTAGTTCACAAACAAATAAGGTATATTGTTTTAATTTATTTTAAAGTGAAATTAATCCAAGGTATTTCTTGTCTGGAATGTAGTAACTAATCAAAGTTCTTTTGCCGTTCCCCAGTGTCACCTTGCATCTGTGTTAAGCAGCTGCCTCGTGTTTCGACTGGGACACGGCCCGAATTCCCTTTGGAACGGCACTGGAGCGTGGCGCCGAGGCAGCCTCGAGCGTTAATTGGAAACGGCGTTCATGTGTAATTGACTGCCAGTGTTCAAGGAGCGGCGGAGGGCGCAAACACCTGCAGCGGCTGACTGCTCGACAGACGCTCCTCGCGCCTGCATAATTCTCTTTCGGACCACCGCCGCGACTGCACTGACTGAAGGAATAGCAAACTGCAGCAGCGATTCAGGGCGGCGGTGTTTACACTATGTATTGAAGGTCACAGATCATTAATTGGTTTATTTAAAGGTTTTCTCAATCTGGCAAGAAGTGAACCGTCAAGACCTCTCCTACATCTTACCAACTATTTATAATTTACAGTTTACATAAATTACGAGATTAGATCACTTAATCCTTATTTTGCTTAAATTAATCCTAATAATATTTATCTTTAAATAGTGAATCAGTAAGTAAGTGGCCTAACATAATGCTAGTGAACGCTGAAGAACAAAATGGTATAGGATAAGAACTAATGAAGGCTGGAACAACATGCAATAAAGGCAGAAACGAAAATGGGGCAGAATAAATGTGTTAAAATAGTATGAATCAATAAAACTGAATTCTAAGAATAAGTAATACGTGGATGAACAGTGCTGGAACAAATAATGACTTCCCAAAGCGTATTTAAATGGAACGATTTCTTTGGTAGTTCTAATTTGCAGGGGAAGATCATAACACAGTCTAGTCACTGAAATGGAGAAGGAATTAGAAAGATTTCCCAATAAATAGGAGGAGATGTTAGTATATTTGATTTCGGAGATATGGTATTAATATTATGGGAAAGTCCTATGTATATGATGTTGGAATAAGGGTAGGTGGGAGCTTTCAGGTGCATGGGGCGATGAAGAAGACGTTGTCTTTAGTTTGTCTGCTGTTATAATGAGGTATAAATGAGTGAAACCTATATATATATATACATATATGTACAATTCATAATCATTCACTGTTAATCACAAACATAGAAGTGTTGTCTATATGTCAATGTATTGAGATATGATAGCGAAAATGCGAGTCAAATTTCTAAATTTCTGTATTTGCTTTGCTGTGGACCACATGCAACAACTTTTATATCATCAGCTCTTGCCATAGTATACTCAGCTGCTGAATACTGCAGCCAAGTAAGCAAAATAACAGTCACTCTAAAACGGTCGACACTCAGCTATACGGAACAATGAGCATACAACCTGGAACTGTAAAATCTACACTACCGGTTGGCTAGCTGTACTTTCTAACCTCTTTCTTACATTTCCGACGAAAAGCGACTTTAAGAAAGGAATGGTAGAGACGTTTCAGAAACACACTATTCCCAATACATCTGGAATGCACACGTAAAGTTCAAAACAGGTTGAAATCAAATTATTCAATATGAATGTTTTGTGAAATAGTGATGGCGCGCTGAAGAAACCAATTCAAATCCTGACAAACTAGCTCTAACCAACGCCCTACATCACAACCTCTTGGCCCGAAGCTACCTATGAAAATCTGGACGACACTGAACAATATGAACAGCACGTAGCAAATGGAACTACTGCGTGCACAAATGGGAATAGTAACTGTGACTGGGACAATAGACAGTAAACTACCCATCACGTCTCAGTAGAATACACTTTTAGAAGATTCAGTGTGTAAGCTCCTATCCTGACCTCAAACCACGGGAGACAAATTAGCAAAGCACTCCGTGAACAAATGACTCCTCTTTCCTTATTTTTATGTAATACTATTAAACGTTTTCCAACGGCGTCTTAAACTAATTATTATTATTTTATCTTAATATGTTTTGGTAGCCTTTTCCATCCATAAAAAGAACATCTAATGTCATCTTTGACGTAGATGTTCTTGGATGATATCCCTAAGGTTGTAACTCCCCATTTCTTCCTCTGGTATTAATTAAAAGAAAATGTTTATATTGCCATGTCTAGTTTTCTATTCGTTTACTCTAAAATATCGACCAATTAAGCTTCCAGCAACATTTTACGTTAATCCGAACACTATTTTTTCTACTTAGTCACAAAACATTTGTAAATTCGACTTCTGCGGGACGTATTTGTCCACTGCTGAACAAACTTATTCAATTCAATTGGATTTCCATTTACACTCCAACAAAATGTATTATCATAAGCTACATTGCAAATTATAACCATGCAAAAATACTGTGTTAAATCACTAGACTGGAAGAAGATACTAAAAAAAAAGAGAGATATAAGTATCATGAAGTGCAAACAATTTAGAGAACTATAGTTTTGTAATAAACACAGCTGATGAGGTATCGTTAACTAAAAATATTACAAATGGAAACATTACAGCAGTCAACTGGTATTGCTGCTGTGTTGATAGGTTTCTATACAAAACTATCTATAACTATGTAATTATAATTACCTGCTTGCAAAATCTGTTTTTACGTGATAATAGAAATCCCACTTTATTGAAGTCCGTTATTGACGACTTCTGTATCCGGCATGTGTTAAATATATTATAAGAGAAGGAATGAAACATTATTCTGAATTTTAGAATCGGTACCACACTCTATAGAGACTCGCCACAAAATTCTCTCCCTCTTGAACTTCTAAGAGCTTTTCTGTGTTTGTGAAATTTAAGGAAGTCTTAACCTGTCACCCCAGTCAAGATAAAGTGGCAACTCTGCCCACACTCTAGGTTTTAGAACTAGGACACATCTCAGGTAATATAATAATGTTGCCTTTTTTTATTCTAGTCCCTATTGGAAGCACTGATCTTAGATGGGGAGATAGCAGCTTAGGATACACTTTAGTGAATGAAGGTATCTGAAGGAAAAATTTCAAACTATTTTAATTATTTTAGGGCATTCAGTTACTACTGAATTAATAAACCTGATTCACCATGTTAGTTACAAAAAGTTATAAAGGAGTTCAAATAATAAACCGGCAAGTCCGAGTCGATCTTCGTGCAATTAAGGTTCCATAGTGTAATGATGTTAATAGATATCTTGTGTATGGTAAGTATGAAATGGCCGCTTGGTACAAAAACCATTGCTTGATACTTTTTCATTTAAGACAGCGGACTTCATTCCACAGATCCCACTCAAACCGCTAGTCAAATCAACCGGTCCTATTAAAATTAATTTTAGGCATAGCAATTGACAATGAACTGTCAATTAAGACCACTTTTCAAAAAAAAAATATCATTAATAAATGGAAAAAGATTATCAAAATAAAAACTTTTTCTTGTTTTGCCCGAAACTCGTAAACTATATTGAATGAAATTTTCTTTAATATTTTCCATTAATGTTCAGGATATGATAGAGCAGACAAATTTCCAATTCCTAGGTAATAACATTTTTGTAATAGACCCAGTAACATAAATGATCATAACTCGACATTTCTAAAGCTAAAAAAAAAAAAAAATATTGAAAAACATCTTAGTTAATTACTTAAAAAGCTCTAAACATATTTTCTTCATATGCGAACATATGACGATAAAAATATATTTTTTCGTGACTCTCTTTATTTCTATGAAGACGCGAAAATACAATGTCACAAAATTCTGATTACAATGTGAGGATGTGCAGATCTGAAGCTTCATTTCATTTTTTTCAGTGCTACAGGCGTGCGGCTGTAACGGGGCTTCCCTAAAATCTAATACCACAATAAATACTTCAGCTGATACTAATAGATACCGCCATCTGCTCCAGTGTTACACCGCCTAATAAAAAAAAAAGAGTTTGACGTTCAATGTACTTGTTATTTTGACACACAATCATAACCATAGTTACTGGTGCTAGGAAGTGGAAAACATATTTAAAGAAATTACAGACAGAAAACGACAAAATACGCACAGTTTAAAATAACTCAAGACTCCACTTCTAATATTTTCGAAAAGTAATAGCTTGAATGCTATTATTCATAAAAAAATATTTTCGTATTAATGCTCAAGTTACATTTCCGTTGTTCGGTTTACGTCCCCATTACCTGGTATACGGTGACGTAGCTATCGGAGTGCTAGACGGTACTCTGCGAATCTGTGTATGAGTATGCTTACAAATCTAAAACAACTGAATCATTTTCTAAGTAATTTTTTTTACTTTCTAGACTGACTATCAAGGTTTTAACGAAAAATTGATATCATTGTTAACTAGTTGATTGCGATGGGGTTGACTTCGTGTGGCATTTTCCCTGTACGCGAACCATTAAATATAAATTCATATATTACTTTAGATACACTTTTTATCAACTGGCTCCCGTAGATACAAATTAAAACTTACCCACTCTTTTTACCTTAATTCAAGTGTTAGTTAATGTTCATGCCCGTATCGCCCCTGCCGCCTATTTCTTTTAATTCTTCTCACATTATCAGTGAAGCTATTTTAACCAACGTTGTCCATATACGGTCCCAACAACCTCTTATTTGCCAAATGACTTCTAAGCCGAATATCTACTTTTATTTTTTAGATTCTTTTCAAATTACGCATTTCATACCCCTACTATGGGCCCCAAAGTATAACCCGTATACAAGCAAGGCTACAAACACGATTTATCATCTCAATTTCCTCTTTTCTTTAAAATTCTCTTAGCACCGTCACTATTAGATGACTTTGAAAACTAAACTTACTATCTCACCAATGTGTCGTTCCAAACTAAGTTGATCATAAAATGATATGTCAAAATATTTACATTTCGCGGTTGCAACAAGGAAAGACCCATCAATTGTGTAACCACTTTTAGTTTTCTATCCATGTACCTAATTAGATGGCTCTATTTGACGTTTATCTAAGTTGTAAGCTGACCTGATCAAATACATGTCTTGTAGCTCTTTGTAACCCAAACTCGTTTTAATTTTACTACTCAAAGTTACTTTACCTCTTTTTTTTCAATCTTAAAAAACAAAGCACTGCTTCCAATACACTGCATTGTGGGAGTCATATTTCCACTTCAAATTCTTTGATACCTTTCATTTTTTATTTGCTTCTACCTAACAGGGCACATTCTAATTCACTCCAATGGTTTTAACATCTCAGATCACTACTATCACGTTGGCCATCTTTTTCGATTTCATGTGAAATACTGTACTTTTCTCTCTCAAAACGATGTTGTTCGTTTACAGAACACTTTCTTTTGCTGGTAGACATTCCTGATAAGATTTAATATAAAGATATCCATCAATATTCCTATCATTGAGAAACATAATCCCCAAAATCTGCCCCCACCTTAATGAGGCACATGTTCTTGTATTTCCAGTAAGTATGATTTGTAGGCGTGGTATGATATTATTACCACTTGTCCTTAGTAGTCGTTTAATAACACCTAATGTGTGTAAAAGATTTAATTTCATGTAATATTACTTCAGAAAAATTCAGTTGTAAGAATTAATGTTTGTTTTTATTTCATTTTCTTTTATTTATTTATGTTTTGCCTTTATAACATACCATCTGAGACCCACAACTTCATACGCGTGGATTAAGAATTTCGTTGCCAGAATCGAATATACAAAGCTGTTGGTAACGTAGTATTGGTCCCAAACAACACCGAGTCGGCATAATATGACAGGAAAGTTGTCACTATATCATTCTAACGTCGAACAAGTCTCTTGAAAAGAATCAGTTTCCAATATATTTAAAAACAGAAAAACAGATGAAGGTGCGGGGATGTAGGGGAAAAGAGAGGGAGGGAGTTAACTAAGGGCAGCTTTCTTTCAGCTTGGTCTTTTCTTCTTTCTTCAGCACGAGCATCCGATTCTTGGGTTCTAATAACTTTAGCTGCTCGTGCTCTGATAGAGCTATATCTTAAGCCAGTTTACGCTCGCAAGATATGTCAAAAAATAAGGCAAAATAAACTGGTGTCAGAAACATTTAAGTAGACACAAAGTAATTTTACAGAGAAAATCTACATCTATACTAAATAATACGTTTTGTCTCTAAATGAAATTTATTAACAAATCATACACTAACAAAATGCGCGAGGAAGCGACTTAACATTACAGACTAACATAGTCACTGTCACCATTCGATAAGTTCTCAAAATTTCATAACTACAGCTGTTATTCATACCTAAAAATGTACTGTGCCCTTCCTACAGATACAAAGTATTTCCTTGTCAAATTCCGTCATTATCGGTATAGCCGTTTAGTGTGTGGAAGCTCACAGGAATTTTGGTAAAGTATTGCAGTAGCTACGATTTCATATAACTCTAGTTAAAGCAGGTCAATTGCAAAAGCAAAGGGAAACAAATTCAGATGTTGGGATGTGGCAATGCAGGAGCCAACGCACATGAAAGCAGGTCAGGAGTCAGCAAGAATACGCTGAAACATGTCATTTGATAAAGGATGGTAGAGTCGCGGAGGCTGCGATTGGTAGAAAAGCCTCCCTACACCGAAGGATGGTGGGAGATTGGAGATCAAACCCAAGGTGCCCGGAGGAGAGAGCAGCCAAGCTGGTCGATTAGTTGTCAGGAGGCTCGAGGCTCTTGTTCGAGTACGATGAGGAGATCAGCCGTGGCACGTTTGAGGCGGACAGTTAGCGGTCGATATAAGCAGTGAAGCAGTGATGGAAGCAGCTAGAAGCATACACCATCATCTTTAAACCCAACTGGTGGGATGAAACCATTTGGAAACAAGTAATGGTGATATCAGGAATTAGAAACAAGTAGTTCTCTTAACCATTTTAAAGGCTCAAGAAGCCTATGGAGGATTAACTCTGTAAAAAAGAATGTGTAAATGAATGTACATGTGTACATTGCTGAGAGTATCATTTATGGAAAACTACCACTCTCGTGACTTAGAGCCTTACCTAAAATTTAATGTACCTGCCGGGATGTGGCAGAGCGAAAGCAAAAAGATTCGCCAGTCCACCACAAGTCGCCAATACATAACAGAAAGCCACAGACTTACGCCGCCCGAGAGCAACTTCTACTTTTATATTCACAAGCAGTTTAGGTGAAGGTTTTGTCTCTGGACACTTCCTTCAGACTTTCAGGTTGGGTGTATTTTGTTAATGGTATGTCTTTAATTTTTCTCTTTCATTGTTTTACTTTCTTGTTAGGATGGACAATGGCCTTTCATATTTGTCATATGCATTGTTATACTGTCCGAGATTTGCAATTAGTTGATTTGTAGACGTTCTTGCAGCTCTGTAGAAGGATTTGGTAATCACCAATATTCTTCCTTGGAGCAGCGGGACACCTGCGGCTTCATGCAGGTCAGCTATTGGGAACCGGTTCGGGACATGTAGTGCCAACCGAAGCGCTTTGTTTTGCATTGTTTGCAGTCTGCCCAACCTGGTTTTTCATACGTAGCCCCACCCCGGGCATGCATATTCAATTATCGCGCGAACTAGACTGCAATATATACTTACTCCGGTACTGGCTGATAATGAGCTGTCCCGGTTGAGGATCGGGTACAGTTCTTTGAGCCTAGCTGCGACTTTTCTTCGAGTGTCCTCGATGGGGCTTTTCCAGGTTAATCGGGAGTCCATAGTGACACCGAGGTATTTGACAGTGGCAGACCACTCTATCTCTTCTCCATTTAGGAGCAGCTTCTTAGTGCGATTTTGCTGGCGATCCCGCTTCCCCAGGTGCCTCGTCAGCATGATGGCTTGGGTTTTTCCACTGTTGAGGGTGATTCTCCACCTTCTGGCCCATTCTTCAGTTTGCTGTAGAACCTGTTGTAGTCGGCGGAAGGCAGAAGCTTTATACCTATGTGCCGTGAAGAAAGCCGTATCATCTGCGTAAAGGGCAGGACGGACTGTAGTTGGAGCTGGTATATCGGCTGTATACAGGTTGTAAAGCACAGGTCCTAGTACCGATCCCTGTGGTACTCCTGCCTTTATGGGGCGACGTGTTGATTGATCCATACCTACCCTCACTCGGAAAGATCTACCTGATATGTAACTTCAAATTAGCTTTATGAGTGGGCCGGGGAGTCCCTGCTCATAAAGTTTGTATAGGAGGCCGCTGTGCCAAACGGAATCAAAAGCCCTCGCCACGTCGAGCAGCACTAGCGGACAGTAGCCGCGATATTTGAAGGTTGTCGTGGCTCTTTCAATTATTCGCATGATCTGTTGAGTAGCAGAATGCCTCTTCTGAAATCCGAATTGGAAGTCCGGAATAATACTTTCCCTCTGTATGTGAGCTTCCAGTCGTCTGAGTAAGAGCCGCTCGAAGACCTTGCTGAGCGAGGATAGGAGGCTTATGGGGCGGTAATTCTGTGGGAATAGACTGTCCTTACCCGGTTTGGGCACAGCAATCACTATCGCTTGCTTCCAGCAGCTGGGGTAATGTTGGCTGCTGAGTATAACGTTGAAGATGTCAGTTATGTTTTCTACGGCCTGTTGTGGAAGATTTTTCAGTAGTTGATTTCCCAGAGTATCAGAGCCGGGAGCCTTCTTGGGATGTAGTTGTGTTAAGATGCGTCGAACTTCTTCAGTAGAGATTTCATCGATCACATATCCGTCATCTTCAGCGACTAGGAAGCGAGCTAACCTTCTTCGGATGGTGGCAGATTCTTCTTCGTCGTCGTCTTGGGCAGGCCTGAATTGTTTTTCAAAATGATCTGCCAGTGCGTTGGCTTTATCCAAGTTGCTGAAGACGAGGCCCCTTTCCCCATGGAGAGGGGGAAGTCTGGCACGCCGTTTTCTGAAGCGCCTGGTCTCAACCCAAAGATTGCCGTCGTTTATGTTGAGTGAGGCCAGACGTGCTGACCACTCCTTATTTCTGTGCTCTTGTAGCGCAGCCTTCAGCTCTCGCTGGAGACGATTTAGGAGACGCCTGGTGTCTGGGCGCCGAGTTAATCTCCATTCCTTCCCCACTCTGTTTTTGTGCTTTATGTGCGCTAGCAATTGTGTGCGGCAGTTGCCGGGATTGAGGTCTTGTTACTGTGGAAGGAGTAGATCTATTTGCTGCTTCCACAATAGTAGTAGAGATTTGTTTTATTGCAGTTTCTATTTGTCTTGCGTTGATTGGTCTTAGGCGATGAAGAGATTCTGTAATCATATTACGGAAATCTACCCAGTTCGTCTTATTGAAGTTAATTTGGCTAGTCATTTCTGGTCTCCATGAGCCGACAACTATGTCAATCAGGACCGGAGAATAGTCAGATGATAGTCGGTTCATGGTATGGGCAGTGATGAAGCCTGCAATACCTCTGGTTACCACTATGTCCAATACGTCAGGTCGGGTTCCATTCCACGGGTGGTGGGTAGGTTCAACAGGTCCCCAGACTTGTAGGTTGCTTCTGAGTGCGTTCCTGTGGAGTTTTTGTCCTGCCGGGTTTGTTTATCTTGAATTCCATTCGGGGTGCTTTGAGTTAAAGTCCCCTCCAATGATAAGCTTTCCCCGAAAGGAGAGTAGGCGGTTGAAATCCTCTTCTATGAGTTGTCTCCGCGGCGGCCTGTATGCAGAGACAACTGTGATTGGTCCAGTTGTGGTCATTACTTCAATGGCTTTTAATTCCAGTTGCTCCGTTTGTGGCGATAGTATTTCGTGAGGGATGCCACGCTTGATATATATCGCCACACCCCCTCCTGCAGTTGGCCTGTCATAACGATAACAGCAATAATTTGCTACTGTAGCGTGGAGGCCTTGTTTGAGATAAGTTTCAGAAACTAGACATAGGTCTATGTCTTCGTCGCCCAAGAACTATCTGAACTCACCTAGTTGTTGACGGAAGCCATTGGCATTCCAAACGCACAATGATAATCCCTGAATGTGCATCCTATCCATTGTGGGTCAGGGATATCTTTGGCTGATCGATTGCAGGAACCGTCTTTACTGCGGTTTTATATCCGCGGCTAAATCACAGACTTACTTCCGCATTTGTAGTATTATTAACACAGATCACACAGACTGACTGCGAGAGTAACAACCCCTGAGGGATCAATATAACCTAAAAAAGTGTACATCTACAGCATTGCTAGACTACCCACGATTTGCTTCGCATTGCGCCCATGAATTTATGGTATCCACTGTTTAACATGCCATCCGAACAATCGACGGTCCATGCATGACTCTTACCATCAAAAACAATTTTAAGAAAGTTTGCTTCCACGGAGATTTGAACCGGAGACCTCACTCCAAACATCAGTCAGGAAGCGCTTTAACCACTGAACTACCAGACCGCTATATGGAAAGATAGTTCAGAGACCGACACATCCTACTCATCTTTGTATCGGCGTTCAGTAATTTTTAAAAATTATATGACAACATTTATTATTTATACAGAAAAAAGGATGTTATGTCCATCCTAATGCCAAATAGCATCTCCTAGTCAAATTTTATCACGATCGGATTATCCGTTTAGCCCAGAAACGTAACAAACAGGCAAGTAGACAGAGTTACTTTCGCAATTATAATATTACTAGTATAGGTAATAATTTGTTCACTGTGATCACTAATCATATAGTTGCATACATTGACACAAACACACAGATAACGCTCCAAACATTAGTAAACAAGCGCATTGAAACACTGAGGAGGCATCCATAAATTACGTGAGGTGTTTTTCTCGGATTTCCGGACCCCCCCTCCCCCTTTTCTGGTGAGACTTCGTGAGATCTGGTCCGACCTCTCCCCCCTTTGGTGGGATTTAGTTCGTGAGAACCCTCCCCCTTTTTTATAGGTCTATCACCCTCCCAAATCTGGTTACACTTTTCGACGAAATATCCCCCATAAAATCGACTTTCGCGTCATTTGTAGACCTTTTTTTTAGCAGTCCAACAAAAATTTGCAAAACATAACGTGAGATTTCCGTTGACCCTTCCCCCCCCTCCTCCCCCTTGGTTATATTTCGTCGCCCCCCCCCATTTCCATCTCACGTAATTTATGGACGCCCCTTAAGCTACCAGACAGCTATGCCGGAAGGTACTATAGAGCCTTACACATTATATGCCTCTGTCTATCGCCGTTCAGTAATTTTTCAAAGTTATATGACAATATGTGGTATTTACACACACACACAAAATCTTTTGTCCTTCCTAATGGCAAATAGTATCCCCTTGTCAAATTTCACCACCATCGGATTAACCATTTAGCCCAAGAAACCTAACAAACAGACAAGGAGACAGAGTTACTTTCACTTTTATATTATTACTAGTATAGATAATCATTTTTCACTGCGATCATTATTTATATTGTATGCATATAATGACAGAAACACACACACACACATACACACACACACACACACACACACACACACACATATATATATATTAGCCATGACACACCGCAGAGTTCTTACCTCAGCAAGGATCTATGTAACAAGATTATTATTAATAATAATAAATAGATATATCCATGCCAAACCCTTAACACTGTTTTTAACTTACGATAGAGATTTTTAGTTTTGTATCTTTGTAAAACATCTTTTTAGTTAGATAACTATGTACGTTCTCGCGGCGGCAATGCTCTATAAATACTTCTCGGGTTTCAAGCCGCGTCAAAATTGAGCCATCTGACGACGTTTCGGAAACCTGCACTGCTTCCATTGTCAAGCCCCGCTTAACATCAGTGATGTCAAGCGTGGCTTGACAATGGAAGCAGTGCAGGTTTCCGAAACGTCACAAGACGGATCAATTTTGACGCGGCTTGAAACCCGAGAAGTTTTTATAGAGCTTTTCAGTTGTTGCTAAGACAGATAAAAGACAAGTTACAGATAAAGCTCTTTAACGGAAAACTTGTTTAACAAATTCATTTTATAAATGTATGAGTATTAATTTTCATAAGACACACAAAGTAAAAAGAAGATATATATGATACATAGTCTGAATGGCATACTTTTACAAATGAAGTTAACTTAAACATAGGAATAGCATTGGAACCCATTGTTTGGGAATAACTAAGAACCGCCACACGAGGACTATATTCAGTATTACAGTTTTCTTAAACTATATGAGAACATTTGGAACATTAGTTTTGAATTTATCGTGTCTTTGAAGTCGAAATGCTCTTGCATTTTAGAATAGCAAACTTCGAAAGTTCTCATGGAAGCGAAATACGGTTAGAGACCGCAGTTGCTTCTATCTTCAAAGACCTGTTAACAGGATATTTAAGTGTAGTTAACTGCTCAACGGAATATTACTATACAGTTTTAAAACCCTTAATTGGCGAAAATTCTTCTCCACTCTCCAGTGACTATGAGTGAAGTTCATGTCACGCTGCCTTTAACACAGTGTTAAATTCGTTTCCTTTTCCGTACAAAGGAAACGTAATTACAATTCAGAGCGATGAATGTAATTAAGCTGTTAGAAGTGCCTTCAAGCGGCATTTATGAATTTTAATGAACGTGGGGTATTTTAGGGAAACACTAATCCCAGAATAAATGAAGACTAAGTAAATAGCAGCAAAATCGAAAAGCCAAATGTTTTTATTATTTTTAACTCAAAATATTCGCTTTGTGACTGAATAAACTATTGGAGACTGTCCTTCGTATGAATCGTCTGCAAATGTCAACTACTCCGATGTTTTCAATCGAACCACAGAGAACCAATCTAAAACCGAACTCCATAAACAAAAAAAAGAGAAAAGAAATAGGCGGGAAATGGATCAGCAGAATATGAAAGGTGCTGGAGCAAAAATAATAATAATTTTATTTTTGGTTGTAGGAAAGCTACGTGCCTTTAAATTTTATTTCATGATACATAAGACACGTTGGCATCTTAAATTTATTTTTGCTGGTTACTTGAAATGAAGCTCAATAAGAGTGTGTGCCTAAACTTAACGGAGGTTACGGTCCAGTAAGGATGTAAATTTTACTTCCCAGACTTCTTATTTAACAGGATAGTTAATTGTGAGAAATAAGACTTTCCCGGCGTATTTTTGAAATGAAGTCTTCGCGGGTTCTCCGCCGGATAGTCTTTCTTTAATACTATCCGACGGAGAATCCTTGAAGACCTCATTACGATAATTAATTGTTTTCACTAACCTATTGAAGTGTTTAAGTATTATATTTGTAGAAATGCCCTAGCGTGCTTACCGTCTTCAGGAAGATATGGGAAAAGAGTGGGAAGTAATGGAGATAGTGAGATGAGTGTCACTTCATCTGCGTCTTGAGCGGCCTGGTGACTCAGTGGTTAACGCATCTGACTGGAGATTGAAAGGTCCCCGGTTCGAATCCCTGTATCGGCGCGGATTTTCAAAGGCGCTTAACCCGACTTTCACCTCTGGCACAGGTTGCTGTGCAGTGCGAAGTACGCCGGAAAGCTTCTGTGGTTCAGATTCTACGTTGAACTGTAGGTCCCCTGTACCCAACAGGATTGCCGGGTTAGGTTAAGGCAGCTACGGCAGGGGCGGAATGAACAGCCAATAGAAACCCTGTCTTAAGGTCATTACGACCACAAAGAATTATTATTATTATCTGCGTCTTATCGTGTGTTATATTACAATGTTTTGGAAATGGGTACTTATGCAACATTTCAGCATTTGACTCAGAATTACTGTGACTTGGACTCACGGTGGTCTTACCACTCCAAGACCAGTGTAGTGTGGATTGCCCTATTAGTTTAGTTGATTTCATTTAACATTCAACGTACTACTTAAGCAAAACGTCATGTTCCAAACAATTATGTGAAACTGAAGAAGTTTTTAAAAAAAAAAAAAGAAACTCCAGTAACAAACTTAATTAGAACATTGGTTCAGAATTTTTTAATACGACTTCCGCACAGCATTTATGTTTGAAACAAAATTTCTCTCTTCATCGTTTGTCAGAGTGGGGTATTCTCTATTTGATATTAATTTGAAGCACAATTGGTTTCATGAAACCATTGTGGAAAGCAGAGAATGTTGCATGTTGTCTAAAACAAATAATTCTAAAACATTTCACTCCGCGACTAGAGCATTTATTTATTATTTTTTTTTAGAAGAAAGAATTTCACATAAGTGTTTCATCAATTCACATAATGTTTTATTTTACTAAGTTATTCAGGAACGAACTTCTTAGCACTTTGTGAGGTGGGGTACACCTTCCGCCTCACTGAAAAAGCTATTAAAGATGTTAATCACGCTCGTACTTTTCACTTCTTACACTCCACTGCGTTTTAGGTGAGACCAGCCAGTGTTTCATTAAAAAAAAATATTTCGATTGATTTCATTATTGTAATTTATTTAAATGAGAAAAGATAATCCCTATTTTTATGAGTCTGTAAGTGAAGTGAATCAATGGTGTATAGCCTGACCCTTCGCTAACTGTCGGTCGCTATGCACACCTTATGTGTTTCTTCGGTCCATAATTTAAATATTGTAGAGCTACACATTATTTTCGCTCTTACTCCAGAGCGTAGGGGATAGATGTTTGATTTTTAATATAGAGGACCAATATGTTATTTAATATTTATTTTCACTAGAACATCAAGAAGTGGAAAGGCATCACAGTTGTCAACTTTAGAATTTTTTGTCACTTATTACCCATGAACTTACAACTTGTTCACAGTATTAATCTAATGCTACATTTAACTTAGTATACAACCCCAAGGTTGGTTGGAATCTCCTGAAGGAGGCATACTAAGCCAATGTGTTAAAGGTACAGTGCACAGTAAATGAATGCTAGCGACCAACAGTAAATTTGAATGAAAATTAAAGTTTGCAGTAGCGGTGGGAATGGCAACATACCACAACGTTTGAAAACCGTGAAGTCTGTTGTTATTTGAAGCGTTCACATCTATAACCGCGTCCATATGTGCAAAGATCGTTGGAATACGTACCCCAAAATGTACAAGGCTATACTCTAAACTGACTGGTTTTTATGTTATGTCGACACTAAAGAAATGCGTTGAAAAAAGTATTTCCGGGGGAGTTAAATATTTTTTTTTTAAAAAAAGAATGTTGTTTACTTTTGTATTGTAAGGTATAACTAATATATAATTTGTCTCTCACATATTTTCGTTCCTCCGTATTGCTTCAGAGAAAATGAGGAAAATTTGTGGCATTAAAATAGCGGTTTACGTTTGAAATATCCTTACTGCTGGAATTCGGAGACCTGAATTTAACTGATCTACATAAAGACTCACTCTATGTCTTCAATATTGGTGGCTGAGTAGAGCCACACTTCGATATTGTAATCATACCGCAAATTCCTTTATACTGAACTATCGCTGGTCCCTTCATAAGTTTCCTGCCTCAGAACATTCCAAAATTCGCGATTTCCCGGAATAAATCCATTTACTTCAGCTTTTTTATAGCCTGGTGAGGCTACAGCAGTACCTCCCATGATGTGATTTTCCATTTTTCCTAGTAATATCTGCTTTTCCTCCGTTCTGCTCCACTGTTGAACAAACGCTACATTGACAAAATGCTTTAGTGTCGTAGTAATTCCTCCCAAAATACTAAATAATTTAAAAATCAAATTACTTATTCTTTAACATGAAACATGACTATCGTTAGTGACAAAATAAGAGTAATATAGGCAAGGGTATGGGAACTGTGACCTTACACGGGCTAGTGACAGTTCCACTGCGCTCACAGAAATAATTTTTTTCTCCTATCATCGTTTAATGTCGCTGCCGCCGATTGATGGAGCCCGTCCGTTGGCATTTACTTTGCGATGCACTTTGTTTCGTATCATCTTGGATTTTTGCGCGAGATGCCTCTATATTTCCTGCCTCACAGTTTTCACCGACATCCAGAAACCATTATTGTCAACTGTCTAGTTGTTTTGATTGACAAGATGTTTATTCTTCCTTGCATTATTGATAGTTTTGTGAAGTTGTAACTTTTCTTTTGTTCCAGACCCAAGGAACAGCAGCATAAAAATAGATTGCATTGAGTTGTTACACATGTTTCCGAAATTGATTTTTTTTTATCTTGGATATTGTGTGCACTCTCAGGTCGCCATTTACGAATGGGTCGTTATTTCTTAATCCAATGCCGGGACACGTATAGTCATAAGACAGAGATTTTAAGCTATGCTACAGTTTCTAAACAGTAAAAACCCAATCAAAATTGTTTTCGGATTTTTTTTTTTTTTTTTTTTTTTTTTGCTGATGCCGTTTCAAAAACACTCAGTGTGCTAAAGATTTATAAATGTAGCGATTAAAACTTTTAACAAATTAGATAACAATGGCTACTTTAGCTTGCAATAATGAAGCAATGCGAATAACATGTTTTGGCTTTAGAAAATTTAAGGTCTGACAAATTAGTTAAAAAATCGGATGGTTTATAGCATTGTTTAAGGGTTAATGGTTTATTTTCATTCAACGAAGTTTTCAAGGGTATTTTTGACAAATATTCAAGACTAAAATCGTTGTTACTTTAAGCCATGGTTTCATTCGTCCGTTATCTGCACTCTTTTCTAGTCGTACTCTATTTTGAATGCCATTAGCTTTGTGATGACTACTTTCCATGTATGATTAATTCAGCACAACTCGTGTTAACATCTAATGTTTTCAACACGCGAAAATTTTGTGGTAGAGTTGCCATAAAACATCTTTTAAAATTCTATTTCGCTCTCGGATTAGTAAATAAATAGCAGTCCTAATTAATAACTTTAACATGTGAACCTCATTCTTAAAGATGCCTGGTTTCCCAAATGGAGATCTTAGTTTTCTCATAAATAATGCACATCATGGTGTTTTCTGAAGGTACTCCCTAGGTATATCCCTTCGTTGAATTACAGTGGTTTTTCTCGAAGCGTAGTTGCAAACGTCGTACAATATATAATACATTTTTTTTCGCTTTCTGTGCAAGGAATGAACGGAATTAATTTTTGTTCAGATACTTACTCCTTTGATTGACAATTAAACCACAATTTTATTTCCTGTATTGTCAGCTACTTTGTTATTCCATTCGTGTGTCGCCTAATCTTCTCCACTCATTCACTGATGCCAGTCCCGCGTTATTGAAACCGAACAAGCAGTAGTCGTTTGCTGAGTGGGTGCCCCCGAATGCTCGTTATCGGTAGGTCTACTTTGCAGAGCAGCCCACACGCGTTGTCAGAGCACAGTGGCGGTCCCGAATTAGCTCTGCCCTTCATCCCACGCGGGGTGCGCTCATCGCCGTCAATTGTGCCGCCCCGTGTGTTTTGTCGCCACACTATACAAGACAGGTAGCGGTCAGCCGTGCCTTGCTGACTGGCGCCTGCTGATATCCCAACAGCCACAGCGTCATTGTCCAGCAGATCAACTGAACAAGCGTCACTCTCTAACAACAACAGATACGGATGAATGACATTTATTCAGTATTTTCTCTTCTAGAGGAACAATGTTGTCTCTGAAACAATTCGCTAACCATACCATTGTTTCTAAAATTCACTAAAGCACCTGAAATCCTGTTTCTACGGCAGGTGTATGTTTATGAACTGATGAAATCTAAACTAGCAATCAAATCTATCAACTAGTTTATGGTATACGAATCAACCTAACCCGTAATGGATCACCTGGGCTTCCGAGGTAGATCTGCAGTTCTTTATAACGCAGTGTCATGTTACTGGAATCCACATTTGGAAATCACATTTTGCGATTCTCATTTTGGGACTTTTCTCAACGATCGATGGCCACAAAAGTCAGTAGTAAAACGCCAAAATAAAAATCTAATGAGTCAACGCTGAGCACCTCGTTAATGTGACATATCATCACTGTGCGCCATATCTTCTGGGAGATAACAGATCGCTTATGGCATTCATAATTCACAGATACTCATACAATAATTCTCAGTTAAGCAGCTATGAGTCTCGAATAATAAACAGAAAGTTTAGTAAAAATTTAAAATCCTAGCAGAAATACGAAGCGAACTCAATACATTTACTCATATTGAAAACGGAGTAATATGGGCTTCTGATCAGCAAAAGCGAAAAACCTGAGTTAAAGCAGTTAATCATGAAATTCACGATCCTGATGGGTGGACGGTAAGGATAGGGCATTGCATATGGTATGCCGATGGTTCAAATCCCTGTGCGGCCATCCAGATTTCACTTCTCCATGATTCCAGGTGTATGCCGTGATGCTTCCTTCAATAGGCCATGGCCAAATTCTTCACATTTCTCTTCTCCCAGCCCTATTGATCTCGACGTTGACGACCAATAAATCTCAAAAAGAAAAAAACCACCTGAAATGTCGTGAAAATTAAACAATTATTACTGAACAAGTTACCACATACCGATAGTGAAAAGAATTAACTTCGATTTAGTTGACTCTATAAAATGTTTCGGTTCAATGCTCATAGAGTGCGGTCAGTAGCCACTTATTTCCCTCAGAATATTTGTGAAAAACTGCAGACTTTATAGTTTAATACATCCTCACGATCTCGTTGTTATTGGCTCTGCGGCTTTATGCGCGCCGATAGTTAGTAATTAGTGCTCTACCTTGTGCTAGTGTAATAACAGCAATGCGCCAATACAAGTCATCACAAAATATTGACATTATAAGTTCTAATTCCCTTTATGGACATGTTACCAATCATAGCCAATATGAGTGGAGATTTATTATTAATATAATGGAAATTAGTACACTCCTTCGAAATATCTCACGATTAGAATTATAGTAAACCGTATTAATATCAGTGCACATAATTACCTTTGAAAAACTCTGAAGCATTTGGAATTTGGGAAGTACATGAAAACCCACGTTAAGATATATAGAGAAGAACCCTTAATAGTGCTCACCTATTAAATGAGAAATACAGTGGCTATATGTTCCGAAAGAATTTTTTAGTCTGAATCAATGGGTTAGTTCACAAAAAATAATTATTTTGAATGTGGTAGAATGTTCGCATTTGTTATTCCTCAATTTGTTTGAATACCATAATAACAATGTATGGTATTTCTCTGTTAAACTCTCGTTTAATGTGGTTGTTATTATTCCACATGAATGGTCATCACATGAATTGAATTTTCGTAATACTAACAACATTTTAAGTTATATTATTAATAGCTATTTTCATGTAGTCATGTATTGAATAATTCTGGTTAAATTTGCCATTACCATAATTATATATGCGTATCAGCGACGAAGGAATACTCACTGTGACTATGAATAAATAGGTAAAACATTGCTCTGACCTCCGAAATTTCGCTCTTCTTTTCCCTTGCATCACTGGTTAGTCACAAAGAATTACAATAACGACGTGAAGACTTTAAATTATTTTCAGAGCGAATTTCGTTACCGCGTTCTTCGGTAATGGTCAATTTCATTTTGTCTACTTTCAATATTGCTCTATCTTTCGGTACTGACAACAAACGAATATATGCATATTTTATATACTCTTAGCACTAGTCTGAAAGGCGTATTATTATGGGCAAATAAAACCTGGTTAACCAACTGAAATAATGCAATGTTGAATGTTTCTCTGGGATTTTTGGAGCAGAAGAATTTATTTTGAACCCTTTCCCGAGTTACTATCCATGACCCATAAAAAATATAGGGAAGCATAAATCAGAGATATTTCACATAATACACCAAAGTGAGTTCATTGGCGATTCTGGGTTTACTATCTCTTTTATCGCTGCAATGACGTAAGATTTTTTTAAAATTGATTCATACTCTCCTAAAGTTTTAGAAATGCCCTTTAAATTACATCCCGCTTTCTAATCTATTCCAAATTAGACTTTCACAAAAAAAGAAATAATTGGATGTTCTTGTATTTGAGTGTTACGTTCGCTAGTAATTGTAAACTTTGTGCTACCAAGTTTTTATACCATTTTTAGCATCAGATTTTATGCAATATTGAATTTAATTTAATTGCGTTTGAGTGCATGCGATGGTGGCAATTTCCCTAATCATCTATTATTTTGGTTTTTAGTATTATCTTATACAATATGGGTGTAAAATTTCCCCATGCGTCTACCTTTGCCATTTAAGAATTTGAATTTCAAATTCCTTCATCGTTTTTTGATAAATTATTCACAATCTATAATTTGTAGAAGTATTTTCTGCTCGTTTAAGTCGCATATATGAGTGAATGAAACCCGATGCAAAAATTCCTTGAGAATCTCTTATCCTTTTATATTGCGTTTGTTTTTCTGCCCTATACATGTAATAATTTATCTTTCGAAGTCTAAATTAATTTTTGGAAATAAATATCAACTACGAGAAACACGATTGTCACAGATTCACTTAATTTTCTCCGTAATCAATTCAGATAGTATATTTTCATTGCGCGCTCTTGGAATTATTTAATTTCTAAAAAATAAATGGTGTCGTCGTTGCACATAACCTTACGGCAACGACATTTCATTGGTTTCAGTACTTTGATAAACATTACCATTTTCCCTTTGTAGGACGGTAAGCGGAACACAAAACATTGCTATTCCCTGCCATAGGATTAAATTACTCTTAGGGAAATATATAACCCGGTGTCAGCTTAATAGATCTACACAAAGCGGCAAACAACAGGGGCGACAGGCGCTGTATATCATCTCTACAGCTCTGTGTCACCATGCTCCACACAAGCAGAGGCAGCCTGCGAAACATCACACCTGACGCAGCCTCAGTATTGAGAAATTATGATCGTTGAAGTCCACGTTAAGTAGTTTCCTTATGTACTGAAGTAAAGTTTCTAGGAATTTCCTTAATAGAATTGAAGTTCTTAGTGGAAATATTTTCACTGTTATTGAATACTTTGATTAAATTGTTAGCATTTGATAGGATATCGATATTACATCGGGAAGCAACTATGAGTGAGATGCTTTTCAAAGGTATTACAGTATTGCAATCAAAACTAAAGACCATTTACAAATAAGTAGTTACTATATGCCTCTACATGATGCTCAATTTAGCCAATGGGCTGAAGGTATTAAGATGCGTCAGCACCATAACACACATTAAAATAAAATGATTCGGCAACCTACAACATCACTCTTTGCAAGCCATTAAAATAAATTGTATTTACTTAGTATGCTTACTAGATAGCGTCAAAAATTCTTAATTACGAAATGTAGGATTCGTTGATAAATGTTTGAAATATAACGCATTGATAATTGATTGGTGTAGTTTTAGAGAATTTCGCAGTAACAATTTTTGTTTAAGTAACAACCCTCAGCGTTATTTACTTTCTAAACTTAAATTTTTCTAATATGAACAGAAAAAAAAAATTAAAAGTACATTTTCTTTTAAAGTATAATAGAATTTGGTAAGATGATGATGTAAGAACATTACATCTTCTTTTCTAAGCTAATATTTTCCTAAGATTAGCATCGTAAGAAACTTGTACTTTAAGTCTAGAAACCGATAAATACGTAATTGTATTGAAGTTTGATGTTTTATACGAATAATGTTCCAATCCAAGAAACAAAAAGTAGAGAAATCTCTCAGATGATAAACGGTCCGTAGGATATTCCTTCAATACGAAATACAGTCGAACAACCCTGGCATACCATACAGTTTGATAACAGACTTTAAAATAAACGCCATGTCCCGTTTCGTTCAAAATACACCAGCTGAATTATACTGTATGCTAAACACTAATTGTTTTGTTGCATACTGTACTTTGATCATAGTAATATCGAATACATTCCTTGTATTTTACGTAATATCTGAGGGAATACATAATTACACTGAAAGCCATTTCGTTAACACCGTAGTTAACAGAGGTCTGTAGATGAAGTCTCTGGTTCTACTCCACGAAGTATCGTAAAATCACTCTTCCGTAATATGCAGATATTACTTATGATGAGAGTTCCAGAAAATTATGTTGTAACACATTACTGTCATAAGAATATTGGCTGCACTTCAGTTTCTTAGCACACATTGGATTGTATGATCTCGCTTAATACAAGATTCATATTCTGTGCTCTAATCACTTGAGTGAATTTTTTCAGACTCCAAAAAACAGCAAAGCGCGTTAGGATAGCTGAAGATGTGCTGAGATCCTAAGTACAAAAAATTCAGATTTATAAATCTGCGATATAATTTCCTAAACTCACTCACCACCTCGGTCGCAAATTAAAAGCGACCAGAGATTAAATTAGAAGAAATTTGAAGTTATATCCACAATTTAATAGATTAGCAACTACTACCAAATTAATTGCCATAATACATTAATTAAGTTTCCATTTCATAGTTAAAAAATATTGATAAACTTTAAGGCTAAAGCAAACAGCATAAAAAAGCTTTAAATAACATATTACTCAAGGTCGCTGCTGTAACCCGAATGTGACATTCCAACCTAGGCTATATTTAGATTTAATTAAAACATTCTCTAATGTTGCTGCTTGACAAAAATGTATACATTGTGGTTTATTTGTTCATGTTCGATGCACGTGATTAATTAGATTTTTTAAAGTGGAAATCAGACCACACATATTATCGAATCGAATATTCCGGCAATTCATGTCTTCGGTATATATTACTATTTAATAATCTGGAATCCGTATTAAGTTCTCTGGCCGTTACGGACACTACGATCAAAGATATCATTATAAATGTTTGCCCAGTCTCAATTGCTTTATAAGCAAATAAAATTTCTTTATATTCTATATATTTTAGGTTAACAAGTCAAGTTTGTATTGCAATCAGTTCGAATATAGCGACCACGAAATTTGAAATAATTATACGACAGCGCGATCACTTCTATCCGTGTTTAATACGTCTATTAATACTTCTGAATTCTTCAAGCTCAAAAGAAACAAAGGTCAAGTTCGTATATGGCTAGATCAGAACAACCTGCCATAATCTTTGACCCTAATAACTGTAACTATTCAAGACCTGTGACTATACGCAAAAATGGTCACGGGATTGCACTATAAAGATATAACTATTTGGCGCGAAAAATTAATACCGACGGACATACCACCTAAATATAACCAAGCATAATGATAACACAGCAGTCGAAATCTTCCAATAATTTCTCACACTCCAAACTGAAAGTTTGCTCATATCATTCACAGAGACCTTCCTAGAATCTTTCTACTTTAATTCAGTAAGATTTCAGTAATATCTGCTCAAAAATATGTACATTAGGCAAACTGCATTAATTTTTCACATTAATCATATGTATATCTTGAATATGTATAGTGGAGAATCATGGTCAATAGCCCTTCTCACCAACACTGCATGAACCTCACTTCAGCAATGCAATTTCATTTTGTTCCACATACTAAGACTCGTCATTAATCAATGTAAAATAAGAAATTAGATTTGAAACTGAGATGACCCATTTCTAGTGTATATCCATTTTCAGTTCTCTCTTTCAACGACATCTATAAAAAAAAAAATATCCAGGAGGAGATGATATAAACTTAATACCCCAATAAATGTCTTAATATCCTTGAATTCATTCTGTCTTTACGAAGATGAGGTTATCCCTTTGTTTGGTACTGTACGGATATTTACATTGGCCCGGATCGCCATTTAATTTATCGTTCCTGATACAGCTCTCAGTCTTTTTAGCTAATCTCTTGGTGTCTCCTTCAATTCCATAGATACTCTAATTTTTTTTTTTTTTTTTTTTTTTTTGCTGTTGTCAGGATTCCTATTGTTAGTTACTGAGTTTTGGAAAATCGCTAATCCATTAACCTCAGCTGGCCTTTGCAAGAATTGAGACATACCGCATTGTTCTGTTAATAATATTATTCGCCCCTTGAATTGCTCATCTAAATTTCCATTCATACTATTAAGGTTCTTCGGTGGTTTAATTACTGATTAATTAATTTAAAAAAATCCACCAAAAAATGTTATGTTGATGTTCGTTTATTTTGATCCAAACCAGTCAGCGATATTCACAAGCATATATACAATACAGATATGCACTTCTGAATAATCGCAAAGATAATCTCTGTGAACTCAACTGAATGATTGAAACTCTCTGTAACACTGAATACTGTCAACTAATCTGACTTACTAACTGAATGAATGAATGAATGTCTCTGTCCAGGCGATCTGTTTATATAGTCTCTATCGAAATTACGAGAATTCTTCAAAGGCATCCGCCCGATATTTCTCGATCATAGACAATCACTCAAACAATCAAACATATTAAAAACAATCGGAATTAATACAAAATTAATTAACAACATTACAAAATGATCAGAAATGGTAATTATAGATACTTAAATACATAATTATTTACAGACATCCTTTCAAACGGTAGAAAATTGTCCTGTAGACACCGTAACTTACATTAATACATAGAATTACAAACATTTAAGAAATTCTCTTGCATCATTCGGTTCTTAAACATATTAAATGGACTTTAACTAATTTTCTTACCTAAAACAAAGTCTATATACACTGATTTACAAGAATTTACAAAACAAACATATCAAATCACTTTCAAGCAAACTTCAGCTCACTACAAATACTTCATACAGTACAATGCTATTCAAAATTCAGGTATTAGGGCTGTTACAACCCCTCCCCAGGATTCACTTAATTTTACACAGTTAAAATTGATTGAATCCGTCACGAATCCAAGCAGGTTGAATGTACACATAATGCTGACACAAACAAATTACATTCAATCAACCATAAAGACTTTTACAATGAACAAATACAATTCTTCATTACATACAACATCTGCACATAGTCCATGACACTGATTTTGTTTACAATTATTTTCACTCCAAATTACACACTTGATATCTGCTTGATAATGACAACAGTTTGATTACATTTTACAGCTGATAATTTGTCACCACAATGTAGAAAGTCACAACATCATGAAATCATCAAAAGTTTCTACACAAAACTGTCACAAATTGCTTTGTACCGTGAAATGTTTACATCTTAAACATTCAGTATTATTACGTCTGCATCTGAACTTAAGTACTAACACAAACTATTTACATGCATCAATTCACATAGTTATTTACAAAATTAGATATTTACAGGCTGTTGACCCCTCCCCAAACCATGCATTCAAATTGATTCCATAAGTGGGTTCCAAGATTTCTCTGGAAACCCAAAACCATGTAAGTTACTTTTTCCTAACCTTCCAGTTTTCTTCAACTTTTGTATACACATCTAATATTACATTTCTATTCACACAAAGCTTCACTATATACATACAGAAACACAAACTTCCAATCATCTCAGACAACAGACTTTGGTACAACCACACACCAGCTGAGACATAAAATGGTACTGTTTTAGCAAATTGGTTGTCACTTAAAAGCAATGTTGCTGACTCAACTGGTAATACAAATTTATTATTCTCACTACTGCAGTTTAGTCCATCATTACTCCCAACCCCACTCTTCATCATCTGATTACTACTTAAACTTACCAAATTATCTGAATCTGTACCCATAACTGTTTTAACATCTGGCTCACTCGCTTCCT
This sequence comes from Vandiemenella viatica, assembly GCA_031002005.1. Classification (NCBI taxonomy): domain Eukaryota; kingdom Metazoa; phylum Arthropoda; class Insecta; order Orthoptera; family Morabidae; genus Vandiemenella; species Vandiemenella viatica. Next base: position 72,012,837 of record CM061920.1, read on the forward strand.
CCACAAAAGAATTATTTTCCTCAGCAACTACTACTTCACTATTAGCTCCTACCAAATTTAGGCCTTCAATCTTATTTTCAAAGTCAGAAAATTGGTTGTCAAATTTACTATTAATTTCCGAAAATTTGCAGTCCAATGAATCCTTGAATTCAGAGAGTTTTTTACCGAGTTCAGAGAGTTTTTTACCGAGTTCAGAGAAATTGCTGTCAAATAAATCCTTGAGATAATTTGCTGTCTAATATGGCTTCAAAAGATTCTAGAAATGCTTGTAAATTCTGACTATCTGCCATTTTCGGTAATTAGCAAAATCTCCATAAAAACAAAATTAAGAAAAATTAAAATCTTTCCAACCTGCCACACAATAACATGCAAAGGAAATCACTTGAATATTCAATGCAATATTTACAGTTCTTCCTCAATTTTGTATCACATTAAATTTCACTTAGAAGCACTTATTTAACCATTAAACACCACACTGACTTCAAACACTTAACCACATTTTCCACTATTCACTGTAGGAAGACGATTTTGAGGCCGAAGAAAATCCACTCGTCGTCGGAAGATTACAGCCGATTCCCGATGGAAAATCTCCGCCTTAGGCCGAAGAAGATCCGCTTGCCGTCAAATCCGTGTCGCCTGTATAACCTCTACGTGTCGTAGCCGGTCGAAATTTTCTCGCAGGTTATGTTCGCTTATCGCCGATAATCCGTCGCAATTTTCTGCAGATTCTTTTTAGAAGATAAACATCCCACAGATGTTTAAGAACTTCTCGTCACTGTTAACGGTCGCCATATTAAGGTTCTTCGGTGGTTTAGTTACTGATTAATTAATTAAAAAATCCACCAAAAAACATGTTATGTTGATGTTCGTTTATTTTGATCCAAACCAGTCAGCGATATTCACAAGCATATATACAATACAGATATGCACTTCTGAATAATCGCAAAGATAATCTCTGTGAACTCAACTGAATGATTGAAACTCTCTGTAACACTGAATACTGTCAACTAATCTGACTTACTAACTGAATGAATTTCTCTGTCCAGGCGATCTGTTTATATAGTTTCTATCGAAATTACGAGAATTCTTCAAAGGCATCTGCCCGATATTTCTCGATCATTAACAAACACTCAAACAATCCAACATATTAAAAACAATCGGAATTAATACAAAATTAATTAACAACATTACAAAATGATCAAAAATCGTAATTATAGATACTTAAATACAAAATTATTTACAGACATCCTTTCAAACGGTAGAAAATTGTCTTGTAGACACCGTAACTTACATTAATACATAGAATTACAAACATTTAAGAAATTCTCTTGCATCATTCGGTTCTTAAACATATTAAATGGACTTTAAATAATTTTCTTACCTAAAACAAAGTCTATATACACTGATTTACAAGAAATTACAAAACAAACATATCAAATCACTTTCAAGCAAACTTTAGCTCACTACAAATACTTCATACAGTACAATGCTATTAAAAATTCAGGTATTAGGGCTGTTACAATACCAACGGCCAATTACATTTGTAGTGTAATCAGCATTCTTTAATACATTCCAGTGTGTTTTGAGAGATTCATAATTATCACAGGTTTTCAGATTCATTCGTCTAATTGTTAAGGATTCGAGGAATCGTCATGCATTTCAGAAACCGTTTTTATAAAAACTACAGATGGATTAGTGATTTTTTTCCATCCTCACAAAAAATACAGATCTTTTGAAAAGGATTTAAGGACATAAAAGGTATGCAACCGAAGTTCAGAATTTGTTAATACCTAATGAACAAGAGGTGTAAGTGGAATATTTTACGTGGCAACTTCAAATACATATCTGTATTTCACCAATCAGAGCTTCGCCAGTTGCGTTAACATAGTAACTCTGACGTGATATGTGTGTGTGGTTTAGACAAATGTGTATATGTGAGTAGTTCCTCAACCCCAAGCACTTTTATCTGATCGTGAACTACATACCAGTATCTCGCTAGTTAACTCTTTTCTCAGCTCTTAGATTTGGATTCATTTAGCATGGAGAATATGTAACGCATATTTTGTTTTCCTGAATGAACCGACTGATTAACGCTCCAACTGTACAGCAGACCTAATCATATCGGAATAGAAATTCTGGAAACTGGAGTCGCTATTATGATTTGCTCCTCATACTTCCTTAAAAATATTCTTTCAAACTTTTTAAACGATTCCTACTACCGGAAGGAAAGAAATTAGAGTAACAGGAGGCGAATCTGAAAACTTGGAAGAATCTTATTTCACAGTTCAAACTTTGTATAGTCTGATTAATCATTCGCTTTTCGACAGAAATTTTGAGCGAAATTTGCACTTGGGTCCAAGAAGGAAGACTGGGAATGACAACAACGCGTTCCATGTTCCATCGTATAAACTGTCAATTTATCATGACTTTCCAGCCTTCCTGACAGTTTATATACTATACACAACCATATCGATCGCCATCCCTAGAAAGGGGAGGGGTAAATCAGTGCAAATTGAATCATATGTTTATAGAACAATGGAACTGGCAGTACGGCCCGAGTATCCAAATGTCATCAATATATATTTTATCATCACTAGCCATTTTACGGCGCATGTGGAAAAAATACCAGTAATCCTGAATGTAGATTCTCATTAAGGTTCTCAAACATGACACAGAACTGGTCGTGACGAAAAGTGATGGCACTGTGTGTAGTATAACAGATTACTTAAAGAAAATAGTAAGAATAATAATTATTCTGAGAAAGAAATTGGTAGCTATGGTAACATTTAGAAAAGGGATAGCAATAAGATCGGGCGAGCGTGAGAAAAGATCGTGTGTTCACTTTGAGTTGTAAAAGTTACTGCTAGCAAAGGACTTTTATATCTTCGGATTTTTAGGTATTAGATAACGTGTTAATAAATGGAATCAAATCATAGAAGGTTTACTATTTATTTCAAATATGAAAGACGAAACCAATGAGAATTAAGCTGAAAGTCATTCCGAAAGACTTTAAAACAATTTGGTACTCTTGCCGACAGTTGAATCATTTCAAATCCTTAAAAATACAATTGAAAATCATATTAAAATAAAACAATCTTGTGAAACATGACATAGTGACCGTGACAGGACAGAGAAATGGGGTTCTATCGGACTCATGTCATTGTAATTATTGTAAAAAAAATCATATATGTGTCGTAATTATCAAAGCGAAGATATAAATGTCCTCAATAAATGTTTACCATAATATTTTTTTCATAACAAATATATACGGTAAACTTGGGGAGAACTGTAGTATAACAGATTACTTATAGAAAAGAATAATAATTACCCTTAGAAAGCAATTGGTAGCTACGGTAACGTTTAGAAAAAGGAGATAGCAATTAGATCGGGCGAGCTTGAGAAAAGTTCGTGTGTTCACTTTGAGTTGTAAAAGCTACTGCTAGCAAAGGACCTGTATATCTTCGGATCTTTAAATATTAGATAACGTGTTAATAAATAGAATCAAATCATAGAAGTTTTACTATTTATTTCAAATATGAAAGACGAAACTAATGGGCATTAAGCTGAAAATGATTCCTAAAGTCTTTAAAAAGGTTTGGTACTCCTGCCGACAATTGAATCATTTCAAATCCTTAAAAATACAACTGAAAATCATATTAAAATAAAACAATCTTATAAAACGCGACACGTGTACCGCGTTTACGTCTAGCATTTCGAACAGTAACGTTGTAATAGACACAAACAATTATTCTCAAAATTTTTTACGAACTGTTATCATAACAATATAACGGCTATCTTGCCAGTCTGTATTAAAATAATAATTATTTTTCAAGATGCTGAAGTACAGGTGACTCAAAATGATTGTCGGGGTTTCATGAATTTTTTACCGGCTGTGTACTAAACATACAAGTATTATCTTTACATGGATGAATAGACAAACTCTCAAAGTTTTGTTTTGAAGCTGCCGCTAATCTTGTAGTTACGTTTTGTTCCGCCAGATGTTAGTGTTTTTAATATGGCAGCTAACGCTATAGAGAAGGCTTTTTGCACTCTAGATTTTCACGTGTGTCAGTCAGTTACAGTAGTCCAACGGCACTTTCGAAAAAAAAAAAAAAAAAAAAAAAAAATTTGAAGGATGCACCTTCAGACAATTCCATTCGGAAGTGGTATGCGCAGTTTGTGGAGAAGGGCTGCTTATGCAAATAGAAAAACAGTGGGCGCCCTTCTGTGTCGGAAGTCGACGTGAACCGCGTCAGAGAAGCTAATCAACGTAGCCTGCATAAATCAACAAGAAGAGGCAGCAGAGAACTGAACATTCCGCAAATCACATTTTGGTGCGTGTTACGAAAACGCCTAAAAATAAAAGCCTATCGCCTAGGGCTGCTTCAGGCTTTAACACCTGACGACCATCGCAACATTATGCAAGAAAAAATGGAAGAAGATGGGTTTTGTAAAAAACTCATTTTTAGTGATGAAGCGAACTTTCACTTGTGCGGGAAAGTTAACAAGCATAATGTGCGGATTTGGAGGACAGAAAATCCCAGTGCTTTTATTGAACACTTGCGTGATTCTCCAAAAGAGTGTGTGTTCGCTGCTGTTTCAAAGGCCAAACTGTACGGCCCGTTCTTCTTCAATGAACAGACAGTAACAGGACTAACTTACCTCGATATGGTCTCTGAGTGGTTGCTGCCTCGGCTGAAAGAGGTGGATGAATTCATATTCCAACAAGATGGTGCTCCAACTCATTTCCATCGGGAGGTCAGAACTTTTCCAACGAACAATTGCCGCAGCGATGAATAGGACACGGAGCCGACAGTGACCAAATGCGCATGGCTTGGCCACCTCGTTCACCAGATTTAGCCCCATGTGATTTTTTTCTGTGGGGTTACGTCAAGGATCAAGTTTATCTTCCTCCTCTACCTGCGACTATCCCGCAACTGAGAGAATGGATCTGATGACATGCTGCGTCGCTTGTGGGATGAAATGGACTATCGCATAGATGTGTGCAGAGTGACACAGGGCGCACATATCGAACATTTGTAATGGATGTAAAAAAACTTGATGAGTTTCTTTACACATCAAAATAAGATTCAAATTCGTATTTCAATTGTGCTAAGTGTAGGAATTTTTTGAAACTCCGAACATCATTTTGAATCACCCTGTACATTCCTCGTTCTTGTTGTTGCTTCATCCCCATAACCAAATGCTTCGATTATATCAAAAACCTCTCCACAGTGCACGCGACACTTGATTTGTTTCGCGGGAGTGAAACGTTGTATCACCCAGACGAGCAGGCCTGCATGGACCACCACTGGATATTATCCTCAATAGTCAGTGTAACATCTTCTTTTAATACAGTTCTGTTCGTTTATGCTACTAATTGGATTCGACAGGATTAGAAGTCGTCTGGCAAACTACAATAACCTACTGGCTGTAACAAACTGATATGAAATTTATATACCAACGTTCACAGCCACCCCGACGCAACTAGCGAGTCTACGGAACTAGTAAAGCTAGCGTTTACTTCTCACGTCTGCACACAAGAGCTGCCCGCCTATAAACTCTAACTCTAGCTCTAGTTCGCTCGCGGCTCTCTGGAACTCGTAACTTGATCTGCACTATTTCTGCTTCACTGTATCAAAATTGACAGTTCCCCTTGGTCGGGAAGCTTTATGTATACATTCTTGGAAACCTTCTACATTAATCTTTTCCCCGATAGCGATATCCTGCCTGAGGCGTCCTACAGCCAAGCTCATGGAGCAGTTTCAGATTAAAACACTACTTGTAGTACATTGCGAAAAGAGAAACATTCTATGGTGCGGAGAACCGAACACTGAGAGAGACCAAAGAAGAGAATTCTCCTCTCATACAACTCCAAAACCACAATATATATATATTTTTAATATATATATATATATATATATATATTATTTCAGTGGCCATCAAAGATTGAACTAGACACACATAATGGAATTGTTCCCTCACTAGTATTACAAGAACGCTCAAATACTGGAAGGAACTGATGGCTTTCCTCGGTGTTCAGGATTAGAATTACTACATTCTAAGTGTCACCAGATATTGGCTTCATTTAACGTTTCAATCACTATCGTTACCGTCATTAACAACAATACTAAATGAAGTTTGGTCCCTGGATTTTCCTTTCGGCTTACTTATGAGTATTAGCTGTGTTCGAACTGCATATTTGTCATCGCTCAGCACTAACTCACAGCTGTCGACATCTAAGAGTTTAGTGACAGGAGAATAACGGATTTCCTTCATTTTCTTCTGGCTCTACGCCTCACAAACGCGTAGGTCATTACAGGAGGAAAGCAACTGGGGACTAGCAACGGGAAGGGATTCAGCCATAGTTTTTAGAAGAAACAATCCCGGAATTTCCCTGAAGTAATTTGGGGGGGGGGGGAACCATAGAATCTAGGAATCTAAATCTAGGTATCGATGATTGTTCTCCTACATATTATAAATACATCGATGTTTTACAACCGCAGGTCAAGCCAATGCAGACAACATTTGAAAAGGTTTTTGTAAGAAACAATATTTTCCTCCAGCTTAATTCTGCATCAGCGCACCAACGAAACTTGATATTTTCTTATCTTTTAATTCCGCCAGCATCCTTCCTTCAAGCTTTCTAAAGTAATTTTAAACACTTCTGCAGGGTTCCGGTGGTAATTACGGAACAGTCTGCAAGAGTTCTGATACCCCCTCGTCTGCTCTAGGAACATTAAACTCTTTAATTGTTTTGCTTTTACCCCCGGAGAAACATTAAGTCTCTGTTAGGCGGAATTATTTCAAACAACTTTCTTTAATTAAAGAGAAAGAGGAAAAAACGCGTGTTGCTTAAACATTTTGTTGATTCGTGGCATCCAATTCACCTCACTCAGGTTGTGGTATCAAGACGCAAAGAAGTGGCTTCTGCGGAACCACAAAGTTCGGTAACAACAAAATTATGCACTACTGTTTTCAACGGAAAGTAATAATGAGCGATTACTCATACTGAAGCTATCTGAAACTAACTAGTGTAAACTTGTGTAAAACTAACTAGTGTAAAGGACATAGATCATAAGTTATTACACGCGGATAATCTTATGAAAATTGAACAAGAATTAGTAATATTAAGTGACACAAGAAAACTAAATTACAAAGAACAGAAATGAGTCTAATGAGAGGAAGGTGTAGAGTACTAAGATTAGATCATGTACCAAGTATAACTAAATGACTTAGAAGGAAAATATTACTTAAAACAGCGCAGACAAAGAAACCATGTAAAGTTCAGATTACAGATACAAGGATTGCAAGAAGTTACAAGTATAGAAAAGTGACGAAAGGGGATGTCTACACCAGGTAATTACAGTTTCGTAGTGCGAAGTAGTGAATACTGTGAGATTACCATTAATTATCTCCTACGATGTTAGTAAAGATGTGAACTATAAAAGACAATATATGGTTAAAGAAAGTTATTCTGTTTCTACTCAGCCTTCAGAGCGAAAGTCAAATATCGCGTCGCGTATGACATTCGGGAGAATGCCATTTGATTGCCCATTAGGGGATAAAGATTGCGTTTTCTCGCAGTATCCTAAATATACTTTATGCGAATTCTGGGATAATTTGCGCTAATACAGCCATATCACATTTCTTTGTAGTCGCATTACTTGCAAAAATAAATTCCGCTTAAAAATAATTACTTACCTTGACAACAACCATGTACAGTGGAAATTATCTAATTCGAATCTGAAGGGAGCATAAGTAAACTTCGAATTACCTGAAATTCGAATTAGGTGGTGTTTATAAAATGAGGTAAAAATGCAAGAAAAACTTCCTTAAAAATGAAGTTTTATCTTCCTTAACCTGGAACTAGTACTGTTCATAATGCCATGGCACAAAGTTCTTCAAATCATTAGTTTCCAGATTTTTAAATGTTTGTGCTTTGAAGTAATGTGTTACATAAACAGGGTTTATTCAAAGCCATGGATCAAGCTGGCACTCGATTTCAGGCACAAGGGTGTGGGAAGATTCTCTTTTTTAGGTAAGGGTGTCAGGGATTGGAATGTGTTACCAAGAGAAATGATGAATAATTTACCGAAAACTTTGAAAGAATTTAAAGATAAAATTTGTAGATGGCAAATGTAGGTGGGTGCAGGATAGGGGGAAGATGGGTGTGTAGGGAAATTGCCACCGGAGCCTGTGCTTCATTGCAATTAAATTAAATTAAATATTTGTCTTTTTGAAGCGTTATTGTGATTTAAATACCGTTTTTGCATCAACAATACGTTGTATTTGATGCTATTCTTATACTTAAATTATTATTAGTATTTGAATTTCTAATAAATTTCATGATAGTTTCCTAACTTTAATTTATATTTTTCCAAATTCTTCTTCCCGCCCTTTGCTGTGGTCTTTCAGCAATTTCTTTATATATTTTTTTCTTTTCTTCTTACATTTGATCAGTACACAACAGCAAACTGATACTTTCCTTCAATACTGGCGACAGATTAAACTTTTTCTGATGTGTAAGTGGAGACTTTGCCGGCGTACTGATTGTAATATAATCCACTCTGGTGTACAGCCGGATGGAATAACACAACGTTTCGACAGCTAGATTCTGCTGTCATCATCAGGTATCAGGCGTGAGCTTAGAAGAGACATAACACCTGATGAAGACAGCAGAGCTAGCTGTCGAAACGTTGTGTTTATACAACACCATCCGGCTGGATATCAGAGAGGAATTATATTAAAATTTTCTCATACTATTTGATTAATTTCTCACTTCAATCGTTTATCACATGCCGTTTTCAACTGATAGTTGTATCAGTTGTAATGGTTCTTTACCTTAACCCTTTCGCGTCGGCTGCTCCTGGCTGCGAGCGCCCGGCATTTACGGCTCACCCCTCCCCGGTTTCGCATCAATTTTACGCTCATTTTCAGAGGCTTAATTTGTTTAAATTCACTCGCTTTATTTAATTATATATCAAACTATAATGAAACTCACTTATTGTTAATTTTGTGATCAAGGTGATCGAACTTGATACTGGGAAGGGTTTTTATTTTATTTATTTCTTTTTTTTTAAAGTGTCCCGTCACCATTTTTTGATCCAGGGCTTCGGACCTGGCACTGGCAGGGATAGAAACCTTTTTTAAATTTTTTTTAAATTTATTTACAACTCAAAATGAAAAAGTTTTCCCTCGTTTTTTCACAAAAATAATAAAAAGATATTTCTTCTTGCTAGAGGTTCCCCTTGTTCCCGCTAGGATGCGGTACGGGCGCTGACAATAAACCGGCTTCCCGTCCTGTAGGACAGAGAGGCGCTGGCAATATAGTGGCGTCCAGGCCGCTAGGCCCGCCCGCGCCTCTGGCAGTAAAGTGGCGTCCAGTCTTGAGAGCCCGCCCCGCCATTTGTCAATATAGTGGCGTCCAGACTTGAAAGGGTTAATGCCTACCATATGGCTAAGCAATAACGCTTGGCCAGGCATTCAGGAAGAGACAATTCCAATCCCTGTCCAGCCATCTAAATTGTTTCCCGAAATCGCTCCAGACGAAAGCTGGTACGATTCCTCCAAAAGGCATGGACCTGATTTCCCCATCCTATCCCAACTCTAATGGTTTCTGGGCCTAAAAATCCAAGAAATACCTTAATTATAGCCAAGAGTTCATACTGGAAAACTTTTTTTATCTCTGCATTTAAATTTTGAACTCATAAAAATTCATCATATCTTGTCAACTCTAACATTAAAAAAAATCTAAGGACACAAGGAACATGTAAGTATTTTCATTTTTTATTTTGATCTGTCCTTTCAATATTAATCTCAGTGCTTCTCTTGTGAGGCAGTTATCTGTAACGTAGACTGGTCTTCTTCAGCTCATGTCTTTTCCACTGTCGACTATCGGTTGCGCAATAGTTAATATTGTTTTCGTTTTGCCCATCTGATCTGTTGATTGATTCTTGAGCAGACATCGATATTTCTAAACAGATGTCACGTGAGCCTACTTTGCTCATCACTATAAACAGGATGCACGAATATCACTCGCCGAGTGTTTGAAAAACTAATAAGCTGTTTAAATATGTGAGTAAACTGAATATTATTTTATTTGAAGTATTTAAATATTTATTTATCTAACAAGATAAGCAATTAATATAATGACATTGGCAACCAATGTCAGCACAAAAAACTAATAAGTAAATACATAATTCTTGCAGAAATGTAGGGTGTGAGCAGTTTCCTAGCGAAACAGTTCCTCGCTCGGTGTAGCTTATCCGTCATTGATTGCTCCGAGAATTTTAGCCTTGGGAGTGCGCTGAGAATGTTAGAGTACGCTGCTGCTGTAAATGGAGCTCGTAAACCCTTGCCTGGTCACATCCACTTGAAGACCAACGAGGACATAAAAGGCTCGTCATCCGTACCTCAAGCACAACCGCAGTCCTAAAACGGAGACAACAACCATGAATCACGTTATACCAAGTGACGTAGTACACCTTTGTGTTTAATATAAATCAATTAGCACAAATATTTTGTACCATTAGAAAAGCGACGTCTGATGGAATTTACCTTGCATTTTATTAACTATTGACTTCAGGGGATATTTTTCGTAAATTCAAAATGCTGGTTTTGTTTAAAACATCTTTAAAATTTTTCTGAATTAAGTGCCACAATAGCAGATTTAATGAATAAATGAAATGATGTAATAATTGACTGATTAGTAAGCCCTTCGACATATGGCTGGCAGGTACAATTTAATGGTAGCTGTCACTGGAGCATAATCCCCATACCGAATAACTGATACTAGTATAAATCGATTGCAATTCCAGTATCTTTTAAAATAAGTGCTACGACATCAACCGCTGCTGAGCGTAATAGTGAAATATGGATGATAAGAAGAGCCGATTTATTGAAGTGAGACTTCCAGCTATGAACAGTTAACAATCAATGTATATCTTCTTGCGGAATTTTTAGCTAACACCACTGGAATATTCTAATGGTATTACAGAGATAAGCTTCGATATAGCGATCTGGTGGCTCAGTCGTTATCATCTGATTGGAGATCGGAAACGAAAGGTCGCTTGTTCGAATTCCTTTCGAAATTATTTTATTCATTATGGGATAGTTTGATTGGATGATTTGTCTGTGCTTGCAGTTCATTGAACAATCAGCTAAGGAAAACCTGTTCATTCGTCTCCATTAAAAGGAAATGAGAGACTAAAAGCTACGAATTTATTTAATATTGCTCTTTTTTTTTTTTTTTTTTTTTTTAATTGGCTTTTGGCAGCTGAGGCCAGACAGCCAGCTCAATGTGATTTTTACAGCTTTCAGTGAATAAATCGACATCCAGTGTTTATATTATATCTTCTAAGTACGGACACCACAGGACGGTCAGGACATTCACGCAGACACATAACACTTAACATCCATGCCCGCAGCCGGAATCGAACCTACGACCTTCGGCACGCGGAGCTAGCACTCTAGCCGCTACGCTACCGAGGCCACCGACTTTTGGAGTTAATATAATAATAGTGAACAGTTTCCTGGCTCACACACAAATCGTTATAAGTATATCAGCACATTCGACCGAGGAAGTAGTCAAACAGTGCCTGCAACATTCGTCACATCAACATAAAATGTGGATAACATATTAAATGAAAATGTTGCACTACGTGATCCATAGTGTGCAGATAAACGATATAGAATTTTATATTCTGAACAAGAAGGTGAAACAGGAACTTTCAGCGAGCTACATTGCCCAGAGGTAATTTAAAAAAAGCCAGTGCAGCAGCAAAAACTTTTAGAATTTTTTTTTTCTTTTTAAAATAGAGAGCTGACTGAGCTGAAACATTTAGTAGCGGGATATCAATTTCACCTCCAAAATACGTTTATGACAGGTTCCTACAATACACAAGGCGTTCTGTTGATGACCGCTGTAATTAACTATAGGCAAACAAATGCCTGTTGCTGTAGAGAGCACTGCGATAACCTTTGACCATTTCGAGAGGACCACTCCACTCCATCAGGGAATACAGTCAGGAGGGCACAATGCGGATGTCTGTTGTGTGAAATGCTATTACTAGCCGCTTACTGCCGGCACCAGGCAAATATTTGACGTGCGTGATATACACAGCTGGCAGCCTCTGTTGTTGGAACCACAGACCAACTATCAGCACTTCCCTGCAAATTGAAGCCTGATTTAGACCGAAATTTGGGAGACGACCGTCAGCCTGCTGCCTAATCACAAGCTGGGAATAATGTGTTTCGATAACATTTAGATAGCTTTCTTTATGCACATAGTTCATTAGTATCACTCACTCTCAATTAAAAACAGTGAGAATTGCGACGTATAAAAGCTAAATTTTTCTATTTAAACAACTTATGGATAATTTATTGCACGTGAGTCACAGAATCTCTCGCTTGTTTTGTCGTCCACTTGAAAATCATCGTAATTAATTTACCTAATTTGCTCATGTGCAATTAAAATTCTCTAAATCGGCGATTTTGGTGCAACGAAGTCTGTAGACTGAATACACGATACGTGTGGAAACAATAGGTGGCATTAGGACGGCGTCACAGGTATTTATTAACTAGCTGTTATTCGAGGCTTCGTACGTGTGAACTTAGAATTTTATTGCTAGAATTGGATGTAGAAAGACCTAAGTTGCGTAAAAGGTTTCCAAAAAAGTACGTAATCGGGGAAGCCAAACCCATTAAATTGTACGCTTGAATCTGTCTCATGAAGCGAACCTATTTGCAACTTTTTTGTGTGATTCCTTTACGCCTCGTCGACGTCTAGGTCATTAGAGGCGGGAAAGGACTGTGAGGAAGAAACAGAAAGTAATTCGAAAATTGCCTTTTGAAGAAACCATCCCGGCGTGTTTTGAGTAAACAATGGAAAACGCAAATTTGGATGGCCGGACAGTGATTCGAGCCCGCGTCCTCCCGGATGCGAGGCCAGAACGTTACCGCTCACCCACAATGCTCGGTAATATGAATCATTTTTAAAAACGGCAGCAAAGTAAGGGGGAGGCTACCTACCACAGTTACTCTGGCAGTTTTTTATTTTAGGTTTAAAATAATGGCACTCTCTGATAATATCTTTTGTCAATACAGTTTCTTACACAACGTTTTTCGTTTTTCTGTCCTCTGCTGCGATATACAACCTGAGGGGTTGAAAATGAGCAAACTATATATAAAAATGAAACATAAGTTTACATGTAAACTATATAATAATTTTTATCGGTATACAAAATTTATAAACAGATTATACATAAATCAACTGCGAGAGAATTGTGCTCCCGCGGCCGGGAGTTGTAACTTGGCTGTCTGGCTGATGCCGCGTCATGACTTTTAGTGCCCAGGAAGAAGACCGCTGTATGTTGGTCGAAACGTCGACACTACAAATCACGACGCGGCGCCACCCGGACAGCAAAGAGACAACTCATAGAGAGTTGCACACTCTATCCTTCTGTCTGTAACTGTTATGTTTGGTTTCATTATAATGATACATAATATCTCCTTAAATTTCATCAAAATCGGTTTAGTCGTTTGGTTGTGAAAACGTAACAAAGAGACAGAGAGACGGAGTTACATTTTCATTTATAATAGCCCAGTATAGGCAATGTGACAGTAAAAATCCCATATTTTAAGCCGATCCTAAAATTTTAAATTCTGTGAACCCCCTCAGAATCTGTTGAGTAGTGTTTTAGTTATGCCAGATTATAGGTGAAAAAGTTCAGAACAAATTTTAATCATCGACTAAAGGCGACGTAGCATGATGAGACATACCTCCATTTTAATTCAGAATCTATCGTTTAAAGCTGTGAAAACCTTTCAAAATCTGTTTTGTAATTTTCAGGTTACGCCATGTAACAGTTAAGAATTTTTTTAAAACATTCAGACTATAATTTAATTTCCTGCGCCGGCATAAAGTGGCGTGGTGTCCATAAGTCATACCTCAGAATTTGAGTTGAATCATAAAATTTCAAAAGCCGTTGAAATCTTTTCGTGAGCTTTTGCGTAATGTCGAGAGAAACCGACACAATCTTCTTACTGAATTATAATAGATTTGATATTGACGGATTTATTCATAGTATTTACAGTATTAATTTTCTGGTCAAATACTAGATACAGTAGAAACAAATTGAACCCATGAAATATTTATTATGTGCGCTAACAGTCAGTGTACCTTTGGAGTTATTTTTTATTATGCATCCTAAATTGACATTGTTAGTAAATAATTCAATAATGATGTAGCGTTGCATTTTTACACGTATCAACACGATGTGGACGCGCCATACTACGACATAATTCAACCATTAACTATTTTTGTTTCTTTGCCCCACTTTCAAACCGAGCCTAGTGGATTAGCAATATAACTGTAGCCTCGCATTCGGGAGGCTGAAATTTCGACATTTAACTTTTACATGGATTTCAAATCATTCCAAGTGAAGGTCGGGACTATTCCATCAAAAATTCCAAGTACCTTGTCACCAATCCCCAACGGTATCTAATGACGTCAAAGAGCCGTGAAGCCTGAGGCAATAAAAAATAATATAAATAAATAGAATAGAATAAAATAAATAAATAACATATTGGAAGTCATTGTGGACTGACGAAAGAAGTGAAAACTTAATACTGTCATACGCGCAACAAGTCATGCTTACAGCTACGATTATACTAAATAATAATTTCGTGTGGTCGTAATGACCTGGTGACAGGATTTCTACTGGCTGCGCATTCCACCCATGTCTTAGCTGCCTTAACCTAGCCCGGTAGTGCTACCAGATGCAGGAGACCTACAGTTTACCGTGGTATCCGAACCACGGAAGCGTTCTGGCGCAATTCACATTACACAGCAAGCTGTGCCGGAGGTGAAGGTCGGGTTAATGGTCTATGAAAATCCCCACCAAGACAGGGATTCAAACAGGAGATCTTTCGTTTGCCAGTCAGAAACCTTAACCACTGAGCCACCAGACCGCAACAGATATACCATTAACATAATCATATCGGTTACGAGAAGTAATTAGAATTTATCCTTCCAAAAATCGCCCAACGTGCCTAAAGAAGTTTTCACATCAAAGATTCAGTCCAGAACCCGAAGGTTAGTCGAATCTTCCCGAAGAAAATGTACCAAGCAATTGTGTCAGAGAGGCCAAATCCTTTCTTCAGAGGCTTACAGTTTAGTGAGGAAACAGAACCACAGAACGTCCCGGCAACAGCTCATCTAATCAAATACAACTCCTAAAATTTCCTGTTCTGCATGGCATTAGAACTCGCGAGCGGAGAGAGAAACTTTCGAAAGTAAGCGTTGAGATACCAGACCGCCTTGTTGTAAACATACCTGTACTATGTACTATCAAAATCGGATAAAGCTGTGTGTTTGTACACTAGCTTTACTGCCATACTATGTTGTAGAAGAAGTTTCTAGAAGGTATTATACAATTTCCAGCACGTTCCATGTATTTTCCTCCCTTAATCTAATCCAGAAAACCTAGTGTTTCCTGGCGCTTAGCTATGAAACACTATTTAACAGTGTCCAAAATGACAACTACTTTAGTGAAAACGTCACAGATAGCCCTCGATCCTAGCAAACAATTGTAATTGAAGATTACAATTTTTAAGATTAACTGATCATTTCCATTGAGGATGAACCAAATATGTCATCAGAATAAAACAGCACCAGTAAAAATGTAGACAGTTTCATAAAATCTGCTTAAAAGTTTACATAGGGTCATTGTTTTTTTTTCTCACGATTGCTACATATGTAAAGATTAGCGTAATAGTTCTTAGATTGTGATATCAAACATAGGATTTTTGGGAAGCTAACTAATAATTTCAAACATTCCAGTTTTTACAGTAATAAATTTAAATGCTGTAAATGGAATTTCATAATATTTTCTGTTGAAAATGTCTCTAACAATTTCCAACCTTAATATAGTTGGGTGATTTTCCATCGAAAATCGTGATATGTGGATTTTGAAGATTTTGTTGCAATCTAACACTAAAATGCACTTTCTCTATTCCAACACATAATGTGGTAGAAAATCATAATTTGTAACTGATCCTTTTTCATTCATGTCCTATGAACTGCTTAAATACATACATTCCACGAACGTATGGAAAATTACCTTTATTCCGTTTTTATTTAAACTTATGTTATTCCATCCAGCGATCAACTATCAATTCATACCACATAAATTAAATTCGTTCGGCTTACAATTGTCTGGTTATTCGTTGGCAGTTATGATGGTCTTAAGCCAATGTTTCTCAACCTTCTTCTACCAGAAGAGCAGTAAATTGTTCGTAAAAAGCTGCGGAGCACTGCCTTATAGAGGAGGTTTTTTTTTACCATTTGGTACAAATTTTATTGTACCACTAAGCAGGTAAAGAACATAAACAGCTGCACGATGACATGGATAGAATATCTAAATGGGTAGGTCAGCATGGAATGAATGCCAAGAACAGTCCGCTTCTTAGGTACACAGATAAAAAACTAAATATTAATTATGATAATAGGGTGGGGACAGAATTGCTTATTGAAGGCTTGAAGTGTAAATATCTTGGAATTAGGTTTGATAGCAACCTCAACTGGGGAGAGCATATTGGGAAGATGATCCTTCATTTACTGTAGAGAGTGATGAGAGGATGTACCAGAGAAGTTATGGAACTGGTTACAGAACTTTGCTCAGACTATTGGTTGAATATGGTGGTGTAGTTTGGGACCCACATATTGGTTATCAAATACAGGTGTTGGAGGGTGTGCAAAGAAGAGCAGCTAGATTTGTTTGTGCAAATTATCGCGGGAACCAGTAGCTGAACTTGTAGTCACTGGAGGAAAGGAGGAGGGCATATGCTGGTGAAGGGGCTTGGAGAGGTATTGGTCAAAGAATTAGGAATAGTGCATGGAAGGGGAAAGGCGACCATGACCACAACCTGGCGCTCGATTTCATGCATAAGAGAGGGACAAAATTTTATTTTGTTGGTAAGGGTGTCAGGGATTGAAACCAATTACTAAGTGAACTGATGAATAATTTACCAAAAACGCTTAAAGTATTTAAAATTAAAATTTTCAAATGGAAAAAGTGAATGAAGGAGGAATTTTACACTCCAATTATAATATATATATATATATATATATATATATATATATATATATATATATATATATATATAAAAGAGGGTAATCAGATGACTAGGGGAATTGCCATTAGAGCGTTAACTTCATAAAAATTAATAATAACAATAATCTAAAAGCATATTTTGAATTACAGTGGAAACACTGTTATTAAACTTAAAGTGAACTATTAAAAGTTAATTACATATTGAGCAGACTCTTAATATTTAGTAACCAAACGAATGAGAATGTTACTACATGCTGGATGCTACGTTATACCATCGACCTACATGTAACAAAATAAAATAAAAGATACTAGACCTTACACTTTTTATTTTTGTTTATTTCACTAGCCTCATGTTACCAAACCTTCCATACCGCGGTACCTCACACCTACTGAAAGACTCTCAGGAAACGGTGATTTACTTAATCCTTAGACGAACGGCGCTATTTTTTATGCCAACTGGAAATGAACGGACTGTTGTAGGAATAATGCTTTGCTACCATCATCCTCGTAATGCCAGATTTTTTGCCTGGTCGTTGAAATATTCGTGGCGTTTAAAAAGTTAATCCTACAGTTTATGCTCGCTTATTGCCTGATGCAGTACGAATGCGATATCTAAATTTACAATATTCTGCCTGCAGATCACCTGAACCATTTACACGACCTATAGTAATCGGCGAGCCACAGGATGAGAAACACTGTGTTACAGCACCACCGACAAGTGAAATGTTTCAGCATAGAATAATGGTTACTGAAAACAGAGGATTAATGTCTAATTGTAGCATTTTAAGCATTTTAAACGCATACAATAGCACAACAGTCCTTCTACTCAAAAACGGAAATCAGTTACTAATTGAAACCCGAG
Source organism: Vandiemenella viatica (assembly GCA_031002005.1). Taxonomy (NCBI): domain Eukaryota; kingdom Metazoa; phylum Arthropoda; class Insecta; order Orthoptera; family Morabidae; genus Vandiemenella; species Vandiemenella viatica. The sequence continues at coordinate 72,030,816 of CM061920.1, forward strand.
CAAAAGAATGGATTCTGGAAGATTTAGTAACAGAGTAAGTTTAGATTTTTAGGTATTTACAATAAGTCCCTCGACGAGACTGTGCTATTATGTATTTAATACTATTACACTCTTTTCTTATTCAGTATATTTTAACCATGATTTCAGGACAATTTAATCTCAAATTACTGTTTTAATCCAAAGTAAACGCATGACAATTTAATCCCATAAGAGATTATGAATTTATTCGGCAGGATTCAGTGTTTCTCCTGACTGTTTCCATCAACTAATAGAGACGAAAGAAGAGTTGAGTATACGCAGTGTTAGAATTATCACAAATGCTGTAACCATGTTACTAAGCCACATCCCTCCACAAGAACCACGCCGGCTGGATTATTATTTACTTAGTGAATATAAAAATACTGCTAATAATTGGTATTAGCCCAAACTTTGGAATATCGAAAACGATTTATCTGACAGGCTGAAATCCAGCTCAAACACTTGGAAATTTAATTTAAAGACGGAACTTGAATGAAGACGACTAATTTATTTATATCCATCTCAATATTCGTAATCTGCAAGGACACGACCAACATATAAGATCCACTTAATATTTGCCGAATTGCTATTCTGTTTAGCAAATTACATAGTTTTCGGCGTGACTGAAGGGCAAAGCGCCAAACCATCCAACACATATGGCAGGATTTTGAACTGAGATGCTTTAGAACCTTCTCAAGATGTATATTCTGTAGCACAATCCTTTAATTGTACGTAATTCTGTGTTACTTTTTATTGTACTAAAATCTATTTTTTGTGTCATGTATACGTCACACAATAAATTAATTTAAAGTGATACTGGAGTAGAGGAAAAAGCTGATACGTGGTTGCATTTGATAGGTATTTTAACGAAAATATTAAAGAATCAAGGGTGTAGGAGAAAGGACCAGAATTATTGTGTGACAAATATCAGACTATTGTTGAGAGGAAAAAGTAAATAGTTTGAAGAAATTCAGCGTGAATTGAAATTGGATATAACCGTCATTGTTGTGTTTGATAAACCGACTGTGGTCAAACAGTATTAAACACTGTCGAAATAAATTGAAGCACAACTTATTTTAAGGATTGCAATCCATCAGAAGCAGTATAATTCTGAATTCTGGACATAATAATAGCAGGCAAAATTTCCTCCCTTTCGCGAAATTAAAATAAAGGTTTAAACATAGTTTCAAAACTTTCTGTACACCTGAAGAGCACTTCTGTGTTCCGTTTATTGTTTTAAAATTTTTCAGTAAACAGATTGTGAGCCAGTAAACAAAATACCGTTAAAAACAAAGATACGATGTTTCCCTTTTCCCGGTTTTCTGCAGTTGATTATTTTTGCCCACGCGAGTCCCTTCAAAGCCTGTATTTACAGTTGAATTTAAAAACCAAAGCTGGCTTCGACGCAAAATTAACTCGTACCATTTCACTGCCCTCTACACACCTATTGTTCCAGTAATGGAAGTTGGCCGCGCTTCAGGTGTGCTGATTGGCTGCTCTGTAAAACAGCCAAAATGCGGCGAGCGCTCGTCGCCATTAATTTCCGGTCGCAAAGAGTGAGTCAGTGTGATAATTAGCGGAGCAGTTCATTACGGATTCTCCGTGTTATTAAACCCCAGTTCAACGGCACCTCAAAAAAACTTGTCTTTCAACAGCCTAAGGCCAACGCGATTGAGGAGAAGTCTGTATACAGGACAGGTATTAAAAGAAGATAATAGGGGACGAGAATAAGGCAAACAAATTCACTTATTCGTCTAAAAGACCGGTGACACCGATTCTATACAACGAAATCTCGTTTTTTCCCACTTTTGTGCGTGTCTGAATAAACCAAATTATTTGCTTCGCCTTAGAAAAGCAATTGAAGGAATGTTCCTTATTTATTCCCTTCCCGTGAAATGAACCGTAACCAAATAAGAGCATACGCTTCGTTACTTTAAAAAAATTATGATTAATCGATTTTATTAATAAGATTGCTTTATTTGGTGTATTGGATACAGCAAAAATAAAGGCAATAGTATGACACGGTATGTTGGTGCGCTATCACATAAATCTCCAAAGAATATACGAATTCTGCTGTTGTCTTCTTAGGCATTTTGGGTTATGAAATAAGCACATAAATATATCAAACATATAGTGTAATATAGTAACAATATTTATATTCTACAGTTCACACAAAACTGGCAGTAATAGAGGAAGCCGTGTACTAAAACTATTATTTCTTCTATATAATTCATTCCCTGTCTTGATGAAGGAAGTAGGATTACATATACAGGAATCAGTACAACATCTTGTTTCGCTACACTTCTCCTGTCACTGAGATCCAAATCTTTGGTGAGACGAGTGGGGCAGATAATTTGTGACTAAACATTTACTAAAATGTTTCTTCCATGATCTTTAGCTAAATAAATATTGTATGGTCTTGACTTAGGGATACATATTGTAAATTCACTCATGAAGTCATTAAATTAATTTTATATTTGCAGTCGAAACTTATAATAATGTAACAAATTTTCATTTAAAGAAACTATGCCACAATAGTTAACTTCATGAAAATAAATGTTGTTTATGTTTAAAGATGTTGTGGTGAAACAATATTGCCAAATAAATGAAAGTTTAAAGATTTTACGTTCTCTCCCCAATCGCATTGGCCTTAGGCTATTATACTATTATAACATGTTATTAAATTTATGGAAAAATAACTATTTAATTCGATGCATATTTTCGTAATCATATTTTAGTGCAACGAATATGTGTAGAATATAAATAAATAGATAGCATATTATAACCATTAAATCCATGAAAATTGATGCATATTGTAGTGTTTTATATAATGAATGCACTCTTAAGATTTAGGAAACTTTTCGTAACAGTAGGTGCCCAATTATGTTGGGAAAAAAAAACACTTGTAGATTGTTACTGGTTTTGTAATTTATAGCATTTTAGGCAGTTTGAATTAGTTTCTATGCCTGGCTTAATTATTGCCCAGTATTACACTGATTATTTGATTATTATAATTTTACTAAGTGTTACTTCAAGTAATGAGTGTGTACATTGCCAAAACCTTATTGCTTCAACGCAAAACTGATTTTTTTTATTTTTCATAACTGATTCTAATTTCTGAAGCAATAGGTCTCTTTCATATAAAAAGTAAAAAGAATTGGGAATGTAATACATGCTCGTTACAGGTAAAGAAAATATACCGGTTTATATACTATAACACTCTTAATAACCTATACAATGACAAAACATCCCAACTGATCTACGACAAGAATTTAACTTGCTTGATTCCTCTAAACAATTAGCTAATTAAAACTGACGATTATCCTGAAGCGTATCTGATTATTGCAGATGTGAAGCAAATATCTCTCAGAACCGTTTCTTTCGTAAAATACACTGTTTTAAGTTCGCTCTGTGAGTCATCTTTTGCAACGGATTTATTCGAAAACACTTTGGTGTATATGGAGACAGTATTTTTAAAATGCCAAGGAAACAACTTATTGTATTAATGAAATGAAAGAAACAACCTAATACTATTCCAGAGCGATTTCTTGAAACCAGGACTAACCGAAAAAAAATCCAGTCCGGTTCACCAGAATATTTGGTACGAAAGTCAGCGCTCAGCCTCATGAGAAATTATTTTCAGTGATGCCTTTTTTTATACTATTAATGTTTGCATTTTCTACTGTGAGCAGGAAAACTACCTGTTAATAATGATTATAAAGGTCTTTAGTGGTGGTTAGTGATAGATTTAAATTTTTAAAGTTGTGTTTAAAAAAAATTCTATAAATGTTATGGTAATCAAATATTATTAAACACTTAATCCTTACATGCAATTGGAAGCATTGGAAACTAGGAACCGTTGAGATACAATTTATGTTAATTTAATAATAGAAGAAAGTATGAGAACATGTTTACTTACTAATGCCAGCTAACTTGTTTGCTGCACATACCTGAAAAACATTAGAGCAAGGTAGTAAGTATGTTCATTGCAGAAAATCAACGTTTAGCTTAAAGTATTGTTAATTAAGTTATTGACTGTAGTAATGTTACAGAATAAGACAATTAAAGAAATTTACCAGTGAAATCCGGAGAAAACATATGAAATAGGCGCCTGTAATTAAATAATAACTGTTCCCCTGATATTTTTTTTCAGAACTGTAGTAACATGAGAACTAATTTAACAGCAACAATTAAATTAGTTCTCAGGGTAAATGGTTTACAAGGAAATTACTGTTACGTAAATCTCCTAATAATTTTCTTTAATTTATGTAATTTTGCAACTAATTTTAATTTATGTATTATTCTTAAATTCTTCAAAATCGAAGCATGGTTGCAGCAGCCATTATAATTAAAGGAATCACCTTGTTTTCAAGGAATTCTACATTTAAACATTTTTCTTGGATATTTGTGTTCCGACTGGCTAAAAGTCCCAAATTTTAGCTTTGAAAAAGAATTGATTGAGTTATTTTCTGACCTCTAAGTACACTCTTATTCAAAAGCTGAATTAGTTGAAGTTTCCACGAATCTATATATTCGAAACAAATCGTATGATGTGAACATTTGAAACATCATTAAAACACTAACGTAATTTTGTTAAGTACTTAGTGATTGATTTGTATTACCTGCAAGTGATGAATTCATACAAAAGTGCTTCTAAGCTACTGACTGTTAGTCGACGCAGTAAATCACAGACTAATGTTATTCATTAAGTAAATAGTTACGAAGGTCAATAAATAGCTACCAATACCAACAGACAAAAGAGAAAACTTACCATCTCTAACATCAGAAAGCAAATGTAACCGACCGTTCCTTGGCGTAGGTTCCACATAGGACTCTTGTCGATTTACGTGTCGACGGACGTGAAGTATTCAATTAAATTACACATACAAATGTTTACAAGGCTGTGCTAGATGAGTAAAGGTAACACCCAACATCTTTCAATGTTTGGTAAAACTATGCTAGTTAAAAAGTCAAATAACATGTGAAAGCAGCTATGTATGAAAAATTAATGTCACAGTCTTCACAAGTAAGTGCCAGTTGCGATTATTATCACATGGGCTATGGGCGTTCATACTCGCCACTATCTGATCCTACTAGTGTGGGGTGTCACTCTGAAATGCGATTTTGTGTTTGGTAAAGAAAGGCAGTCCTAGTTATAATTTACTACACAAGTCGCAGCAGGCATTAATACAGCAATTCTATAATGTTACAAGATGTCTTCGGTTGTACGGTCCCTATAAGCATGATCAAACCTAACCGAACTGAATACGATTCACTAATTTCAGGTCTAGTGTTTCGATCACAGTCCGGCGTAAATGAGTATTGCAAGATGGAAGCTTTCGTCTACTCCTCCGTCTGATCTGCTGATACCACGAATAAAGCCAATTAATGAAAAACCTTCACCACTTCTCCTCATGTAGATATTTCAATAGTTTAAATTAAAATTTCTCGTGCAGAATACATTTAGTCAAAATGTGATCCGAGGTCTTCCTGTTAATATTTTCGCTGTATTTTAACAGGTGTTTGTCGATGAAACTAAACTACTCAGGCAGTTATGATGAAAGAATACAGCAAAGATATATTAGTTAACGGATTTTACGCTTTATGCAGACCCAGCACAAGTTATTAAACAGAATAACGAACGTTCAATCAGTCTTGATCCCAGGGAACAGTCCAGTTCCAGAATGAGTTGGAATATTTGTCCCACACGGAATACATAATTAGAGAAAAAAGCCTACAGTTACACAAATTTCCTGTTTCGACTCTGATCAGCTTCGAAACACAAAAAATATGCAGCATTACCATTCAAACGCACAATTCCCGTGCAGTTGCTTTTTTCACCAGCTGTTATTACCTGCTTCAATGGAAACTCAGTAAGTATTAATTAAGGCAACAACTGACCACCTCGCAACTTATCACTGACGTAAAAACCTGAAGCATATTGTCTCCCAGCTAGGAAAACTTTCACATAACACTCCATAACTTACCGATAGTTTGAAATTTAGTCAGACAGAAGGTTTCGTCATGGAAACAAGTTTATGCAAATTTTATTACCTCCCTTTTTTTTAAACAGTGGTGGAAAACTATGCTCATATTTTAAATAGAAGGTTTGTTTCCTAATTGTTGCCAACTACTCCGTGGTCATCAAGGACGGTGTAATTCATAATTCAAGGAACAGCAAATTATTATTGTCATTTAGCAGCCACCTGTGGATTTTTGTTCAAATTTGCAATTCCGTTTTTGAAATGACTAATTATAAGTTGGATTATTATAAGAATAATTTGGCTTTGTGACTTGTGGGGAGAGAATTATAGTCACGCAAAAAAAAAGCAATTCTGTTCTGGATGGCTGAATCTAGGATCGAAACCGCGTCCTTCAAAGCACAAGATGCAAACACCACCAGGCTTGGTGAAGACCATTCAAACATTCACCTAGGTGAATACGGAAAACTACCCAAAAAACATAATCAGGATCATCGGTGCCACACCTTGATGTCACCGGTCCTATCCGCTCGTGTTCGGTATGGCGGTGATTTCACGCATGCCTCGAAACAGCATCGTATGCGAATGAGTTAACACAAAACGTCTGGTGCTAAGAGTATGATGAAAGAAACTGAGCAATTAACACAGTCAACTGTAAGTCTCGGGCATAATATTTTTAGGTCAAAGGATGGTATCGTACAGTAAGGGCTCCTTTATTCGAGGGGCAGCTGTGAGGCATTTGTTTGTTGTGAGCAGACGGTCTTGATGCTGAGAAATGGCGGAGGCCAGGTAGGTTCTGCCAGTAAATCTGCCTCGCAAGATGGATTCCAGCCATCAGTCGTGCTACAGCACCTCCGTCACAGGACACACCTTCTCCCACCAGCCTCGCAACTCACACAAGCTGCAAACAAACATCGCGCCTCACTAAATATGAAAACTGTGGCCTTTGAACTTTTCTATTCACAAATAAAAGTCATTCAATGACACTTTGTCTTCTTCAATACAGTTTTGCTCGTTATTGAGTAGACGCGATCATGATTTCGGGTATTACGGTTCTTTACTGAAGCAGCATAGTATTCTAGTGTAACAAAAACATCAAAGCTTTTTTGCTATCTTATTACTAATGCTCTTACCCATTATCGTTATTAATTGTAATAGACATAAATTATATGTTACAGGAGATATTTACATTCCTAATGTTGCCACTCATCTGTTTTGGTAATTGAACGAATATTCCTGAGACAAACGGCAAGTGCATTAGATAATACACCTGAAAAATACACGTATCACTTAAACAGAAATTTTTTATACAAATAAAATACATACAAAGACACTTCGTTCACTTGATCTGGGATAATTTTTTAACGATCATTATACACATAAGGTGTCCGTTGATATTAACTTCCACGACTGTAAACATAATAGTGATTTACAGTGATCTTTGAACTTTAGACTCTAAAATCTGAAAATCTGAATCGTTCATCCATTCAGGTCTTCCTTCTCACTAAGCGTTCAATGAAGAATATACTATTATTCATCCCATAATCGAGTGTATTTGACATTATTAATTAACGAAAAATGTATAAAAAAAGAAAACACTAAACGCTATGTTAAGTCTAAATAAAGAAATTACGTAGGTTGTTTGTTTCTTCTGAAAAGTAAGTGTTATCGATCATCAATATTTATACAAACATTGAATCACTCCTAATTAAATTAATAGTTACGTAGGACTGTAATGAGAATTAATGAAATAACATTCAAAAGTTTCTAGATCATTACCGGTTTTTAAATTTCCAATTTCAGTGTCACTTTTTTTTTTCTAGGGTAAAGCCCTCGATTCAAGAAATGTGTCGACTGAATTAGCATAATTGTGACCTAAATTTAAGAAAAATTAGAATTTATAACACAACAGTATCTCTCAAAACCAATCTTGAAAACATTCCTCTATTAAATATTGCTGACATTCCTCGAATCTGACTAGTTTCATGACGTCTTTCTAATCAGCGATGAAATCAAAATTTCTATCATGTGTTTTATGTCCCAATTTTAAAACCATTAAATAAAAACTTCATCACAAATATTAATGTATTTTCCAGCAAGTTTATTTCCATTAAACGATTCAATCCATAATATGTTGATTTACAGAAAATTAGTCATACAAACGTGATTTAGGACAAATAAAATCTTCACGATGAAATAATATGTCTTAAAGGAATTTTATAAAACACATGTAGAGTATAAGGTGCGGTACGACATCATTTTAATCTATTGAGAAACTATACTGCGGAACACGGCGGGATGCTAGGCCCTACAGGGCGCGAACAGACAAGTCGCTAGGAACAGAACAGTGCCCTCTGGAGAGACTGGGGAAATCCCGTCAGCGGCCAACAAGTGATTTCTGCGGAGACAACAGTTTCCGACAATCCCAGTGGAATTTTGTTGTTCGCAAAGACCGTTTGCATCGGACTCGTGATTTCAAGAGACATTTTGCGGTAGTGATCTGCGCAACAGCAAGTGTATACGTGTGGATAGAAAGGGGGGCACAACTATAGCCTTTGAGGAAGAACTATCGTATAACCCAACTGGTGTTAAACAATTTATATTTCATTGTAGAATGTCGAGGCGGAATCTGTTTGCAGAATCATCTCTCACTGGAGAAGATCAACTGCAGACACGGCAGATTCATGGAAGCAAGGTTACCGGGGCGGGAAACGACAGCACGATATCACTAATGTTTTCATAGCGAGTGGGAGAACACAGCTTCTGGTTTGATAACGAGCAACAGTACATGATTTGGCTTTCACCGCGTGCAGTAGAATTTAACTTCAGGCGGTCATCTCCAGTAGTGCAGACTTCTGATCTGCATCGGGCACGGGCATGGTAGACGTAAATTAGAACTAACAGTGAAGTGCAATGTGGTTATAGCTCGCATAGAACACACAACATACTTCTCAGAAGTTACTCAGTAACAAGTTCGAGGCGTTAGTACGGTGGCTGGTCTGCTAAATTGTCGGATCAGGAGTTTCGAAACAACGACAAGGAACAATTACGGTATAAAATCAGGATGCTGAGCCAAGTTATGAAAGCACCACCATTTCGTAAAGTCAGTCCATTATTTGACTTGAATGTGGGGAATCTGTCGCCGTCTGATTATATGATTTCGACAGATGATCGCTACTTGACGATCGAAAAAATTTCGACTACTAATCTCGACATCGCAGAATGAAGGGAACGCCACTGTCCTGCCGGCTACTCGCAATGGTCACGATCCATTGCAACCCGCCGCGTGCAAACCCCGCTACAACTGCAAGACAACTACTTGGAACTGACACCACAGTTCTCGCACTCTCAGTGACTTAATTATTTGTGAATTGCTAAGTTTCTTAGAATATAATTATCTTTCATTTTATGTTTGATGTTTTATAAAACTCAATAAAGTTATAAATCGTAAAATTTTGAAAATGAATAATAAATAACATTTTGATCTTTCGTTATATTTGTGAGTTTCATTTAATTTTCATAATTATGATAATAATATAGCAGCCTTGTATTACTATCATTAATATTCACTTGTCAAACAAATTTATAAATGTGTAATATTTATCCCACTGATACCCAATGCACTAATCTGTTAGAAATTAAAAATAATCAAGAAGTAACAACAACTACCACGCACAAATTATTAATCATTTTTCAAACATACCAAAGATTATAAATGTACTACATTATCAAGGGGTAATACAGAATATTGTACAGTTAAAAAAAATAACGCAGCTCAGTTTCACATAAGATTCTTAAACCCGGTAATCAATTCCAATGAGAAAATATCCGAAATATAAAACCAAAACGAGATAATACATAACGTCAAGGAAATTCGCTAGTCAAATAGTACTTGTCAAGCCATAAAGTCAGCGCTACGACCGGAATAAAGGCATTCTAGTTTATTTCTGCTTAGATTCATCTGGAGGTTAGTGCTGTCCTACTTTAAAGTAGGGGATCTTGGAACTGGATACCGTGGACATCAGTTACATTACCCCCAAATGAGCTACATAGACAACTACGACCAACGGGAGAAAAATTGTGTTATTTGATGTCTGTATTTACCTCCTCCCCCTACCGCCAGATTTCTCATAGTTGACTCGAAATTAACATAAAAAACGAAAAATACAAATGTACTGATACCTAAAAATCAGAATTTCTTGTTTCCGTCCCTGCAAATTTTGTCAGCTTGGCAATCTTCTAAGGGCCACGAAGTGGACACCGGCTTATGAAATTACTGCTAGTCATAGAAAATCTGTTATTGCCTTTTGTGAAGATTGAATGAATTTCTAGCCTAAAAGAAAAAATTTATAATTAAGCTAATCTATCACAAAGTTTGCTGGAGGATTTAATATCCTATACACTGTTTATAATTAATTGGTTTCATCGAATTTCCATGACAGCATTCAGTAATGCACACGTCATGGCAACAGCAACAGAAACACAACATCAGCTAAATTTCTAATAACACAATAATTTAATATTTCAAATCTGAAGCGAGGTGAATTCAACATAAAATACTCCAATTCGTTTATAGCATACATTAAAAAAATAATTATTGACAGAACTATTAGTTACAGTGTGTTGAGTACAAATCGATCATTTAAATTGAATTATAAATCACTGAAACATTTTTTTATTATTATTCTAGGGTTTCTTGTAGCAAGAAGATAGAATTCATGTTGTTATTAACATAAGACCATGCATACTTTACAATATACAAGTGATTTAGAAAGTTCCTAAAGACGATTCGGTAAGTCTTGTAATTACAGCTTAGTGAGAAGCCACATCAATGTACCCTGTAACCTTCGTGGTAAATTACTATATCACTAAAATCTTAACATTGATATGTAGTACGCTAAATTATTTCATCAAGAAAGCTGGCAATACATTAGCTATTGTTGCCAGTAGAGATGTATTTTCTAGAGCTCATTTTGTTTTTATAATTATGGCTTTACGCTTCGTCTACGTCGAGGTCATTAGAGGCGGAATAGGACTGGGGACAAGGAATGGGAAGGAATTTGTCCGTGGCATTTTGAAGGAATCATCCTGGAATTCGCCTAGAGCGATTTGGGGAAACCATGGAAAATCCAAATCTGGATGCCCGGACGGAGATTCAAAACCGCGTTCTCTCGAATGCGATGCCATAGGGTAAACCGCTCACCCACCAAGCTCACTGTTCTAAATTTATCTTGTCACAAATTCAGAGCTTTCTACCTCTCTCCTTAGATAAAGAATGCTACTTCGATAACGACAAAATGACACAAACTTTAATTTTGAAGGATTACTGAAGATAAACAAAGTCCCCAAAATATATCAGTCTTCACGGTACATAACAAGAAGGGATGATTATGTCTGTCAGTGCTTTGAGGTTTGTCTGAATCGTAGCAGAATCAGCATACAACTTTTCATGTATATGTTTTCATTAACAGCAAATATCACGCTGAAAAAAAAAATAGATGGTAAAAAATATAACGGCTAAACGGAATTTCAGCAGTTAATCAAATCCGGTGGAACGTGCACGCTAATGAGGCATTGAGTATAATCATGGCACAATCAGAGTTGATGATACCTGTGGAATGGCGTAACGATTCATTAGAATCACAGCGACGATGAATTATTATCGGAGTCAGTTAGTTAATAATTGCCAATTGTACAGAATACCAGTAAATTGAATGGTATTTAAACAAGCAACGGTTTTGTAAGGAAATTTATTGCATGTGGAACGCAGGGGTGTTGATGAAAAAACGATGAACAAATGTGTATACTCAAAACATGATTATTTTAAGAAGTAATACAATAATTCAAATCGTTACATTTACTGAAAATTTTTACCAATAATTACTGGTAAATTTAGGGTGTTTGTGGACTGTACAACGTTCAGTACTGCAAGTTGTTTCAAGATTTAACCACATAACGAACGTTTTTTATGATTTGTGAGGGTTGTCTGCTACTATGTTGCCCTAAAATCTTGAAACTTTGAGAAAAAAAAGTTGTGGTCTGTATTTCAACAGTTCCCTCTTTGTTTTACACACTATTTCAATGACGTTTCAATGTTTTATTTTATTTCCTTCATTCAGTTCGCATAACAGGGCTCCTCAAGGGTTGGTGTAAACAGTGAGGTAGTAAAAAATGTTATGTCATCATTTGCCTTCAACTGCGTGCCTGCCATAAACTTTTTAACTTTTCGATCTATTTGTAAGCATAAGGAGGCCTGGAGTGGTAAATACGTGTGTTGCAGCACCAACTGAAAATGTCAGTTAGGAGTTACAAATTTGGCCATGGGAGACTCATGACTGGGTATGCTGTCTTAACGAAACAGCACTTTCTGGGACAACTTGCCTCGTTTCTTTGCCTCGAAAGTTGGTTGCAGTATTCGCCAGTGATTGTTTCTGCCATTTGGTGGTTACCACAAGAACAAAAATAGCATGAAAAGCTCCTGTAATATAATAACAACGAAGGAAACAATATAAATAATATTTTTTTAAAATACTTGAAAACACTTGCCAACAATATTTTACGAATCTACTACGAGGTCATTAGAGCCGAGATAACAAAGTGGGTATGGAATTGGAAGGAGATCGGCCAAGGCCTTTTCATGGAAACATCCCGCAATTCGCCTGGAGCGATTTCGGGGAACCGTGGAAAACCGATATCCGGATGGCCGGAAGATGATTGGAATGCTCGTCCTCCCGAATGCCAAGGCTCGAAAGTTTCTGCTCACCCATGAGGCTCCGTCTTTAGGAACAAATCCTATCAATAGATTGTATTAACTAGATTATCCAGTTAGGAATTATGTTCAGTGTCATGTTAGTATCATCACTGTTACTAATGCATCTTATTTTTCACTACGATGCATAATGCACAGAGACTTTTGGAAATCAGTGCCAAAGAATAATGTAACGTGTAAACACTTAGCATATACAGTATTATGTATATTTACTCGTGAATTTTCTCAAAGGTCCAAAATAGTTTTTTCCCGACGTTTATTTCAAATTGGCAATTCCATCTTGAAATAAGTTTGAAAGTCACATCTTCCAGTGCTTCATGTCATTACGGCAACATGGTGTACAACTCCTGCAACGTTGTTTATTGCTTTGAGACTCGGTTGTAGAAGGAATTTTCATAATTAGATACTTAGCAATCAGAATACTGTGTTAAATCCCAAACGTCAACGAAGTTGCTGAGGATTTGCACCGACTTCTAAAGGTGTCTGTGCGTAAATATATCGTATTGAAAAATAAAAACTATTAGTATGTATCATAAAAATAACAATACAATATAGGACATAGGTAAATAGTAACTTCGGAACGTGGTGGGTGAGCAGTAACGCTCTGCCCTTGTATTCGGGAGGACGCTGGTTTGAATCACCCTTTCGCCATCGATATTTGGCTTTTCCAAGATTTCCTCAAATCACTCTAGGCGATTGCAGGGATGATTCCTTCTAAAATGCCATGACCGAATTCCTTCCCATTTCTTGTCCCACCGAGCGTGGTGGTGTAACGGCTAGCGTTCTGGCCTCGCATTCGGGAGGAAGGCGGTTCGAATCCCTCTCCTGGCATTCAGATTTGGGTTTTCCATGGTTTTCCAAATCACTCCAAGCAAATGCCGGTATGCTACCTTCATAAGGCCATGGCCGAATTCCTTCCAATTCCTTGCCCCCCATCCTTTCCCGTCTCTAAAGACCTCTCTGTTGGAGAGACGTTAAGGAGATAAAAAAAATTCTTGTCCCCAGTCCTCTCTCATCTCTAATGACCTTGACGTAGACTAGGCGTAAAAACGTAAGGAAAAAATAGTAAATGGACAATGTGATTAATAATATCTATTCATAGGAGTGTTTTCCAAAATAATCTGTCAATTCTTTCATCGTGTTTTTGAAGTAGGTTTTTCTATTTTATTATTTTTAACTTTTTTTTTTAAAAAAAAAAGTGTATTTATTGTTGTGTAAATATCTTATTTGGTTTTTTCATTAACAATTTTAGGAAAAAATCCTATAATAGAATGTATTTTCGGGCTTATCCTTGCATGGCAGTGAACCTACAGTTTAACGTGATATCTGAATCCGGGAGCGTCCTGGTCCAACTCTAACGAACAAAACAAATCCATTAAACTTCTTAGCTGCAGGGCGTTTGCGAACTCGTACCAAGTCCGCGCCTATTCTGCTTAGCTACGTATTAAAATAATTTTCTTTAGGCTAGGTTGTATTTTCTTAAAAAAAGAAGATAGCAAAAATCAATCTGCAGGAATTTGTATACTCGGTATAATCTTGAAACTAATCGTCAGCGTGTTTTGAAGTAATCTGTGTATGTTCACAAAAACAATGAATTTTGCTGTGTTTTTTAATCGAACATAGAAGTAAGTACTGAACCAACTAATTGCGATATAAAATTCCAGTGATATCGTTCCTATTGTCTCTCCAATAAAAACTGACTTCCGCAAATCGGCGCACATAAATAAAAATTACTTCATTTCCTGTGTTTATATTTGTATATAAAAAGTACTTGACTAAATATTATGAAATTTAAGTCTACCAACAGTATGACATACTTGTGGCTCGAATTAAAATGCTTTACATTGAATTGGCTTTTTTTGTTATTATTATTATTATTTTTTTTAAAAAAAAGCAGACACACAATGTTGTAAGAACTTCCTCATGCAGATTCTCATAGTAATGTGTATGTTTCAGTTTTCTCCATTTAAATAATAATGTACACTATGGTGTGTCGCAGACTTCCTTAATGTAGCGACCACCTAAATGAATATCTTTTGATGACTTCTTTTACTCTCAGACAAATTTTTAATCACACCATGAATTTCCTTCTTCTTTATTTCAGATTATTAGTGCACCTCGTCCGTTTTAGAATCCTGTAGCAAAATAAAGGTTCATTCCAGTATGTTATAATTCTAGATAATATTTTACAAACGACTAGAGAATAAAGTGTTGCTTTTTGCATGTGTGTATTAAGAGCCATACGCGAATTCAGGGACCTGGGTAACCTATCTGGATTGAATCTCCTAGAACAAATAAGTTGCAATCAGAAAGCTCGAGAGTACGAGATCACTTTTTTTCAGTGTTGGATGAAATGGAAATATACCTTCCTCAAAGACAAATCACAGAGAAATCATGTATGGAACTGGTTCAAATAGGTTTCATTGAAAATCGAGAAGAGATACTAACTGATAAAATCGATGTTTTTAAGTCTAAATTGACTGTTTCGACTATACAGTCATTAGTAAGTTTCTTTTTACTCTAATAATGTATATTGACCAATGGCTAAATTTTCTGAAAAATTAAATCAGTAAAAGACGGACACAACGCTCTTTTAAGAACGTCGAAGCCCCTAGCCGGACCTGTAGTAGGCAACCTAGCAATGCGATGCTCACTAGCGCAGCCGGGCTCGGTTACGATCATATTGTACTTCGTTGTTCAGTTATATATACAATATTGTTATAGGCCATTGCAATTGCTTTTTAAATTAAATGTTAATAAATAACGTCATTGTAGCTGTTTTATATGGTTTAATGCCGTAAGTGTTTCGCCTCTCACTGAGGCATCACCAGCGACGAATTATTTACATTGGCGTTATTACCTTTTGTAGCAGCACATCTCTGCTTTTTCCCAAAGTATGGTTCACCTAAAGCCATGTTGCCAGCTAGTTGTAAGGATTTCGCGTTATCGCTTCTTCGCGATAAAGCGCGATGACAGGAGAAACGCGTACGGCATTAAGCCATATAAACAGTTGCATTGGTGTTCTTTAATAACATTTAAGAGAATAACATTTGAAGAGAATAATTTTGGACGTAGATTTACATTTAAAGTGAATTTAGCTAATTTTGAATGACAATTATTTTTGATCCCTGTAATGCCGAACCACTTCTGTTCATTGAGTGACCTTTGAATTCTTGACTGTAGCTGATAATTTTCAGTCTTACAACAGACTTTCTGGATTAGTTCCACGCGAACAAGACTGACCTTACCGCTAGTAAGCCTAATGGTAGTAATAGCATGTCTGTTACACAGGAGAAAGCAAGTGATCGAGTTTTCTCTCTTTTTATTAACGATGGCTTCGTTAACAGAAACACCTCCACTATTAAGCAAATTACTGCAGGATCACAACGATAGTCTATATAAAACAATCAGGCGGATACTTCCTACCACATTATCGATTCTGGGTTACAGATTTACGTCCGACCGCTGTATCGACCAGTGACACGCCGGCAGCGATTGCCGCTGGAGCGTCCGCCAATTCGACTGCACTTAGCGTAAACTGGTTCAAAACATTGGTAATGGGTGGTAAGCAGATAAAGAGACGCAAGTTCAATCCGCAGAACTGTTAGACTATATCGTAAATGCTGTTTACTTTCAAATGACTTGGAATCTCCTATTTGGGAACTGATGAAGCTGGTGACACTTCCAACCCAGTAACATAAACTACACCGAGATGTGAAATAATTATGAAAAGAAATTGTTCGATCCAATAACATTGCAACATTATATTATAATAGCTCTGGTTAAACTTCACAAATAACTCTCGCTGTATAACTTGCCTCTTCATTTATGATAATTTTTGATCTATTTATTTTTACTTAGGGATTTAGGGATAATCGACGTCAGCGTCATTAGAACCTGGACAGAATGGGGAAAAGGAGCGAGAAGGAATTCGACTGTATTCTTTTAGAAGCAACCACCTCGGGATTCGCCAGAAATGATGTTGGGAAACAATGGAAAACGGAAGTCGTGATTGTCCGACCAGGGATCGAGGACACGTTTTCCATGTGCTAAGTTCGGGCGTTAACCACTCATCAACCAGATTGGATTGTGCAGGTAAAATACTAATTCACATCAGCTAAATAAACTTCAGTGATCGTGCAAAAGAGTTATGAAGAGTATAATTTTACAAAATTCGAAGCAAGAATGTAGCAAGTTAACGGTTTTAAACATTACTTCATGATTAAACATTATTTCGTAGAAGTTTTATACATACTGTACTGAACTAAAAATCCTGCAGGAGTAAAGTCATATGGTAAGGCACGAGAGGAAGAAGTGATCCATGGTGGAATATACTCAAAGGAAATAGAGTAGACGCCCAGTTGAATGACAGCATCAACAAAACTTGAAATTAATGCACAAAATCTCACATTGCCGATTAAACAATCCACGAATTACAAATATTAAAAGGAGTATAGAATAAAGTAATTTATAACATTAAAGTAAATAAATAGAGTCTGAACCTGATATAGTGCCTCTGATATGTCGAAGTACTACCGGTGCGGCTGACTTTAGAGCTTTATTGCTTAATTTATTTGAAGTAATTATAATATTAACAATAATAAGCATTATACTAATACAGTTCCAATACAGCGTTTTAATAGAATCCCTTTTTCCTGTTCTCTGTAATGCTAATTAATTGAAGCAGAGCATGAAGTAATATAGTTACCGTTCAATTTGATATTTTGTACTATTGTATATTAACATATTTTATATTTGATTTTAAGTTTGTGAGGATTTAAAAGACATTTGAAGCTGGCAACAACGTAAAAGAGACGAGCAGTGCGCGAAATAGTAATCGTTAATTGTTGAGAGAGAAGCAATCAGAAAGGATTTATTTAAACAATATGCTTTAAGCACAGGTTTTTATTAGAACTGAAGTGATTCATACTATTCCTTCCGGGTTTTGTAATTTTCAAAACATTAATGTAATTTGTAGCACGTATGCTGCGATGAAGATGTTAAGCTCAGGTATAGAAAGAGATGGAGGATTGCACCAACCAGTCGAGAAACTGGCGACAGAGAAAATAAATACATATGTTCAGTGTGTTGACGGACTACCGATTAGACATTATTTACGAGATCATTCATTTCGAGGTTACTATTTGCTTTAACAGAATTGTTTCGGTTTGGATCTTAATTTCCATGGGAGCATTGCACAACAGAACATGTTTGTGATATCATTCCTGTGCTTCCTCTCATGATTGATAAATACAGTTTCTTCCTATGTCCACCGAGCCCGCTGGGTGAGTGGTAACGCTGTGGCCTGGCACTCCGAAGAACATCGGTTCCAATCCCCGTCTCGCCATTCGCATTCCGGTTTTCGATAGTTTCCCGAAATCACTCCATGCGAATCCAGGCGAATGCTCAGGTAGTTGCTTCAAAAGACCATAACCGTACTCATTCTAGATCCTCCCCTATCCCTAACGACCTCGACGTCAACTTGGTGTAAAACACTTAGCGAAAAAGTCTTTTCAAATATTAATATACAGGGTGATCGCTGACCATTGTATGTTTCAAATATCTCGCCATTTACTTCCCTGATAATTGGACTATATCAGTTTGACAAGAACTTATTATTGCTGCTTCCAGTAATAAAAAAAGGTAAAAAATAAATAAAAACGTCATAGCATATCAGGCAGCTATAAAAATTTGTTTAGTAACTAACTTTCCACTGCCTAGCACGACTACGATCAAACTAGGACTTCTGTTGGTGAAAATGTTCGCTCGTACTCGCTCGTGGAAGCGACTCTTTTCCATTTGGAAAAGGTCGACTGTTATTTAAAAGCTGAGAGTAAATTAGGACTGGCAGTGCCGTCTTTCTTTCGAGAGGATAAAGTCATTCCGGGAGTGGAGATTACGGAACGGCGTTCGTCCGCTGCCAACTGGTTCTCTAACTGCTGCCAAATGCACTTCTTTCGATCGTAACTTTAAAGCCCGTCTGCTCTAACACACAGATCGTTCGATGAGGTGCATCGCAACGTTCGCTTTACCTCTATTTTCCCGCATAGGTTCGGGCATGTATGCCCATGATTTACAATCGAATTAATCCATACTGGATCAAAAATACCTAGAATTCGTATTGATTTTTTATGGCTTTACCACTTGTCGACGTTGAGATCATTAGAGGCGGGATAGGACTGGGGCGAGTGGTGCAAGAAGCAAATGTTATTTTGTCATGGCCTTTTGAAGGAACCATTTCGGGATTCACCTGGAGTAATTTCAAGGAATCATGGAAAACCGAAATCTGGCTGGCCGGACCTAGATTCGAGCCTGCATCCTCTTGAATGCGAGGCCAAAGTGTAAATTTAATGATGATTCACTTTATTTCACATAAAAAACTAGTATTTGATTAATTATACATATGCACATATTTTATATTTCACTCTCTCGTTTTGGTTAGGGTGATATAGCATGTTGATGTCGAAGCAATATAAACCGTGAAGGTATTAGGATATGGCGAAACTGAAAACCAAAATCTAGAGATCCGGACCGAGGAGCGAACCCGGGTATTCTGTATATCAAACTTCAACTTTGATAGTTCACCCCTCTCGCAGTATCTCAATTTAGAACCTAAACTTCGGCTAACTACGACATCATGAACATTTTTTTTTTCACGAATAGTTTGTTGCTAAACGTCTCAACGTTTTTATGCCTTTTTCCAATTTTTGGATGTCCACCAAAATTTTTCAAATGAAAACGCATCATATGTGGTTCAAATAGTCTAATTTCACGTTCTCGTTTTAATTGTTTCCTTCAACAAGAAATATCGTACGCCATGATCAATAACTACTAACACCAGTAACCAATACCGCAATTGTAAAAGAATATGGCACTATTTATTTTTGTAAAAGTTTTCTGTCAAGTACTTTCTTCAGCTATCTTATAATTAACAAAGATGAAATGAAATAAATTCATACAATCACTCATTCCATTACTTTCACTGACTCTTAATTTACGAACCTCGAACCGAGAGTGGTGGGTGAACGGTTAACGTTCTGGATTCGCATTCGGGAGGAAGGCGGTTCGAATCCCCATCCGGGCATCCAAATTCGGGTTTTCCATGGTTTCCCCAAATCACTCCAGGCGAATGCCTGTATGCTTCCTTCAAAAATGCCATTGCCGAATTCCTTCCCGTTCCTTGTCCCCAGCCCCATCACACCTCTAATGACCTTAGCCGTTGACGAGGCGTAAATAATAAGTAAAAAAAATGAACCTTGGTTTTAAAAAGCACGTCAATCCGAAATTAATTTTACTATATTATGCTGTAGCAGGCTAGATACATTCCACAGTATAAGTGTGAAATGTGAGATGATTTTTTTTTTTTTTTTTTTTTTTTGGTGATGTGATGTTGTGATATAATCTGTACACAGAGACATATTGTGCCCTTAACATGCAACTTTGAGAATAGAAATTTTATGCATTTTTAATGATTTACATTATTGTAATTACAGCATTTGAAATGCAACTGGAAATCGTGAGTAGATATGTCAATGAACTATAAGGATGATGGATTACCATACATATTTATTTTCTTTTGAGCAGAAGTTAGAAGTGATATTACGCCACGCGTTGTTCACCGACGTCGATAGACACATCCTGGAGGTAACGAAGTTAGTACAAGTAGTTGAGCGTGGTTTGTGTTCCCGTAAGCGAGCGCTTGCAGCTATCGTCTTGCTGTCGGGAATTTGCTAGCAGTCCCGTAGAGCGGGCAAAGTGGATCAGATTAGCGGCAAACAAAGCCCTCTCCCTGCCTGTGGGGGTATAGCACGCCACGCGGCTCCAGCACGCAGACCTGCCGGATGTTACCCTCATCCACCCTCTCAGAGTTTCCTGTAAAAAGATTAAGTATTAGAGAAATTATTCCATTTTCTTCCTTTGTGCAGCGTGGAAGAAAGGGATAGGACGGGAATATTCATGGAGTCGGATTTATTGTGCACGAGTAAGGGCCGCGGCATCAGAGCCATCTAGCGACAAAGGAAGCTCCTATTCAGCTGAGTTCACGGTCCGCCGCTGCTGAAGCCTGGCGCTTAAAAGAAGATTTAAAAATTAAAGACGGAAGCTGCTCATTGTGGTCACCTGGCTATGCTAGTCTAATTTACTGTACGATGTCGGCTCTTTTTGTAAGGCGGGAAAAAAAATATTTCGGTTAAGTCGTAGTTTTAGAAGAAAAATCTTTTTTGACATTTTATGTCCTTTAAGCTCTACTAAAGCCAAAGAAAGTTAAAATTTTCAGTAACAAGTTGTGGTAAATGCCATTGTATTAGCTAGGAAGTTACGTGTATCTGCAAGGTTGTTCAGAAGCGTTGTCAGAATTAACAATATGCTTCATAATGCTGTTGAAAGGGAAACTGAGAAAGGTCAAAATATTATTAGTTTAAATCAGCCACAGAACAATTTGAATACACTTTAGTGCAGCTAAAATCTCTGCGAAATATAAATAGAAATAGAAACTAACAGTCCCCATAACTGATGCTGCAGTTACCGTATTGTTATCAGTTGCATCCTGACTTTTTGCTTATTTGTGCTTACAGATTACTAATATTTTCCAGCTAGCGGACCTTCCCGTGCGGTGCGTTGTGATGCGTTTGCCTTTTGTTTTTCTTATGGAAACGAAATATGAATATTTAAATTAAATTCCACGATTTCGTTGAGCTGCTTGGAGTGTTAATATTTGATATAGTCATTCCATTAACGTCTTCCAAGTATTATTACTTACTATAAAACGGAAGATGTAAATAACCATAGTAACTAAATTAAAAAAAAATCCGCAGGGGGAAGTATTTATTTGCAGTTTAGCGTCATGTTAGGTAGGTATTACGTGTAGGAGTGTTCACTTGAAAGACATTATGATCTGTGCTGCCTGTCAGTTCTCGGTAATCATTTCTTGCTCCGTCCACAGGTGAGTTAATATTACGAGAGGTACTGCAGACTTTATGCTACACCGAAAGCTTTCAAACAATGAAATCTCCAACCTGATTGGTGCGGTAGTTTTTGCGTGATGCTTGCTCAAACCCTCAAAAAGGCGCAGGTTGCTTACAGATTTGTAATAGCACAGATAGTAATCAGCTTCGGCTGTGGTAAGTGGAGTGAGCTTCCCATTTATAACTCGCACTTTTTACAATTAATACAGTTTCTTATCGTATCATTTAAAGTATGTTTAACCTCCGTGCTGTTGAGACCTGTCAGTTGTGTTTTCTTGTTTACATGAAATGTGCTTGTGTTAGTCAGGTGGGAATAATAAAGATTTTTTTTTGCTTTTAACCAATATGTTTTGTGAAGAATTTGCGCGGAAATCATTTTAAGTGATGCGACTGAAATAATGCAAATAAAGGTGAAAAGATTTGCTGGAAACCGGATTTTGGCTGAACATCTAGCCCAGCGAAGCTTTGACGGTTATCTGCACATTAAATACAGAAGAGGTAAAAATTATTGGTTGAGACTTGCTATCAAAATTTGGGTGTCCGATCCCGGTTTCAAATACCATTAGGGCCAGGAAATTTTAAAAGTTGTGTTCGATCGTATAAGGTACGCCAGGCCGTTCCGTGTTTCGATTCCTTGTTAAACTGTAGGTCCAGCCTAAGGATTGCAATCCCGCAGTGTTTTCAATCCCGTGGGATCCACGCGGGATTTGCGCCAATCCCGCGGGATCCGTGCGGGATTGTTACAAACAGTTTTTAACCCATATATTTAAAACATAGTTACCCAAAACGTTAATAAATTAAATAATAATCAAATTAATAAATAATTTTTAATGTTAAATGATAAAAATTAACAGTTAACAATATTTTGATGACAAAATGACATTAAAACTTTTTAGCGTGTTTTAAGTGTATTTAGAGGTTTTACATTTTTGTTTTTTAATCTAAACCAATTTTTAAATAAATATTAAAAATGGAAAATATTGAGTCTTAGGTCATATTATGTGCCTTACAATACATTACGTAAGTTTAAAAACATGGTTTGCTTAATGGCCAACTTACCAGAGTTTATATATATATATATATATATATATATATATATATATATAACACCGAGAAAAGCATTCCATTTGACAAAGTGAATATACTCTGTAAAGTGTAGACTTGGCTCAGAACAAGATCTCATAAATTTTTGTCACTGCACAAGCACGAGACTTGGCCTTTTTTTGCGTGATTCATTATTATATCTCCTGATTCCTTGATTGATATTACAGTTGATTCGATGTTATTAAAAGAAACTACTCACCAACACGTAAACTGTCAAGTATTTCAGATTTACTTATGTGGCGTAACCACGTTTTAAAGTGGAAATTATTACTTTTTAGTAAGAAAGGAGACTTTCTCGGCGAATAATTGCAGTGAAGTCCTCATAGGTTGTTGGATTTCATTGCAAACGCACAAAATTACACACGTGAAGAAGACGGCGGAGGCAGCCGTCGAAGTATGGTGTTCCTACAACACAATTCGTCCATATACCCGTGAAAATTTCATTATAACTTTTTTTACCTTTAATCGAAATAATAACAAGGAGAAGAGGGATAATCGAAAGCCTGAGCGGCACATGTAAGCAGGCGGCTTTCGTCAAAGAAACGCATTGATGCAGAGGCCAAAACAACAATAAGTCAAAGGATATAGAATTTCCTTTTGATAGCTGTTAAATAAATAGGTACACGATCGTTAAAATTATGACAACATTAGTTTCATATCAACGAATAATCAAATTTTCAGCCGCAAATTAGGAAATTGTTACAATTACTTTATCTGCAAATACAGAAAATGGTAATAATGAAACCGTGAATAAAAAGCTGTAACCGTGTAGTTCATATAACGTCTGCGACACTTAAAAAATAATTATATAGTTAGAAAATCGTACTAAATACGCACCGTAACTCAAATTACAGAAATGTGTACTCGAAACAAACGTAAGTTTTGATGAATATGTAAAGTGTATCTATTTACTTACGAATGACGAACGTTGACAAAAAGAAACGTTTGTTCACACGAATCAAATGCCAACTGCAAGGGTACAGGCAAACAGTGCAATACATCCGATAGAGACCGAATGGGACAGCGAGTCACTCAGACTGACACGCGTTTCCGCCGGATTTTGCGGATCCGCTTAATTTTGTGCGGGATCCGCCAGACTGTCTAATCATGCGGGATCCCGCGGGATTGCAGGATCCCGCTTTGCTGGATTGCAATCCCTAGTCCAGCCACTCTAGAGGTGGACTCTGCTACAAATCGAAACTGTGCACCAGGACACAAGACTACACGAATTTACTTAATTATATCCAGAAGAAACCATTATCTTATATACTTTTCTCTAATGGGTTGTTTTGCAGACTTTAGATATTTAGCTACATTCTTCCACACACAATAGGTACAGAATAATATGGAAAACCTTGAAACAACGCAGTTTAATTTACTGTAGGCGACAGAAATTCAGCATTCCCATGCCAAAATACATTTAAGCGGTATTTGGAAGAAATTGCCGTATAAAGATCAAACAAACTGGATTTATACCCACGCACAATGCAGCCACGAGCTGATTCTTTCATGACTCTTATTCTTCATTACCGTCAGTAGTAAAGTGACTTGTTGTTTGCAAGAAACACTCGCGAATAGAATTTTGTATCTTTGGTTTAGGGGAAGTGGATGGGAAAAATATTCCTATGGTAAAAATATTCATACATCATAAAACTAAAACATTTTAACATTAGATAGGCGCAAGCTTAAAACTTGTAATGATTCGAATTCTTAAGCTGATCTCAATTTTTACGATCATCAACCAGGTTTAAATAAGACGATGACCAGGAGAAATAACAATATTATTCATAGCATCTCTTAAAGATTTTTCAAAGGTAAATACGTTCTAAAGTGTATCTGTTCACACATTTAAAAGAAAATAATAAAAAACTTGAATTGGCATTGAATTGTCGCAAAAATCAAACTTCTAGGAAACACATCTCCACAGACGACAAATAGCAATACTTAATAACTAAAGCAATATGTAGAATTATCGCCAGGCTCTCAGAAATAACCTAACATCGCACAAATCGTTTATCTGCCTCCAGAAATTTGAAAAGAAGGTGGGAACATTGTATAAGTTTAACAACGCATAGCTCATTTTGTTTAAAATATGGAATGATTACGAAACGTACTGAATAAATTTGTATAGCTCGTAAATACATTACGCAAAAATGGAATATTGAGAAATAATTTCGATGGCATTTTTATAGAAAAGGAATTGCAAATATGCAAATAGATTGTAATCTCACACAGTTAAAAAAAAAAAAAAAAAAAAAAAAAAAAAAAAAAAAAAAAACTGAAACCAATGCGGTAATGTAATTAAAACGTAATATTGACAAATTATTAATAAAGTTTATTATAAAGTACTTTTGCTCTAGATTTCTGTGAACTCTGTTTGTGCACCTGATAGTCGACTTAAAGTTGTAACGTAGCAGTACCATTTCTGCTTGTTTTGCCGAAAAATTCCCATCAATTTTGATACGTGCGGTATTAGAATAACGGTCTTGAGGTTCGTTTATTGAGAAAATCTTTGGTTTAATGCTGTTGAATTTCAACAATTTGCGTCAGTGTGTATTCAGAACGGAGTAGAGTTTGCTGCGTTACGATGAACACTGTTTCATACTCAACATTTTGCCACTGGAGATACAACATCAACTGCAGTTGCAGGTACACAATGGATCTGTTGAGAGATGACAGCGCTGGAAACGTCCGCGTACTTGTGGCCACGAAGACTAACTGCCGCCATAAACTGTCAGTCTCAGCCTGTAGCGACATTAATTGGGTGCCCGCCATTAAAAAGGTCCCTTCAGTCAATTTATCTTCATCCGCAAGACGTTCTGATAATTGCCTGTCGTCGTCATTTTACGCTCTAAATAAAACTGCTATCGCCATATATCAACAGGCTCACAACCACGCACTATTAAAGTTTAACCCTGTCCAAACTCTTAGGTTATGCCATAATTTATCTTCCGCCGTCTCTGTTAGTGTTCGCATGGTTTCCGGCCAAGAATGAGGTTCCGTCGGATTTTTACTGTTTCACTGTGTCGTTAATACCGTTCCACTTCATGAGTTATTAATGTCATTTATTAAATTGTATGATAGATATTGAAAAAATAGCTTGGTAAGTGCTCTTTACAGAAGTACGCATTGAAAAAATTCTGCACCTGTAGTTTTCACAGTGTAGATACATTTTCCTATTTAATTCACAATACATTTCATACTTATTACTGTATTAATATAATGTTCTCGGGTGACTAGCTGAGTGAACGAGGTATTTACGCACAATATTTGGATGACTGAAAATTCTGTCGCCATCTTCTGTAGAACTGACTTCACCAGGAGATGGGACTATAACGGTTACTTGAAACATCACACTCTCTCTATACAATCACTGGGTTTGTAAAAAGTGACTGTTAATAAGCAGTGGATTGTTCCCAACGCGATGAGTCAGCCATTCAATAGTTATTGTTTTCATGATTGTACCAACATACCTTGACCGTATAAAATAAATTTGCATCAACTTTAGTGAATGTATTAGACACTGCCGGGTTACAATGGATCCTTATACAAAAATTATACCATAATATATATAACCCCAACCCCAAATATATGTTTGTTAAGAAATATATTTCACTGAGAAAGCAAGTTAAACGCAAATGGGCACAAAATTGGGACCTTCGGATCCCACTCGCTACCACCAAGACTATGTATCACGCTAAAAAGATTACTGAAATGTTAGCCTACGCCGAAAATCACATCACATATTATTATCTTTCGATTCCTCCTACTCCGAAAGTAATACGGCACCATGACCTACGACCCAGACTTTTTCGAAAACTAAGGAATCTTGATGAAAATCCCTTTATGCGACTCAGTTCCCCAACACAATGCTGAAGCTGATTGAAATCGGCTCTTTCTTTGTTAACGAAAAAATTACAGACTTAAGTAACTCTAGTCTTATTTTTGTGTACACCAAAACAGTACGTTAATTGAATGTAAACCTCGCAAAATGAAATTGAATAGCAAAATCAAAGTTTACACAACGTGAATGTAATACACATTTGTTTTATAAACAATATACGGTCGTATAATCAGCCCTGTTGTGTTTTCACGTAATTCCCGCAGGCCTTATGCCTCATTCCAGAAGATATGAATTATAAATTAACGTGTGGGCTCAAATCTAAATGCAAGCTTCTTTAGTTTCGCAGTTATCATGTTTAATAAATGCGAGAAGACGAAATGTTTTCATTAGACTGAAAATATTGTCTTTAACAGAATAAACATAGTTCAAATTTTACTTGAAGCTATATCGTTGCACCCCAGTGTTTGATTAATTTCTTTTCCTCACAACAGTATACACCCGCGCGCGCGCTATAAACCACACACACACACACACACACACACACACACACACACAAAATATGCAACCTGCTATAAAATAACGACCAAAATACGTATTTCATCCGATATACACGATAAATTTTTTTACCGACAACTGGCGAAAATTTGTTTAGCCTCACGAATATTCATACCATATGTTTATAAGCAGTGGGAATGGGTAGGTGATATAAAAAGTATTCATTGTCCTGCAGCTGTTAGATATGGTCAAAGGGGATGTACTGAAAAAGTAAGAAAACCACGCTATCAGATGCTGGTATGTGTTCTAATTTGGTGTGTTTTGATAATGTAGGACGTTCGTTATAGTTATTGTGGTGTGACAGCGTCACCCACAATGAATATAATTAAATTGTTATTAATTATATTCATAATTTTACTAATTATACTCATATTTTTTTAATTATATTCAATCTTGTGACGTGTAAATGCCGTAAATAATGGGGATTGTATGGATAGATTAAACATATATTAAACCAGTGCAGCCAGAGGTAGAATTGTTGTAAATTTATTTTCTGTAAAACTCGTGGCTCAGTAAGGTAGTGAATATCGGAGGCTGGAAACTGCCATTTTCGGACGGTTGAGAGAGGGACAATAGATGAGGCGGCGACTCATCGTCGCCAGGGCCGCACTGCTGTAGTTCCGTTAAGATAAGGGCGCTGACCTCAACCCACTCCGCTGCTGCACTGAAGGCCAGGCAGAAAACGCGCGGAGGGATGCAGCGAATGCGAGGCGCGATACAATACACGTGACGACGGACATGTGTAGATAGCCAATCATGAACGTTTATTGGGGTACACAGTACTAATTCTAGGGAGTTTGTTACATGTGGAGAGACGACTTTCCGAGGAAGAAGGAAGAAGCCATCTTAAGCGACACTTGCTGCCGGGACGAGTTGCTGAACAGACGTGTCAGCCGACACGCTCTCGTCTGGTGATCATTTTCTGGTTGTGATCACTCTCTTGCTTTGGGAAGCGAGAGGTTATATGGCATGCCTGCCATTATCTGGAAGTCGTTCTAATAACGCGGTCGTACCCGCTTATCTGGCTTCCACAGCTGCAGTGACATTGCGCGTGTCACGCTCCATCACGGCGATGCTTTTATGGTAATGTACCAGATGCAGAAGGTCACTATTCATTGGGTTTTAACGGACTTGTGAGCCCTTAAGCGGCACTGGGATAAGACTCTGCTCCCGCAACTAAATCACTGAGCTAGCTGATTTTATGTTTCACTGTAAATTTCAAGCATCTTGCTAATTGTGAATTCACTACGATGCTTTTCAATAATTTTATACGGCGCCCCTGGGATACTCCTTTGTTACAGTAAATGTTAGCTTCAATTTGATGGCCTGTGTTGCCATGTTGTTCATATGTTAACTTTGCTGTTTTTATTTGTTGAAATATTTCATTCAGTTTTTTGTTTGCTTTCATCGGCGGATTGTAAACGTCGGGTATTGCTTGTTTTGTTGGTCTAAATATGTTTAACGTAAAGTTAACTATTACCCGGCCTTGTATAAGCCATAAGAATCAATAAATGGGATATTATTTTGTGTCTAATATTCATGGTTCTGGTTCCTTTTAGCTCACCTTTAGTATATTTTAAATGCATTTCATTTTCAGATGTTAATTATAACATTATATTATATTATTCAAAATCCCCCCTCCCTTTTTATGCAACTTATATTTTCACCAACGAGCCCCTATAAATTGTCTTATTTCAGTATCAAATAAACGCGGTATAGAGGGTGAATTTAACGCTATCCATGTCTTTTTGTGATTATTTGAGAACACACTGAGTAAGTGATATGATAAAGTAGTGGGCTGGGGCTCATGGAAAGAACGGAAATTGGCGACATGTGTAAGCCATGAGACCCGAATGTATATTCGATGAAGAGTCAGAAGAAGCACGAGTGAGGGATGAGGCTAACTATTTAATTTTGATGTACATGAGAAGGGTAGCTTTCATTTGCAGGTAAAAACTGGACGATAACAATTAGTTTTTACAGGAGGTTCTGAATAATGTGCCTCAAACAAACGAATAAATTTAAGGTATAAAGGATCTTTAAGCATAAATAGATGTATTCGGATATTCCACCTCGGCAGTAATAGTAACAAGCTGAATAATCGCCGTTACAGGTCATCTGACGTTGATTCACCCCTACACGATATTTATTCACCCATTGAGAAATAAGTGTACCAAGGTTATTCAAATTCACGCCACTCATTTTCTAAAATAAAGCAAACATAGAGTCACCCGCACCATAGGAAAAAAAGTTTGTATTGGGGTTGATTTACATCTATACTATTCTTTAGCTATCCAATAAAAAATATGCATTAATTTTAATCAAATTCTCAGCAGATATTTCCGGAATTAAATCAAATGTCGATTTAACCGTGCTCTGGCAGTATTTTCAGTCAACGAGTGAGAAACATGTGGACCAAGTTTCATTAAACATGCACCAGTAATTTCCAGAATTAACAAGAAAACGCCGATTCACCCTCATCCTGCCCAGAATGGTGTGGGTTGGATTTTGTGATACAGAATTTCAGTTTTAATTCTGGTCTGGGTTGCATTTCAACCTTACGACAATATCGGCTAATGTTCCTGCAGGAAATTCAAACATACACTTTAAGCGTATTCCACAAACATAAATCTGTATCTGCTATATGTCTGTTTGCCCCACCATCGCTCAGAAAATAGAAATTTTGAGACGTAGACAGAATCGCAAACTTGCGGTTACATTTATAATATGACGCATGTCTTCAACGCCTACCTCAATTGAATTTGAATAATGAGGCCTAACATGAAAACTTTTGAATCAATTTTATCAGAGTTTTCACAGCATCAAACATTAGATCTGACTTCAAATCTTAGGTAATTGTAACTATGCTGCTTTATCTATTGCTGGCACTAAAAATTAGAATCTGTTGAAACTAAAGTCCTCAGAATTATTTTTCTAAACACCTTTTACTGTTAGCTTGTTAATCTTACGTTATTCGACAGAAAACTGCTATAGATTTTCTAACTGATCATATTTAACCATAATATCTAATTCAGATGACATTTCATCCAGGTTCAAGAAGGATTAATAAAATTGATTTGCAACAAATTCATTTTCAAGTACAATTAATCTGGTTCACAACTAAGTTATTTATTCAACATTCTTTGTGCATGTAACAAACAAGAATAGTTGTATAATTCATATATTACACAAAGCTTGAACGACTCCACTAGTTAGATTAGATTGGATCAGATGGGTGTCGTATTATCGCTATGTACGGGTGAAATTGTTGCAAGCCTACCGTACAGTCGTGCGAACGCTATCTAGGCTTGCTCCGTTTATCGTTGCGAACACGATCACTACCAGCCAAATGTCAGAATACAGTACAGAGGACCGAACGTGGGCGTAAGCTCGAGCCTGAGAGTGGGCTCGGTCTGTTATTCACGTTAGAGATGGGTAGGTCCGGATGGATGCAGTTCCGCGGACCCGTATCACTTGCGCGACGGATGGATGTACATCCGAGAGCTTGTCGGATCTGCTTCCAGCCGGACCTGTAACAGCGCCACATTTCTCGCGTGGCCGGAGGTTGAACCACGGCCGGACCTGCAACGCGGAGCTGGAATGCAATTTTTCATTACAGTTTCGATTTGAAATCTATGTTTTGAAGAGTTTAATGTCATTTACTGTACGATTGGATTACAGTTCTGTTTAAAGATGAGATTATAAATGAAAAACTATTTCTTAATGTCTGACTGCTAGTAGATAATTACAATAACTATTAAATGTCAATGGGTAGGTAAAACCCGGTAGTACTTTATTGGTCGGGTTCATGCTTCTAAGGTGAGGAATGTTTTACGTGCTAAATAAGAATGGACTTATAATTTAACTTGTAATTTTAATGCGTTGTAGTATTATTAAACTTTTAACGTTCAGTTCGATTGATCACAAAGTCTCTAGAATTTTTAACTTTCTGAATTCTGATGGCTTAAGGACGAATCAGATAATACATTTAACATCTCTTTATTGCAGAAACATGGTTCGTAGAGTTTTCAAGGAACATTATACATATCTATACTAATATTATAAATGCGAAAGTAACTCTGTCTGCCTTTATGTCTGTTTGTTACGTTCCTTGGGCTAAACGGATACTCCGATCGTGATGAAATTTGACAGGAAGATGCTGTTGACATTAGGATCGAGATGGGATACTATATTATGTATAAATAAGAACATATTGTCATTAAATTATGAAAACTATCTCAACTGTAAAAGACAAACGCATAATATATACGTATATTTGTAATGCGCACCTGACTCAAGCAATGTTAGAGTGGCGTAGTGGTAATGAGTTTGCTTAATAATCCTTCAGCGTTGCTCCGGGATCTAATCCCATTGGGTACAAATATTTTTATGAATTGTTTTTCATAGTTTGAGCCAAGCCTAGGATTTTATAGTAAGGATACCATGTTCTGGCAAGTCTTTGGCGGTAGAAAGCGTTAACTTTATTCACGGTATACTGGTTCCACAGGTAGTTTTTGTGTGATCTAAACTAATAATATTGTGTATGCGAAAGTGAGTCTCCATCTTTTTTCTTACGTTTTGATGAATATATGTGTATACCGATGACAAGGAAATACTTTGTATATTTGGGAACGAAATAGGATACTTTTTCCGATATGAATAACAGTTTTAGTCATGAGACAGGTTCGAAGGTAGAATGGTATATCGATGGCATTCCCGTCATATTATGCCGACTCAGTGTTGTTTGGGACATCTTAGATAATTTTCAGCTTTGTATATCCAATTCTAGCAATCAAATTCTAAATCCACGCGAAGTCGCGGGTAACAGCTAGTAATATATATAAATGATTATGTGACATTATTGCGAGCTACTCTGCTGGCCGCTTTTACAGAAATGTTTTATAATCCAGCCATGGGCGCCGGGAGGGGGGGTGCAAGGGGGTGCACTTGCACCCCCCTGACATCCAGGGTCGCCGTCTGGGCAGTAGTAGAGCTAAAAAAAAAAGGTCGCCCAGCCTGGAAATTTTGGGGGTGGGGCACCAATGGAGCCCTGGTGCACCCCCCTGCATCCCGGGTCGCCGTCTGGGCAGTAGTAAAGCTAAAAAAAAAAAGGTCGCCTAGCCCGGAAATTTTTGGCCCGATAGGGGGGGGGGCACCAATGCAGCCCTGGTGCACCCCCCTAGAAGCAATCCTGCCGGCGCCCATGAATCCAGCCGTTTCTAGAACGTCTAACAATGGCTCAAACAATCGGTTATTATTACTAAGAAGTAAATCTTGCTTAAAAATACTTTCAACTAAATTGGAATTAATTTTAAATAAAATTACAAAGAAATTAAAAGTTTCTGAAATTGCACAAAATAAAATAAAGATTTTGAAAGCACCAAAAACATAAATATTACTGTTTGATTAAAATGCATTGTATCGCACTCGATTTAGCATTCACGACAACGTTTTATTCACTCAATCAAAACAGTTTCACATAGTATACAGAGCAAAACACTATACATAATATAAGAACAAATCTCACGTAATTTCTCGCTCACAATTTAAAATAAGTTATACTTGCAATTTTGTTTTTTTGTTCATTTATAATAAACTGTTTCTTAAGCTGGTATATTGTGGAAAGGCAATATTTATCTAAAAATGTTGACTCTTGAATAATTTCATTTTTAGTAAAAAAAAAACTAACAGTTAACAAAGACTTTCGATTTTTTTTAGTAGTACTTAAACATTATTAAGAAATGATTTCATTTTATTCTTATAGAAGCCCACAGAAATTTTACTTTTACTTTTATCATTATAAAGTCTGATTATGCTGTGATTTTCTAATATTACGTACAATTGTGAGTTTCAGACAAAAATAAAACAAAATTATCAGAATTAATATTTTTTCATTTCATAAATTAATGGATAAACACGATATAACTCATACTGCCTTTCTCCTTGGTAGGATTTGTATCCACCATATGCTCGATTGTAGGTTCGGACCCATACAGGTCCGCCGGACACGTATTTGGATGTAGGTCCGTACACATCCAGTTCCGCCATACACTCCGCGCGCTCGATTGTAGAACCGGACCCATACAGGTCCGCCGGACACGGAACCTGGATGCAGGTCCGCAACGCTGGATGTACATCCGGACCCGACTCCTTTAAAATCTCGGACCTGCCCATCTCTAATTCACGTGCTGCGAGGGGACGAAGCCACGTCGCTACTCGCTCGGAACAATCGGAACAGGCACCAACTGCATCGTAGTCTTAAAACGGTAAAGAACCGGCGTTATCGAAATAAAGTAACTGAAAAATTAAATAGCGAGGAGTATATGTCTTTTTCTTCTTGTTATTTTCTACCTGCTGATGTATTATTTTATAAGATTGTATATGTTTATTTTCAGAAAATTTTGGTACTTAAAGACCGTGCACTACTTTTTGTTATAGAAAAAGTAAAAACCGGCAGACTGCACCACATTTCATGTCTGTGGCGACGTTTCGCCCTCTAAATACTCTCTCTGCAGGGGAAAGAACAGCTGTAAATGACCAAGTTAGAACGATGTGTGTTGCAATGGGAGGTGTTTAATATCCTTGTCATCAGTTTCATACGCATAGTTCGTTGTATTTTAACTTTGTATTGTGTGTATGTATAGATTGTTCCGTATCCTCTAATTCAAATCAACATGAAGTAAACGCCTCTTGTCCTCCAAATGTAAAACAAAACTTCAATTTTTCAAATACAGAGAAGCGTATTTTACCAGGAAAAAGACGGACGTGGTTCAACGCTACATATTGTGGTGTAACTCCAAGCTTATCAGCAATGAAAGGAGCGTTTAATGCGGCGCGCAAATGGACATCACACATGGCCTCAACTAAACGGCCATGTAAATGTTTCATTGTTCCATTGCCGTCGACCAAGAGGACGCCGGATCGAGCCCTGATTGGTTCGCCCACCCCCTCTCTCTGCAGGACGACCGAAAAACATTGAGAGACCCACACAAGCATTCATTCGGTGCCAGACTCTCGCCGGGGTGGCTGCCCCAGTTTTTAGTTAGAGACGTCAGCGAAAGTCTAACCAGCTGCCCTTGTGGACGGCGGCGACAGGGCTGCCTCGAACAGATCACGTCTCGCACCGACGGCTCAGCTCCAAGACATGGTAACGACAAGAGAATCTGTTCACCACGGACCGTAACATGCCAAAATTACCACGCTCTACCCTATGACTAGCCAAGGCAAATAAATTTATACATGTGCTTAAGAAGTGGAATAATAAAGTAAATAAAGCCATGATCTTTTGTTTTGTCAAATATAATAAATTAGCTTTTTGTGTTCTTCCCGAATTATCCCACAGAATAATAATAATTTCGTAGAGAAAATAGAAAACATTTCAATATGTTATGTATCCTTTACCGATGATGAAGAAGAAGACTAGGCGTAAATTAGAGCAAGAACGTATTCTTAGGTGTCTTAAGGTGCTAGGAAGATATTATGTATAGCTGCTACGGTAAAAGCGCTTTTTAGCAGAGTATTACATAAACCCCGAAGAATCTTTCCACTGAACATATGAATAATCCTTTGGTTATTTTCAGTCACCTTTGTTAGGGAAATTAGTTATGCCACTAAAGTGTGTTCAATAATAGGTACAAATTCTTACAATATTAACATATATTTGAATCCTCTATATAAATCATAATCCATTAAATATGGATTCAGGGTATACGTATGTCAGTAACTTATTTATGTTACGGTTTAGTTACATTGTGTTCTGATTTCACGGTTCGTAAAAGTTCCGTTACAAATGTTTATAGAACACGTTGCACATTATCTACACAGTGGATCAGTTGACAGAACATTTACTGAAAGTGATCGTTGACATACTGTAGTTTCGATAGTGGCACTGGGCATATTTTTGTCCAGTTTTCTGTGATGTACCATTCTTGTTACATGGCAAGCATTAGGAAGATGCTATCAGCTATTCCTGCATCTCGTTTGTCCTACGCGCCTGGGGTAGCTGCAGCGGTCACAGCTCGCCAAGTAGAGAGGAGCGGTCATAATCGAGCGAGTTCGAGCGTGAGTAGACGGCAATTTTCACGACACTAACGTCCCGTACCTAGAATGTTATCTGCTTGATGGACTGTCAGAATCGCTATTGCAGTTTCCTGCCGCATTGAATGGCACACCATGCGTTCGGTGGCGGCAACAACCCCTTACGGCGCAGGCTTCCCTGCAGTGCACTAGGTCAGCGTTCAACCGCAGCAGCGTGTTTAACGCCGACTTTGAGATGGAAGTACACAGTCTCAGCAACCAGTGACAGCATTTAAGTTCCGAGAAAATGAGTACCTTCGTCCCTGTACCAAAGAAAAGTACAGAGGTCGAAGAAGAAAGAGTCTCGCCGTTCCTCGATCCGCTCCTAGAGAACCTCGGTGCACCGTTAACTAGACGCCCACCGACACCTAGTCACCAATCTCGTTGCTCAACAAAGTTCTTCGCATTCTTGTTTAGTTCGGATCACGAAATTATTTTCAGACGGAATCATAATTTTATTCTATAGCAACCTGGTTTTCTCACATTCATCTCTCCTATGATTATGCATGTCAGATAATTGGGACTCGTAGTTTCTTTAAAAAATAACTGGTTGCGTCAAGTTCTTGTACAGTTTTCACGTAGCGGCATGAATCTAACAAAGCAAGCGACGGCAAACCGTAGTGACATCAACACACTACCTGACCGGTCAACAAGTTCCTGCACCTATTCATGGCTCTATCGTCCCTGCACTGCCTTGCTCACAAAAGGCCTAGGACTCGTGTTGCATTAAACAACTTTTAGCGGTGCAACCCAGCCAAGCTTCAATCGTACGAATGGCACTGTTTCGTAAAACAGGCGCAAATAGGACTCTTGCTACGCTCGAATCGAATAATTAATATCCAAAAATGATCCCGTATATGTAATCGTATCGAATCCAGAAAGCCGAAAACAGTGGGTCCACATTTGACCAGAATTAACGCAATCCGGCTGCGTCTAATGTCGGAACAGTGCTGTCACCCTTTCGCTGCTTCTAAACGCCACCAAGATGGCGGTGCTATTTCTACTTTTAGCTGGTTTATGGACGTTTGAAATTATTTCGACAGATGCTGTCACTCATTTGAGCGCGATTGCCTACTGAAAACCGTCAACCTCGCATATTGTGGCGTTACGAATGGGTCATTCTAGAATCACTTTAAAAATTAAATTACTAACGGAATAAAGGAAAACGTCGAGTCATTATGGGTAACTAACAGCTAGGCCAACTCTCGTAAGGTTCAGTCTGTGCACCATGAAGGCATTCGTATCATCATGGGGCCAGGCATTTCATTTAGCCATTCTGCGTCCATTCAACCAACCATTAATGATTTGATCATTCAGTCTGCCTTCAATTAAATGAAAAATCATCGTTCATAGGCACAGCCGGACAGATCCTGGCATGTCATATTATCAACTATTGTCTACAGCCTTCACTGATCATTAAGTGGAATTCTATAAACTGTTAGCCACCTGTTATGATTTATCAGGATAGATTCTCAACTATCCACTTAACGCGAGGTAGTATTCGAATCCTGAGTTGCCGAAACGGTGAGTCAGCTGGTGTTAAATTAATCCTGACTTAACATCTTATTTAGTAGCAGCCCACTAGACTGGAGAGAAGAGCTTCGTATCAAGATACAAGAGATTTCTTCAGCTACACAATCGCCACGACGTTAGCAAACTCTCCTCTGGATTCCCACCACTTCAGACGTCCACAAATCAGCCACTCGGCTACCCTTTCAGTGCTGTCACTTAGGACACTTATACTGGTACCAACCAGTCAACATGGGTTAACTCTTAGCTAAAATGTGTCCTGTTGGTTTGCCTCGCCACCATGCATCCATCATGTCAATTCGCCATTCAGTCAGTAAGTTAACATTCTCTACTAGTATACGCAGCCGAGATGCTGCTGAGTCAATGATTAATATTCGTAGAAGCTATCGGGAGTTAACCTTGCAAATCGAAGAACTCTTAAGACGTTAGTAGCCTACATTATTTATTAGGTATAATCTCAGCTAGACAATCCTTTTGCCATGGCTTTCCCCTGCCTAAACCGGTTCTCCAACCTTACCTTACGGAGTGGTGTCAATTCAGTCCTGACATTTAATATCTTTTTTGTATCCCAAAAGTCATTGCTTGGATCAGCAGAAGATCAAGATGCCTCTAGAAGTGACAAGATATTTTCAAGAAAGAAGATAGATCAAGAGGAGTAGAAGATCTAGCAAAGGTCCTGAAGGTCAGTAAACTTCAACCCTGAAGACTGCTTCCACCAAAAGCCCACAAAATCATAGTCCCATCCACTGAGGCCACTTGACAACGTAAGGTTTGTCACATGGGGTACAAGCCAGCCATTTACATCTGTGCCAGATGCCTCAAGACATCAGAAGACATCTTCAAGAGGAGTAGAAGATTCGGAAAGGTGCCGAACCTCACGTTGTCAACTGGCCTAAGCAGATGGGGGTTGAATCTGCGGGCTTTTGCTGGAAGCAGACTTTAGGTGGAATTTTACTGACCTTCTGGGCCTTTCCGAATCTTCTATTCCTCTTGCACTATCTTCTCTCTTGAAGATGTCTTGAGGCATCTAGATCTTCTGCTGATCTAAGCAATAACTTATGGGATATAGAAAGATGTTAATTGTTAGGACTGAATTAACACTGCTCCATTAGTTAAAGTTTGAGAACTGGTTTAGGCAGGGAAAGGCCAGGGCAAAATGAAAACCCAACTGAGCTTCTACCTAATACATCACGTAGGCGACTATCAACTTTAGATTTCCTTTTATTGAACACTGCAGAGTGTAGAGCGCGATCTGCAATGATAACTCCGATAGCTTCTACAAATAATAATTACTGAGCTAGCCGCACATAGTTTGTGTAGACTGTTAGAGAATGTTAACTCACTGACTGAATGGGGAATTGACATGATGGATGCGTGGTGGCGACGCAAGATAACGAGAAACGGTTTAGCTAACGATTAACCCCTAGTGACTGGTTCGTAAAAACTGACAAAGTGAACTGAAAAAGGCTGTAATTCTAGCCCTGTTGAAAGTAAGATATATACTTCGTATTCTAAAGGATGAATCTGTGGTGCAAATGTTGTGCATGAACTTCACCAATATCAACCACCGTCTACTAACGGCCAGTTTTGATTACAGATTTGTATGATATCCATAAAACAGCTTGGCGAGTCTTTCAGTGGGTGCTCATTCTGATCTCACTCACATGGTCGAGTGCAAT
This sequence comes from Vandiemenella viatica, assembly GCA_031002005.1. NCBI lineage: Eukaryota > Metazoa > Arthropoda > Insecta > Orthoptera > Morabidae > Vandiemenella > Vandiemenella viatica. The sequence continues at coordinate 72,069,335 of CM061920.1, forward strand.
TTATTTCCTCTTTGGAACATTATTTCTGGATATTAGGGTTATTCGGTCGCATAGTTATTACCTTCACCGCAAACAATGATTAGCTCTTCCGTATTTCATATTACAGATGCTGTTACTTTCATTTCAATCTACCCAGAAACAGATTTGGGATGAAACTAGAAATCAGCTCTGAAATAGCTTCCTAATTAATCTCCATTCCTGATGATGAGCTCATTTTCTACTTGTTTTTAAATTAGGTAGTATTTCTCTTTCATCTTTGTTTATATGGGATAGTAAATTATATATGAATTCGAGGTATAATTGTTTAATCAACATTGTATAGCGTGTTTGTTATAGAAACAAATAAGGATTTAATTTTTGACAGAGTTCATCCTGTCCGAGAGCAAAGAATTTTTTTTTTTTTTCCTTCGTGTAACCACTTTAACATCTTAAATTTGGTAGTTCAAGAAATCAATTATTTGCCAAGAAGGCCAACTTTCCAAAATGTTTTTGAGCTCTTTGCTGTATTCTTTTTGTTGCAGATTCTCACATATGATGCATCACTATGTGCTCTGTGTGAAATGACGTGCAAATGAGGAGCCTGCTTCGGAGAAGTAAAAACCCGTTCATTTATTGGCTAGGCTCTCATAATTTCATTTTGGAATGCTAAAGGATGTATGCATCAGTTTTCCATTTTAACCTTGAACTGTCCATGCTGTATACAACTATGAACCTTTGGGGTAGGTTATAGAGACGTCTGTCAAAAAGAATCAAGAATCAGCGCCGTTCTTCTTAACTACAACGCTCGATTCAAAATGGCTGCTTCTACGAAAACACAACATAAAGAGCAATAGTGCAGATTTTTAAAAAAATTTACCAATAGTTCAGCTCTACCACCATGATACTACAACTTGTTTCGACCCCTCGATAAAGATTTAGGTGTTAAGAATTGTTCCGACCTCGAATAGATTTGGCAAAAAAAAAAAAAAAAAAAAAAAAAAAAAATAGTATGGGGAATTAAAAACCTGTTATTGCGTTCGAAAATAATGTGAACAAAATAATGGCTCCTATGTATAAAAATAGTTTTTGTGCCACTACATATTAATCCAGAGAAGAAACTTTAAAAAAAAGTCATTTTTGACTGAAGTAAATAGCTAAAATTATTGTAAAATTTATTTTTAAAATGATTTTAATAGTTTATGTTACAAGAAATCCAAATAAAACGTCTAGCACCTTACGGAAACCTAAACCTAATGAACATTGCTTTCTTGCCTCATTAATAAAGTTATTAGTCAATCGGACCATCGGCATCTTGTGTTTAAAATCTCATTGAAAATTTGTGTAGGCACTGCGTATTGCTGACTATACTGACGGATTAATGGGCAACTATCACAACTGCCAGCAGAGCCCTTCGGCGAGATGTATAAATGCCGTAGCGGCTGAGATCCTCCGCAGTTCGGTGACATTTTTCTCGTTTCCAGCTTCACGGCTTGTCAACATCGAGATCATTGAAGCCGGGAAAGGGTAACGGGAAAAACAACTGAAAGGAATTCGACTATGGCCTTTTGGCAGAACCATTCCAACATTCGCCTGGATTGATTTCGGGATAGCTGAAACTATCAAATATTAATTGCTGATTCCAACACTCTTATAAAAAACCATATATATCGATTTTAGCTATGGATAAAGCGCATAGATTACTATTTATATCTTAATGTATATGTGCACGAAACCAATTACTTTTTAATGTTAAGGTTAGTGCCGTAGTATAAAATTTGATTCTCGGTATCTTATTTCGTTTCTAAAACACCTGACTTTCAGAATTCAGTAAAATCCATTACATACAAGGTGTTCGGTAATAATCATCAGGGTAATGAGATGCAGAACTGATGGTAAGGTGTATTGTCCGTGCGCCATAGGCAGATGGGCTGCGCGTCACCTGTAGGGGACGGAGGGCGGTTGCGTCATAGCTGTGACGTCGCCCTGACGCGTCAGCCGGGCGGGCGCCGTAACCGGTGATCAATTAAGGGGCCGCTAATGACGGTAATAGGATTAGAGCGATGCAGACCCCGGCATGTCACAACCCGCTCCGACATTACGTAACCACTCTGTAATTCCGCATCCACTTGCTGCCCCCTTGGAGGTGGTGGTATAAACCCGCATTCTCAGCAAAGAACAAGATCTTACAGGAACTCCCGCCTTTTGCTATAATACCACATGCAGGAGATCACGGGATCCATATTTTCTAAACATGGGAAAGTTATGTGCTGGGACAGTTGGCGTAGAGTTCGTGCGGTAGGACACAATCATAATAATCTGTGGCAGAAAATCCTGTTTGAGCAAAAATAGTGGTTAATGGTCAGCTGGTTGCTACTTTGTTTGTGACATCCATACCATGTAAGCAAAGATGTTGATAATAAAGATAACAAGGGTCAGATGATGTGTGGATCGGCAACTAAAACTTTAGTAACTAGCACGCGCAGAAATACAAAGGTAAAACTTTATATAGTGACGGCTGTTCAGGTGGTTATCTATGCATGTGCTTTATGTAAAGGCTAGATTTAATCACTAAAAGTTCATACAGTCTGGTCTACAAGTGACAAAGAATTGTGAAAAAAATGGTAAAGGCTAATTTCTTGGCAGCTAAGAGAACTACTACACAAGTACGAAGCATACAGAATCTCGGCTCTGACATATTAAGGCTGTTCTAGAGTTATTGCTGCTGACTGGCTTGTTGATGGTGTTTTAGGTCTCACCTGCACTCCAAGGAAAAAAGAAAAGAGTATGTGCACTGTTTCCTTTCTGGTGTAACGAGTGAATGGTAACATGTTGCTAGAAACGTTTACACGATATAAATAAACCTGATTAAAACAATACTGATTTAGCTATCTCCAAGAGGCAGTATGAAGGAAGACTATTCAGTACATATTAACCGCGCGCCCTCTGCGAATCATTCCTCAAGATCCCTGCAATTTCTCGATGGCGACTAAAAATGGCAATTAACAACTTGTTATCTGGACATGTCTTTTTAAATACCTTTTACCTTAAAAAGGTTATCTTGTATTATATTCATACATATGTATAAAAATACTATACAGTCTATTGAATTAATCGTCTCTTAAATATTTAATTTTATCAATCCGTCCGATATTTTCCTGTTGTATTTATGCATATTTTTCTCTATTGTGATGTACTTAGTTTTACGAATGAGATTTTTAATACGGTTTTAGGTTCCAATTACGTTGAATTTGAAATATTTTCTTTTAAGGGATATCAACTTACTAATAGAAACATGCATTTTTTAACAGCACTCATTTAATTTAAACATTTCACCGTAAGATTTTATAAATAAAACTCATTTGCATTTTTTAAACCGAAGTAGGACTTACTATTCATACAAAAATTTACCATTTTTTGAATGATTCAAAAGAAATTATGATTTTCTTTAAGTCTTAATTGCTTATCCTTGAACCATGCGTCTAATTTGCATCTCAATAGATCAGAACCTCATAATCCATCTGGACTGGCGAGCAACTTCTTCAGAGGGATTTTTTTTTTTAAATTTTATATCGTTTCAATATTGATTGGAAAATATAAATTCTAACTGAAATCGTCTAATGTTTGTGCAACGCAGAAAAAATATTAGTGTACATATTGTACTTTAATAGTATATTGGAGAATGGGATGTCGTTATAAAAACTGATTTAGAACTAAGCACTAAAAGCTGGATTGTGTCAAGCACAAAGTAGGATCATGGCGTAACTTTAGATACTTTGCTAGAGGCTGCTCTGTAACATAACAGAATATTGTTTGCTATCCACTGTAACATCCATCACAAACGGGGATTAATTTCCATTTGTGTGGTGCATCACGCTACCCAGGAATTCAATAAACATTTGCTCCCGTCTGTTTCGTATAACAACAACGGGATTGTGGTTGATTAATGTTTGTGGTACTGAGTTTAATACGTCATAATTAATAATGCTTATCACCATGCTCCTTGAATTTTGGGAAACAGCTGTCAGTTATCGGTGCTTTAATAAGAAAGCAAATTTCTTAATTGTAGTCTCCGATAGTGCTGAAGCACACAATAATAATTATTGAAGTAATAAATATGGAACAAATTTTGAGTGGTTACAATTCTTTCAACTACGAATTTTATGTTATAACTCGATCATTGCAGTACTAAGTATTCTGTCCTTGCTCTCATAAAAAGAAGTTACTTGACTATGAAAGGTGGAACAAGTGCACCGGAAGATTTTAGTTTGTGTAGACTGAAGTAAATTTATCTATCTCTATTGAGGAACGACAAGAAAAACTTTTAGAATATCAATAAGTATTTGGGCATGCAGACTTTGCATAATATCTGAAGTTACCCGTAACGCTACATTACGAGGATGAATACATACCGGATTGTAACAACTTGGTTTTCAGAAGGATTTAACGTTATCTTTCTTCCAAAAAAGTAAATTAACTAGCCAAATCGCTAGCTGTTTACATAAATTTAGGTGGCTTACTGTTTCCTCTTACCTGTTTCACATATTTTATTTTTACGTTTTACCCTAAAATTATTACCTTCAGTTATTTCATCCCTAATAACGATTAAAAAACTATTGCTTAACTTTTACACAAACTTTGTTTGCCTACTATTCACATAACACGTTTATTTCATCTTTTTTCTGTGCACTGAATTTTCATTCTTCTGAGCCATACCATTTTTTTAAAATAATTTTACACCTTTCTGATTGTTTTTAAAACCGATCATCTTTCTGCTAAGACATAATTAATACAAACCTTTTCAAGAAGAATGTCTCAGAAAATATTTCTAGAATCGTGAAATCCAAACCCCTGCATGATACTATGCCCTCTACACTAATAACACAATATTTATATAATGTTTGTTATTTTTTAATATTACTTTCAAACAAGTCAATCACACTACCTTAGATTTTAATGAAGTATTCATCTACTTCGAAATACCTTGTTCTGTTCCTAAGACTGCAGTGATATACCAAACAGCGCTACCACAGATCAATAAGTTATGCTACTACATAATTGTTGGCTACCTGGTCGTTAATGAACTAATCCTGCGCCCAAAGGTTACCTTCCATCACAGGGAGCAGCGATAAAAAAATTGAATTTTTTAAAAAAAAGTCTTCATACTAGGTCATTAGCAACCCATTAATATGTTTCTTAGCTGTGGTAAAAGTTATACTGTTATGACCTACACTCTGATCAAAATGTTTAAAAGGGCAGTCATAAAGACTACGTACTAGTAATCTAAGCGAACATAAATATAAGGCTAGTTTTCAATACGTAATTGTGTTAAAGAGAACTGAAGACTCCCACGCTTCTATCGAAATGGACCAATGAAATAAAAGACTGCTTATAGACGCTTCGTATTTCACCATTTTCTGGACCATGCACTATCATATATAAAAGGGTACCTCTACTAGATAAAGAATTTCTTGTGTTGTTTGTAGAATTTTAAATAATTATTCATTGACCTAAGCTTCAACTTATGCTTTTAATACACTAATAATCAATTCCTTTACCTTCCAATGATTATTTCTCTCCTTCTAGTAGAGGGAGTTTATTTTCCATCCTCTTCTGTGTTTTTAAAAGCCGTCGAATTTTGGGTATCGCTTTAATTATTTATTTCTTATCCCACTCTACATTTTACGTTAAATTGCTCTTTATCTTTCAGTTAATACTATCAACTTCGATATCCACTTTGGAACACCTATTTAATTTTTTTATATTTTTTAAACATTATCTCTTCAACAACTCAACTTTGACATTAATTGTTCTTCCGCATATCTCGATGCCTCCTTTATTTCTTTCCATCGGGTAGCTCACATTTCCCATTATTCTTTGCCTAATACAGATTTTTCAACAGAAAATCATTAGCAGTTTACAGTGTTTTTTTAATTTATAACTATACAGTTATAGTTATAATCAGGCTTTTCCGCGTGTATGGAGCTTTGAATGCTTATAATTTCTTGTAAAAAATAGCGAATGCTTACAAGTAGTTCAGTTAAGAAGATAAGGAATGGCAGCGACAGTAAAGAGAAGAATGTTAGGTGTAAGAATTTTGCTTGGCAGAATGATGGCAGGATGTAGCGCAGTTGAGTTGGAAAGAAATTCTCGAGGTCAGTGCGGCGTGTAAAATCGCCGCTCTATGTGAGAAATCCGAGAGCTTTTTCTTCAATTCGCAGACGGAGACGTCTGAGAATGTATAGTCAGAACTCAGGTGTTGAGTGAATTCACCTCAAGTTTTCGCTAGAAAAGCTTACGAGTAAATCAAAACAAGTAGGAAATGCCGTCGAGTGGCTATTCATTTTTACGAATGGAGAAGTGCAGCCCAAGCATTTTCAGATGTTTGTATCATTACTGGAAACTTCGCTAAATGGAATTTAACTCTCATTTAAATTAAATGATGACCTGGCAGTCTGTAATATTTCTAATATTGCACCCAAATTTTTTTAGGTGTGCTGAGATAAACTCATCGTATATATTTACATGAATTTTAAAATTGCCTTATATAGAACTGTTAGATAACTTATACTGTTTACCGGCCAATGTGCATACAATCATAATACTTTCGATCTGAATCGGTATTTCATCCCACAATTACTCACGAATGGTTTTGAGGAGTGATAATACATTACCAATTGTCCATGGTAGATAAATTCGAAATTCGGAAGCCGATTTATTCACTGTGGTGGAAGAAAATGACACAAGATTTTTTTCCGGCACTGGTCGTCAGACCTCAGATCTATGGCTGATTTCCAATCAGTTACATATAAATGTGTCTATTCTGTGTTGTCTCTGAAAAGATTATGCGACAAATCATTGCATTGTTAGCAGAATCATACGAATGACTTTTCTCTTGTACATACTGCAAATGGAAGTCGAAGGCAGCCGACAAGTACCGCAGTTCATTAGCGATAAGTATATTTACTTATCGCTAATGAACTGCAGTACTTGTCGGCTATCTTTAATTATTATTAATAGCCTTAAACTGGGAACATAATGCTTCTAGTCAGCAGATAGAAAATTAAAGCATCTAAGCACCATTTTCTGGAAAAAGTTAGGTTTTTTATCACCATCGTAATTTCACTTCCAGAAATTTATTAATGATTAAGAAATATTATCGAGAACAGTAAAGCTGATATATGTTTCTTTTTACCTGCTCAGACAATTAAGTTTTGAGGTACTGTCTCATGTTTTATTGTGTTTATTAAACGGGTAGAATTGCTCTTTGTAATTACTGATGATAGTTTTATTCGCCAACATTAATGTGGAAGACCGTCTCAAAACCATTAAGGTTAACTCGGTGACAAATATATAAATAGAAATCTTATTCCATCAGATAACAGATAATTTTTTTCTTTAAAAAATAAATTCTAAAATAAACGAAAATCGAATTTGTGACAGACTATATATTCGCTACAATTGTTATTATTCCATTTATTTCTGTTGTAAAGTCATTGTGATTCCTTTATTTTATTAGTGTATTAGTGCTGAATAATCATTTTCCTCTTTTTATTCCATTAATAATGCTGCAACATGGAGAAGTCACTTTCACTCGCTTTTCAGAAGTATCCACATCGGAAAATTATCGAATTTATCGTTCTACGATTTATAAACACGTTCCTGAAAATGGGTCGAAATTATTGCTGGTGATATTTATTTTACTATAATAACAAAATCAAAGAAGTGAATAATGTAGTATCTTTGTCCATCGAATGTTGTCACAAATTTAAAAATACTTTTTCCATTTATGAACCCACAAACTTGCTCTGAAACATTATTTGTTGTTTGCCTCATTTTATTGCTTTATTTTATTTTCTAGTCCCAAGATTTATTGGAATGACTAAATCGTTACTAAAAAAAACAGTTCTTCTTATTAAAGTTTCTTAGACGTGTTTTACAATTTACTTCAATGCATAAATTAATATGCTCCATTCTTCAAACGTTCCATTTTAAATCAAATGAGCAGCTTACTTCAACAGCGAGAATGTGTTGATAATTACTGAGGAAAAGCAATTGATTTTTTATATGAGTTTCTGACGCTCTGAATGTAAATTTAAATATTTTAGCTGGCCTAAATGCATCGCGAAAAGTGGGCTAATGGAAGTTCGAACTGAAATGTGCAGTAAATAATAGATGTTTTATGCAATTTTTACAACTCCATATCAAAAATTTTCTCGACTGTTATTTTACTGATTGTTGGTATTGTGAGATTTCTCTTGTTGAATAATAATCACAATGAAAAAGTACTATACGTTACAGTTAAACAAATAAATAAAATAAAAATTAATATTAACTACTGAATTATGCAAAAGACACGTTAGATACAAACAAACAATTTTTGGTACTAATTCTTGGATGGAGTAAAAGGAGCTGCTAATAAGAACTCGAGTTTTCTTTAAATATAACCTTATTATTTACAAACAGTTTTATACTTTTAGGGCGTTTACTAAACAGATATGTCCAAGAATAGTTAACTCGTTTTTGTGCTAATGATAATGACGTTTGTATTTTATGCCAGTTATTTTTTTTCTATATACTGAAATTATATACCTGTGAATTTGATTTCAAATTGTTAAAATGTTCTATGACAAATTGCAAGGGAGAAAATACATACTGAGAAGCCATTGTAGGAATACGAAACTTTTTAAAGAGTTCCTTGCATGATGTTCTTGGTTTTACGCTACGCAACATTCTAGTAGCTATTGTCTTCGCTACGCAAACTTTTTTCGCATAGTTTCGCGAAAAAATATGCTATATGGCGTGACTGAATTAAAATAGAAGAAGTACGCCTTTCTCATTAATTTAAGATGCGCTCTTAGAGAAAGTTTTCTTATTGAATTTGTTATTAACTTCTTCAGTAGTTTTGTAATATGTTCCTGCCAATTGAGGTTCTCATCTATTTGAACGCCAAGGAATTTTATATTTTTAAATAAGATTTTGCTATTTTATTATTTATGTGTAAATCATGCTGCGAATTTTTTTTGTTTCAAACCTAATGTAAAGTGTTTTTTTTTTTTTTTTTTTTTTTTTTTTTTTTTTTTTTTAATGTGAGTTTTAATTAGTTTGCCTTAAACCCGTTTGCTACTTCACTCAGTACTTCATGTGAATTTAATTCCAGATTATTGTAGGGCTATTTTAATTCTTTTATTTACAGTCATGTTGTGTCATTTAAAAATAAAATGATCTTAGACTTGTCGGGTAAGTTTCCGGGAATATCACTGACCTATAATAAACACAGGAGGGATCCAAGGAGAGAATTTGTGAAATGCAACGTTATATATTTTCCCAGTGTGAGAAGCATCTATACTAATTTTATAATCACAGAGGGAGACTTTTGTAAATCGACTTCTCTTGTATGAATTAAACCATGTAGCTGCGATTCCATATTTACCAGAGTATTCCAATTTTTTTTTTTATCATGATTAGTACAACCAAATGCTTTTGCAAGGTCATAAAAGGGCACACTTTACCTTTCATTTCCTAAAATCTTAATCTTGGAACTAAAAATAAAACGGTAGTTGTATGTACATGTCACTTTTCCTTTTTTAAATAATAAACTTAGAACTGAATATTTTAGTCTATTTGAAAATACAGCTTTCATTAATGTTTCATTTTATATACGGTAAAGAACCTGACTGATACAATGTGAACATCTTTTCATTAATTTACTTGAAATTTTGTTACAGATACAAGAACTTTTAGTTTCTAATTGTTTAATTTGTTTACCAATTGCTAAAATTGTTACTGGTGCCAACAGCATCGCCACATATGTATTTGGGAAGCAGTTTGAAAAAGACTTAAAGCATTTTCTATACCTAACTTCTCTACAACTGAATTGAAATGTTTGTTAAATATTTTACAAAGTTTCCCTAATTCAAGATACACAATTTCATTTTTAACTAAATCATTTATGTTCTTTGCATTTCATTTCCGAAGCTTGGTAACTTAATTCCAAGTTTAATAATTTAATTTAACTGCCATTGAGTGCTTATTCCGGTGGCAATTTCCCTACACACTCATTTTTCCCGTTTCCTTTTCCCACCTATTTTTTTCCCTCTACTAATTTCAACTTTAAATTCATTTAACATTTTTGGTAAATTATACATCATTCCTCTTGGTAACTAATTCCAATCCCCGGCCCCTCACCCACAAAAGAAAATCTTCCCACACCCTGTGTCTGAAATGGAGTTCCAATTTGTGATCTTGGCTATATTTTCCCTTCCGAGCACTTCTTCTAGTTCTTCCATCACTACCTTTCCACGCTTCATCGCCCATATATTCCTTGTACACTCCCATGATTCTCTTAACCCTCCTCCTGTCTTTCAATGAATCCCATTCCAGATCATTTACTGATTATTTTCTGCAATAATTTGCAGACACAAATCAAGCAGCGCTTCTTTGCACATCCTGCAACTTCTGTTGGTCCCATACAGCACTACCATATTCAATCAATGGTCTCACCAACGTTTCGTAACTCAATTCCCTTACTTCTCGAGTACATCCCCTAATCACTCTCTCAAAACAGCGAAGTATTTTGAAACCTGTCCAATGTGTCCTGCCCAGTTGAGTTTGTTGTCAAATATTATGCTAAGTATTTGTATTTTTAGTCTTCAACAAGCAATTCTTTCCCCACCTTATAACCATAAACAATTTTTAGTTTTTTGTTGATGTAGCTAATATGCTGGCTTTGTAATTACTAATTATCTTGTAAGAAAATCCTCTCATTTATCAAGCCGAATGGTGTTGTTTAAACACGACGTTCCGACAGCTAGCACTGCTGCCTTCATCAGGTATCTTCTAGCTGTCGCAAGCTGACTGTCACCGCCTTAACTGAAGACAGCAGAGCTAGCTGTAGAAACATCATGTTTATACAACACCATCCGGCTGGTCACACGAGAGGATTTTATTGCATCAGTACGCCGGTAAAGTATCCACTCTCACATCACTAATAATCTTCATCCCATGTTGACCTGCCCATCTAAATATCCTGCAACTGGTCAGAGTCTCCTACCGTTTTGATCCTGTTATACAGCGTTATGTCATCTGGAAATAACCTAACTTGAGACAGTGATGCTCTAACACAACCATTCATTAGAATGACGAATAGTAGTGGTCCCGATACGCTACACTGTGGCAGTCCTATGTTCAACTTCCACTCTTTTGATACTGCATTTCCTACCCTAATCTTTTGGGTTTTACCGTTTAAGGTTTCTTCTACCCATTAAATCACTTTTTCATTCACTCTAAAATTTTACCTTATTTAGCGTCATTTTATAGCTCATTCTATCAAAAGCCTTTGAAAGATCTAGTGCTGCACTATCAATTTGACCTCCCTTGTCCCCTTCATACAAAATACCTTGCATATAGCGTACTAACTGAGATTTGAATGAATATCTTTACCTAAAACCATGTTGTTGAATTGAAAACCACTTATGTTCCTCACAGATACCTCTGATGTGGTTGCATATCAATCTCTCCATTAATTTATCTACCATCTATGTCAAATTGATTGGCCTGTAATTTTCTCACCCCTACTTTATGGACTGGCACTACTATCGTATTTTCTCAGTCCTCTGGTAAGCAGCAACATCCCAGACACAAATTAAGATAATAATTCAAGATAAGTTACAATATCACATCCTGCTAACTTTAGTAATATTATATACAGCAGCGACTTTTTAGTTTTCTTAGTTCCTTCATGATATCCTCAGGATGAATTTCAATTTTTCTTAGTCTGCTAATTTTTAATTGTGTGGATAAACTCATTCTCCGATTTACATCCACCCATTCTTGAATCATCACCCCTAATGGTTTCAGTAAACAAGTTACAAATCCCTATCTATAATTGTCTCCGCACCCTCCCTCCCCTTAGTTTTATAACAGAGTCATAGAAATTGCTAGATGCATCACTTTTTGGCCCCTTTGGACCAGTAATATTCTTCATAAAACAATCTTCTTTGGGATTATTAATTCCTTGTCTACTTGTTTCACGCATCCCATTTTGCCTTGCTGTCTCTTAACACTGTTATCTTCTCACCAACCTCTTTAAACGCCTCACCTTCCTAATACGTAGGTTTTTATTGCATTTTATTTTATATTTCTGAATGCCCTTTTTTGTTATCTCCTTGAACTCTTCCCATTTCGACTCCTACCTTTCATTTGCTGAAACTTTCCCTGCAATATCTCTTCAATTTCGAAATATGTGCCTTTATATAGCTATACCTACCTCTATATTCAATTTTTGTCACTGGTTTACTGAATCCTTTAATATCCATCAGAACTGTTTCATGATCACTTAGTCCTTCAGTTTCCTGAGACAACACAAAGTTATTATAAGGCTTTATTAGGAAGATATCTAACATGAATGGCCCCCTTGTGCCCTGCTCCTCGACTTGTGTAAAGCATCCTTCCATTACTAAGGTATTTTCAAATCTCTGATCCCTTGTGTTATTAATCTTATTTCCTTGATCAAATTAAATTCCTGTTGTACCGCAATCTATATACTCATTTTTGTTTTGTTTCTGAAATTCCATGAACTAATGTGCTTCTTATTTAGAGCGTCAGAATATACTATCTAAATTTTTTGATTTTGCAGAGTTCAGAACACTGATATCTGTATTATTTTATATCATTATCTTAGCAGAAGAGTTTGCAATTTGCTGGCACCATTTATTAACTAGATCCTGTTGCTTTTGTAATTATTAACTGATAATCCAGAACGGGAAAAGCATTTACTCAAGCCCTTGAATAAACTGATAAAAGTGATAAAATTCAAGAACTCCCTTGTGAAACCTAACTTAGTTCTATTATTCAAGCAACTTATCAAGGCGCCAGCTCTTTTCTTTGTGTTTGAGGGTGTGGGCGTATATCGAGGCTAAGAAGGTTCTTAGAATGCCGGGACTGGCCCCAGAGTTATGAGCAAGTCGTGCCCACGAAGGGACGCTCCGTTGCTCAGAACCAGCGGAAATCCATCTTCGTGTGACGTGCTATATATCTGACGCTCTTGTCTGCACGCCACGAAGAGATCTTGAAACATCTAACTTGATCTTACACATAGGCTTCTACTCCAGCGTGTACTCGCAATCAGCGAACCATGTCGTCTACAGATACTGCAAGTCAAACGTGTTTGATACTTAATAAGTAAAAATATTTATCAAACCCATTTTATGCTTCTTTCATTCAGCAAAACGTGTACATAATTATATAAAACAACCATATATTAAAATATTTTCTTAATTTTTAAATTTATGTAATCAAAGAAACATAGTTTTAACTACAGTTATCGACATAATTATTAGAGGAACCATTTAACATTATCATTTTTGCAGTCTCGTGAACAGCAATTCTTATAAAAAGATGCTGAATATATTAGCTACGGTTTTATCCTGATCAGTGTGTTCACTGGTTTGATATAATGGCCCACCTGCTCCTATGTTGTATTAAACTCTACATTTACAGGATTTTCATTTATAAAATCTTCATCTACATTTTACAGTTTACTTGATTATCTGCAGTAATCTGTCTTCCTATAAAACTCTTCACTTCACCTATACATTCTAAATGACTAATTAGTCTTTACGTCGTAAGATGAGGTACACCATTTCTCTTTCCTTTTCTTTGTAAGATTCTTCCAAAAGTTGGTTAGTTCCTGATTCGTTTCCAAAGCGTGTTTATCTGGTAATTATTACTTCATTTTATTCGCGCAGTTTTTTAGATAGACACATTGATCTTCGTTCTGCATCTGCTTTTAAAAGGGAACGACTCACTGAACTACATAAAGATATAATTATCTGATTCGTATTGACAGTGAACAATTTTGCAGCATTGCTCACTTTCGCACAACAAAGAATCACAAACCACTGAAAACAAGAAGAAACCGTATCTTTGTATTTATTGGCAGCAAAATGCCTTTGAGTCTCCTTGCAACAATTATTTTAAAGATTCGTATGCTTCCACTTCATCTTATCATGTCAGACTATTTTATTTTGGAAGCTTATATAGTCAGCGCGTATGAAACAACACTCATTGGAGTGAAAAACTGAAAGCTTCATTCAAGGCGTACATAAAATTCAGATGGATGCAAGAGATTCATGTTAAAAACCTTAAAGAGCCTGGTAGTGTTAAAATTACTACCGATGTGTTAATGACTGATGGAATGATCTCGTACTATATCTGAAAAAATAATTTGGGTTGAGACTGACTATTTGCTTGATTGAAATTGAGCCACGTATTAGGGGATAGGAGATAATTAAAGTTAATAACTGTAAACCTATTAGTTTAATTGAGGTGGCTGGCCAGTTTATAAATAGCTTGATATACATCAGGAATATTTGCGATGAAAGATAGCAATTTGTAACTCAATATAAACTAGGTTTAGGGTAGGTCATTTACTTAAATATCAGTTATTAGCATCATATTAAATGAATTTAACAATGGATAGCTTATATGTAATCGCAGGTTTTCCCGGCGACTCTGATGCTTGAACATCATGTATGCGGCCGGATCATTTTATCGTAGGTCAACAAATTTTCGACGGCGTAGCGTGCCATCATCTTCAGGTTGCGTCTGCTGGCCGGCATGAGGAGCGCAGTCCAGTCGCGACTTGGACTCACGGCGGTCAGCAGACGCAACCTAAAGATGATGGCACGTTACGCCGTCGAAAATTTGTTGACCTACGGTCAATTGATCCGGCAGCATGCCCGAGAGATCTTCAAGCAATGGATAGCTTAACACATGATCCTTCCAAGGCTTTGAACAGCCTAAACAACTTAACAATGGTGAATAACGGAAATACCATGTTGGAGGTGTACTCCCATTTTGCTTATTGGTTGTAGGAATTATTATTCCAGTGAATGGTGCTACTGTTGTGTTAAAGTTTATGTTATTTGTAGATGCTACAAGGCCACACAGCAATATTACAGATAGAGTTGTAAGACGATTAACTGGAATCAGGACAAAATATCTGATTCGTTATATGAATAAGGAATAATACAAAATGGCAAACAGATTCCGTTAATCAAGAACACAAAAAGATAAACGCCTTTTTTATACTGGTGAGGAATAGAGAGAGGCGAGGAAGTAAAAGAAACTGGTAAGATGAGAACAGGATAGAGTTAAGAGGCAGCAAGGCAGAAGGGAACTGATGGAACAACTAAACAAAGAATTAAAAGCAGCAAAGAGGGAAGGTAAAGATTGGTTTGCGAAGAATATATTAGGTGGAAGGAGAACACTGAATGACGTATCTAGAAATTTCTCTGGTTATGTTAGATCCTAAGGAGAAGGGAAATTATTCAAACAGTTGTAGATGAGGACGGAGAAGAAGTTACTGAGGAAATAGAAAATGTCAAAGATATTAAGTAACTGAATAATGGGACAACTAGCGACTATCATCCTGCAAACGGAGTGGGCAAATCAGAGAAGGGTCTTCTCCATGTAGGAAGAAGTGGGCAAATTACAAAATTTGAATTTGATATTGAAGAAATTATGAAGGAACCAAGAAATATAAAAGGGGCTAGTGTATATAATATTACTACAAATTCATTAAAGATAGTAACTAAAACGATAAAGGAAGTGTGTACGATATCATTGGAAGAAAAATGAAGTAAAAAGAATCGTGATTACCCATGACCTTCAGATCTGGTTGGATATAGTAAGAACGATTAGGAGTAGTACGATGATCACATATTATGTCTCAGTTTGAGGCGAAAAGGAATGGGAGTTTTTACGTTTCTGGGGTGAACGACGTGAAGTCATTGTAACTGAACCTAACAACTTAATAACGAAACCGAAAATACTAACAGTTAATAAAATTCGTTTGATATCAAACGAAACAAACATAAGCAAATTGGTAGGAACGGAGATATTACATAGTTGGAAGTGTATAAAATCCTGCCGAACAAACTTCGAAAGCTGGATATGTTGTTGCCGTCAGCTACCAAGAACTTCAGATATCAAAAGACAGACAGATAACACTTGTGATCTTCACCAAGATAATCCTCAGAAGATAAACTGTTTTAAAACGGAGACGCTAAATAAACGTAGAATTTTATTAGAATGTAGAGGGGTACACGCAACCACAGCGTTACTACCTTTAAAAAATTTAAAAATTTAGTAGGTTCAGTGAGGAATGAGGTGGTGACCTCTCCGCAACCTTAGGAGATATATTTTATAATGGCAGTCACAACTGACAGCCAAATTAGTGATACTGCGGTCATATTCTGCGTATTTTAACCTGATGTTAGACTAGATGCGATGTGTTGACAGTACTTCATCTGTCCGTCACTCCATTAGAAGAGATGACAGCTCGAAGGAAATCTGCTCATAGAACTTCGGAAGGTGGCAAAGTGTCCATATGTGTAATTATGGCAGTAGCGGAGTTAAAAATTCAACAAAGAATTCACGAATTCGGTGGTTAAAATCTATTACGGCAGCGTATATGAAAAATTAGTCAGTGGCAGTCTTGATGGCAAGTGAACGATCTGAAGTTATTGTTTGCTGGTAAAGGCCATACGATGGTAACTTCCTAAAATCTATTGCAAAATTCTATTTAACAGTTTATAGTTATACTTTCTAGCTGATCAGTTAAGTTCACAGGGCTGTTCGTGCTACTATAATGCTAATAGAAACTTCAGTAGTTTAATATACTAGCTCTTTTATTAATTCATACCATTACGGGTGAACAGACAACGACGCAAAAAGAATAACGAATTGAAAATATCGCATTAATAATCGGAAGTCATGGCTCTCACTGAAAATGGAAAATGTAACTAATTTAATAGCAGTTATACATTCAGTACTATCTCAAATTCTCTTTATAAGTAGGAGTTAAAAAGGAGCATCCACCAAGGTCTTTTGCTGAAATGTCGAATTAGCATATGGTCAAATGGTCAATCTTCCATTAGAGATTGGTTTTGGTGAATTTTATATTATCATTCGGTTCAGAAGCTTAACTCGATATTTACCCAGAGTTTTATAATTCGATGGATGAAGCCGAGGGTTTTCATTTTTTCACCTTGGAAGAAGAATGTAGACCGTATTCATCCGATAGTGATTAGTTTGCAGGTGTCTTTCAGGTTTTTCTGCTGCATTAGGATTTCAATCCTGGAGTCGTCGCTCTAGCAATAGAGCTACCAAACATCTCCAGTATGTGTGTTACTAAAAATGTATGCACTTGAAAGCTTCATAAAACAATTATGATGATCTAATTGTGGTAATTATCTTTTATTTGTTCCCAAAAGGGATAGTTTAAGGATATTTGAGACTCCGTTTATGACCTTTAAGTTGGAGCCCATATCGTGTGTAATCGTGGTTAGATCTCACTCAGTCCAGCACAGGAAGGACGAGACAAAAGTTGACGAGCCAGGAAAATGCTTTTTGTCGCATGGTGGCTGAACATCGTGATTAATGGCTCCCTGTCAGCTCACAAGCTAAAAGCGAAAAAGTCGGGACGCTACTTGTGGGGGAAAAAGAGTTGCAAATCATTACTGAGGCAAGGTTCTGACTCATTATCGACGTCGTTTATCACTAGTAGTTCACTGAAGAGACTAACTAACAGAAGTTTCGCTATTGGTTGACGCTGCAAGTGAAATACGTCTGAAATTGCCTGATTACTGAAGAAAATTGGAAACAAACTGAGTTTTAGCTACCTCAAATATGTAATTTCGAAGCGATAGATTATCTTTCTGATATACTATGTTTTTAATCACCAGAAACTACGGAAGTAATTTTCATACCTTTTAGGCCGTTTTAACAACTCTCGTTAGTTGTATATTCGGAGGAAGTACAAAGGTTTTTTTTTTTTTTTTTACGTTTACTCTTCTCATAATATTAGTCCAGGAATACGTTGGTGAAAATTGTGACAGGGTTTTGCATTTAATTTACGGAGTATATGAGATATCAAACCAAAAAATCTATAGGAAGTAGAAATCTTCTAACTTAAATATCAGTTGTTTCTATGTCAGAACGCATTTAAATGCTCCATTGTTATTACACTCACCAATTGAACTGTGAGCTGCCTGGTGGCTCAGTGGTTAAGGCGTCTGACTGGAGATCGAAATGCCCTCGCTTCGAATCCCTGTCTTGGCGGGGATTCGAATTTGAATCGGCATTCACCTCTGGCACAGCTTGCTATGTAAAGTGAATTACACCAGTGGTTACGACAAGGGCGCAATGTGCAGCCAATAGAAACCCTGTCATGAGGTCATTATGACCACACGAAATTATTAATTTTGTTGTTTATGAGATATTTTTGGACGCGATGTTTAGTTGTATGTCCAGCCACAAAAGAAACAGATCGTTTGCAGGTTTTTTTTTTTACGAATTATTTTTTACCCGTTCGGTCACATTAATCACTAAGAGAATTTTTCAAACGTTATACTAGGATACGATTGACAAGTTATTAAAAAGCTAAATGTAGTATTCGAAACAATTTTCATGAACGTTTAGAAAGATTTTAAACCGCTCAACGCAGCTCAGAACGTTTACACATGACTCCCAGTTATTAAAAAAAAAACCTAATGACTCAGATATTTGCAAACAAGAAGTAGAAGTAAACTCAATTATTTTTACGCTTAGCTACGAAAGTTAAAACAGTTTTAAATAGTTAATTTACATTATTATATTAGCTCTTACAACATTCTAAATTAGCTGTGAGTTATTTTTGTGGTTTTTGATACATAATTAAACAAAACAATTTGTTGCACAGCTAATATATAAAAAATAAAGTAGTACCACCTGACTTCATTCATTATCTAAAGAATTGACTGGTTTCTCAGACCATCTTTTAGTCTGATATATAATAGTTTAAAAAACTCAAAGTGGCTAGCTGTTACAGCAATTTTTGTCATCAAAACATTGATATTATTCTTCGATATAGCCCCACAAATAGAATATCAGATCCGTTATTTCATGAGAAAAGTAATTCTTCGCCTTTAGAAGAATTCTGCTACCATTTACGCTCTGTTAATTCATTCAAGCTATAGGCAATAAAGTAATGGAACATGATCCAAAAATTAATTTAATAATATGTAGCATATTGCGCGCATGAATAAAAAGAATTTTTCCCTTGGCATCCATAATGGGTGAATGACATTTTCTTTTTTAAAAAAGTGATTTTTCCACATACATAAACATGGATGTGAGTCTACTACAACCTATAATAAAATCACTGAAATAATAGTAGGAACGAATCATTCGCTGGCATT
Source organism: Vandiemenella viatica (assembly GCA_031002005.1). Classification (NCBI taxonomy): domain Eukaryota; kingdom Metazoa; phylum Arthropoda; class Insecta; order Orthoptera; family Morabidae; genus Vandiemenella; species Vandiemenella viatica. Next base: position 72,088,555 of record CM061920.1, read on the forward strand.
TATGTGAGTAATCAATATTTGGGTGTGTTACTTTTACAAATAAATGTGAGCTATTACTTAGAATAAATCATAACATAGATTTTTCAGCTCTTTTCGTTTTTTACAAGTTTTCTGGGAATTTTTGAAACAGGAGGAGTTTCTATATTCTCTAAAAAAAAAAAAAAACTGGAATGAGATAGTAATTTTCTCTGTCCTTTCTCATGAAATCCATTTTTCAGTACATTTCGTTGGCACTGACTTAATTTTTTCTTCAGGAAAGAAATTTTCCTTTATACTTCAAATTCAGGTTCTTCCACCGATAGTAAAAAAATCTTAGTTTTAATGTAAAATACCGAAACGTTATTGAAATAGATTAATGCTCCTTGAGAAGACATCCTTTTCAATATAATAAATGCTTTTTTGCATGATACTTTTTGGTAGGATTCTGTTCACAAACGACAACAGGATGGAATTCTGTCCATGGTGCACGATCGGTTGCTTAGTGTAACCTGCCTTAAAAATATCGATTTACCCGGTTCCATTCCTAGTATTTAATTGTTACCTACAGACCTCTATCGATAACTTCACGAGTAGCAAAGCTTGCTCGATGCATGTACGATGGAATCGGTTCGTGGTTCATATTCCACGTTAAATTGCAATCTCCGGACCAAAATTAGATGCCCCTTTTGCTCATTATCCCAACTATTGTATTTGAAAAACAAAAATATTGCTCCCATCAAATTCATGCAACGGTCTGACACAGTTTCTCAACCTTTTCCAAGCCAGTTACCATTAAATTGACAGAAATAATGCTGCGAACCACTAACTTACATAGGCCTAACTTTTTATTGCATCATCTGGGACATGTGATACAATAAATCTAAAAGCATTGAATTATTATTGACCAAAGACTTAATATTTACTAGCTAAATTAATAACATTTTTACTGTAGACTGACTGTTACACTATACCACTGAATTACATGCACAAAATAAAATAAAATAAAAACTACGTGACACCTTATACTCTTGTTTACTTCACGACTCATCAATCGTACCACGTATCGTGCCCACTCACACATACTATAAGACCCTCAGATAAATGTTTTTAGCTCAATTCTTAAATGAATGTTGCTCTTTCTGATGCAAACAGAAATTCAATAGACAAATGTAGGGTAATGTTGTTCTATCCTCATCCTTAAAACACCAGATTTTTGCGTGGTCATTTAAGGCCTTTAAAAAGTTGTTCTTGTAGTTTATACTCGCTTATATCTTTAAGCAGATAGGAAAAATATCTAAATTTATAATAACCTGCTGACTGCCTGAACCACCTTCGCAGACCACTAGTGGTCCACGGACCTCAGGTTAAGAAACAATGGTCTGAGCAATTCTCTCGCTTACCTGACACATCGCCTCATCAATTTCCAGTGAATGAAAGATTTTGGAACCTCTTCCCACCATCCGATGTAAGCGTTTACAACCATATGTTATGTCAAGCTATTTACGTTTAAACTCTCCAGCAAGCCTATACTTCTGCTGCCAATATCTCTAATTCTTAACTACTTGAGGCCTATAATGATGAATAGAGTGTCAGGGGAAACACACTTAGTTTACGTTAAAACATGTTTTCTGCTTAAATTTTAAGTTAAAATTGGATCTACGGGTGGCTAGGACGCAGTTTATCATACCACAGCGCCTCTCTTACAAGAAATGATTCACCAAGTCACTTTTTTTTTTGTCTATTCCACTTGTTTTTGTTTTATTTATCAACATTTTATGGCCGACTTTGTCGAATTTCTTGGAGAAATTTGGTGTTATACTATCACCTTGATCTCACTTATACCTGTTCTCTTAAACATCTAGCGTATGATGCACTAAATGAAATTCACGTAACATATTTGTCTAAACATTTGTTGCTGTTTTAAAAACAAGGTTTTTTTTGTGGCATCGAAGAACTACGAGTGATATTACAGATTTAAACGGCTACTACTCAAGGATTACTGTACGGAGGACAAAAGGCAAATACAATTCGACAGAGAAAGCTTGAGAGAGTCAAGCAAAGTTATAGGGCGTCTCTGCAGCCACTCGCACGATGCGATTGGAGGGTTAGCTAAACGACAACTCAGTGCACGCCTAGTGGTTTTACCGAACTAATTTCGGTGACTGGAGCAAAATAATATCATTTAGTATGAATTGAGGTAGAATAATATTGTTTCGTACACTACTAAGGACCATTTAAGACCATTTCAAGATCGATGTAGGTAAATTTCGAAAAAATTGTTACACTCTGGTAGTAAAAAGTCAGAGTATATGGAAGGAAACGGAAGCAGAACGTGTGGAATGCGTGTTAAATTGGAGCACTCCATCAAAACATTCGAAGAGGTGTGACAGCTCTACTGATTGAGGGGAAAATCCCAGCGAAAGAGAATAGTGACCTCGGGGGGATCCAGCTGTGCAGGCGAGGGAAGTACGGTCACACAACTGCCTCTGATGGACGTGGACCGTCCAGAAGACTTAGTAATACCACCGTCGATCAACCTGAGACTTTTAACCTAAGAAACAAGCATTTTTTTTAATTTTTTGGCTTTACGCCTTGTCGACGTTGGGTTCTTTAGACGCGGGAAAGTACTGGGGTACAAGGAATGGGAAAGAATTCGGCCATGGCCATTTGAAGGAAGCATTCGGCATTCGCCTGGTGTGATTATTATTATTATTACCCCGCGATTCACTAAACGTGTGTGGCGGAGGCTGTATTGCACCTATCGGAAAGGGTAATGGATTGGAAGGGATATACGGGATATTGCAGGAGGCGTCTATGTGCTATTGTGAGGAAACATCTCAGCATTCTCCTGGAGTGATCCAGGAAAATCATGGGAAACCCAGATCAGGATGGCCAGAGTGCTTTACCGAAAGAATAACCCTGTCGGATATTAAGTTTACTCACCCAGTAAATCCTTTCTATTCCATTCCCTAATCGCTCGAGGAAAAAACGAGTATAGAAATGAACGGTTCTGGCCCTGATTTCTCTTATCTTATTTTCGCGGTCATTCCAAGATATGAGTGTTGCTGCTAGCAATATTTGTTTTCTATCATTAAGAAATATGTCAGTCATGAATTGTTCAATTAGCTTCTGTCGATAGCAACGCCTTCCGTGTTCCATGTCTTCCCAACCTAACTCCTTCAACATCGCTCTTACGCTTTCCCTCCAACTAAATATACCTTTCACGAATCAAGCGGCTGTTCTGTGGACTTTCTCTAATGCCTCCATTAACTCCTTTTGATGGGAACCTATACAGAACAACAATATTCTAAGTGAGGACGCACTAGTGACTTGTATGCAATCGAGTTAACTTCCGGAATGCAATGTTTTAAATTACGACCTAGAAATCGGAGCATACGATTTTCTTCCCCAAATACATTCTCGATATGCTCTTTCAACGAAAAATTATTACGAATTGTTATCACTAGGTATTTAGGGGTTTATACCGTTCTAGGGACATTATCATTAATTGTATATTCAGAGATAAATGGTGTCACCTTTTTACTTACACGCATGATTTAACACTTTTTAGCGTTTAACTCCAACTGCTAATCTTTACACCACGCAATTTTTTTCATAATATCGTCTTGTAACAAAGTGACTTGGGGAAGCCATGGAAAACTCTAGTCTGAACGCCCAGACGGGGATTTGAACCGGCGTCCTCCCGAATGCGAGGGCAGAGCGTTAACCGCAAGAATGTGTTGTAGCAGTTAAGTACGGATTATAATTTTCTCATGTGTACCTAAGTAAATTGTTTAGTAGTTATGTACTAAGAAGCAGTTTCCCCATTGTTGCTACATAAAATGTTAAATCATATACAACATTTGTTGTTTCTGACATTGCGGCTACAGAAAGACGTATCCAGGTTAGTACTTATGGTAGAACACAAACACACACAATCATTTCCCCGCATAGACATTTTTAATATGACTGAATATGAATATTTCCATGCATTTGATTTCTACTGAGATCAAATTAATAGGTCTAAGATTTAAACCTTATTGAACAGAATCGAATATAATATTCAGTCTGTAATGAAACGTAATTATTGAAATATTTGTGTTAGAAATATGCAGTTCGTTTCTGGAAGCAGAGACACTTACGAAGTCGAGTGGTGGAGTGGAGCTGTCGGTTTCTGCAGACACTTGTTCCAAGCCGCGCGCCACTGGGCGCTGTGACAAGCTGGTAATGAGCCGGCATCCTCGACTGCGCTAAGCTCTTCTGGCTGACGGGTCCATATTGAAGTGTCATCCACAAGGAGCGCCTCCTCAGACTTGATCCTATCCTCTTATCGTCTGACACACCAACAGAGCTCTGACGGCGCTCTTAAACCACACAGCCCCTTAACGTATTGCCACACAGGCGACAGTGACATCAATGACTCTGTGTAAAGTGGCGTTCTGGGTAGTGTAGATTGAAGAAACATAGGCCTATGCTTATGATACTACCATCTCCTAGGCACCTAAGGATTATTCAGGGTGACACGATTTCCACTTCCGATTAGTTCAACGTGGCTGTGAAGGGAACAAGTACTATTCAATGTAGTGCAGCTCGTGATACGAAGTTGAAATGTAGTTGAAATTTAATTGAAAATTCAATTTAAATATGTCCGAAAATAAATAAATAAGTCAGCTTATGAAAACAGTTAATCCTTTTTATAATCCATAATCGGAATTCGCTCTGGCCTCGCATTCTGGATGACGCCGGTTCGAATCCCCGTCCAGGCATTCAGATTTGGGTTTTACATGGTTTTGACAAATCACTCTAGGCGAATGGCGGGATGCTTCCTTCAATAGGGCCATGGCCGATTTCCTTCCCGTTCCTTGCCCCAGTCCCATCCCGCCTCTATTGGCATCGACGTCGACGAGGCGTAAAGCCATAAGTAGAAAACAAAACAACATAAATGCAACTGCCTAGTGATCTCAAAACTAGCTTAAGCCTGCTTTTATTCAACGATGGGTACATCACACTTGCCAATACGCCGAAAATAATAATAATATATTTTGTGTATGTGAGGTAGCACCAGCATACCAAGTCTAAATATAACCCGAAAAGATCATCTGTTTCCATATTGCTCTAACTGTCAACATAGTTGGCCACCTGTCAGTAAAACCAGTAACCTCCTCTCATTTCTTAATATCTTGTTTCTAGATATAACTATTCACCACGTAATCACGGAAAACAATACACGTATAACCGTTGGATGTGCCAGTCGCGTTGGTAAGACCATCTGATGTATTTGATTTCATTTATTTTTTATTTTATTTTTTGAAGAAAATAAAAAAATTATTAAAAGATAGTAAACCAGTATTTCGTTCACTGTGCGTGTGAGGAGGCTATGATATAGGGTATATCTAGCTCTAGAATTTCATTTTGCCGTATTTGATTTTCTGAAACAATCGATATTCATAATGTAAATGCTGAAAATAAATGCTTATAAACACTGTTCACTTATTTTGCGGTGAGTCCGGTACGATCCTATTTTGCTAGTTGTCAGTGAATTAAGCAATTTTCATTCGGTGATGACTCACTAAATATTTCAGCAGGATCTCATCAACGCTAGAAAAGTGACAGAGCTATGCAGACATATTATTTTATGGAGAATACAATATTTAATTGAAAACAAGACATCACTAGCATGAGGCTGGTAACAGTAGTATTAAATACTGGCCAACCTGCATTAAATAACCGTCTACAGGTCTTGAACACCTAAGATAATTCATAAATGAGAGAAACATTACTAGTGCTAATGTTTTTCTGAGACTGGTTTTTATGGAGCTACTGGGGAGGACGCAAAGCTCATTAGGTGGAGTGAATTACGTCAGACATGGAGGTGCTGGTTCCATCTAACACAGTTTAAGATCCGGTACGGCCTTAAGTACCTTCCACACTGCTGACAAAGGATGAATTTCATTTGGAGTGAATTGTCGGGGCGCGACGCTGGTAACTGTTCCCCCCCCGTCTCTAGTGCTAACAACAAGAAAGGGAATACCATGTTTTGCAACCGCGAATTTCCCTATCGTGGAGCTGGAGGCCAAGTTAATTGTTGTAATTTTACTGAATCCTTTTTATATTCCATAACTAAGAAAATTGAGCATCTGCGAAATGGACCAAGCCTTCAGATGCTGGTTTCGTCACTTGCATTTTTTGGGACATTTGTAATTGATGGCAGATATTATTACCTCAAGTACAAATGAATACTTTGCTACAGTAAATTCACAAACACTTCTCTTGACATTAGAAAAATATGTTTCTTCGTTTACACTCACCATTTCTAACTAAATATGACTTTAGAAACATTCTTTTACTTATAACGCCAAACTTTTTAATATCTAGTTTCTCTTTCGGGTATCTATTTTTTTGGTCCTTAGTTTTCTCTCCTGTCAGCCTGTCAGTTGATCAGAGTGACTTCCGGGGAGTAAAATAAAATAGCGACCGGATACATGACACCACTTCCGGAAGCAGGAAATTATAATTTTATAGGGGAAATGACGTTACATTTGGTGAATTACAATCGGCAGCCGGCAACATGCAATGCTGTATGCTAAATATGACGTCACAAAAATGGCGGCACATCCGGTGATGCATTATGAGTTGACGGGAGAAACTGTCAAACTGTTCCGCCAATATCGATCTCTTAATTGAAATGCTACCAACTCTGTAATTCCAAATGACCTTCGTCTCTCAACGTTAGTTAATTATTAACTGTTATAAATCTATATATCTATAAATGAGAAAACGAGAAAGTTCGGATGTGTGTTTGGATGTACGTCTGCAGTCAATCACGTCTTAATAACTCAACATATTTAAATGAAATTTGGCATGAAGTCAGTTAATTGCGTGCGAAGTGTTATAGAATAGATTTTATCCCGCAAAAACGCATAGTTCTTTTAGAAATTGCCATTAATATCAATTCGGAAGCAACAAAGAGTTTCCTACTTCGTAGACAGCCGTGCAACGTTTACTCTTTGCTTTTTACATAAATCGCAAACACTGCTTTTCAGAAATAATAGCGAAAACCTTCTTACATATGCAAGTTTGTGTTTAGTTTAAACGCCATAAAACTGATGCACTTGACAAACAATAGTTTGGAAGCAGGAATTATAAATATCATACCTGCCAACTTCCAAAATCGGGTTTCCGTAAAAACCCTGCTTCCCCAATACAGTGTTTCCGTAAAGAATGTGGACCACAATTTTTTTTTTATCGACAATTAACTAAACATCCAGAAATTTGTACAAACAGCATATTAAACCAAAATAATGTCATATTAAACTGAAATAATGTCTACTTACTTCATATTAATTGTTGGCAAACACTAATTACAAGACAATCTTTGAAGTCTTTTTTTTTTTTTTTTTTAACTTTAAACTAAAACTCAGATGAGACAATATATATCCTGTTTCACTTAGCACTGAACCTATTTACACTGTTTGATATACATAATATGCGTACTTTCAATCAGACTTCAAATATGAAGCAGTGGCTTTCTTAAGTCTGGAGAGAAACTGTTTGCATGACAAGGACCAGAATTGGTGGTCTTCAGTATGGAAACAGTCTCTAGGATTGCATTTGGGAGTGATGATCTGAACTGTGTTCTATTCTTCTTTACCATACTGAAAACACGTTCACACTCAGCATTGCTGTGGGGTATGGAGAGTATGGACAACATTACTCTGGAAATCCTATTATATTTAAGAATTCCATCAGCACCACGGATATTTGATAACCGTGCCCATTTGACATCGTTTGGAGCATTTGCAACAGTTGAAATGTCATCTAATTGAAGAGCTGCGAAGTGTGTGTGGATTGCATTTACAGCATCATCCCTCGTTTCATTTTCAATCTTATGTAAGATAACAGGAAACTTTTCTAAGAGGAAATTGACTGAAGAAAATTGTGCATCTTCAATTTTGTCAAATGTGGCTACTTGTGCATGTTGCAGCACATCACTTTTTAGTGGAAACTTGTTTATGATGTAATCACAGGCTGTAGAAAAGTAATTTCGGACTGATGAAAAGAACAGAGTTTTATCTTCATTATTAAGTTTCTTAACCATGTTCACAGTTTGAATGCCAATAACTAATTCATCATCTTCTTTCTGATTTTGAATTAGGTGGTACTTCACTTCCAGCAACGCAGAACTTTTAATTACCTTTGGCTTTACAAATTTACTGAGTATCTGCTTTAACAATTCTATCAAAAGATCTAACAAAACATGTACTTGTGGGGAAACACTCTGAAGAACAGTATTGAGTTTATCAAATAATGGTATAATGATGTGCAGGAAAATACAAGTCAGAAGAGAGAAACATAAACAGCTTTTTCTCATGAGTTGTAGTCAAACTTTTGCTTTTCAGAACAGACGAGTTGCATTCAAAAGAATAAGCTATTCTTTTAGGAGTCGACGAGGATGGAGAATCAATAACTCTCTTCTTCTGCTGCCCCTTGGATCCCCTGTGTTCAACTTTTGGTATTGTGAACGATGTCAAGCTAGCTGAAATATTTGAAGCACATATTAGCACCTCATCCTTTAAAAAAGAAAGAAGTGGATCCCACTGCTCTAGTATTCTGTCCAAACACTTGCCTAAAGACAACCACCTTGTACATACATGCTTCAGTATTTTCTTGCAATCTTGATTGTGCAAGTTTTGAAACTTCTTAAGACTTTCTTTTCTTTTGGCGCTCTTCTCTAAATAATAAAAAATATCGACAAGAATCTCGTCTATTTTAAGTGGTAATCTTGCAGCAGTTTTTTCAGCAGCTAAATTAATTAAGTGACACATACATCCAACAATCACAATATTTGGATGAGCTTCTTTCAAAACTACTGAAACTCCAAATCTTGTGCCCCATCATTACAGGTGCATTATCAGAACAGAATGCTACACAGTTTCCAATTGGTATTCGCTGATGTTCCAACTGCGATAACATGAAGTTACTTATATTGCGCCCTGTTGAGTTCCCTTCCAATGCTGGTATGCATAGCACAGTACTTACAATTTTTTCTTGTTTATCGTCATAAAATGTAACAACAATTGGATATAATTTTGTATTGGTATCATTGCTTCCATCTGTTGCCATTAAAAATGGACCATTCTGAAGACTCTTCACAACTTCTGCTATTGCATTTTCAGACATTTCTTTTAAAATGTAAGTTGTTTTAGTGCGACCACATCCATATTTTTTCGCTACTTCTGACGAAGGAAACATCTTCCTGAATAAGGCACCTGCATGGTCAGCTGCACTTAGTGGAATATTGTGTTCCACCAAAAATGAAGTGAACAAACACTCCGCTTTAATCACATCCAAATCATAATTTCCTGATTTTTCGAAAAACGTATTGATTTTGTGATTCTTTTCTTTTGATTTTAAACACGCAATGTGTTTACTACACTTAATGTGATATGCCAAATCATTTTTTCCACTATGTGCAATATTTATATCACAACCACACACTGTACAAAACACAAATTTTACACCTTTTCTTGACTTTATTATACACGGAAAATCTATGGAATACGCTTCCCTGAATGTCTGGAAATATTGCTTCTTAGCGTTACTCATGATTACACCGTTTACACAAAGTCACAAACTATCAACCAACCAAACAACGCACGCGGGACTGTTGGGAACTCGAAAGTATACGAAAACGATATTCAAACGATTGCTGATTCGACTTTCAAAAAAGTATCGATGTAAAATCAGAGAGAGAGAGAGAGAAAGATCGATTAATTATTGACTACAATAAAATTAGCATATCGTGGTTTAATTTAAGAGTCAAATGAAAGAAGCCTTAACGCACATCTAAGAGCACTTAAAACAATGAAATAAATAGTAAAACCTGCCACAATTGTCCATAAAAACCGCAGTAACATTGTTCCAATTAAGATCAGACCTAAGCGATCGAAATCCGTAAAATAACACAGCACATCCGTAAAACCGTAAAATACAGTCCTTTTCCGTAAATTTTACGGAAAAACCGTAAAAGTTGGCAGGTATGAAATATGTACTTAACCTTAAATTAAAAAAGGTAGGTACTGTTGTTAAGTTCGTAAAGAGATTTTTTCATTTGCGTTAATATGACATCTCAAATATTGCACCATAATTTCGATCGTAATATACTAAATGTGAAAAATCAGAGCTTAGAAAAAAAACAACGTAAAATGCTATGATTATACCAGCACGAAAGTCGATTTACTAAAAGTATAAAATGGCGGTGCTCGAAATGTCGTATTTATAAAAATGTTACGGATTCCATTCTATCTCGGTTTTATTTATTTCCTGTGTGTCTTCTTTTTTTTCCACTATACATTCTCTGTAATATTACAAATTATTAACAAACCCTTTTTTGTTAAATTTTTTTGTATAAATCAGTACAAATAGTAGACTATGATTTAGGAAACAGTGCTTTTTACTTAGTGTTCAATTTCTACAAATATCTAATAAATCCGGTTCAAGTTTACGTCGCGATACACGACGATGCTAACTTAGGATAAAATAATTGTTTCAATGCGCGTGTGGTTGAGGTTTTGAATTTGTAGCGCCAATAATATTGTGGTTACATTGATAATGAAAACTGAATGTTTTTGTCACAGCCAATGGCATGAGAAATTTAGTTATCAGTTATTTAAGCAAATATCATAAGCGCTATGTCACGTTGTGACGTTATGTATCGCCACGTAAACTACTCCAGTAAATCCTTCACTTAAAACGAATGTATTCAATGACCTAACGTAGAGACTTAATGTATCATGAAGCAATATTGCAAGTCGTTTACAACGCGATACACCTCATTTACACGGAGCTTATGAAAGCTGCTTATTTATTACTAATAATAACTAAATGAATTCTGCCTTATACTGTAACAAAAACTTTCTGGTCCAGGAATCAAACGTTATGAACACACCTCAACACATTAAATGCATTGGAACTGTATTTCGAATAGTAACAGATTTTTCTATATCAAGATTCCTAATTAGTGTAGCATAAATTACTATCACAATTAATTTCATTATACGCCTTACTAAATCACGAGCAGTAACAGTCACCTTATCCCGATGTAAGCTTGACCAGCAATATTAACAAAAATTGTCTTAGAGTTGTAGAGAATTATGAACTTTCCGTAATTTACTGTAATTTACAAGCAGTATAAATTTTTTAAATAGGTAACTGCAATAATGAATGAAGTTTCATATGTATTCAGTATTTACTTTCCTGCGATCTGAAATAATAATTCACGTTTCTAATGTATTAATGCGCGAGTGATAGAAGCTTTGATTTTCTAGCGGTATTATTAGCGGAATTTTTCACTTTGTTGAAATGCAGCCTGGACCAAAATGAGAACTGTAACATTATTAATAGTTTAAGCTTCTTTCACGAGCACTATTTTAGTGACGTCATGTATCGCTTTATAATGATATTGTATCAAAAGATATATAATAAGCTTGGATGATTTAGCAGAACACACGGCATTGCTCGAAGTAAATTTTTGAAATTTATAAATGTTTTATTCAGATAGTGGAGAGTCAGAAAAGCAGAGTGGTGATTTGCCGGTAGACATTCAATTCTGTTTGCAGATTCAGAAACCTATTATGTATAAAGAATATATTACTACTTTAACATTGTAATTTATATTTCAGAGAAGAATTAATGGATCGAAACGAACAAACTATAGTATACTGATCTACATGCAGTCAACTGTTTTCACAGGTAGAGAAACGAACATTAACACTGAACATTATGAATAAAAGAATCAATTATTACTATAATACCTAACTTTCTGATTTAAAACAGAATTAATTGATGGAACCCACATATCTTCAAAACAAAATTAATATTCAGAAAGCAAATTAAGTTCACTTATAAAAAAAAAAAAAAAAAAAAAATATATATACATATTTAGTTTCGCAATTTTTTAACGAGATCAACGTCCTTGGGCCACTTAGGTATTTATTTGCTCTTTGAATGTTAGTAAATTTTTTGGATGTTTAGTCGCTTCCATCATATTTTGACGTTTTGAGTTTCCATTAATTAAAACTATATTAATTTTTATTCGCAAGTCTTGAAATTAGTAATTTTAAGAGATGCCGGGTAAACGAAATTCAAATCTCTCAATGAAATGTAAGAAAACTACGGCTGTGAAAAAAAGCCAAAACCCAGGAACAAATCCTCTAGCAGAGTTGCACAGGTTTGAGCACTTAGCACGTATTGCGGCTTCTGGAGATACTGAATTGCCGGAGCAGTCACAAGTTGGGCGACAACACCAAAATGAACGCTTGGTGTCTGGAAGATCACACCGGGAAAATCGCGAGCTCGGTGCTTGCTAAGAGCAAGCGGATTGGCAATCGATCTCAAAAGCTTCTGAAACACCAAAGCAAACAAAAAGACGGCAATAACAATATGCCACATAATTGGCATTGCAACGAGTTGCTGAAACACCTGAACAAACGTGAGCTCATTTCTAATGTTTTCCCGAGCATTCAACTAAATATTATCAATGACGAAAACTGGTTATGTGAGAAGACAATACTTGCCCCGAAAAATGATTCTGGAGTATAAATATATATATATATATATATATATATATATATATATATATTAGAGGAAATAGTCGGGGAAGTGACAACACTCTTCCATCGATACAGTAAGGTTAACTGACGAAGCTGCTACCTACCCCGTCGAGTTTTCAAATTCCTTCGAGTTATCTGGGCTATCGTCCCATAAACTCGAGCTTAAGGTTGGCACTCGAGGTCTCCTGATGCGTAATCTCGACCCCCCCCCTCCCCTCAAGGTATTGTAATGGCACCAGATTACACATCACAGAACTAGGAAGAAACATTGTGAAGGCGACAATTCTTACCGGTGCATCTAAAGGGGAAGCCGTTATAATTCCGCGTATCCCAATTATTCCCAGTAATATTCCCTTTGAATTTAAAACATTACAGTTCCCATTAAAAATTTCATTTTCAATGACAATTAATAAATCGCAAGGTCAAACGTTGAAATTGGTGGGAATACACTTGGATACTCACTGCTTTTCCTTTGGTCAACTATGTGTTGCCTGCTCGCGGGTAGCGAAAGCAAAAAATTTACATGTTTTTTCAGAAAATAACAAATCCTACAATATATATACCGATGTATTAAACTGAAAATACTACTAACATACAGAATATTTTTATTGTTTTAAAAGTTCGATGAAGTTGTTTGGAACAAATACATTTTTGTTATTTTATTGCAGTATTTATTACTACCATCACCAATAAAAATAGCTCTAAAATTAATTATATGGTCATATTGACCTGGTGGCAAGGCTTCATTACGTCTACGCAATCAGCCCCTTTCGCAGCCACTTAACCTAACGCAGAAATCCTACTGGGCATAGAGGACCTAAGTTCAACGTGGAATCAGAACCACGTGAGCATTCTGGCACACTTCACATCACACAACAACCTGTGCCAGAGGTTAAGGTCGAGCTAAGAACCTATGAAAACCCTCTGCGAGACTGGGATTCAAGCTGGGGACTTTTCCATGTCCAGTTGGACGCCCTAACCACTGAGCGACCAGACCTCTCAACAAAATCTTATATTACAACACTCTTCCACGCGGACGAAGTCGCGGGTAACTGCTAGTGTTATTATAAATAATTTATTATTAGTTATTAATTGTTACCTTAAACATTGTTATGACAAGAAATATAATCTTCGCGGGTTATTGCGTCTGTGGTCACGTCGTTTTGTTTTAATTAGTGTGTCCGTCCGTCAACACATAGGCCCCTACGTGATTTTTTTTTTTTTTTTGCATCATGTGATTTTTACGCTTCATCTCGTATGTCCTAGGGCCTAATTCGACAGATCCTCAATATTTTTTACGCATGAGAAAAAAGTGATGCGCATTTCTCATTTGTTCGGGGTTAGATATATTCAACTATTTTCTCCCTACATTTTTCCTTCCTCCCAATAATCCTTCCTTTCTTCCGTCATAACTTCAGCTTCTTGTCAAACTCCCAGAATGTTTCAAATTTTATTTTTGTGAAACTCACAATCTTTGAGTTTATTATATTATTTTTTCTCGTTTCGGACAGTTTCAGACCATACTGTTTAAACATTTTCTCTGTGTTTTTTTCAGAGTCCGAAAATGTAGTTTATTCTCCTGCAGTCTGTACTCTTAATAAGAGGCTATGTTACCGATGTCGTGCTCCTGCCTGGGATCTCTGTACTGGGAGGTTGCTTCGAAAGTGATCTCACTCAGCCGCAGTCTAATATCGCGCATCCCACGAGCATAGCAACCGTAACCATAGCAAACAAGTGACCAGTAGTGGTGCAGCAAACTTGCAGGCTGTAACTAATTCAGCATATCCAACGACACATACTTTGCAATCTAGAGAAAACGAGTGGTCACCAGATAAGATATATACTCTCTAGCAGATTACAGCTCGATGCATACATGTCAGAATATCTTGCGGCCATTCGTACATTTATATGTGTAAATTAAACACATCAACTGAGCTTGAATTTCAAAATTCCATCACAAACTCTATCTATGGTAAATGCGAGGCGTTTTTTCACATGGAGAAGACAAACTTTACCTATCTTCTTTTTTTTATCTGCTTAACGTCTCTCTAGCAGCGAGGTCTTTAGAGAGGGGAAAGGATGGGAGGCAAGGAATGGGAAGGAATTCGGCCATGGGCTTTTTAAGGAAGCATCCCGGCATTTTCCTGGAGTGATTTGGGAAATCATGGAAAACCCAAATCTGGATGCCCGGCCAGGGATTCGAACCGCCGTCCTCCCGAATGTGAGGCCAGAACGCTAGCCGTTACACCACCACGCTCGGTTTTACCTATCTGCTGATGCATGACTATAGGAATACGTGATAAATGAGCTGTGTGCACATAAGCCTACATGGATTTTGGGTGATGTATAAGAAGCAATGTGTAGAACCGGAAAGGCTATCGTAAAATGATGGGTTGTAAGACGGGGGAGGGTTTGAACCAACTTTGATTTATCTAGATTTCATCTTTAAACAATTATTACTGAATTCAGAGAGTGGCTGAGAGCGATAAGATATTTTATTTTCTACACGTTTTAATAAGCAAAGAAATAATTAAAATAGTTAAGTAAACCAGCATCGCTTACTTCCAGAAGCATCGAGACTCAAGATAAACCGGAAGATTCAGGCTTTGGTGCAACCATAAACTATTCGGCTACCGAAAGAACCAGCATTATTTAATCCGATGTTATCTGGGATTTTCAAACACTTAAAATCCGGTTTTCACCCATGGACATATCTTTCTTCAGTTCGTAGTTTACGACAAACGCTTCAATGGTATGGATTCAACGTTAAACGGTAAGTAATTTATGCCTGGCATGATTATTGTGATTGGTTAGGAGGTCACAATGGAAGTTGATTGCTCAGCCGATGAGAAACTTTGTTACCAGACCATAAAGAGACGAAAAAACATTATGTTACACATTTAGACATAATATATACACACGTCAAAACTCACATTCAAAAATCAATTTATACACAAACACACTGAACCACTCATATTCATACCTTCTCTCGCTTACACGCAATCACACACGTTCAGTCGTGATGCAACCACAAACTAACAATGGCACAGCCACCAAAGGCCCTCATCAATCAGAGACAGACATCCACCAACACGCACTTAAATACACATTTCTAACCCATATATTCAGCAGATAGGTTTTTCCAACACATCTGTCGATTAAAGTATGTATCCCCACGTTTTATTCTCAACTAACAAGTTTCTGCTACTGGCTTTACGTCTCGTCGATGTCGAGATTATTAGTGGCAAGAAAGGAATGGAGGCATGGAACGAAAAATAATTCAGCCATAGCTTTTTCAAAGAAACTATCCTGTCATTCGCCTGGAGTCATTTCGGGAAAACTTCTGCTAATGCTTGCTGCATTCTATCGAGACAGAAAAACCAGAAGCTATTGGAACATAAGCATCTAGCATTGATAATAACCGTAAACAATATTTTGCTTCGACAAGTAGGTAAATGCCTTGAAGGTTACAAACAAAGAATTCTGAATCCAACCAACATTTTGTCTACCCCATCAGCGTACATGGTAACGAGATGGCGTCACATTGCAGATATTGTTGGTTCTAGTCCGAGCTTGGACATAGTGGTTTTAATTAATTGTTTTGTAAGTCTTGTGTCTTACAAACTATGAAGAATATGAGGAATAAACGTAAATCAGATACTAATATCGTAATGTCTTTGATGTATGTTAGCCGAAATAAATTTATTATTATTTAAAAAAAATATAAACTATAGCACTAACGTATTTTTCATCAATTATATCCAGTCAATTTATGTGCCATATGACCCATTTCAACTTTCATAAGTAAGAGGTACGTCATCGCATATCGCAGTATAATGATAGAAGAGAGTGTAACAGCCCTCAAACCTAAAATTAAATGGAATTGCATTTTATGAAGCTTTTTTAGTATGCTGAAGTTTGGTTGAAGATGATCTGGTATGTTTGTTTTGTAATTTCCTATAAATCAATCTATATAGACTTTGGTTTATGAAAAGAAATTATTTAGAGGCCATTTAATATGTTTAAGAACAGAATTATGCAAGAGAACTGCTTAAATGTTTGTAATTCCAAGTATTAAGGCAAGTTACGATGTCTAAAGGACAATTTGCTACAGTTTAAAATGATTTCTGTGAATAATTTAGTGTTTAAGTATCTTTAATTTCCATTTCTGACCATTTTTTATTGATTTTAAATGATCATGTATTAATTCTCATTGTTTTTAATATGTTTCAATTTTTTAAGTATTGTTAATGTTCGAGAAATATCTGGTGGAAGCTTACGAAGTGTTCTAGAAATTTCGATGGAGTTTAAATAAAGCGAACATACGAGACAGAGAAACAGTTTTCACCTACTCGATTTACGACGGCCAAGAACTGTATTGTCTGTGGAAGAAGTGTTGTATACAATCGCTGGATAGTATGTATGCATGTAAACAGTATCTTTGATTACTTTGACGTCATATTTATGAAAATAAAAGCAAGTTTAAGGGAAACTGTATCGGGGACTAGTTATTTGTCATATTAATTAAACCACGAACAATCTAATAAGAGCTACAATTTTTCTTATCTTCACTATCGCTGAATTATTATTGGTAATTGGGATGGGGCTTATGCCGTGGAGGTAATTTGACTACTCAATTATTCTGTTTAACCGATATTATTATGGAAAGAGTGGCATTACTTGAGTGAAGAGCGTTTTAACTGTAAATGCTAGTGGAATCTCGGCATCACGTAAGCAATGCGCACCACGTGGCACAATATTGCGCCTGCTGCCGAGCGCGCCACTGCATTTGGTATGTGCAGACCTGCCGTCCAGTCCTGCGCCGCAGGCAGATCACGTAGGCCTGCTCTCGGTCAGGGACTACGCTACGTCCGTTGCGTTCATTAGAGCGTAACGAACGTAATCCGCTTTCTATCACTGGCGCGGGCGTCGGAGATAGTGGCAGAGGCGTCGACAGCAGCGCTCCGTGCGGCGCACGCTGAGACTAACGTTTTTGTCCCGTCCGCGGAACACTGATAGTGGCGCCGCGCTGGGCGACGTCATAACTGCTGCCGGAGTAGGAACTAACGACCAGAGACGAGCAAGAGATGGCTCACACAACAGCAGCGTCTGATTTACAATTGTTATGGTCCTTCATTTAGAATATATGATTTCTGCAGCCATTGCATTCACACCGATTTTTCAGGGACAAGTCCCTTGTCGTTACATCTTCACACTACACATAAGTAGCAGAAAGCCCAGTAAATTAGCTGTGACATGCATTAAAGGAGGATCTCCTACTTTAGAAACGATATTTTTGTTTTATACAGGGCAATTCCCAGGAGTGGGAGCTAAAGTTGTACACCCCCCTTTTGCCGCTCACAATTCACACTAGCGGTCAGCTCAGCTCAGCTCATCTCATCTCAGGTCAAAAATCGCTATACGCATAATCCTATAGGAGCATTCACACTACGTGGTCCACTCAGGTCAGGGCAAGGCAGGTCAAACTGAAGATCGCACCGCCACCGATCAACAACGGTCAAGACCTGAGCTGAGCTGAGCTGACCGGTATTGAGAACGTGCAACGGTCATTTCAGGTCAGATCAAATGGGCGGCGAATGTCTGAAAACTATGCTCGTAAGCAATTTAAAAAAGTAATAATATTTTAACGGTATGTTATTTCTGTTTATTATAAAGTCGGAAAAAATTAAAATAAATTCAAATATTATTACCCATTTTAGTACTGCCAAGGTACAGATCCTGATTCCGAATTACAAACAATATATATATATATATTGTACATTTATTTCTTGAATCAAAGGTTTCTGTACTACCGTTAGCACCCAAACAATGAATATTTGTAAAAAGGGTTTCCCTCATTCATCTTGAAATTCACTTTCTACATGGCATGAAATTTTTGTCCTTCCGTAAATAATTGTGAAAAATACATGTTGGTTAAATTATGTTATCAATTAATTCTGGAGCAGAATTATTTTTTCTAAAATAAATTCGAAATCTTTGAGCCCTAAAATATTAAAACCATTTCCCACCACTCGTCCCCGCACAGCACATTGTAAGACTATTGTCTTTCTTGTGGTTGAACTGATACTTACGGTAGACCGAACTTCGTGCTTGCTAAAGTTTTAATTTCTAACATACAGCACCCGAAGTTGGATAAATGAGTTCGTAGTCGCCGCCGGTCGCCAGACAGGGTCCAAACCAGTCCGATAAAAGTGTGAGGATAACTAACTAAGAGAAATCTTCAAAAGTAATGAAAATCTGTTCTCCACACATTTATTTGAATAAAGTACACATCGAACCAGTTGGCCACTATCAGAATTTAGATGATAAGGCTATTGAAACTTCGTAATCCGTCGATTGCAAGATTCTTAGAAACAAAAGGAAAGTTTTTTAATCCAAATCAGTCCACACTATATTACTTTCGATGCCACACTTCACTGTTCTGGTAACTCAACCCACTGTTCAAATCAGTTTAAAACATACGTCGCAATGGTTAAACAAGTTCATTCTTCTTCTTACTTCTTGCTACACCCGCACAGTTAGTATAGCGTCTCACATTACGCGACGCGAGCCGTCCGCTACAAAACCTCGATAACGACTGACTTTAAACAATGTAATCATGCGCTCACTTCGGCGCTACTTGCGGGTCGGGCGGAATGCTACTGTTATGTTACATTCCCCAACTACCAATTTGTGATAATTGTTCAGGTTTTTCTTTTCAAAAGAAACTGAAGAATTATCATTACAATAAAAAAGAAAAATGGTGCCAAATAACAATATTTTAAATGTTATAAGCGTTATTTGACACTAATTGCATTTATATAAGCGACTGCGAGTAAATTAACTATCAGAACGCTGCTTACAAGGTATTTACATTAGATGTAGTTTTTTCGGTTATATTTAATTAAATTTAGTTTAATTGCGATGGAGCGCATGATCAGGTGGAAATTTCTCTACACACCCGTACCCATCTACTTTTTTCACCTTCAAATTCTATCAGCATTATTGGTAAATTAATCATCAATTCTCTCGGTAATTTTGTCCAATCACTGAGCCCTTTACCTACGAAAGAGAATATTCCCACACACTTATGCCTGAAATCGAAGTGCCCTTCCATACAGCTCTCTTAACTCTCCCATCATTATCGTACCATGCCTCATTACGCCAGTATAAGCTCCTATGACCCTCTTCGTCCCTCCTCCTAACTTCCAATGAATCCCATTCCATTCTATGTTTCTATTGTAATGAACTGAATAAATTGGCTGTCAGAACTCTTCGTTTAACCCACCTCTTTCTACGGACATAGAAACAGCTGCATATAGTAAAGAGTATTTTTATGTTTCTCTGTGATATGAAATTCGAAAAATTGATAAAAAATTGCCAAACGCTTATCGGACACTCATGCCAACTGGTTGCGTAACTGGTATCAGTTTTGATTCTTTCAGTTATAAAATTTAATAATTTTTTTAAATGTGTTCTCCGGGTATATAAAAAATCATGTAAATTCGCGGGGTATTACCATCTGCTGTCAGAAGTTCACGTTCCGACTCTGCCGTACCTGGACCTATAGTTTAATGTAGAATCTTATCCACAGAGTGTCCTAGCGTTCTGCAAATAATACAGCAAAGCTTTCCAAAGAAGTCCAGTGTCCGTATAAATACATGGACAGGCTCCGATTCGAACAGAGGACCCAGAATTTTGGATTCAGGAACTTTATTCATTTAGCGACCAGGATTCTTTCTCAGGTAGTTAAATCTTAATACCTAATCTCTATCTTTGTTTTATCAGGTGCATATTTAACCAATATGGTTTTCACAGTTTGAAAGCTTATGAGCATAATATCTGCGCTATATTTAGGCCTCTACTCAACGGAATAAGAGTTGATAAGCTTTTTATTACTTTAACAGTTTTGCGCGAAAGAATGTTATCGCAATCAAGGCCTGAGACTGTACATACCACCAAAAAATAAAACCTGTTATACCTCTAGAAAGTTTAGGATGTGACCTAAAATCTGTTCACCGACTTTCGAACTGTAATATTCGTTTATTATTAACAATTTTCGGGCTTGACTTCTGTTAATAGCCCAGGAGTCTAGTATTTATATGGTAAGGAAAAGACCAATAGAAACAATTCTATACTGGAAATGAGAGACAAATGAATTTATTTTATAATACCTGAACTGTGAGGGTAAAGGTCGCAATTAGGAATATATACACATATACTAGTACGACGGAAACCCTTACAAGCGGTAAAGGTATGGCCTCGCATTCGGGAGGATGGCGGTTCGCATTTCCGTCCGGACATCCTGATTTGGGTTTTCCATTGTTTCCCCAAATCACTCCAGGTGAAAGCCGGGATGCTTCCTTCAAAAGTCCATGACCGAATTGCATCCCGTTCCTTGTCCTCAGTCCCATTCCGCCTATAATGACCTCAACGTCGACGAGGCGTAAAGCCGTATTTTTTAAAAAAAAAGGCTGGTTATCCATGGTTTTCCGAAAATCTTCAGGCAAATTCCGGGATAGTTCCTTCAAAATGCCATTTCCAAATTCCTTCCCCTTCATTACCAGCATCATTTCCAGCCTTTAATGACCTCGATGAGACCTAAACACTTAAGAAAAAAAAAGTTATGGTTGGTTTATGTGCACAATGGCAGATTGCGTTACCATTGCCTTTCAGCAATCGTTTATTTATTTTAATGACCCAGACTGCTGTGAATTGTAAATCGCCAGTGCAAAAAAAAAAAAAAAAAAAATCTCATCGACAAAGCTGCATCTCTGTTGCTAACTGCCGAGTCTGAAGCGATATGTAGCAGATGGTCACATAACAGAATGCTCAGATTCTGCTGTGAGGTGGAATGTATATGTGTTACATGGAATCCCTATTTGCAAAACAGGAAAAGTGTACATATCACTGTTTAGAAATAACGCTTCTGACATGGTTTGCATGTTGTCAAATGTTAGACTCTTAGAAAAGACATCTGGAACGATAATGCAGCTTAACCTTTTGTGGAGATGATTTGGAACTCTGGTTGAATGTTTAAAACTTTAAAATAACTTCCTAGCTAGCAATTATAACATCACCCCTACAGAAATTTCTAGAATTTTTTGACATTTTACATTGGCTTCCTCGTTAGTATTTAAGAAAGAAAGTGGAAATTCTCCTTCTGTCTTAATTCCTAAATATGATTAAAACGGAAAATATTTTATGATTGGTGACAGCTAATGAACTTTTTGCTGGCATTACGTCCACTGAAACGAAATTGCAGTGAACTGTTTCGACATCCAATGATGCGGAAAAAGTTGAAATATGACTACATTACTGATATTATTTATGGGAAGCGTTGTTATCAATAATATATATTATCATTTCTTTTCGATTTCACACCGTAAATTTCTAGATGATTTAAATATTTTCATTAAGTTGATAGGATTTGAGTGTGTGTGTGTGTGTTAGGGCTAACACAACGTCTGCTTCCAAGTCGTAGATGACTCTAACAGTGGTTAAGCTACCTCCCAGAAGACTTCTGCGTGGCTGTTAGTTACGTGAGCTACCGCTAGGCTCCTTACAAGGTGCGGTCTGCCGTGCGCAAGTATTTGCATTCCCAGCGCGTCACTTAATAGGAGGCTCCTGGCTATCTTGGCCCCTATACCCCACAACAAGCACTTTTACGACCGAAACACGGCTCCAGCTTATTTATACACGTGTTTGCACCACGATGAGCTGACAGAAATAGGAGCCCGCCTGTTGGCCAGACGTGGGCTACAAGTGACCTCACTGATTTGTGAACTCTCAGGGGAAATCGTTTGCTAGCACTGGGCCTGTGGTGGATTAGTGGACGAAAACAACGCGCGTGTAAAATACTATGCTACGAAACTCAGTTCAGAAATACGTTTCGGCCTTGTAGCCTATTCTTGGACGCAGTTAACTCAACATCAGGAGTACATTGAGATTATAAACTCACCTTAGAAATATTAGAAACTCAGGATCACATAAACAGGTATGGAGACTCGAAAAACAAATTATAATAACTTAGAAACCTTATTTTATACGAATCCTTTTTTTTTTCGGTAGCTTCATTTTTGTATTTCACAAAATAGGTTCCCATTTGTCAGAAAATGAAAATTAGATATAATGAATCCATAATCCACCATTCTTCTCTTCCACGGCTTTATAAATTTCATCTCAGAAACACCGGCTCGGTAAATGTCAAGCACCTATATATGGATTCTGTATTTATCTGTATTTGATTCTAATTTTTGTGTTTCTATGGAACGTATCAAAGTCTTCTCTGCCTTTACAACTCTCTACAGAAATATTTTTTTATTATTCTTATCAGCGATATGCCGATCGCGTATAGTAACAAGAAATGAGTTTACACACAAACCAAAATTTTTTTGAACTACCTAAATAAAACATTGCAGAGTTATAAACGGTACCTGCATTCTCTCAAACAGGGAAAGACAGAACGTAAAAAAGGAAGCAAGCATCTGCTGTATTATTTCCTTTACCACTAACATGGAATTGAAGCTTTCCAAAAAATATTGGTCATAAGCGAAAGCTAATAATGGATAATTCTATAACTGTCTAAAGGCCTTATCGTGACCTGCCAGTAATAAAATTTTGAACTTAGCAAGGTTGTCTTGGTTTTTAAAATTTAGGCAAATTCACGTTCAATTCACATTATCCCACTTTTACAAATGAAGACATTAATGACATTAAATAATACTTTAAAAAAATACATTATACGTTCAACTGGTGATCTTCCGCTACACTACTCGCCCTGCACCTATTAATAAATGATGAGTTAATTTGGTGTGCATGATCAGCTGTATTAATTTGTAGACCAGCTGAGTGGATGCAGCACCCCAATTTTTGATACTAGGTTTTAGTAAATGAAGCCGTTGAGACATCTACAATAATTAAAAAAAAAAAAAAAAACAGGGGATTTAAGTCATGTGATCTCGGCGGCAATTTGACCCAGGCGGCCTATCCATCTGTGTAGATAAACTTGGTCCAAATGTCATTTTGCAGCCATATGTTCTGCCTTGTTTCTAGAGGCAAGTCTTCTAACAAGCCGAGTATTAATTTTGGAAATAATCTAAATAAATTTGCTTACATAGTGTGGTGGCAGTGCATAAGACCCAGCCACTTGGGCTTTAAGTATCCCAGATAACAGGTTAATTTTTATATGCGCCTGGGATCGGTCTTCTATTCCGTTATGAGAAACTTCGATCTACCAGCTGTGCAAATCATACAGGTTTAAGTAGCCATCTGTGCGATGCCAAGACTCATCACACCATAAAACATTCGATTGTTAAAGGTATCTAATATTTCCCGGACACCCTGCATAATGGAAACAATTAGTAGGACCTATTGCAAAATCTTCATCTTTATTCGGTTTTGGACTAGTGTTTATATGTGTGTCTGTGTGTTTTCAGTTGGTTACCTGTTTCTACTGAGCGTGGTGGGTGAGTAGTAACGCTCTGGCCTCGCATTCTGGAGTACGCGGATTCGAATCCCCGTCTGGGCATCCAGATTTGAATTTCCCATGGTGAATGTTGTGATGATTGCTTTAAAATGCCATGGCCTTGGCCGAATTCCTTCTCATTCCTCGCTCCCATTCCTTTCCCGCTTCTAAAGAGTACGACATCGATGAGGCGTAGAGCCATCAGCAACAAATAAAAACAAAAATAAAAAAGGCTGCTTCTATTATTGGTTCCGTCGAATTTGGACTCTTATGAAGCAGTAAGGATATGTGTATGTATCTTCAGCTGTTTAGATATTAAAAAATTGTCGAGTTTATGCTATAGATTCGATTGTTGTACAAAAGAAACGGCTTCAGTATGGAATGCTTTGTTATCTGCATAGCAGTCCTTCCTCCAGTGGTAACTGACGTCCATGTTAAGATTGTAATTAAATTATCGGTTGCTCTTTCTTTGATATCGGCTGTTTAATGTCGAGTAAAAATACAAACTTTCTGCCTACGAAATGGAAGTTTTCAGACTGCATGAGTGATGATCACTCTTTTAGACTCTGGTGCGTGTTCTGCCTTTTCTCCGAGATAGCTAGTGTAAACATATTCCATTCAGTCTCATATCGCTATTAACCAATAAATGTGAAATGTTAAATTGTTTTGAGTAACTTCTTTCAAATATTTTTGTGATTAATAACAAACGACACATTTCAAACACATAGGCCATAAGAACACTTACGAATTAACAATAAAATTAAATAGTTAGTAGTAAAGCGTGATGATCCCTAACATGGCAAAATAATCTCTTCTTTGAAAGGAAAATCTCAGTTATTAACCTGAAACATTAAACCCAACATGTACAGCTATCTCAAGTCCGTTTGCCAGAGTCGCCCGTTGGTGGCCGTACTGTTTGCGACCTACATACTGAGTAAATACACTCCTGGAAATTGAAATAAGAACACATTGACGCCGGTGTGTAAGACCCACCATACTAGCTCCGGACACTACGAGAGGGCTGTACAAGCAATGATCAAACACAAGGCACAGCGGACACACCAGGAACAGCAGTGTTGGCCGTCGAAGGGCGCTAGCTGCGCAGCGGTTGGGCACCGCCGCAGTCAGTGTCAGCCATTTTACCGTGGCATACGGAGCTCCATCTCAGTCTTTAACACTGGTAGCATGCCGCGACAGCGTGTACGTGAACCGTATGTGCAGTTGACGGACTTTGAGCGAGGGCGTATAGTGGGCATGCGGGAGGCCGGGTGGACGTACCGCCGAATTGCTCAACATGTGGGGCGCGAGGTCTCCACAGTACATCGATGTTGTCGGAAGGTTCACGTGCCCGTCGACCTGGGTCCATACAGCAGCGACGCACGGACGCACGCCAAGACTGTCGCATCCTACGCAGTGCCGTAGGGGACCGCACCGCCACTTCCCGGCAAATTAGGGACACTGTTGCTCCTGGGGTATCAGAGAGGACCATTCGCAACCGTCTCCATGAAGCTGGGCTACGGTCCCGCGTACCGTTAGGTCGTTTTCCGCTCACGCCCCAACATCGTGCAGCCCGCCTCCAGTGGTGTCGCGACAGGCGTGTATGGAGGGACGAATGCAGACGTGTCGTCTTCAGTGATGAGAGTCCCTTCTGCCTTGGTGCCAATGATGGTCGTATGCGTGTTTGGCGCCGTGCAGGTGAGCGCCACAATCAGGACTGCATACGACCGAGGCACATAGGGCCAACACCCGGCATCATGGTGTGGGGAGCGATCTCCTACACTGGCCGTACACCTCTGGTGATCGTCGAGGGGACACTGAACAGTGCACGGTACATTCAAACCGTCATCGAACCCATCGTTCTACCATTCCTACACCGGCAAGGGAACATGTTGTTCCAACAGGACAATGCACGTCCACATGTATCCCGTGCCACCCAACGTGCTCAAGAAGGTGTAAGTCAACTACCCTGGCCAGCGAGATCTCCGGATCTGTCCCCCATTGAGCATGTTTGGGACTGGATGAAACGTCGTCTCAAGCGGTCTGCACGTCCAGCACGAACGCTGGTCCAGCTGAGGCGCCAGGTGGAAATGGCTTGGCATGCCGTTCCACAGGACTACATCCAGCTCCTCTACGGTCGTCTGCATGGGAGAATTGCAGCCTGCATTGCTGCGAAAGGAGGATATACACGGTACTAGTACCGACATTGTGCATGCTCTGTTGCCTGTGTCTATGTGCCTATGGTTCTGTCTGTGTGATCATGTGTTGTAACTGACTCCAGGAATGTATATATAAAGTTTCCCATTCCTGGGACAATGAATTCACGGTGTTCTTATTTCAATTTCCGGGAGTGTATATTAGAAACAATTAGTGAAAATATCCCATATCAATTAAATACATAAGTAACATACAGCGAAATCAATGAAATTAAAAAAAAATGTGATTTGATCATGCTCTAAATTTGGTCCGCCTAGATTTGAGGGACTTAGACCGCAGTTTTGTTTGTAACTTCAGGGAAAATTTAGGTGGGTGCATTAAATATTAAACATACTAAATATATCTGGAGCAGTGTTGGTAGATGTATTGAGCCCGACTACAATTGCTGAGTACTCCTAAGGAATCAGAATTACGAGACCATAAAATTACGGGCTTCCGTCATTTCATTCACTCATTCGCAATGCGACTGGTACCATGAAATTTTCACTGCGTGTGGCGAAAAAAACAATTATTTTTTGTTTCCACGAAATAAATTATGGCCAGAAACATATGGAACATACATCACACAGCACTCTCCAATCCTACTATTTCTTTCTCTGACTTTTAATGAAAAATTGCACCGTGCACCAACTTTCATTTCATCTTTTTCATCGCTTCTGTATAGAATAAAAATGAGGGCCTAAATAATATTTACGTCTAGCATGCTTTGAATCTGGGGCAAGTATTTTGTAATATTACACTCATCTGTTACGAAAAGCATTTCTAACGAAATATTTTCAGTTTTTAATACTGATTTTCATTACGAGTCGAGCAATTTCTGCGACGAAATTAACGTTGCGGCCGTAAAGAATCTCGGCCTAATTTAATTCAATCGTCCCTTTCCTCGCGGAAATATTCGGCCGGGTTGGTCCAAGCAGCTGCGGCTTGTGTATTTGTTCCTCTACGTGCAAAGTCCTTAAACGCGTCTAACTCACTCACACGGACCACGTTCTTCAAAGGCCGTTTCCGCTCTGAGAGAAATGAATATGGAATTTTTAATTGCTCGCCCTACAAGAGCGCTCGGCTGAATTACTGGCCGTGATGACGTCAGACGCCGGACCAAGGAGCACCTCCTCCACGCAGCTGCAGTAGTACCCTGCAAGCGCAGGTTTTTACCTTCTCCACAGACGACAGGTTAGAAAGGGTATTTAACTGCTGAAAAACTTTGAATTGGATAGTTCAGTGAATTTCTAGATCCACTAACATCTTCTGTTGTATGGATTATCTGAATTTCACAGATATCTTTCCGAACAAGTATATTCAATCAAAACTGCTTCAATATGTACGAAATTTTCCAGTAATTTTTTTCGTTTATTCATTTTCTGTAATTAAAATTTGTAATTATGGAAATTTTTATTGTAAACAAATTTAATTTGACGAATAGAGTTCAGAATTTTCATTAAAGTATGTAAAATATTTCTTTCTTTGTTGCTTGGGCCTTACGCCTCGTCGACAGCGAGGTCATTAGTGGCGGGAAGGGATTGGGCAAGGAACTGGAAATAATTCGGCCATGGACTTTTTGAAGGAATCATCCCCGCATTCGCCTGGAGTGATTTGGGGAAACCATGGAAAAACCAAATCTGTATGCCCGGACGTGGATTCGAACCCGCGTCTTCCCGAATGTGAAGCTAGAACGTTAACCGTTCAGCCACCACACTCGGTCTAATATTGCTAAACGGATGTGATAAATTCTACAGTCGTACATGTGGACGTTTATTATTAACCATATTTATGTTAACCTACACTCAATGTGTAATCCTTCATAAAAAAATGTAATTCAATGGCGATTAATTTTCGCACTAACAAGAAGAAATCTCAGGGTTAATACTGTGGAGCAGTGTTAAGCCTCATCTCTGAAGCATTCACAACAAAATTGACCCCAAAGTTCTGAAAGATTTGACTTGGCTATACATAAAGGTAATGAATTATTACTTATGTTGTCTCGCGGTTAGAATGATGAAATCATACTTGTGCAACTGGAGTACGTATATCCGTGTATATTGATTCTTTTCCAAATACATTTTAATATAGACCTATATGTCTAGTCATTAGCGAACTATTTCGAAGGAAGTCTTTAATAATTACTATCAACACATTTTTTCCCTATTTTTCAGTTATATGTTTTGAAAATTAAAGAGAGAAAGTAGTCATTGTTATTGAATTTTGAGAGTTCTTATCTCGTGAAATACACAGCTAGATAAAAGTTTTAAAACTAATTTCATTTTATACATGTTCAACGATGTTGTGTGAAAAAAAATCATTTCTTTATATTGTGTATCGATATGAAGCATTATTTTTCACCGTTTGTCCTGCAGTCTCTTTTGCGTGCAATAAATATATCTTCCTATGTAATTGAATTACAAGCAATGAATTACGAGACTGCAATTAATGACGTGATGCAATTATTGCCACAGAACAATCCAAAGGAAAAAAAATATAAAACGTGAGAGAAAGAAGCCAACGGATTTTGAAATCTTATCTGAAAGGAACTGAAAAATTAGCAGTATTTACCATCGTAATAGCACAGATGTTGCAAGTCTGCCTGTGACAGAGTATTTAATACCAGCCAGAGACCTAGAACCGAGAAATTTTTAATAAAGCTTTAATGGTCTTTGGTTCGTATTAAGATAAAATTGTAGGTTTTATTTATCAGATGAGATTATGGGATTAGGCCAGATGGCAACGAGAAAAGTTGATTGAAGAGTAAATTCAAAATTTGTCTCTTTCGCAGAAAATAATTCTTCGAGATCAACCGGCCGGTAATCCATAACGAATATGTTGTTTATTTACTTTACTAAATATTGACTACAAAGATAAATCAGGATGCCCGATATATATGCGGTGGTGGTGCCCCAAGTCCAGTATGTTCGCACCTAAAGTTTTGCAATAACTTCAATCAACAGTTTTCACAAATGTCAGAACTAAAGTTTCAAATGACCATGATAGCAGTTTCTTAGCGTAAACAGCAGATTGTCACGAGACAACTACCTAGGTGATGTCCATTAATTACGTGGGGTGAAATAGGGGAGGGGAGAGGGCACAGCGAAATCTCACCATGGGGGGGGAGGAGGGGGGATTCTACCAGATCTCACCAAATCTCACCCCGCGGGATGGGGAGGTCTCGATTTCCGAAAAAACACCTGATGTAATTAATGGACGTCCCACTACCATATATCAGTGTCCAGAGTTGTTCTACGTGAGCACGACGTAAGTTATTGAATCTCTGCCGTTTAAACGTAACAACACTGCATTTTTCATCTTTTCTTTTCCTATGAACGCCCTCGTGGTTACCATGGAGGATTCTCATAACTCCATGGAAACGTCTCGGGATATGAACTGGGATCGTTTCCAGTTGCCTAACACAGCGTGATAGTGTTCGTAAGTATTGTTGTAAGTGTAGATGACAATGACAGCATGTTTGCTCAGAGTAGAGTGTTGCTGAGAGAAGAAAGCATGGAAAGGGTGAAACCCAGTGCCAGCCCATTCAGACCTTCTC